>OY390723.1:26621137-27223637 GCA_959613375.1 Heteropelma amictum
TACAACGCGTTCGCTTTTCAACTCTCGGTCCAACTCCGTACAAGCATTTTGTACATCTCGTGTTTCCGTGACCCCAAAATTACTCCGGAAACTCGGAAAAATCCGACGAAGTTTAATTGCACACGATGTATATGGGACTTGATGTTTAAATTCTCGATTTCTTCCTCCTTTTTATTTTACATATAAAATTTATTTACGGAAATTTATTATTATTATCCCACTTGCTGATTGCGAATATTGTGATATGAAAATTCAAAGAAAGTGTCAACTTTTCTCGCTTTAAATGATAAGCAGTTGGATAGATTTATGCCTCATTTGAATGTTTACACACCGTAGCTTCAAAGTATTTTCTTTATCGGAATATTTCATGAGCATGAATTCTACACGATGCATATATACGACTTGGCACGTAAAACTTGAAATTGTTCGTTTTTTTAAGGCTTATCGGTCGTAACTGTGGAACACAAATTTATCAACGCGATGAATAGATTTTTATTGCATTATATTATTTTGTACACTTATGTACTTGTTTCCGAATTTACGGTAATACGGTATTACAATAATAAGTGAAGAATACAAAATATCAGTATTTCGATGGGCATAGATTCATAAAAAAGTGAGTTTTTATTTTAATTCTTCTTTTTTTTTTCATTTTTTTGCCTCAATTTTTATTAATTTTCCTATTAGAAATGTTGGGATAATGAATAGATTCAGGTGACGTTTAAATAGTTGCTTGTGGAATTAAAGCGTTTTCATTTCGAAACTTCTCTCTCTTTTATTTCCTTGACTTATTTTATGTGGACAGACATCTCACTCGGTTGACGTTGTTTCTCAGCTGCTGTTCAGCGACTTTTGTATCTCGTTCATATTGAAATCACGTCGTGCCCGATCGGAAGAGGGGTCTTCGTCCTCCTCCACGTTTTCTCTCTTCTTCTGCCATAATACACGCTTCGTTTTCTCGTTGTATCTTTGGTTGACTCTCGCGCATACTCAGCCACAGCTCCCACCGCGTCACAGAGATCGAAGATCACGTCCAATACATATATGACGTGCAAAACATTTTCATGTCGCATGTGTCATCGCGTGTAACGCGAGTATATCGGTAAAAGTGCGTGTTCGCCAATGAAAAATTGAAGGAATCGTTAAAGACATGGGAAAAGCACTTTGTAGCTCCTTTTCTGTTATTCCAAAGTCGTTTCACCATACAAGTGTGACTTTGAGTCGTAATACGACCATCAAAAGCTGGAAAAATCCGTTTCAAAACAGCGTTTTATCGTTAAATACGGTGTATGTATGCAAAGGAGCGTAATGCAGAAAGGAATTTACTCGGATGCTTCGATTTTGTGGCCACCGAAGCTGTCGTTGCGGTTTATACAGGCTCTCCCATAACCGAAAGGCAATGACGCTTATTAAAGTAGAATATTTCATGATTTTTTTCATTCCCAACGAATAACATTTTCACAGAATACTTATACCAGTATTGCTCGTACTGTAAATATTTTTCATGCCGGAAAAAACGATTCTTCTCGTCTATAAACGTCGTAAAAGTGCCGAGGGAGATAGAGCCGCAAAGTTTTCATCTATTTTCACGTCGAAACTATCATCGGAAAATGTTGACTCTGTCGATCATACTCCGACGGAGTAATATAGCATACAACTCAAACTTGCCAAATTTATTCAGCAAACAATTCTTGCTATTCTAGATGGATCGCCATCGAGCACGAAATTTCCCTCGAACGACGAGAGACCTGTCGTTAAAAAAACGTTCTTTGGCAACAATTGCCTTCTTCGCCATTTGCTTTCTTTCTCATTTTCGTTTATTTCCTTTTCCAATTCCTCTCCAACAATCTACATACTCGCTTCTTCTCTCGCGAGCTACATATCCGGTTTCTCATACTCACCTTTGATGTTTCTTTCTCCTAATTTGGCCTTTGAGTTATTACCAAGGGACTGAAAGAGAGAGCGGGACGTAAGAATCAGGAAAGTTCCCTTTGGGTATCAAAAGACACGAGATACGGTACGGAAAATTCACTTCGATTTTCCGGGTCCCATCAGTGTGCACTAAAGGTGCACGCAGTGTCTGTACGTAAGTTCTCTTCAAGACGCGATCCGCGAGAAACTGCTCGGTGGGATTGTCTTTGATTCGTGCGTGAAAGACGACATCTCGAGGATTCCCAAAAACTCTAAAAAAAACACCGCTTTTGGTACGAACGGCGCGAGTGTTGGGTTCTGTTTCGAGCAGGATCGCGAGCAGGTGGATGCTCTTCGAGGTTGGAAAAGAGGCGTGGTATAAGATCATCAGACGTTCCTTCAATTCACCTTACGAATTCGCGTACCGGCATAGTTTTGAAGACGCGAACCGTAAACTTTTGCCATCCAAAATCTACGGAATGCACGTCGATGCAGTAAATACATGCACAAATAGTTCTATCTGCTTGACACGTTGAGTAAAATCTTGCCGTTGCTCCATCAAACTCAATTATTCCGCGAGGAAAATCATCGGTTTAGACTTTCGTCGTCCCTGAAATTCCTCTGAACAACACCGCCATCGGTCCATTCAGAATGCTCTGGAGATGCAATCGGTCCGGGATGCCATTTTTTCGCACTTGGCAATGACATAAAAACCCGAAAAAAATCGGTTGTATATCCAAGCTCGACAATTTCAAGTTGTCGTTGTTGTTGTTGTTGTTAAAAGTTTTGTAAAAGTAACCAGAAACGCAAGAATTTGACTCGCTTGACGTTCTTCGCTTTTCGGCACGTCAGGCACTCGGAATTGATGGAAGATGATTGATAGTCCATTATTTTCTCGAAACAATACGGAGCCACCGAGGATTTATTTATACTCCGGCGAAATATGCGTACTTTTTATCAAAAAATAATATCCGTCCGTCAAGGGATCAATTCTTCGCTTGACACAAGAGTACACAATTTCTTCGCTCGTCGATTACACTTACCGCTCTCATCTTCGATCCTATACTCTCCTATTTTCGTTGGTTTCCGAGGTTTTTCATCTCCTTTTCCATGTTCTCTTCTCATACCCAGCATGGAACTATATGTCCAACTTATCAATTTTTTTACCGCCCGGTGGTCGTAAAATTTGAGAACCCATCCGCCCTCCGGCCTTTGATACCGCGGAAGAGTTAAGATTATGGTCACTTTCGAGAGCTCGTTTCGCAATTCCCACATTTTTCAAATACCTTTTCCAAATTTTATTGCCCTACGCGCCTTGGTTACGGAATCCGTCCAAGATGAGGTCCGTTAATGTGGCGGTGATTCGAGTTTGTGAATAAAATATCTTCCAAGATAGGAGAACCTTCGTTCTATTATTGCTTTTCACTCAAGTTCAGTCAATCCGTTGAGCCTATGACATGCGAAAGTGGAAGGGATTTCGAGACTTATACACGGCGTCCCGGAACTCGATGTCCATCATTTGAAATAAGATTCGCGACGAGATTCCAAGCCGAAAAGTATTTCAACTTTTTTTCATCCGACAAAACCCCGACGAGTTATTAACCATCAAAGTTCGAGCCAATCGAACCGTCGGACTCCCCTCTCTGGCGGGCGGACGCGCACGTCGGATTGGCCAAACTTCATCGTTTGATAACTCAGCGGGTATTCATCGGATTAAAAAGTTTTTCAAGACTTTTCGTCTCGAAATTTCACGCCCGATTCGTCTCCGAGTTTTCCAGGCGTCAATTTTGAGACACGCTGTACTTTGCAAAGTGAAGTTTGTCGTTTCATATTTTACTCAAAGCGTGATCCATTTGTGTGTACAAAGTGTCAAGATTACGGATTTAGGAGGCTACCGAACTCGATCCGCGAAATGTAATGATAGCTCGATATCAGTACCGTGCAGGAGACAAAGTTATTACACGATAGGAAGGATCGAGCGGCACGAGGGATCGCGTCATGCACCGTTGGCAGTTTGTCATGTCATTCGTATTTTATCGTATCGTGGGTCATTCATCGGCATCGCGTCGAAGAATTCTAATTCACGCATTCATTCATCGTACCTAGCTCGTACATGCATCATCGCGAGATAGTATACACACCCAATAAATTTATCGTATTTACCGCTTGTATACATATTAGGGTGGTTAAAAAATCGACTGTTTTCTTCTCGATATACCGAAGATAATTTGCTTGGCATCTTGAGATGAACATCATTTCGAATATAAATTGTTTATTCGCCGTTGAATAACATGGGACATTTTTTTGGGTTTTTCTGGTTTTTGTGTAATTTTTGAATTTCATAATACATTGAACATGAAACGTGAATTTATTGCAGTGCGGCACTAATTTTTATCATAAATACCGTAATTTTATGCAATTATTGCAACACTTTTGGAGAACAATCAATGTTTTCATCGTCGTAATTTAAAAAGTATTTAAATTGCGACGATTATCCCTCGAACGGTTATTTTTATCGATTAAACACGAGTGACCTTTGTTGCAGAGCATCAAATTTCCTCTGAAGAATCCGATACAGAATTTTCCTAAAGGTACCAAAAAGAAACGTTCCCTGTTTTTTAAATCGGAAATAAAAAATTGTAACCGGGGACCTTTCGATATTAACATTAAGGGCTCTCGTTGGAATTGTTGTTTTTTGAGGCGTGGAACGAGCCACTTTTCAATGAATCATGAAAAATGATTGTCATTTTTTGACCCACCCTAATACACATATCTGACTGACAAAAATGTGTCCGTCATTATGTGGGTAACTTATGTTGTATGTGTCATTCTCCGTCGCGTCCGTATCGTAGAAATCCAACAAACTTCTCACGTATATACCGCGGCGTTTGTTGCTTGTGTATGCAGGATGAGCATCGCTCGTACACTATGGTTAAACAGCTGGAAGAGAGCGAGGAGGATTAGACGACGGACAGGATCATTCTCGAACATGTATACATAGATTCTCGGAACATCATCGGATCACGAAATCATTTTATGTACGGTCAAAGTCCCCGCGGAGCTTTGATTCACAACCGTACGCACATTTTCTCTTATTCACATTTCTCCTAATTTCAATTCTCACCAGCGAGTTTCCTGTTCCTCCGTCCGCGCACGATAGGTGAAGAACTTTCCCTCTCTCTTTTCTCTCTCTTTTATCGTGAGTCACTGACATTCAGCTACGATTTATACAAGTCGTAGATTGGCTGTGTGATTCCCGAAGAGTGAATAAAAATACGTGTTTGCGACTGTTGGTATCATAAAGACTTTGATCATACGCTCTTTGAATAAAATATTTCAACAAAAACTACACAGAGAGAGAGAGAGAGAGAGAGAGAGAGAGAGATAAAAAACCCTGAAGGGAAGTGTCGTGCACTTTGCTTTGGATCTAGAGAGAGCGTAGGTCCATGAATTCGTCGAACGATGATCCCCCCTGAACAGAGACTTTATACCATTGGGAGCAGACTGCCTACTATACTTTTATATCAGGCTGGTTCGGATAAAGTCGGATTTTTTATTCCTAAAGTCCCCAAAACAACAGGTGGTGGGTATCACTTCCTCTACGGAACTCCTCTTACAGTCCAGTCTGTAGGACAAACCGTTCGAAAGATATAAAGTCCAAAACTCAAAACGCCGTTTTGTCGCCGGACAAAGTCAAATTTATTGAATCGTACGAATATTTCCAAATTTTTTTTGAACCGTCAAAATGTACATGCAACGTCGACGCCGCGTTGAACAAGTTGCGAAGGAGCTCTGAAAAAAGTTGAGCTCGAAAAACAAGGGGAAGATGGGATGAAAAAAAATGTGGTTCTCGGGTATAGCAGATGCTGTGGACGGTCCATGCAGAGTCCATATCTCAGTGGAGCAGGCAAGCATCGCTGTCTCGGTATATTGTGGCGTTATAAGCTGTGCACCAACGCAACGAGATCGTAAATATCGTCCAGCTGGTCAACGAGACAGAGAAGCGGATGGAAAGCTTCGATCCTTCGGCTGCTCTGTACGAACAAATATACGATTGTATATATGTATGTGTGCACTTGTACAGGGTGATTTAGCGCGGGTAGCGAGCTTTGGAGGACGATATTCGAATCGGACTGGCCCCCAGAATGTCCGAATTCCGCTGCTTCACGTTTAAAAGCTGTTGAGACTTGAAAAAAACAAACTGCCAACTGGTTTCGTTCCGAATACCCTCCAGAATCTGCAGTTACAAAGTTCCCTGTCTATACTGAATTACCCGGTATATTACAGAGTGAGTAGAGAGTAGTAAAAGACGAAAGACTCACGAGAGACGGAGAGTCGAGGGCGACCGTACATCAATCACTCGCTCGGACTACGGGAATCCCCGGCAGTCTTGTAGAAAAGAAGTTGCCTCTGATGGCAAACTTGGAAGCAGACATTGGTAGGACCACGTGCTTCAGAGAAACTTGTTCCACTTTCGATCGTTTGTTCTCCAGTTTACGTAACGACGAGGAAAGTGGAAAAGATCTCGTATTCCAATTTTAACACACTCAATTTTTCCCAACTTATTCGTATGAGATTGAGAATATTTCTCGTAAACTTGGAATTTGCCCATAATTCGTTCCATCGAGATGGAAATTTGGACAAACTTGAGTATCATCTATGTTCTCTCATTCTCTCAAGCGAGTCTCGTAGCTTTTATCGAGCCCCAGATGCACGCAGCCTACTTCTCCAATGTACACACGCAGACAATTCTGAATACCCTCGGGATGCGTTTAAACCATGGGAGCCTAAAATGTATTACGACGAGGAAAGTGGAAAAGATCTCGTATTCCAATGATAAAATACTCAATTTTTCCCAACTTATTCGTATGAGATTGAGAATATTTCTCGTAAACTTGGAATTTGCCCATAATTCGTTCCATCGAGATGGAAATTTGGACAAACTTGAGTATCATCTATGTTCTCTCATTCTCTCTCATTCTCTCAAGCGAGTCTCGCAGCTTTTGTCTCGCTGTAACAGTGCGTAAATCTTGGCTTTTATCGAGCTCCAGATGCACGCAGCCTACTTCTCCAATGTACACACGCAGACAATTCTGAATACCCTCGCGATGCGTTTAAACCACGGGAGCCTAAAATGTATTACGACGAGGAAAGTGGAAAAGATCTCGTATTCCAATTTTAACACACTCAATTTTTCCCAACTTATTCGTATGAGATTGAGAATATTTCTCGTAAACTTGGAATTTGCCCATAATTCGTTCCATCGAGATGGAAATTTGGACAAACTTGAGTATCATCTATGTTCTCTCATTCTCTCAAGCGAGTCTCGCAGCTTTTGTCTCGCTGTAACAGTGCGTAAATCTTGGCTTTTATCGAGCCCCAGATGCACGCAACCTACTTCTCCAATGTACACACGCAGACAATTCTGAATACCCTCGCGATGCGTTTAAACCATCGGAGCCTAAAATGTATTACAGGACATTCGGTATTCCGGTGGAGCATGAGGCACGCTGCGATCGTGGTCGGGTCGTGATATTTGACTACGCGCGCGGTGCATTTTGCGTATATATGGGTATAATAGAGAGTGTTTGCACCGAGGATGTTGAGACTGTGTAGGGTGGAAGCTTGATGCACGAGAGAGTCGATTGGATTCGCGAGTGGATCTATAGATGTGTTTAATAGCGGCGGAGCGCTATTCGCGTTTGTCGTTCGCGTCTATGGATGGTGAATAAGAGTAACAGGGAGAGAGGATGATGGGCCCACGTGCCTGCATAAACCTCTCTCGGCATTGATGGCAAATCCATGGACGCCACCCACCATTCAATTCCAACTGTATTGTACAACAGTGCTGCTAGGGTGAAAGGAGCTATTTAGTAAGGAACGCATCGAAACCAACCGGATAACGTTTCGAATGGAAACCCCGGGCATACCTCGCCGCGTATCACGGTGTGTCCATGAAAATTGATACACACTGTTCCATCCATGATATTCTCCATTCCAAAGATGTAAGCTAGGAGTTTTGCTGCGATCCTTTGGAATGATCGCTTGACGAAACATTTGCTAGCGGAATAATATCGACTTTCGTTAAAAACCATGCTGGACTCTATTCGTGTTTGTTTTTCTCTTCTAAATCATCAGGAGAGCACAGATTTATAATTTGCTTCTCTCTTCTACGTGAAATCGTTGCTCTCAACGGTAAAGCCTGTTTTTTTTTGCGGTAAACGAATCTCTCCGTGTTTTTCTTACATCAAGGGATGGTCAGCGGTGAATTGAATTTCGTTGCAGTTTGGATTCACGGATAGCCGGTTATAAAATCGATCAGTGAATATCAATTTTTTGAAGACTCTCTCATGATTCTTTTCCTGCTTTGATATTCTTCACGCTGAAAATGTGAGCGGGAAGTTTACGTTACGTTACGTTTACCAGCAATTTATCGAACGAGATAACGAGAATTTTGGAAAAAAACTGCGTTAGATTTCTTTTCATTCGTGTTCCTTTTAATCTTCTGACTCTTCGGTAGGGTTTGCTTTTCTCTCGTAGGTACAATCGTTGCTGTTATCGGTAAAGAGGTTTTTTATGGCAAGTGGATCATTTTATTTTTTTTTTCACGTAGCAAATTCAATTTCGTGGCAATTCAGTTTCACGGATAAACCATTTTCAGCTTTACAGACCCACTCTGGACCCTCGAAAATGGATACACAGTATCCCTTTGGTGATATTCTCCATTCCGAAAATGTAAGCGACGAGTTTTGCTCAATCCTGTGAAATTATCGCTTTGACGAAACGAAATAATCACGAATTTGTGAAAAGCTGTGTTAGACTTCGTTTACGCTTATTTTCGTTATCCAACTCATCGGTAGGGTACAGCAATCAGCTTGCTTCTTTTTCGTATGCAAAATCTTGCACGTAAAACTATCACCGTTGCCATTAAA
Organism: Heteropelma amictum; assembly: GCA_959613375.1. Lineage (NCBI taxonomy): Eukaryota > Metazoa > Arthropoda > Insecta > Hymenoptera > Ichneumonidae > Heteropelma > Heteropelma amictum. The sequence goes on from OY390723.1 coordinate 26,629,981, forward strand.
GACTGGTCAGCGGCAATTCAATTCCATTGCACTTTAGGTTCATGGAATTCTATTCCATTATCAAAAACCAGCCGATCAATATCAGCTTTCAGTTCTGAAGACCCACTCTGGACCCTTCGTGAAGATCCATGAAAATTGATACATAGCGTTCTATGAAATATCATCGATGTTGTAAACGTGGGCCAAAACTTTGCTGGGATTCCCTAAAATCATCGCTTGCGACCAGCTATCTCGATTCCAGTTCGAATATCGATTTCCAATTTTCGAAGGCCCCATTCTAGTTTTACCATCTCCCGATGCCTTTGAGGGTTAAAAGCGAACATGATCAATTTTCAGATGAGATATATTCGCAAGTGAATTTGTAGGCGTTCGTTGATCCGAGTTTCAATGAAAAAGTTGACAAGCACCTCTCAGGCAATCTGGAAACTGCACATGTACTCGCTTTGTTGGGTACCATGAAAGATCTCTTACGGCAGTCTGGGATCAGCAAGCTGATCAGCCTCCGTGTCATCTATATTGTCTCGAGCACGTTTCCCCAAGCTTCTTTTATTTTTTCAGTTTCAAAGTAAAGAAGGGTTGCCTGTTTTTACAGCAATGCCTTAAAGTCGAAAACACGCGATTGCGGTTCAAAAATTCATTTTCCTTCCTTACACGTTAGCGAGACTTTTTTTCAAATTCTCATCGAATTTCTTTATTTTATCATACTTTTTTTCGTTTCACCGTCAGCAGATTGCAGAGAACACACACGCAAAGAATTTCAAGTTCATTTCGATTAACAATTAACGCGATTAACAATTAACGATCGCAGATCGAGCAACAGAAAGAGGTTATCCAATTTCCATGGTCCATCGTGATGCCTTATTCGCATCTCGGACAGGATTTATTGAGATAAGATTGTGCACAATGAGCGCACGAAGGAACGAGACAAGTCGAGGACTTCATTGTCCGTGTAAATTCTTATTGAATAGTAAAATTCACTTGGATCTTGAGAGAAAAAAGAAACCAAAAATGAATGCTGTTGAATCGCTGTAATCAATTACCACTCGCATTCGTCCCTTTGCGTTCTTACGTTTCTTTTTTATTGTCGTCAGAGATGTCTCTCAACTGCTCCGCTGCGTTTCTTTTTTCTCCTTCACCCAAGAACAAACCATTGTCATTAAGTTTGCTCGAGAGAAATCGGACAAGTTGTATTTCTCGCGACAATTCTTCTGCTTGTTTAGACCCTCTTGAAGGATCACAAATGTACATTGTAAACGCGTTGAACTCTCGGATTTCGCAAAAGTTTCGTTTTCAATGCTTTCGCCACCGCGGCGATTCGTTCTCCGTGCATTTTCTCCGGCTTGTTCCATCTGTGTATACAGTCAGATCCAGTTGAAGTGGAACACTTTTATTTTCGTTGACGTCCAACGGGAATCGATCGATTTAGAAAAAAAATCGGCAAAAACGGATTTTTCGAAAATTTCCTTAGCTTTCCGATGAATCCAGCCGTATTCCGATCGGACATGAGTACCAACGCCAAGCTGTTCGAATCCCTCGGCGAACTTTGGCTCGAAAAATCGTATTTCCGCACGAGGTCTCGCACACTCATTGTACAGCATTGGGAGAGGTTTTTTACGATGAAAAATATGCGTACAGGCTGGGGGTTGTGCGATCGTCCGAGAGGAAGATGTTGCACTGGGAAGCGAAATGGGTTTATCGACGATAACTCGAGAACGGACCGGCCGATTTGGTCCAGCTTTCGCGTGAGGTATCTTTTTTTCCGCGTACCGAACTTAGCGGGTCATTTTTCTCAGGGATGCTCCCACCCCCGAGAATCGGTGAGCCGAAAATCAGAGTGTTCCACTTCAATTGGAACAGGGTGTACGTTCGTCGTTGGATATAAAACCTGTTACTGGGAGGAAGATTTCCGGAGCGAGGAGTTGCAAGTGCAAGAGCAGAGGCGAGAGATATAATAGCGGACAATACAGAAGAGAATAAAATACGGTGAACCCGTTGACGAGAGGAAGTCTCTCTCGGATTGTCGCCTTCCGACGGAAAGTCGCGCCATCGTCATTGCTCTCTTTTGGTTTCTCCTTTCATTACGTAAAACCTGTTGCATTTTCCGCGGAGTGTATTATTCTCGTTCGCTTTTTTTTTTCTCCTTCATTTTCTTTTTTTTTCCGTTGAAAACATAATGGAGTACCAACGTCGCGCGACAGTCATTCCGCAAGAATGTCGAATTGAGCCAACTGCGTCGTGAAAAAGAAGCCGGTCTTTTTCACGAACGTTCCAATGATCTCGCACGCGAGATGGAACGGATGAATAGCTTCGTGAATTTTTTTTCAACACTCGCTCCGCTCTCCTCGGACGTTAAATAAACGAGTGTCACGTCACATAGGTCCAACGTTGTTTATTAAAAGTAACAGAGTACTTGTAAGCATGTGTTGTGATTAATCATCCTGTGTCATGACACATCATTGATGATAAAAAAAACCCTACATTTCGTGACTTTGAAAATCATGAAAATGGAAGACTGTATTTTTTAAATTCAATTTTCCTTCAAGGCCTTTGCTAGCTTGGGACTTATTAATTTACATCCACAAGCGTAAAAGCGATGGATTCCTTCGACATTTTTTTACAATTTCTTTTTGCATATATATATTTTTTTTTTTCGTTTGCGTTAAACACACCGCAGAAGTGCAAAGTTGTGTGTTGGTCAGGCAATGATTGCATCGAAACTACCCCGTGCGGTTTCAACCCTTCCTCCCCCTTCTCCCGTTACTCACCGTAGCAGACGAGGAAACTTATGCAGCAATACGCGATTTGAAGCTTTACTGCGAGCGATATTAAAACGCGAACTCGCCAACGAATTTTCATTAACGTTATAAACCAGGTTTCCACCACGCAGTCGAGCAGGAATATTCCGCGTACACACAACGTACGTGCAACATACATTTCGGTTCAAATTAATATGCGGCCAAAAGAATTACGACATCTTGTAACAAAAAAATATATTTTCTTGTATTTATTCAGAGTTTATTTATAAAAATGATATACGAGCAGATGTAAGTGGAGCGGAGAAAGTTCGAAAAATGAAAAAATGGCAAAGGAACGGTAAATCATTACCGTTCAAAGGTAAATCATACCTTTCGACGATTTTGTATCTCGAAGTTGTGTTTTTTCTTCAAATTTAACGAAAATCAGCTAATTTTTTGTGTTACGAAAGATTTCGTGACGAGCGTTTTTTTTTCAAATTCATTCGAGGACTGCTAATGCGAGCAACCGAATCCTTCATTCGGCTCGTAGATGAGGGAGTTTCGATGCGCGGAAAACACGAATCAGTCTTCGAAATTAGCAACATTGCGCGTTGCCGTATATCCCAAGATTGAGATCCTTTTGAAAAGCGCATTGAAAAATTGAAAAACGGTATTCACCTTGCGTAGAATCCGCGCAAACTTTCCAAATCTCGTCGACGACTTTCGGTCCATTTGTTTAATCAAAGGTGTGGCAAACTAGCGACGCGACTCTTTTTCTCATATCCGACCGCGTTAATAAGTCGCGCGAGGCCCAAGTGAGGTGCGAGCTTAGCGAGAATCATGGTAAAAGTTATAAAAAAAAAAAAACAAAGTTAAACTTTCAACGCGCTTCTCGGCGAAACTCTTTGATTTGTCTTTCCGTAGGAATAAACCATAGTCGAGGGCGGAAGAGGGGGAAGGGTTTAATGAAATTGCTTAATCTACCGTTATTTACTGCGTTTTACAGTACGAGAGGACGATATTTATCCTTCTGCAGTTGGGTATAAATACTGAAGAAGAAAACGCTTCTCGCGGTAGTGGTCGCAGCACACGACCCGAAGCAAGACCGTGGAGAATATTCCTCTCTAATTCCCTCTGGCGTCCTCTTTTTGCGGTTTTGCTATCAACTGTATATACATATATACACACACACATGTTTACATATATATATACATATATACTATATCTTTGTGATAACGGAGTTTTACAGTAGGTATGTATGTACAGCGACTTTCGACTCGCTAATTTTTCACATTTTTCTGCAGCGAAATAGAATAAAAGAGGATGGACGGATGATAAATTTGAAGAAAACAATAATAATAATAAAAACAAGAGTATCGGCTTTATCTTTCGACTCTTTCCCGCACGTTGACTCTTCTTTTATTTTTCTCCCAGACCCGCGATGTATGTAATTTTCAAATTCGTCTCTGTGCCAGCAGAGAATACACAGAGGGGTTGCTCCATACCCTCTTGCTCCTCGGGGAAATACCCGGGGATGTCGCGGAAGCTGTTGAGAGAATAACGAGGATAGCTCTACCTCGTCACCAGATGTTTTTCGTATTTTCACTTTGTCTCGCGCTTCTTTCCCTCCGTAAATCCAATCCGTTATTTTTCTCTCGCTTTTTCGCGACCCGATGATACCGCCATCTCGTTGATTGACGAGTTCGATCAACGATTCTTGTTTCCAAATTTTATATGCGCACGTTAGGGTGTCCCTCGTTTTCCAAGTTGGAGTTTTTTTCACTTTTCGCTACAACCTTGATCGTTAGTTTAAAAAAATGTTCAAATTTCGAATTTTCAATCCTTACGGTACTTTGTCCGTTTAATTAACAATCGAAAAACGGGCGATTGTACCTCGACTATGATCTTTATTGGATCGACTCATTTTTGTGTTCACAAAAATCTTCGGAATGGTATTTTGAAAAAACTTTTTATATTTTATATTTTGATTGATATTAAATGGAAAATAATTCGTTTTGCTTCTACTGCAAAGTTTTCAATATAAAAAAAAACGTTTTTTGCCATTTTCGTCATCGATACAACAGTTTATTTGTATAAATGGATCATGCTCGGAGCGAAAACAACTTTTTTTAGATTTCTTGAATGTATCGTAAGCGAGAGGCAAATGAAAATCCGAAAAGCGCCAAAATCCCTCGTGTTATTGAAGTACGAAAAGCGTCGTAATTCCGGCTGGATTTAATGACACTTGGGATCTTTTTCTTGCGTTCCAACGTCATTTTCAGGCTATGAACTGACGATTTGGAGCATACCCAAGTGAAAAAAAAACATCAGCGAGTGAAAAAAAAATAGCGGACACCCTAATGCGCCGTACAATGTTCTTTAACAATCGACGACGCAGGAAACAAAAGTTTTCGGATGTAAAAAAGACTCCGCGCGAGTTACATCATATTTGCCCGATGGGGGAGAGAAACATTATTTTTTCCTCTAGGAAATTTCCCTTGTGGATGCGACATCGTCTGTGAGCGAGGACGCTATGCGAGAATGGCACACTTTCTCAGCTCTGCGGAGGATGATGACTTCCGTCTGCATGTATAAGGCTCTTTCCATTTTACACTCTTTGTCGCCGCTCTGTTTCTTGACGAATAAAAAAAAACGTTATTTTTCCGCTGCCGGAGCTGCGCTCTTTTAGAAAAACATTGAAAAGTTATCAGTCGCGTTCTAATAACTTCCAACAATAAACATAATAACGATTCAAGCACCGCGCGACGGCGTAAAAATCTGGAAAAAAAATCAGTCATATTGACGGCACCGAGCACGTTGATTTTCTATAATAATGATAATATCTAACAGTTATTGTCAAATTCTTGGATAAAAACGTTGGAGAATGCATTTAAAAAACTTGCGCGAAACGTATTGATCATTTTTCCCAATACGCGTGAATTTCGTCATCGTTTTGCAATTTTTTCTTCAATTTTCAATTTTGCCTTCGTTCAAAAAGTCCCTGTAGAGTTGGAAGAAATTCGGCAAAGATTTTTCGAAATTGCGAATATTCCTGATTTTCGAAATTCACAAACGATTTTGTCCCTCGAATAAATTTGAAAAAATGATCGTTTTTCTCCAAAAATCCGACGATCTCTATTTTTTTTCTTGCATTCCCGGCGCTACATAGCTTTCCAAAATCGTGATATTTGATTCGTATTGAATGTCTCGAAAATATATCAGCCATCGCGTTTTTCAACATTCAACCGTGATGAATTTTTTTTTTCCTTCATATCTTTTTAAAAAAATGTTACTTCCACGATTATTTCTTTTTTTATGTCAAGTCTTTTTCTTCTCCCGTGTGTTTTGCAATAGGTCTTTAAAATCCACCTTAACCAACGCTGTAATAAGGCGGTATACCGACATAAACATTTATGTTTTCTCGCTCCCTGTTAGCCTCGTCGTGGTGCAATAAAAATGCCGGCATACCGCGGACCGCTGAAGCCAAGATAAATATGCTTTATATTATACATACTTTATATATATATTTATGTACGTATAAGGCGTTTTCGAGGCCATAATAGCTCTGATGCACTTTCGAGGCAAAAACGACGAGAGATTGCGAAAAATATTTGCTTTTCGATAATTCAAACATTTCCGCAATACTCCATTATCATTGCGCCAAGTCTGAACGTGCCTTCCGATATATTATCCGTACATAAATATTCATTCGATCTTTCAAGGTCCATTTTACATTCAATCCGCGATCTATAACCGATCGGCTGTTTCAGATAAATCTTTTTTTATCTTCGACCGACGTTTCTCGGAAGCTGATCTCGGAATATTTTTAAAATATTCAAAAAAAACCTTAAATATACATTTGGTCGTACGGAAAATTCCTTTTCCAATACAAATTCGATATACATTGCACGAGGAAAGAATGAATAATACAGTTTGGTAGTAGCAAATATTTATTCGAAAAAATTACTGAATTATATATATACATACATATTTGCTATTCATTTTTTCATATTTATCAAACGCAACATTATTTTACGTCGTTCATGAAATTCAATATGTCATCTCGGTTTCCATAATTTCATTCTCGGACGACTCAAAGTATGCTTGATTATAATTTACATATCCTTTGTAGTTTCCGCGCGTTCGGCAATTATGTGATTTTCGGTTGATACAAAAATCATGTACGATCGTTTTGAGGAACGTGTATCGATATATTTTGGGGTAATAGCATATTTTTATATCGATAAATAAGCATTGCAACTTTGATGAGCATATTTCATTCAAAACGTCGGAGATATTTTCTGATAATGTCGGTATGATAATAACAAGGTTAAAAACGTTCGGCCTTTTTTCTGTGACAATAAATTCACGAGCTGCTGCCGGGAACTAAAGATTCTTTGTTTTCGCGAGCTTACGATAATTTGCATCGTAATGATCCTCCTAAAGTTATCCTAAAACGCAGCGTCCCTATCTTCTGGCTCATTATTATAAACGAAAAGTTTTATGACTCCAAGTTACTGCACCTTGGGTTTTATGGATGGACAATCATTCCATTCGCGCGAATAAAGCAAACGCGCGCGATGAAAAAAGTAGCGATTTATATGGGGAATTCCGGAGCCATTGGAGCAATTCTTCAATTATTTTTTTACAGTCTTATCGTCGTCTCTCTCCAAACTTTCCAAGCGATTATTAAAAAAAAGGAGGAAGTTCTTGACACGTTTTTAAATTTCGAAGGAAAATTCGAAAAACTCGGTGTTCAAAACTGAAATAAAAATCCGAAAAATGTATCGATCCTGTTTGAGGCGAAGGGGTGACTTTTCTCCACTGGAATAAAAATTAAAGGGCGGCAAGGGGGTGTACCTTGATCAAATTACCCTGAAACGCCCTGTAGAATATCAAAGTTACTCACAGAGGTAAATCTTTCGCTGAGGATTTGCCATTTAGCCATAATACATCCCCACACGTTTTTACAGGAAATGTAATAACCAGATGCAATCGATGGGATATTTTGATTTCTCGTTTCCCATGGATCTAACGTAAGAACCATATGATGTACGGGCGAGTATCGAGATTGTTGGAAACACAGAAAAAATACATAAATAAAATGAAATAAAAGAAAATAATTAGAAAAAATATGGAAGTTGCATTCACGGTAGTTTAAGGCCTTCGATTAATCGTACACCGAGTTGATAATTATACGTTTACCACCGCGATGTAAAGATTAAGTGTGTATCATAACACCAGGCTTTACGCTCGCGTACATTCGTTATACCGGGTGTCCCGAAAATCGATGCCAATAATTTATTGCTATACTGGGGATGCAATTGCCATTCGAAAAGTCTTGAAGCACTTTTTTATCCGAGGAATCCCTGATGAGTTATTAATTAACAAAGTCGGACCGACGCGGCGCGCGCAGTCCGCGCGACGCTCGTCGGAGAAGGGAGGGTGCGCGCGCATGGTTGGCTCAAACTTTGACAGCTAATAACTCGTTAGGTTTTGGTCGTATAAGAAAATACTAAAATACACTTTGACTCGAAATTTCGTTCTGAAGCCAACTACCATTATTAACTTCGATTTTTGCGACACCCTGTATGAACATATATATCTTATTGAAACGTCTATGCTCGCGCTCACATTTTAACGCAAGATTCACGCCTCCATCTCTCTCTCATGCTTGAAATACGCGAGCTCGTTCCCACGGGATTGCCTACGCGATGTTTAGTCACGATAGTCCCTTCTGTTCTCGAGAAACAAGCTGGAGAAAATGCGAAATAAAAAGAAAAAGAGTGCAAAGTAGGCAGGGGTTGAAAAAAAGAGCAAATGCTGTAAGGACTTGTGTGTAAGGACCCCTTATGGTATACTCGCGAGGTGCGTACTCACATTGTACGTATATGTTTTTAGGGTAGGTATGTATGGACGGTTCGTACCGTCAAGAGTTGAATAGGCTTACTTCCATTCACCCACCGAGTATGTCTATGACATTTTTTTTCTTTTTTCTTCCAAACTCCCACTTTCGAGAGGGTCAGCAGCGTGCAGGCTTACTGAAACTTAATATGCACTTTTGGAGCTGTTCTCGTATATGCGTGGCAAAGAGCTCGCGACAATGGATTTTGAGGAGCAAACAAAGAAGGAAGCAGTTTTTTTTTGTTTAATCCATTTTTGTATATGAATAAATTCGATATATTTTGATGAACGTAGGCACGAAGAATTTGTTAAAGAACAAAAAAAATCGGTCAAATATATATGCTGCTGTGAAGATATTGTAAAAATATTATTTATAATCGCAACGATGAAAATTCGAAGAGGGTGAAAAAAGCTCGTTTCCCTCGCGGTGTTTTGCGAGTCTTGCACAATATTTATTTAGAAAGATCATTAAAAAAAAGAATGTTTCCTCAACAGCATTTTGACGGATGCTTCGGCGGATTAACGAGTTTTGCTTTACGCTCGGGTCACTTTAATCCGCGAGCTTTACTTCCTGTGCCACGTAAGCGGTTCAACATTCGTTTCCCGCGTATAAATGTAAGGTTTTCCTTCATCATTGCGAATTCGAGGATCCTATTTCTTTTTTTATACGCGATCTCCTGTTAAAAAGAAATTGGACCATTCACTGGTTTATAGCTACTTAAAAATAAGCTTTGAATGCCAACGGATGAGAAGATCTCGAACATTTTGTGCTACAAAAGACTTCGCGATATATCGGGTGTCGCAAAATTCGACGTTAACAATTTGAAGCTAGATTCAGGATGAAATTTCGCCGTAAAATGGATTATGATTTTTTTTCCCACGACCGAAACTAACGACCTGTCGATTGTCAAAGTTTGAGCCAAGTTAGCGTTACATAATTGGCATCCACTTCCGGGACAACATTAAAGATGCGATGAGGACAACGCACTTGTCCGTTTATGATAATGAAAAAATCTTGCCAGGCATCATACTAATTTTTGACCCGAAAATTTGACAAACGTACTCATTACGAAAGTACGTAACACATTTTTCGACGTTAAAAAGAATTTATGAAAAAATAATTTTCCCTCAAGTATCATTCTAATTAGAGTTTCTTTTATCCAAAAATATAACGGAAAATGACAAATGTGTTCGTTGCAAAAAAACGTACGTGTACAGCATGATTTTGCATGAAAAAAAGCCAAAAAAAAATACCTCTTTTTTCGACTGTTATAGCACTGATTTTTATCACATATAACACGAATGACACATATTTCTGCCGGAAGTCAAGCGGAATCTTCACCTGCGGTAATCCTCGAAGCCCGAAGCTATGTTCGCTGTGACAATAGGGCATATATGTTATCCGATTCGATTTTTATCTTGCACGTGTTGAGATGTTTATCTATAGTTGTATCCTCGGTATGTCGTACGTTTTCTCGTGGCAATTTCGAGCGAGTGCTCATCATTCGGATATTGGGGAGTCGTTCAATTTCCGTGGACTTTATGACGAAACAATTCTCGAATTTTATTCTCCATGTCACCATTCCATTTGTTTTATTTGCTTGTAATACGGATGCAACATTTTTATTTTATCTGGAACTCGATTTTATCGTGTTTCTAGCAGGGTTGTAGGAGCAACGAAAAATAACATTTTGTTGGACATTCGCAATGACGTTTAAAATTATGTGTGATTTTTTTAATATTCTACAAAATATTAATTAATTTTATTAAATTCGAATCTCATTTGTACATTTTTCCCATTTTATGTTTATAGATATTCAGTTTTATTATGGAACATACGTATTGGAACTGATGTGACAATTTTTTAAAACAAACATTTTATCAAAACAGCGCTTTCATGGAATATACATTTTTCGTTTACATCAAGTCGTAAGATGAAAGGTTACATTTTATTGCGATGAAAAACTGTATTTTTCATGAAATAAGTTAGCCTTTTTAAAGACGAGCTGTAATGGTCTAAAAAAACACTAAATTTCCCTATACCCGGGTAAGTTGCTTCAAAATTGAATCCTCCCGTGAAACAGTCAACTTTTCTAACATTAATAGAGATTCGAATTTTATTTTCCGTTTCTTTTTCGTCCAAAACTTCGCAAGTGGGTCAAATCTGGATACATCATATACGTGTATAACGAAGTAATCGTATTAACGTCGAGGCCAACTGTAGAAATATAGATTCGGTAAAGTGGAAGCAGGAGGGAGCTTCGAGTTTAGGTCTCGTATTGAGAATGAAGGAAGGAAGGATATGGAAACGGGGTTGAAAGAGCGAAATTATCCTCGAAACAGCGATTCGGTATAGCGAGTATAATAAGAGGGAGAGAGAGAGAGAGAGAGAAAGGGAGGACCAGAGATACCGGAGCCGCTGTGTTCATTCGATATCGGGACTGCTAACAGTCGCCGGAAACTGGTGCACACTGCAAGTTTGGCTATTTATCCGCTGTCCCGCGCGTTATCCGCAGGCTTTCTGCGTCTTTTGCGCCGAAGAATGCAACCACCGCGTACTTCCTCCTTTGAGTCGGCCAATGCCACTTCGTCGCTACGAACATTGTGTAATGCACATTGTGGAAACAAATTTATATGATTGAGCCTATGTATATATATATATATGTACATACGAGGTGGCACGTTTCGAGCTACCAGTTTCTTTTAAACCAAAGGTCCACGTCCAAGCAATTAAGGGCGTTCTGCGACCCTGAAACTCGATTTACACGGTATTCTTTTTAAACAAATGAAAAATACTCAAAAATATTCACTAAATAACGCTGCTGAAATAGCAAAAGTTGACCTCCTAGCGCCGGTTTCGGGCAGGAAAATAATTCCCGAGGAATTTTCTTCAAGGAAAAAAAATCACTTTTTCCGGAGTGGTGGCGTGGAAAAATAAGAAAAAATGAGTTTCTTTTTTGAACCACTGTAATATACGCGCGTATTTCTCGTTTTGTTTACGAATAAAATTGCGACCCACCCGGTTTATATATACATAAAAGCACGTGAATATGAGGGACAAATTCCACATTGGCATTCGCGCCATTGCCGGAAAACTTTCCCAGTCTTTGCCAATCGCTCGAGTAATACACTCCATCTTTTCCTCCTTTTGCTCTTTCCGTGATAATCTCGCTGAGGGAAAACGGCGTTTGTTCGCCGAGACTTTGGAGACGCAGACTCCCAAATGAGTCTCTGCTAGCGGCGAACGGAGAACGAGCGCGGGAGGAGACTCGGAGTTGTAGACAGATTTCCCTCGAATTTTGGCACGAGTGCGCTCCGCTGTACTTGTTTAATACACCCGAGCGATATTCCTTTGAGATTGGATGTGGATCCGGTTTATTCTTTTTTCGCGAGTGTTACAATCTCCACGTGGACTTGATACCTTGGCTGAAGCGATAAGAATCAGCAGATGGGATGAAAACGAATGGTATGAAAAATAGACGGTGATTAGATCAAAAGTACAGATTTTTCTGCAAAAAGCAATGAAATACGTATTATCAAAAAAAAAGGACTTGATGCAGTTGATTGAGACGGAAAAAGTTGGTTCGATCGATCGTTCGATCCAAACTGTGAAATTTCGGGAAATCGTCGTTTTGACCTTGGCGAGAAGTTGCAGGTGGAGCTGGGTTGGAGATTGTAGCGAAATGCCGAATTTTATTGCAAGTGTATAAAATGGGAGGAGGGAAAGAGAGAAGGAGCAATCGAAAGACGAGAGAGAGAGAGAGAGAGAGGTAAGAGAGATGGTGTGTGTCGGTGGTGCGCGAGGGGCAGGTCCGCATCACGCCGAGAGGGTCGTCGTTAGTCGCCGTCGACAGCACACGAACGACCATAAACTTGCTTGGAACAATCACGGTAATGGATGCCTTCTGGGAAAAGTTATGGCCGCGGCGTTGTAATAATCGGTCCTCCACCTTGTTCACCTTCTTTTTCTTCACCTTTCGTTTTTTTCTTTCTCTCTCGCCCTCCCTCTCTCCATCCATCTCTCTCTCTCTCCCTCTCTCTCTCTCTCTTTACAACATTTCACAAAAAACTTTTAGCCAGATCAGTCGAGGCAGGAACCGAGGGAAACGTGGTATCAAGAGAGAAGAAAAAAAGTTGCGGAGGAAAACACATTCCGTGAATGAAAGCGGAGTGTATTTCCGATGTACCGAGGAATTTTTACGTATTTTCAACCCAGTCCGTCGAATACATTGGAATTTGTTACATTTGCATTCTGTTTTCCCTCGAAATATGATCGTACAAAAGTACGATTTGAGTTTCTTCGTTGCCATTATCGCCCGTTATTTCTACGCAAATTCGTGAAAGTGCAGGATCCAGGAGAGAAAATAACACGCGGGAAAGGGGGAGGCTGAAAATTCTTACATTCGTCGTATTCCATCCATGTAAAATTCAACATCCCACTGATTCTTGTCTGCATTTGCACTCGTGCGTTATATATTTAATTGTAATATGGACAATAAACGTGCGCGTATTTCGAATAACATAAAAAAAATAATCGTCGATGTATATTTTAGTGTCACGAGTGTATATATTTTGGAGCAACTTTTGGAGTAATTTTCTATTTGCGAGCCATGATTCTACAGACCTGGAGCGGTCTGAAAAACCCGTAAAATTGTTCGCGAATTTTATTTAAGGGGAGATATACACCTAGGAGGCCAAAAAAAGGCCATTTTTGCGAATTTTTTGTAGGAAAACTATTAAAAATTTCGGATTAGAGTTTGAACCAAATAAAAGTATACAGATTCAAGAATATGTTTAATTTTTTTTATTAAAAAATATCGAAAATATTTAGAGACATCGCATGTTCCTTGAAGCGCCGTGAAAAAATCTTCATACACGGGATACCCACTGGCGTTTCTTCGAAAATCATCTGAAAAAAAAAAACTGAAAAGATTATTAAACTAGATACCATAATCTAGTAGTTGTCATAGCCGATTTTGAAAATATCGATTTATGACAAAATGGCGAACGTTTGAACGTAAGTAATGATTTTTTCAAACGTTCAACAAACAAACAAACGTTCGTCGTTCTGTCGGCTGAGCAGTTTTTTCAGGATATCATCTAGAATCCCCAGTTTTTGCTTGTAGGATACACTTTAAGGGGATCACCCCGTATACAGCTGAATACACGAATAGAGCCAATAAATTCATCCAAGATACGCATGAATAATAAAAAATAGAAGGTATTGAGGGATTTTCGTGCCTGCGTTACCCCCCATTGTACTTGAGAGTTTTAACGCACGCACAACAGGACTTTGCGATCTTTCTTTTTCCCTCTCCTGCACGGTATCGATCCTTTGTGCGGCTCATATTTTTCTATCCCCCTCTTGTGAGTTTCAGCACGTATATATACGCGTATAAACCGAGTGCTCCCCCGGACTCTTCTCATTCTCGCTTTTATACAACGTGTCGCGCCTTCGTGAGCACCTAATGGACTCGTTCATCCTAATGGAAACGCGAAATCTGACTTCCGCGCGTTCTTTTACCTCTTGTCGTTCTCCCTAACGATTCGCTCGCGTTCCTCGCACCCCTCATCGCCGATCATCTTTTTGTGCTTTCATTATTTTTTCTCCTTTATCCCAAACTGCCTCCACGCCGCGAATGTCGGGACACGATCAATCAAACGCGAATCGAATAATGCCGCAAAAGAAACCACTCGCTTATTTTCACTGCCGAAAGGTACGCTCAGCATTCTCTTCGATGTTTTACCGTTTTTCGGAGAGTTTCGAAATTAGTTTAGTCGATGATCGGCTTGGTATAAAAATTCCGAGGTTTGCGATAAACAAATGCGGTTCTGGCAGGGATGAAACGAAGTCGGGAGCTTAATGTTTTTCGTCTCGAGGTTCTTTTTAGTCCTGAAACAGAAAACGTTTAGTTTCAGAGTTTATTTCATTGCGGAAAGTGGACGGGTTCTGCCCTAGGGTAAAAAACTTTGCACGTCAGTCTGAAATTCGCTCGTGTCGTCTGCCTCAAAGGGCACTGAAACTCGCAGTTTTAACGCGGGTGACATGAAACGGTATAAGCAGAAGCTTGAATCGAGTAGTTTTCTCACGTTGAGAAAAAAGAAAACGAATATAACGAGCTGTCGGTCATATCATGATCACATGATTAGTGCGTTTCCATAAAAATCCTTCCAATAAAAAGTTGATGGGGTCGGGAAGTTGATCGTTGATCGAAAAAATATCGCAAGATTGTTGTCGTTTTATTCGTCCCCCGAGTGCTCGGTGAAAAAATAATGAATTTTGGAAAATATTGAGTTTTCGCTCAACAACTCGATGGGTCTTGTAATCGGCGTAAAATTTGCGATGGAACAGGCAATCTAATTTCTCCTCTTGGTCCACGAAATTTCGATAATCATAACGTCAAAAAACGCAAAGTAGATCTAGAAAAGTTGCGAAATTTCGAAATGTACATACTTTGTGCACCAACGAAGATGATCTCTTGTCCTCTTCCTCTCTCTCTCTCTCTCTTGAAACTAATTGCATCGTGGTCTACTTCTTTTATGGTCGATGAGAAAAAAAAAGAATGTGAAGAGACGCACACTTCTTCTGGTACTCGTACCGCAACAGCTCTTCCATTCTTACGGTCACGAGGTTACAGCGCCATCCAGATTCGAACGAGCTGCGTGTGGCACATCAGCTTCGTATCTCATACGAGTTGCGAGAGCTTCCTTTTCTCTCGTGCACGATTGAAAAAAGAAGAAAAAAAAAAACGAACGTGCACCAACGAGAGGGCTCGTTCAACGCTGCGTGAAAATCCTCGACTACGATTGCTATTGCTGCGTATTTGAATCTCTCTCCTCGGGAGAAATGAAGGCACGCTCTCATTCCGTCATTGTTTAGTTTACGCATTAAATACACTCACGTACACACACACAACGTGACTCCATACCTGATACGACAATCAGATGCCCCTCGACGGGATGCTGTACTCTTTTCTCTCGTCGCTTTTCCTCAACTCTCGTATTATACGCACACAACCTACACCCACTTCACTTCCTTACTTCAAAAGCCGTCCCATCACTCGACGAAACCAGAAACAACAGTCGCACATCACTAAACGAAGAACAAACAATCTCTCGTATCGCGCACCTGTGCTCATACAAAACCAAGTTCCGCGCTCTAATCTTTTATCTCGTTTTTTCTCTTCTCTGTATTGTCATTGGGATTGTTAGGCTCTCATCACTGTAACGAGAGCGAGTCATCCCAGTGATCTTTCATCGAAGAAAATTAATTTTTTAATACAGCCTAGATTTGTAGGTCAGTACCAAATCGGTAAAAAAAGTCTCGGAAGCGATAAAAATGAATGAATTTATTTGGTACGGAAAAAAAAATATAAGTGCAAAGTTTTTCCGAAGTTTCAGTTTCTTTTTCAATAATTTTTTTTTCGAGTATTCAAGATTCTAAAAACATGACAAAAGCCGCCATTGTTGCACAAGAGCTAGTGATAAACAGTCGCATAAAGCTGCACAAACGACTATCCTCTGCGTCCTATTCAATGGACCAATGGCGTCTCGAAATATCGAATATGTTCATTTCTATTTGTGGATTTATGTATGAAGGATTTGTGGGAACAAACGACATGTGGATAAAACGATTTCGGGATAATACAGAAATAAACAAACCGCCATATTCATCAAGATATAACGAATTTCATGGCTTCCGACCTGACGTGTTTTATTTCCTGCCTGTTTTCAATTAAAAGTTCAATATGCACTCAGCTGCTATCGAATTCGCACTTCGTTGAGCAAAATAAGCACCTCTCGAAGCTCATCATGATGTTAATTATTCAATGATTCGATTAAATTAATCTTTCGACCGTGGAAATCATTTATCTCAACCAGCGTCAACCGTCGATAATGATAATGATGTAAAATGCAAGCAGCCTGCATCGTTTCAACGCTGAAATTCATTTTTCGCTGTCCCTGCCTGGACAGCTTGATTTCCCGATGCCCGTTGTTTCTGAGAGACGAAAATCCAGGATGTATTCGCAAGCTCGCCCCGCTCACTTTGCTACGAAAGTTTGTACGTATGTTGATGCTGTTGAATACGCATGATTCTCGAAGGTATATAGGAAATAGCGCGTGCGACTGTCACCAGCGCACTTGCGTCAGAAACCAAGCGCATTATCGGCGATTTCGATTTATGAGCTGTTATCGCAAGGGACGTTGTATACGTAGGGTGTACAGCCTCTAATTCGTACTATACCGAGAGATAATACCGTTCCAGCGTAGTATAATGCGCATTGATACTTGCACATACCGTTGACTGCAATACGAGCTATGGATATTGAAGTTCTCACTCTCTTTCTCTCTCTCATTTCTATTGGGTCTTCGATGAATGGATATCGGAAACATTAACATCGCCGATAGATAAACGATGGTCCATCCGGTGTGGCTTGACATGAATTCACTTGAAATTCATTGAATTCGCAGACCGGGAGTCATGGAGAGGCAGAGGGGTCTCCTTTCTCTCTGCATATTCATCTCTCTCGCACTGCGAGTTCCTCATTGCGTTTATGCAAGTATACATCTGACTGTCTCGTTTCTCTCTGGCAATGGATTTCCACGCAATTGACTGATTTCTACGTTCAACTTCGACAAAAGAACAAGATTTAATATTATTAGCATCGGGCGAACGTCCCTCGACCCCCATATATATCTATGATCACCGTTCCATCGACTACCGTCTCTATATTCGTTTGAAACGATTTCGTTCGATCTCGATAAGACACCGACACCGACACCTCACGAGAAGTTACGTCTAGGCTTTAGTTTAAATATTTCGGTCTCTTCTGTCTTCAAAGAAACCTTCTGACTTGCTCTCAGCACTCCGGATGTCATTTCAAAGTATCCTCGTTGTAAATATTCGTGAAATAATCTGTTCTTCTTTCTGTCATCTTATTTTCCATTCATTTTACGCGACGCTAAATTCTACATGAATGAAACACGATACTGCGCGGTAAAAGCATCGCGTGCGGTTTGCGCGTGTATGCCTTTCTGATCTCGATCCGTTTTACACGTTGCCTTAAGGATGTGAGACGATAAGGAAGTGAGGAAGAGTGAGAGAGAGAGAGAGATGAGGAGCTCTAGCGAATTGCGTATGTCTTGTTAATCGTCGTCGCGTTGACTGCGGACAGACGAAGCGAAAACCGCTGCCTCGTCTTGATGCAGTCAAGGAAGACGATGGTGATGAGTATGCATTGAGATACGCTACATGTGCAGAGTCGATATTGCACGTATAAGTGTAGGCTTTATGTATAAACCGTACAGGCAGATTCGCACTGAGTGTCGAACCTGGCAACTGCGAACTCTCGGTGACGTTCGGAGCAGCTGTTTGTATTTACTTTCAAACCGTATTCAAATGTAGAATCAAATAGTATTCGCTGATTTTTATACAACACAACGAAAGTATAAACACAAAAAGAGCCGTAAAGCGTCTTCCAACATAGTCAAGCTGGTCCCTCGACTTGGGTCCAGAAGGTTGGAATTCCATTGCTTCTCATTGAAAAAAACAATTCTAGTGATGAAAAAAAGAAACAAAAGGCCAACAAGAAGTTGCCGGCGGAATATGAGCCCGACTCCACAATCTCTGGTTTCGATACTTTATGTTAATCATCCTATATACGTCTACTCAGCTTTCCTATATAATATACAAAGAGAACCAGCAGCGAGAGAAGTTGAAGCAGCAACATAGCAGCAGTTCCGCGTCGAGCAACTCCTCGAGCGTGGCGTGCCGCTGCTTCAGGCGATCGACGACTTGTGACCCACTTTGAAGCGGTTGGCCTAGATGCGGGGGTGCCTATTCCGTCGTCCTCGTCTTTTTCTTCTTCTTCTTCTTCTTCTTCCGTTGTCTTTTTATTCTCATCGTCTTCCTTGCTGATCCGTGATATGCCCCGTGTGTGTACTTCATACACTGACTGCAGCTGAATGTGTTGACGCACACAGGAACACTGTGAAAGAGGGAGATGTTTGGTGTAGCTGTTCGTTCCTGTCGCTTTCTCCGGACTTTGCGATCGCCTTTCTTTCCCTCACTCTTGATACAAGGTGAAACGACTTAGGCACATCCGTTTCACGCGCAGCCATCACGTCCAACGCACGTTCCACACTCCCGGCTCTGACCGCGTTCCCTTTGTGAATTTTTAACAAATTTCTTCCATCCCTAGCGTCGATGCGTATCGAATTTCCGGCTCGTCAGCTGGTGACAATTATAACGCAATCATTCCCTCGAAAGACCGTAACTTTGGCAATTGACGGGTTCGAGCAGGGTAAGAAGGCTTTGTAGGCGTCTTATAAGACATCTTAGGTGATACCAAGTCCGTAAGAAATAGATTACCAGCGTAGCTCTATTAAAAACTGTTTTCCGGATATCATCGTCGCAATCGGCATAGGAAGAAAGAGGGAGGGAGTCCTAGAAACTTTGCTACAAAGGGTAGACCACCACCAGCGGAGTTTCGACATTTGGCCCTCTGGTGTATGAATTGCGGTTTGGTATTAGGAAGGAAAGACGCGTTGTACCTAACTGGGTAGCCTTTCCTTTGGGCGGCTGGATCCTCTATGTCCGCGTCGTATACCGCGTGAAGCTTTTGATAGAAAAGGGAGGAAAGGGTTGAAATTCCATGTACCACGTCGAGCAGTATCCCACTGGAAAGTTTAGGAGCGGGTGACCGAACCTCGGTAAAAGAGGTAGATAGACATAGAATCCGAGAGCCAGAAACCGGCGGAGTGCAGGGGAGGGCGGAACTCAACGAAAGGGCTTGAATGGTATTAGGCACGTTCGGAACGGTAGCATCGACTTTGAATGTGGAGGCGTTGGTGTCTGTGTACTGGCGGCGCGGAACACAGCGATAGTTTGCTTGAACGTATATATACGTTCGCAGTAGGGAACGGTGATATCGGTGGCACAGTGGTGGGAGCGGGAATTTCATGGAGGCGGTGGGGGCTTTGGTCCTCCACGGCGCACAGAGCTAGAGTGTAGTCCGAGACGGTGCCACGGTGCGCGTGACTAAAGAGTCTTCAGTGTCGCTCGGTCCGCCGTTACCTCTGGTCGCGAGTCTATCTCGCGTTCTCGGCTCTCCAACCGAAGATACTTCAGAATTACAAACGGTTGGAACAATCCACGCTTTTTTCACTCGAATCAACAAAGTAATTATCGAGATCGGTGTGTAGCCAACTTTGAGTTCGCTCTAATGACACAGCGGTATCGTCTAATATTTTTCCATAATACAACGGTGACAGTTTTTAATCTTGTCAAGTCAAGTTTGTTTCGGGAGTCACGTGTGATGTGAATATTTGATCAATGGAATAATGGATAAATAAAAATCATACGGGAAAAGTGTCATCGATATAAATACTTTTTTCCCCGTTGTTTCGGTGTATTCGTGGTATCGTCGAAAAGTATTTATCGTTAGAACTGACGGAGATCAATTGACGGGAAAGTAAGACACTTGGGGGGAAAAAACAGAAAAGAGCGAGCAATCGCCGAACGTTCGTGCTTGATTTGTAAGATGAGCCCGGCATCTCAGGGTGCCCTGGAAGTAGAGCATTACATCGGCAGTTACCTGATATCTTCGAGCGTAAGATCTCCAGTCGGTGGAAAAAGTTTGATCTCTGGTATAACTGAGAAGCAGCAAGAGGGTGTTGCATTACGTGGTAAGCAGCAGCAGCAGCAGCAGCAGCAGCAGCAGCAGCAGCAACGGGATTACTCGCAACAGAGAAATTATTCATCGAAAAAGGAG
Organism: Heteropelma amictum; assembly: GCA_959613375.1. Lineage (NCBI taxonomy): Eukaryota > Metazoa > Arthropoda > Insecta > Hymenoptera > Ichneumonidae > Heteropelma > Heteropelma amictum. Next base: position 26,650,394 of record OY390723.1, read on the forward strand.
CAATGCCAGTACGGTACTTGGGCAGGTGCTCCATTGATCTCAATGACCTCGAGTCAACGGAGAATTAACCAACGATCTTCGCCGACTCCTTGTCAAAATCTGCACCAATCGGCGCAGTCTCAGCAGGGACAACAAATACAAACGCACATGCAAAATCATAGTCAACTTTCGAGACTCGCAATCCATACGCAAGGAGCGCCTCTGATACTTGCCGACAAATTTCACAATCGCGGAAAAAATCAGTCCTGCAGTGGAATGAACGGAAGCCCAATGAACAACAACGCGACACATGTTTTGAATAACGTCAATGGCAGCTTGACCAATTACTGTAATGGTAATAGCGTTACCAATGCTTCAGGACACAGCGAGTCCACCATCAGCTCTATCGGAAGATGCGATCCCGCGCGAGGTCAGAGTCTGACCGAACCAGTGAGAAAACTCCAGCCGCAGCAACAACAGCAACAACAGCTCAATCCCAAGGCGGAATGCGCAAATGGTAAAATCGATGGTGGAAACGTAGCCAACATCGATTCATTGAGCATAGCCAGTGACGAGAGTTCGGGATCGCACAATTCGGAAAACAGCCTACCGAGGATTATAAAACCTCGCAAGCGAAGAAAGAAGGACAGAAAGCCGACAAGCAGCGGCGTCACGCTTTCGGAGATAACTTCCAAGGTCGATGATCATCAGCAGCAAAACTACCAGCAACAACACCAACAAGTACAACAAAACATTCATCAGCAGCATCAGAATCATCCGGTTGACACGGTACTAGCGGAAAAGTGGAGGCTCAAGACCATGAAAAATTACGCGCCGATATGTTACGAGATAAGATACGAGGAAAACCAGGGACACATGAGGCCACAGGCGATTGGGAATGAAACCTATTCGCACTGTCAAAACCAAAATGTTCCCTGCAACGGTCAGATGCAACACCCGAATCAGCAACAAATGCATCATCAGCAGCAGAATATCGCCGACACCAGGCAACAACAACATCACCAATTGCACCACCACCAGCAACACCAACAGCAACCGAGGTACCCGCAACGAAACGTGCAAAAGAAAGTGCTCGACCACAACAAGAACGTTGTAATGGAAAACCCAACGCCTAACATGCTGGTCCGATCGATGACTCTACCCGCAAAAGGGACTACCGCGTGTTCGACCAACTATCACATCAGGAACTATCGTCATCACCCTGATCATCCTCACCACTATCGTCACCACTATTCCAACGATTCGCGAAGCAACAACAACAGCACCGCGATCGTTGGTAACTGGAAAAGAGGAATCACCAATTCCATTCCTAGGCATCGCTTTTCTCAGCAGCAGATCCAACCGCGGCACGATTACAAGCCGATGTTGATGAGCTGCGAGAACAACGCTTCTCTCGTCGTTGGTGCGACCGAAACGTCAAATTCGCCCGAATGTCAGTGTCGTTATTGCGATCCCTCCGGTCTTATTTGGAATCCCGATCAGAGTGTGTATTCCCTTTTCCTGACACCCCCGCGTGCCAGTGAATTTCCGGCCAGTACGGAGTACGCGGTGTCGCAGCAGCAACAGTCTCCTCATTTACCATTGTTCCTCTCGGACGGGGATCCTGACATGAGTCGCCAAGAGCAGCCCGATTCGACGAGTTGCAAGTACTTTGAGCTCTCCGAGTGTAAGACCGCCGTGTCGCAACGGGTTCATAATCACAATTATCATCATCATCATCATCATCATCATCATTCCTCGAGTCCGCGAGATTCCCCGTGCGGTGAAAACACCGGCGTTACCGCCTGCAACGCGACAAACGGTGATGCCTGTAACGGCCATGCCTCATCAGCCGTTACGATGCTCCGTAGAAGTTGGAGCGATCCCACGAGTTACTTCAGCGAAGAGATAAGCGCACCTAGCCGCGACGTTGGTGTCATAGGTGATCGTGGACAGACTGAAATCACCAGAGGCCGCAGTTCCTGGCCGGGTAGTTCAGGCTCGGGTTTGTTGTCCGGTAGTCCGGGAAGCTCGCCTTACGGGAATCCGGCCAATGTGGCCGCATCCTCGCAGGGTCTCGAAGTTTCGACGGAAATCGTCACGTCGCCCAACGGACATCGGGATCTGGAAATCAAGTTCTACTCGTCATCGCCGAGCGCCCTGCTGCCGGCCGAAGACGACAAATCAGCGTTTCTGGACGACGGCGAGGACTTTAGCGACATATGGAGCTACCACGAGTCCAAGCTTCAGCAGGATTTCCGAACGTTGCTGCAGGCCGAGGAGTAACGTCGAGCGTGATAAATTCATCGACGAAATGCCCAACACGTTTCGGTCGTCGAGTGGCTAATATCGATAACGTCGAGCTCCTTCGAAATTCATTGAAATCGAACGAAACGAGAGTTTGAATACGTGCGAGGATTGTCGAGTTTCCGAGCGAGTGGCGACTTGTAAGAAAGTGATTGAAGGAGCGAGGGAACAATAAGAAACATTGAAGCTAATTTGTAAAATTCAACAGGCGGGGTAATTGATGTGAAGCGCGATATCATCATCTGCTGCACGTTCGATAGAAACAATCAACGAGTGGAGAACACGTTTTTTGTTTTCTTCGGCCGAGTGCTTCGAACGGCTGACACGCTGCCTGGGAACGATCTTGCATTCGAGCCATCGCACGTCGAATATTTGTTACCGCAGTTAACATCGCCGAAACTCCATCACCGGCTTGTTGTGCGACTCTAAAGTGACAATTGAGCCTCTCCAAAAATGACCGTGTAACGGTGCGAGGATTAAGTACTTCACATTAGTAAATAATGCGTGCGTGCTGTCACGAAGGAGGCAGACAGAGAGAGAGAGAGGGAGAGAAAAGAACCTAACTTCGTGCGTAAAGTGGCAAAATGTCAAGTGGTCACGTTTGTCTGACAAATCCTGCTTCCCCCAGCTTGTATCCTACGGAATTCTTGCGGATGTGCGCGCAAATTGATTCGTCCAAAGTGCGCGATATGTGATTCAGGCTCGGTATTAATCGAGTCGCATTGTTGTGTCCCAACGATTGATGAATCTCCTCTCACCTGTCTCGCAACGTGAGACCGTGTCTGGCGTAAAACTCGTTGAAAATGTTTGTTCTACTTTGTCGATGAGGCATGGCGAAATCTTTCGCGGGACACAAAGACGCACATGCGTCGTGGCGCGTTACGACGATTCCTCGAGGGACCTTGTCGCGTCATGATGAAAAACATGCGTTTTATCGAGTGTTTCGAATTTTTTAATTTTTTTCTCGAGCGGGTCTCGAACTTCCATGTTACTCTCGAGGCGGAATAGTCGACGGCTGAGAAGAAACGACGTTCTCCGATGTAAAAATTCGGCCTGAAATAGCGGACGGACGCGTCTTTCATTCTTCTCTCCCCACTCAATATCTCTTTTTCGTCCGACGTTATGAGGGGTATCATCAACATCGGCGATGTTGAAAAAAAAAAAAAAAAAACACGAGAATACTCGGAGCAACGATGATTTTAGGGTGCATCGATGTGTCGTACGAAGAGTGAATGAAATTTGGTCAAAGATAACCCGGGAACGTAAGGTGAAGAGGAAAAATCGATGGAAGCAGGACGGTGGGATGTTTTGTTAATGTTGATAAACGAGGTTGCGGGGAGAGCGAATAAAAAGATACTTCCGAGGGGCAAAATCGACGATCGGCGTCTCTATTTTTCCGGAACTCGTCAGCGGGATAAATCCTCCTGTGCTAATAGCTTCTTTCTCCGTCGAGTATTTATTTATTTTTTCATTCCGGCGGAGTAAAACGAGGAGTCTCTCCTCATCGGTCCAGGGCCAAAAAAGTACCCCTTTGCGTTTGAAAGAACACGGTACACGCGGTAGCAACTTCGCCTCGAGCGTAAACACGTTTACACGTTAATTGTTGCAGTTTTTTTCTTTTGAAACTCTTTTATTGCTTCTCCGCTCCGTGAAGTTGATCTCTTTCTGTATCTGACCCTCTTCCATCTCGTCTTTTCTTCTTCGGTTTTTTTTCCTCCATTTGAACGTCGAGCATCTCGCTCTTATTTCACCGTCGTTCCGCGTCCCACTCTTGCTTCTCTTTATCCTACTTTTGTGTCTATAGAAAAACACTCTAGCCTCTCTCTGTGTGTCCGACATGTCTATGCGGTCAAAGATAGATGGAAGAAGAGACGCAGGAATGTTGATCGTGGCGCGAAGAACGATGCGCTACCGATCAATCGATATATTGCGGTTAACGCAAAGCGGAGACCCTCTCGATCTCAATATAGTCGCTATTGGCTCACCGAATATCGATGTGTGAAGTTTTCCCTCTCAGTCTCTCTTTATTATCCGATGCACACCGAGTCCCGGCGGTTTCCGAGGTGATGCCCTGATTACGTCGAGGATTCTCGGGCACAAAAAGCCGCTTTGGAGGAGATTTAACCGAAGAACTTTTCGACAACTTGACAAAGTTGTCGTTTGCAAAAATCTTTTCGTTTCTTCCCCCATTAATTGCAAAGTAATTTCATCTATCCCGACAACAAAAATTGGTCATCGATGCATGCGAGCGTGATACACGCGTAATTAGCATCGCAGCTTGAAGCGTTTTTGAGAAAAAAAAGCTTCAAAATGAAAACGAGGGGATCAACGCTGGAATTCGGTCATAGAGTCTTTAACCTTGCACAATCTTTGCTCCAAAAATAGTTTCCCTTGAAATGTCAGCTGACGGATGGCATGAGGACCTCGGGATCGCTATTTAAAAAAATTACGTTACTTTTCGAGCAGCGCGAAACGAAATCCTCCAAAAAGTAGCTTTTGCGTGTGGTTGTTCTCTAATTTTCGATTTTTCTTCGTTTCAACCAGATTTTTCGAGTCACCGGGATAACGCCCTCTTTTCATCGAAATCCAACGTCACGAATTTGAGATTCTAGAAATATTTCTCTCTCTCTATTTCGTTAAAAGTTGCGTCCTTGTGTACAAAAACTTCCATGCTTGTTTTTTTTATTCCCTTCTTATTCTCACGTAATCTTACATTCGCTGTGCGATACCCACTCTCTGGAGAACATCGTCATATATATACAATCAGGAATCTCAGAGCTCTCTGGCGTCCGATCCGGAGATTGCATTTCGAACGTCTCGCGAGCTGGCTTTCTCGTGTGTGTGTCTGTGTATGTGTGTGTGTGTGTGTAAAAGCGAGTCCTGATGGAAACTCGAGCAAATGCGAATAGATAGAACGCGAACGACGATTGCCGACGGAGCTTCACCCTGACGACTTTTCAGCTGCAAAAAAAAGCTGATAAAAACGATGTATATCCTCGATAATCAGGAAATCACCCCAAAGTCGAGGCTCACGCGAGACGGGAAAGTAAAAAAATCGATCGAGAGACTCGGCTAGAGATGCAACGTCGTTCAACTCGAGCCCCGAGTACTCTCCAAGTTTTATTGACAAAAGAAAAATCAATTAACTTTGAATCTTCATAAGCCCCTCGAGAAACCGCTTTTTCCCACTTTTCCTCGATGTTTTTCATCCGACTAAATTACACGTCAAAGAAAAAGACTACGAGCGTGTTCCTCGAGGTGTCTGAATGCATTCGAATTTCATCGATTTTTCTCGTCCCTTTGTGCCTCCCATTAATCCTCCGCGTCTATCTTCATTCGATTTATTATCATGATGGGAAACGATGATTTCTCACAGAAAAAAAGTGCTTACAATAGGAATAATAGAGGCAGAGAGAGAGAGAGAGAGAGAGAGATATAGAGTGGCAGAGAAGGGGAAAAAAAGAGACGCAGTTCGTTCCTTCTCAGCAAATCCGATCATGCTTGATCGACGAATCTAATAATCGAGCGATCCGCGAGAACTGAGCCTAACTTCGCTGTGCGATGAAAAAAAAAAAAAAGAGGAAAGAAAAAATGCCATTTCCCAACCGATTTTACGAACTTTTCAGGCCACGTGATGCCTCGATCTTCTCCGCCAACGGTAATATACGTGTGTAGTGAATAAAAGAATCGCTGAAGTATGAAAGGACACGCGATCGGAAAATGTGTTGACGAAGCACGTAATGTTAAATTAATACGTAATAAAACGTCTAGGACTCATGGTCCATTATCTTCTCGTGTTCGAGACCGTATCTTCTCATGCATTCGCGTCTGTCTGCGTGTGCGAGAGTGCGTATGTGTATGTAAATATAATAATAACTATTACTTACAGTCGACTACTGAAAGGCTTCGTTCGCCATCGCACTGAATAATTGCACTCCGCGTATGACGTGTGCGTTGAATGGAGAATCGTATCTTTTGACTTGGCTGAAAAAAAAAACATTGAAAAATGAAATATATATGTACATTTACACACACACACACACATGCATATATATGTGTGTATGCGCGTTGTTACGAGTATCTATGATTAATGATTATCGTATCATATACGGTAGATGTTATCTCACACCTTCGCTCGTTTTTTCCCCCCCTCTCGTGGTGATACGAAACACATCCAGTGGCAAGGAATATACAAGAGTTCAATAGCGTTAACGAGGGAGAAAAAGAGGAAAAAACACACCAGACCGGTCCAATGAATGTGTTTCACGTACCGCGTGTCGATCAACATAATTATTCGAAAGAAAAAAAATGGATTTATCGAATTATCATGCGAAATTGCTGGCAAAGGCACTCGCGGGATTTATTTCAATCGAAGGACACATTTTCGACGATCGAGCTGCGGGAAATTCGGCGTTTCGTTTGGTTTTGATAAATCTCGCAGGAATTAGGCTGAATTTTATCGAATAAATCCGTTTTTTTTTTGTTTTGTCGTACGGACGGAATATCTCGATACAAATGTGGCGATTGTGCGAGGAAAAACGAGGAAACGGATCAGAGCACCGCGAAACTCTCGGAACGATTTATTTGTTTCGCCTCACCGGTGATAATCATTTTTTTTCTTTCGTTCTTATCAAAAACGTTCGGAGTTTTTCTTTTTTCACGAGTTTGGTTTTGTATTTTTTTATTTATTTATTTTTCTTTTCGCTTAAAGCAACAGTCGACCGATTTACTCGTCTGCTGGAAAATTCAATGTGATGCCGCGACAATGCAGTGTTTTACGCCCGTATCTCATATCGATGTGGAATAATATCGTATAATACGATCGTAGTCGCGCCAGCTTCGAGCTTTGATGTTTTACCGCGATGAGTTTCGATCCCCTCGTCGCGGTGTCGCCGAAAACACACAATGCACACACCCTCGCTCCTACGACTCTTGCGATAAGGCTGCTTTGCAAGTCTAATTATATCGGCGAAATTAGCGGTTAGCGAGTGACGTCGCCCGAAGAGAGAAGAGGGGTTTGACTTTTTGCGAGTATTTTCAACGGGCATGCCAATTTATTCGGCCCGCACTAGCGGAAACGAATGGAAAATCGATAGTATTCTTTTTTTTTTCACCTCTCTGACGAATCAAACGCGTCGACGGATCTTTGGAGATTAGCGGTGAAACGAAGATTTTTTTCAAAATTTTTTCATCGTCAGGCAATGTGCATGATCGCCGAGCATGCATTTTGAAAAGCCCTAGATTTTACTCACGATTATTTGCTCGATAAACACCGTGGCGACCCTTTCTTTGGCGAGGAAACATATCTTGACTGATTCTTTATGTTTAATCGATTTTTCATCTCCGAGAGCGGACCTTTTGCCTCTTCTGTACGTTGCAATTGAAGAAGAAGAGAAAAAAAAATGAGCGAAGATGCAAAGTGATGCACGTGCGCCAATAATGTCACGATAGGCATGAGAATGAATGCAATGAAACTTGTACGATGTTTATGTGTATATGGACCACGAGCGAATTCTGCATAACGACTTCGATCGGGGCCCCGATAATATTGGAGTAAAATGTGTTTCGTTTATCTTTCGAACGTATGAGATATATGATTAAGACGACGAAACTGATAGTTATTAAAAGCCAATTCGTATCTGCGATCGAATTTCGTTGCGAGCGAGATTGTTTCCGATTTACCACCGTTGAAAAAGAAAAGAATGAATAATAATAAATTAAATGAATAAATTGAAATATGAATTATCGATGATACCATTCGTTGCGATCACTCACACGGACACTAACACACACACACGGACATTTCGCGTTTTTTACTCACTCATTTTGTGTCTGTAGTACATATTGTCTCAGCCAGTATGATTAACACGAGAGAACGAGGAAGAAATTGACGAAAAAGAAGAATGATATTGAAGGAAGAGACGAAAAATATCATGGAGTACACCGAGAATAAAAAAAGTCACGTATACCGTTTGTAATTACGAAGATCGTTTGAATCCTGCCACCCGACCCCCGAACCTTCATTTTCGTTGTCAACCAAAAAAGTTTACGTTCAACATTTTTTTATTCTTTACCAAAAAATCAAACAATATAGTCGTGACTGTTTTTCGATAATGGCGAATGTATTCATGGGAATAAAAATTCCTTCGTTGTGACTAAAATCGCCAGAGATTCACACGTTCCTGCTGATAACTCGCGCTATCAATTGTCAAATAATTCTCATTTTTATGAATCGTTTTACGTCATCTTGACTTTTCATTAATCCCCGAAAGTCGTGCAACATTTGATTACGAGGAAATATGTCGAGTCACCGTTTTTAGGAGGACAAAAAGATAAGTACTCTGTTTGAATCGCTACGTACAACTTTGTTTCTTTTTGTGAGTATGAGAATATCAAAATATTTACGAAAAAATATATTTCACTCTTGTTATTAAAATACATGGAACTTGTACCGCATTTTGCAATTTCTCGTTCTGTTCCTGATTGTTTTTTTAGTTACGCTATGAAAAAAAAAGAAATAATTTTCAATTACCTGGAAATTCTAACGCTTCAATAAAAAATATACCCTTACAAATATATTTTATTTATAAAACATATTTCGTTTATTTTTCGAAGATACATTTATATTATCGTTGCACGCAGAAAATTTAATCGGATAAAAATATTTGCGGCATGAATGAAGAATCAATTTTTCTAAATACCTGCGATCATCCGGATGGAATATGTATCTTCCCTACGAAGGTTCCCCATGCGTAAGTATCAAATTTCGTTAAAATCTCATGAATTAATTTACTTCCGTTTTCTTTATCCGTAAAGAAATAAATACGAATCAGCCAGCTTTTTTTGTATTCCTCGTAGCTTTCGTGACACTCACCCAAAGAGCTGTACGTTTTGATGACGTTCTGTTTGACACGAAACTCACGAAAGTCAGCCACCAATTTTTTACTCCAAAATGAATTTTCTCCACGGTGAATAAAATCGTAAAAAGTTGACCGAGATGAAAAATGAAATTCCTTCGCCGTGAAGCCCATAGCGAAATCATTGAGAACCGATAAAGATAATGAAATGTCGGAAAATTCCCGTCCGGTTAACCGGAAATATATTTTTTCCTCGCAACATCGACGTTACGGGTACACCCGGGGAAGAAATTTTAAACGACGACCGCAGCTTCTGCAGCGAAAAGGAATAAAAGCCGAGAGTCTGAAAGTTCGGTCCAGACCTCTCAGCCTCTGGTGGTCTGTAATTTCCGACGTGGTTAAAATAAAGTTAATAAAAAAATGAGAGAAAAAAAACGTTTAAACCCCCGGGCCTCAAGCTCCGAGACAAAGGTGTTGACGTAATTGGAAACTTTACACCTAGTTCTTGCGGACCACGAGCATTCAGCCGGTGAAGAGAAGGAGAGAGGAGTATAACAGCGCGGAAAAAAGAGAGAAGGAAAGAGGAGAGAACACTTCCAGAGGGTGGTCTCGCAATTTCATTTCACCCCGACGCATTTCATCCTTTTTTTTTCCTCTTCCACGTTTCCTCTCACACTCACACGGACATATTTTTACTCGCCACTTGCCACGCTTATTTCTTTTTTATTCCGCGATATACCGTTACGAAACCTCCGCATAACTAAAAACTAACCGCTTTTTTCCCCAAATGAACAGAAGCTTCTTTCGCTCTCTCTCTCTCCCTCGCTCTTTAGCCCTCGTCACAGCCGTGAGGAGTTCTCCAAACCGTCTCGCGGCTCTCGTCGGATTTTATTTTTAACATACAGCCTCATTTTGCTTTTTTTTCCCGCAACAGCATCCGCGGAAATGATAAAAGTGATACGTGCGGAGATATAAAAGTAAAAATGAAATAAAGAAACGATCGTATAAATTGTTCTGCTATGTACGGGGCTTTTTACCATAAAGTACCGAAAACCTTGGCGCATCTCGCGGAGCGACATAATTCGCGTATGTGAAATTCAAAGCGGATAACGATCTCTCTGTCTCTCGGTCGCATATATTCCGTCCTCGGCGTGGCGTAAAACCCAAGTTCTCCGTTGAACATGTGAACCGCACTTTTTTTTTTATTCTTTTTTTTTTCAACGAGAATCCCCTTAATCTTCTCTCTGCCTGTAATTTCATATGTCCTGTGTATGTATCCGCAGGTGCAAACAGTCTGCGACACAATAATTCCGCTTTCTCGCTAACATTTACGACGATTATTCTTGACCAATCGCGAGAATACCACTTTTGCCATTTAAAGATGCCATATGTGTGTGTGTGTGTCTGTCCGTACGTGTTTGTGTGCGTCTGTATCGATAGGACAACGTGTTCCACTTTCTTAAAGGGCTTCCTCCCTTTACGCTATCGCGTTCTCGAAAGAGCGAAAAAGTGGCAATAAAAGATGAAAAGGAGAAGGAAAAAAGGGAGGTGAACGTCGCTAAACTGAAGCTTTTGAAATACCAGGCGTTTGCCTCTTGGCACCAACTCCTTTTCGCTATTTCTTTTTACGTGCACACAACGGGTGTCTCGTGAATAATATTTCATCCGACGGTTGGGCACTCTGGGACTGATCGGGATATGGAGATTTTTCCGTTACAAAAAATCTCTCACGACTCGATGATTCATGATACAACAAAAGTCTATTTTCCGCTGGTATTTTCCATGGGACACCCTGTAGATACGTCTGCAAGGTTGAGTGCTCTATTTGCCATCGTTTTATACTTTTTTTCCTGCAGTTACGTACGTATTCCGAGACCATTCACGAGCAAATGCCTGCGGATATCTCGTTCCATCCTCTTTTTACAAAAAAAAAGTCACCTTACGTCTCATCATTAATTTAATCGATAAAAAAAAGGTATAATAATTAAAGCACTTTGAACATTTTCTCTCAAAGCACCTTCGAGGCTTTGTACCATTTTTCACGTTTAATATCGTGGGAAAAAATGGAATACGTAATGCCCGATTCCTCGAGCTCGACAGTTTTCTCGATTAATCATCATGGCGCGCATATTTTGCGAGAAAATTTAATCATATTTCCTCGTAATAAAAATGATTAATTATGTATATGTCCTTACATACGACGAGTACCGATTCTCGTGAAAACACGTGCCTACAGTTTGTCACGAAACTAATTTACATTAACTCCTAAAAAAAAAAATATATATATATATTTCTCGACATCGAAATCATCATTTTTCCGAAATTCTGAAATCATACGTTGCTTTTTTTTCAAAATTCATTTTTTACCTTGAGAATCGTGTTTCATCTTTGAAACACGATTCTCAACGATGTTTCAACGAACGTACATTGCGAATTTGACGACAACGTAAACAATATTTCCGCCATCCTCATAGACGCGTCCTTTCATCCGAGCTTCCGACAAAAGCACTCATTAGCCGTACATTCAAGAACGTCGACAAAATTGATTTGCTCAGTGTTACACGGGCAATTTCGCGCGGAGCTTCCACAGTAGCTGCTGGATTCGCCACTACTTTGATTCACACACGTGTATTGTTCCAACAAGTACAGACGTCAGAGTTCCATCCTCGGGATGTCCTCTTGGTCGTAACGTGGTCCACCTATATTTACGCTAACCTGTCACCGTTTTACGTCATAATACCGGATCGCCTCGTATACATATACACATGCATAATGATGAAAAGAGGAAAGGGGGATGAAAAGACACGGAGGATGCTGGAGCAGATTCTATACCGTGTGAGTCTGACGGTAACTGGGGTATAAATCGTTCTGCGAACCCGTGTGTCTAGCATACGTTTGGTCCGAGTCTCTCGCAGCATCCCCATCGTGACATCCAACCGTGTATCCCTTTACCGTTACTCACCTCTCTTTCTCACCGTAATGCTTCTGCTAAAGTTCCCTCTGTGTTATCCAACCATTCATATTCATGGCTCGAATGAGTCTGAGCCATTGTCAGATTTTCAGCAACGAGAGACAGACGGATGAAGGTCCATAGGTGGACGAGCAAAGTTACATGTACGAAGATTTCAATAGAACGAAAAATCGTCGGGAACTTTATTGTTTCTTTTAAAACGCTAGAAAAAATCTCACAGATTCGACAATGGTGCTTTACGTACCGCTTTGAATTTATCGAATTTTCGTACGAGTTGTGCCGAAAAAATAGGCAAAAAATTGTTGGATCCTCAGTAATTATTTCTGGGTGTTTAATGTTTGTTTAAAAACATTGATTCATGAGCAAAGCATTCTTTTTTCTCTCGTCGAGTGTTAAACTTGAATCTGGACCTCATCAGTGTTTAAATTTCGAAAACTATAATGTATCACTTTTCACTCAAAGTTTTGCACGTATTTCCCTTATTAAAACTCTGTTTCCTCGTTAAAACTTTCGTTATGCGGAATAATTAACGACCCATTGTCCGCAAGATATCCTCGTGCTGAAGAGTTGGGCGCCTAATTATTCGTTATTCGAAAAATAATGAAACGCTGATGACAGCTATCGATTGAACGATGTACAAGCAACATTTTTCGAAAATTTGTCACTCAACCTCGAGTTCTTCGATCGATCGACGAAATATATTTTAAGAACGTCGTTTATGAAAAAAGATTCAATGTATAATTAAAACGCTATTTTTGTATCTGAATGTTATTTTTGGATGTTTGACAGGTTTTATTGAAAGCTGTTGTCAAATTTGAGGAAAAAAAAAGAATTTTTTTGACATAAAAAGAAAATAAGTTCCCAGATTTTTTCAGAATTTTAGGTAGAATGAGCGTGGTCAAATTCCTGAAGAACCATTTTATTTCGTTTGAAAAACATTTCGCAGCATTGAAAGGCCTTTTATATACACGTCAGCGCTGTCACGTGCATTAAATTGGCCCTATTGGCCTGGAAAACCTCATACATCTGGCAAATTAAGTTGTGTACACATATACATACATAGAATATATACATACGTATTACATAACGATTCTTGCCCGCTGGATAAAGGTTAATCGCGAAGCAACCGCCTTATCCTGCGCTGGCTTTTAATCCGTTCGTGACTCCTTTGCATAAAAGCTGCATGATTCGCTTTTACATCGCAACTCCCAGACGGTTTTTACATTGCTCGACGCGACGGATTCCCCTCCTGTGTGTGCCTTTATTATACAAATACGAATATTCATTCTGTCGCGTTTTCTTCAGCCCTGGTTTCAGTGACACACCTCTGCTCCCTCTCGTTCATTTCCGGTTCCTTTAATTTTACGTCAGTGTGCTCGATTTTTTTTCTCGTCCTCCCTTTTGTCGGCTTGTCCATATTAACCAGCACTCGTGGAATTCCCATTGGCCCGCCTTAATAGTCCCTTTATTTATGCGAAAAACGACTCGGGCATTATTGGTCCTCCCATGAGAATTCGCTCAATCGAGTCATGCACACGTGCTTGGGACGAATTCTCCGCGAGACTGTCTTTTTTCGTGTTTTATTTTTATTATCAAGAGGATAAAGCAGCCTTTTTACGCGAAGATAACATGTGCGGTCGTATTTTCTTAACATTCTTTCATCGATTTTAATACTGAAAGTTACGCAAGGAAAAGCGTCACTTTTCTGTACAGGGTGTTCGAAAATCAGATGTTGACAATTTAATGCTACATTGGGGATGAAATTTCGAGTCGAAAAGTTTTGAAGCACTTTTTGATCCCGTGAATCAGCGTTGAGTTATTAATTAATACAGTTAGACCAATAAAACGCGTGGACTCTCGCCGGAGAGGGGACGTCGCGCGTCCGATTGGCTCAAACTTTGACAATTAATAACTCATGCGGTTTTGGTCGTGTAAAAAAATACTCCGATACATTTCGACTTGGAATTTGATGCTGGATCTAGTCATAAATGATCAACATCGAGTTTTGGGACACTCTGTATATCTTCGCAGGAGCACACAAACGAATCGTTATTCGATATATACACGCGTCGTACGTGAATATCGTTCACTTTTTTCTCGTCTATTTTATTTTTTCTTTTATCGGCTATTTTTTTTTCTCGCTTTTATGAACGTCCGAAGAGAGTGTACCCCGAGCACTCGAGGGTATTCTCGATTTCAAGTGCTGAGAGGTAAAACGAGGGTGAAGTACTTGATTTATGTTCCGTATATAGAATTTTCCCACAGGACATTCAGCGCTCACTATAATACTGCGCTGTGTAGCTGTACGTTGACGAATGATTATTTACATGTGTGTGTAAGTTTGCGTTGTATTCTACGTATGTAGATATTAGGGTGGTTGAAACGAAGTCGATTTTTTATTTTTCAACCTCCCACCACGAAAAATGGTGTTTATTGACTCGGGGAAAATGCTCCGAAAAGAATTTCGCTCCAAATTCCATCCCGGAGCTTGTAGAATATTTTCGTATTTCACTGTGAAAAAAAATCGTACAAATATTCATCGAACTTTTTTTTTATCTTCGCATTAACACTATACACGAGAAATACTCAATTATCTTCGATATTTCGTAGTTTTTTTGAAAAAAAAAATCAATTTCGAAACGGGAAACTGAATTTTAGAAAAATTCAAGGAAACTGACAACAGTTTCCTTATCGTGTTTTTAGCCAAAAGTTCTGTAACCGCAAATTATTTCAAATTCGACGATGGCTCGGTAAAATGTTCGAGAAAACATTTAAAGTTCATGCAAATTGATTTACTTTTCGATAATGAGTGCTAATCTCATAGAAATAAAGCGATTTGTAAGCTAATGTCGACGTGGCCACGCGAACTTGCACTGTGTATCTAAAGCTGCATTTTCCACTAGCAATGGAAAAGTAGCGGAGGGTTAATTTAATCGCGACGAGGTGGCAGATAGGGCGAACTAGAGAGTTCAGCAGACAAGAAGAAAAGGCAGAGAGAGAGAGAGGAAAAAAGAAGCAGAGCGAATGTGGCAAAGCACTGCGGAGGATTCTTCGCCTTTTTCGGGCTTCCGGACAGGGAGAATTAAATGCTGTCTAGTTACACCCGATGCGGGATAAGAGAAATTGGCGAGGCGTGTATAGAAGGGTTTATGTAAAAGTGCTGTATAAAAAAGCAGTGCAATCTAACGCTCATGCGCTAAATGCTAACAATTTATCTACAGTCAACTTGAAAAAAAATCGTAATACACATTCCCGACAATTTTTCTTCATGATTTTTCCATGACGTACCAACTTTTGAATTTCTTTATTGCATTCTATATTTAATTCAAGAAAAATTCGAAAACAATATGCTCGCAGGACGTTTATTGCTCGAAAAAAATGATTTCTATGATTTTAGAAATGTAAAGTGTGTCCCAAAATTCGATACTAACAATTTCATGTTAGATTCAGGGGGAAAACTGTATTTCACCCTTATTTTTATATTCTCAAGAATGTACGGTAGATTTTAATGAGTATATTGATGGTTTTACAGGACACGAAGTTTTTTTTCATTTTTGAACACGACTGTACATTCGGTGTATCTTTAAAGCACTGCAGGGTGCACAGCTTACTTTCACGAGTGACCGATTGTCCCTACAGGGCTTTTCTACCGAGGGAGAGAAAGCCCTCGGTACAGGGCGGACAGACTCGTTTAATTATAGTATACGGAGTAATCTAACAAACTGCATGTATACAGCGCGCATCCGGTGATTAACCCCTGCATGATTCGAGCACTCAGCACCATCGCAGCTACTGATAGTTTATTTTTTATACATAGTACTTTCCGTGTTAAATGAAACATCAATTGTAATTCCCACTTAAAAAACAAAACGGCGATAAATATATGAGCATCTGCGCGGTTACAGACAAAGTCGTTTTTTTTTGTACTTTTTTTCAAATCGATATTGCAGGTAAAATTTTTTTTTTTCTTCGAGGAACACGTCGCCGTTGTAAAGTGCGAATTTGAGTTTCCAAAACGCTCCTTCAAGTTTCTGTACGATCGTTAGTCCATGAGATATCGTTCATCAAAGCGAAAATCGCGACTTTTCATTCAATGAGCGATATCTCAAGAACCAATGGTCGTCGAGAGACCGTCATAAATTAAAATTACCGTTGAATGATCAAGGTAATCGACGCTGGCGGAGTGACGGTCTGAAAAAATGTTTCCAAGCTCAAGGAGCCTCTCAAAGTCGGAGATATTTTTTTTGAACTTTCGTTTCGCGCCATTTTTTTCTCGACAAAATTTCAAGTACCGAAGAGTAAGCTTCAATTTGCTTATTTTCTAACGCGATACGAAAAGTTCTCGATCTTTTAATGCAAGTTTACAGCGCAGTTTCATTATTTATCAATTAAATAATAAAGAATTTAGAATCGAGAATTTAAAGCGAATATGCCAATTTTTGAGACCTCGAAAAATTTTTCTATTTTATTTCGAAATGGAACAACCCGTATATCCATTTGCATAACACATGGCGGTATAGCATTATCTCTGTACGTATAACATTATAGCGTGTGGATATCGAAAGTACTCGCTATGCGTGTACAGCTCGCGTGCTACTCTTCAACGTCATATTTGTCCAACCTGCTCCACATGCATCCCAAGGTTTATGAAATTCAACATTTTTTCCGAGCGTGAGTCAGCTTTTCATTTGCCTCATTGCATTTTAAAGTTGCCACACAAGATGTTTTTATCGTTATCTATGACGACAATAACTTTGAATTTATAAATTATCGGTTTGATATTTTTGGGACACGCGTGATACACTGTTTTTTTTTATTGCTCTCGAAACACATTGAGAAAATTCGTGCGATTTATTTTTCCCTGGAGTAAAATTTATTTATGGAATAAAAAATCAATCAATCGACAAAAATTGTGAAAAAAACATCGTAGGCTCTGCCTAACTCGTCGTACCATCATTTTTAACGGCTATTGGAAAACCTCGGGCTGTAGTAAACCCGCTTGGTACACACACAGACATACGCATGTGTGCTTATGTACATAGAATGGCTTATAACCTAACGTGACGGTTTTACGTCGATCGGCCGGAACCAGGAGACGGCTTTTCAATGAAACTAGGAAGCTAAAAGCTGCTCGTGCTCTCCCTGTACATCCAAAATCGATATTTGTATCTGCCAGTGTGTACATGTATGCGCATTCGCGCGGCGTACACACCGAGGTACACACCGAGCACCGGATATACCCCTTAATACTATTCTCTGTTTCTTTACCTTCGATACACACATGTATGGGGAATTCCACGTACAATTGTTCACGCGAATGCAGCACAATAGTAACAGAGGATGTATTTTCGAGTTGGCGATTAAAAACGTTTATCCAATGAATGTTTAATATCGAAAAAAAAGTTACTCAGTTCTTCGTTATTACTTACAAGTAATAAATAATAAATAATGGTCTCGATACATGATGACATTTTTAATTAATCACAAGAAATCAGAAAGAAATCGCAGTTTCATTACGAAACTAGCAGAAAATTTGCGAAACGAGCGGTGTCTCGACATGACGGAACGATGATTTTCGAAAAAAATTGTTGAACCCAAAATACGAAGAATTATCATGAAAAACGCGTGAGAAAATGTTTGAACTTCTTTTGTCCGAAGGTACGAGACGGAAATGGCATTTTGAAAACGGCACGACGAAGTAATTTGAAAAAAAATTTGAGTACGACGAAAAACGTTCGGGCAAATCAAAAACACAAGTTCCAAATATCCAAATATCTTGTCATTTATTAAAATATCCTGTCTGATTTGGAGTGGAGTGCCCTATAGCCACGAATGTAACATCGAATATTTAATTTTTTGTTCACTCGCTATAGCCAAGCTTTCGATACATATTTCTAATTGAGAAAACAAAAAAATCGGCACCCCTTTCTCTCTCTTACCGTTCGTACATTTATCAGCCACTGTTCCTTACGACAGAAAGAAAATTTTCCGAAATACATGAAAAAGGAGCGAATAAAATCAAATTTCAACGTTATGGAGCACACGCGATGGAATAATGATGGATTAAAATTTTATTCGCGTGTTTTTTTATATAATTTCCGTGGAAGTAACCGTAAATGAACGTCCCGTCTCGGAAAACGAGTTTTACGAAAGTATTTTCAATGTTGGAAGACCGCTGCCGCATTGTGCGTCATAGACAACTTTTGGAAAAGAAAGTCCTATCGTTCAATCTCACTGTGAATAAATTCGTGTATAAATACAGGTGTTGATATTCCACGTGCGTACTGGAACGGCGACATTGAATTTCGTTCAGCCCACGAATCAAGTGCGACTCTTTTGAGGCTCCTTTTTTTATTTTATTTTTTTCATGACCCGTCCTGCGGCGAACACCGGACGCGCACGTACGAAAAACACCAACCAGAGATCGTACGCGACATGTTGAGGGCCGATCATTTCTTCCCTCCTCACTTTTTCCTTCCTTTTTCAATCTTTTCGTTTTTTATACCTCTCTCTTAGGATCTTTGTTCAAACGTGTACCCGCATAGATCACGTTTTCCCATTTTATTTCATTTCTCGTTACATCCTCAACTGTTTCAACTCGTGGGATCAGCACGCCGAAACAAAACGGAGTATTTTAATTTCGGCTGAATAGTTTTTTCTCCCGAGCTTCGGGCGCGTCTCTGAACGTGCGATAAACCATGTATTTGAGTAAAAATATGCTATTTATTCACGAACGTTCGTCGATCATTTTTCGACTTTAACTTTCTTTTATGTTGATTTTCTTTTTTGTTTTTTTTTCCACGATATTTAGAAATAATTTTCGTTACGATCATTCGATTCGCGAACAAAATTGTGGCAGTAAATTTGCGTGCACATTTCGGTGAGTTAATGCCCGTCGATGAATAAGCTATATAATATTATATGCACGTTTTCGTTCGCGCATTTTACATAACGCGAGAACGCTTCATTTTACGTCCCCATGAGGCATCACGCGCTTTGCATATAATGACGAGTAATAACGCATCGGGTGCGGGTCAACCAGGTACCAGCAGCATATATCTCTGAACCGTATTATACGTTGATATCTATATACACGGTTACATACATATTTATATTAGGGTGGGTGAAAATAATCGACTATTTCTGTCTCCTTATTTATCCCCAAAACACCAAAGCAAACATCGAAAGATTGCTGGCTCGGTACGTAAAGGAACGGTCCTTTAAATATGAGCCCTTAATATTCCTATCAAAAGGACAATAACGTGAGAAAAAAAAATTTCAACTTTGGAGTTTTATAAGTCGCGAACCGTTGACCTTAGGGAAAAATCCGTAATATACATTTTTACAGGAAATTCAACGCTCTGCAAAAAAGATCTCTTGCGTCTGATCGACAAAAGTGACAGTTCGAAAGATAATCGATGCCGAACCTTAATGTCCATCGATCTCGATTTCTTGTTGAATTTATTGCGTTAAGAAATTTAATTGTATTTGAAATCGTACCGTTAAATCGTTTTAATCTGCATCGGGGACATTAGAGAAAAATTATGTGTGAGTTAATTAGGAATTGTTTCAAAATTTTAGTACTTTAAAAGTCCAATTAGTTGTTAGATATTTGGAAATGTTGATGAGTATTGCAGGGCCAATTTTTATCCCTGATGTATCGATTTTATAGAAACAATTCGAGAATTTTCAAATACAAACAACTTTAAATCGTTAATACGTGAAATCTCTTAACATGGACATTAAGGGCTTGTATCAGAAACGGTACTTTTGGTGAAGCAAAGATGTACATTTTTTTTAGTACATCAAAAATAAAAAAAGTAGTCGATCATTTTGACCCACCCTAATGTATGATTCCTCATTTCTGAACGGTCACGCGGTGTCGACTTGTGTCGACGTCCTTAACGTCTTTGGAATTGTTCGTGTGTGAAAAATTGGAAACGAGAAATTAATCGCTAAATAATAAACAACTTTTATCGATGGAATCATTAAAAGTGTCGAATTTATTGCGGCCTAATTGGCACGTGACTTACTGATAATCTGAAATTTTCGCTGGATTCTTTATTCCTGGGCGTGCTCCAAAATTCTCGAAGGAGTAAAAACGTTTGCTCTCAAAGCTGATGGTCCGGAAAATGCAAACTTATTCCACAAGGAAAGAGGAAATAATGCTCAATATTGTTGTCATCCAAAATCATCGTGTTTGATCATTTTTGTCCATGATTTTCCTTTGGATATTCCTGCCATCGTTAAGGTCGCCTGAAATTTGCATTCTATTTCCGTTTATTTGCGCTCGTATCTCTATAAGATTCCTGTAACATTTCAGGTACATTCCGCAATTCGTGAAAGTGCCTTCGTCATTTGAGACGTTTATTTGCGTACACTCATCTTTTTTCTATAAGATCTCTATAAGATTATCTATATCTATATCTCTATAAGATTCCTGTAACATTTCAGGTATATTCCGCAATTCATGAAAGTGCCTTCGTCATTCGAGACGTTTATTTGCATACACTCATCTTTTTCCGTTTTCGTCGTTCGCGTCATTATACGTATGTACGAAATGCACGGTGAAAAACGTTACTAAGAGAGATACGTCGAGAAACAAACGGAAAATATTGCATTTTTTCGCAACAACGAGTCTGCAATTGCGTATAAACCGTACGGGAGCAGCAGAGAAATATTTGTATGCACATACACGAATTTAACAGTCTGCGCTGATTTTTTTTCGGTAAAGCAACTTTCTACTTGTTTCCTCGCCTTCGGGGTGATTATGCACATCGAATTATACACAGGGAAAAACTTGATATATAATAACAGCAGAGAAATGGAAAACAATGTAATTGCTCATTACAACGAAAACCATTGTTTTGCATTTTCATTATTATCATTGTTGTAACTATTTTTCTCATCACAAAATCATGTCGTTCACACCCGGTATTAGACAAATTTATCGGTGAGTGAATTCGCGTCACGTCGCTTTATGGTTATCGCGCAATTTTTCCGTCTCTCCTATGGAGCATATTCTTTATCATTTATGTATAAAAAGAAACGGAGCATTAACGCTCCAGTCTGCAGAATTATGCCAGCGAAAGGAATGAAGATTTTTTTTGCAGAGGATATATTTACTCGTTTGCTTTATTCCGCTACAAAAGCGTATGTTACAAAGTTTTACTTTTAGCCTTTTATTACTTCGCGTAATACGGGCGCACATCTACACGTACGCAAGCGAGTTATCGCTATCAAACGTGTTAAGGAGCATCCCCGGTGCATTTATTTTTGCTCTGCTGTTTTCAACGACCCCTCGAAACACTCTAACGCTGCATTTGTATGTACATCGAATAATGGCTCGTATTTCCTATGCATATACGTTGTATAGACAAGTAGATTGGATGATTCGCCATTTTTCACCATTTTCTCCTCATAAAAACCGGAATAATTACGTTGTTTCATACAGCACTTTTTTACAAAGGGTCTATTCAGATTTTTCGAACAAAGGCCACATATATTTCGCATGGTTTCTCCAAGAAATATGAATAAATGAAAACAAGCTTTTTTTACCTACACTAGCTCAGACACGCGCTTGGTCTTTTCCATCCGAAATAGCTCCATCGTACTTGTAATAAATATTCCTCCAATGTGTAATATGCTGTAACAGGAATAAATTATACTTTTGTTGCGTTTCAACCGACGAAATTTCTCGTATATTTTTCCTAGTGCGCACGCGTGCAGCACTTCGCCGGTCGTCAAAATAACACGACTGTTAATGCAAAGCGAGAATTTGCACTCAGGAAGAAAGGCTCTCCTTTCTTGATTGCCATTTACATACGCGTATGTATGTATACATTTATCTCTCTCCTATCTAATCTCATTGCGGTAGAAATCACGCCAGCTCTGTCGAAAATCGGCACTAGTCCCACGATCTCTCCGAAGATGGAATCAAGATTGGAGCGTTCGCGCAGCTGCCTCTTTGCAAAGTCTCTCTCTCTCTCTCTCCCTCTCTCTCTCTCCCTCCCTCCCTTAGACGCACGCACGCACGCACGCACGCACGCACGCACGCGTACGCGCCGGCGCATACATGCGTGCGACGCGCGTGCGTGCGCCTGCGCACGACCGTGCCTCTGTGCGTGCGCACACACGCGCGCATCTCTTTTTCTCACGATATATATAGCGCTCTTCTGTAGATGTGAATTACCGCCGCAACGCTGAATGTTACTGCTATCTGTAATTTCTATAATAAAATTAATGGGTCGTGTAAAAATGGCGTGAGGGTAAAAGAGAGTGTAGTGGGAGGAGAGGGTGGGTTAAGGGGTTCAGAAAAGCATACCGCAGATTTCACTGTACCCATCGATGAAACGAGCGCAAACGCGAGAGGACATTCTCCGATCCTTTCACGTTTGCCTTCGTGACTTCTGCTCAGCCAATTCCACGCTTCAATTTGCTGGCACACACGCTCTTCTCAAGTTTCATCGATAAATTTATGCACCTATACAACGTTATGCACATGCATATATTGCACGTGAAACTACTGTATATTATGTATGTATGCATGTATGTATGTACGGTATATGTAGGTAGCAGAGCGACGTTGATATTGTATATCGCTGACGAATAAAAGGATGTAAGCCGAGCAATTTTCGGCGTGTTCAGCATTGCCAGCTGTGTCCTTCTATTCGTTGGAAATTTTTCCCATTCTCGTATGCGATAAATGTGAAATGTCGACTTGATACATATTGGGCATATGTGCATACCAACGACAAATGCTTGCAGGAGGACCCACAAATGCGAATAGTATGTCCCGTGCAACCGAATTCAACTCGTGAAGAACATAGGTTTCAAGCAAAAATAATAATAATAACATGAACGAAAATACGAATAGAAATTATAATTTCAAAATATCGATCATTTTGTCTATTCGTTCAATCGATGTTCTCTTCTGAATGTCGCGTAATAAATATTGATATCAATGACGCATACTTCTCATACAATTGGGACGGTTATTTTGCGATAATTTAATTGAGCGGTTATTCATTATGAGAAAGAGGATTTTCAGCGCCGAGGGTAAAACCGAGCGCAACTCGTCACGAAAAACATACATATATCAAAGAATAATAATAAAAATACTGATAAAAATTCAATTTATAAATAATAAACCCGTTCCCCTTCGTTGAATCGATCTATTTATCAGCACACTGCGGAATATATTTTTACGCAAAGTCAGCTAATTATTTGCATTTTAAAATATGCATATTCGTTTATGCGGCTATGATATTTATAAACACTCGATGGGTCAGGTGTATCCGTTGACAGCGGCGATGACAGCGGGAAGGGGGAAAAGCAGCGATCGAATCTGATTGAAAGAAAAGAAAAAACGAAGTGTGTAAGACCGAGGTACCTGACGGAAAGCAGTCCGGAGTTGCATTGACCGAATTATGAAGTAAGCGGTGATAAAAAAAAAGTCGTCCAAACCGGTTATCAGTGGCGGAATGGCTCCTAAAAGTCAGGCAATTTAATAATTCCATCGTATGTCGATATCGGGTTGTGCATTTGATGTTTTTGTTAAAAAAAAACGGTAAAAAACGTGAAATGGTCAAACAGGATGAGCATCGAGCGTGGACGGCTGTACCGATAGTGACATCGAAACTGGTTCGATGCACCTGGATCGCCGTGATCGTATAACCGTAGAAAATGGAATTGCCGGTTTCTGCACACACTGCCCGAGAAGAGGGACTCCGGCCGTCGGCGACACGTAACCTAGAAACGTGCGCTAGACATTTCCCTATTTTCTCTCTTCCCAAGCTCATCTATTTTTTTACAATTTTTTTCCTTCATTTTCCATTCACCGTTCACAATTTTTCATACATTCGCGACGTTTTTCCTATTGAAAATAAAACATAAATTTATGTGTATAAAAAAGCCATACCTTGCGCGGATGACCCTCATTATTTCAACGCGAACCTGCTCACGAAAAAAAAAAAACGTATTTCCGGAAATGTCGTACGATGACGCGCACGAGTTCAAAAAGAGTTTCTTTCCATATTTCCTCTTCCGCAAGTCTGCAACGCAAGTTCAATCGGATATTTTTTTATCGGTGATGAGGAATTTTGGTACATTTAAAATTTTTCGACGTTCATCAAAAAAGAAAAAAGAACAAATTCGAAATCGCGCGGACTGCTTTTTGGCACACGAACTTTATCGAAATTTCGGAGCATCGTTTCGAGATGGCGCGCCTTCGTATCCACTCGTCGGTAGAATTTGATTGCAGCGAAATTCGTGATGCTGCTTGAATCTCTACGGTCCATACGGTTGCTCGGTGGACCACAATCACGTACTTCACCGTGTATATCTTATCGCCACATATCTGAGCATTTGCAATCGTACTGAAGGGAAACCTTAGGCGGGTGAGCTTGGTCCGAATTTATAGAAAATGTACCATGGATGTATATTTTACTGCACTCGGGAGATTACATCTTTTCTGCTGAAAGAGGGAGGGAGAAGGAGAGTGATTTATATATCATGACCTTTGAAACACTTTTCTAGCGATGGATATAATAACCGCGAACGGAAATACAATGTACATTTGTTGGCTGATCGACTTGTACATAGACAGGATTTTTCGATAAATATTTACTGCTTGCTCACCATGTACAGCTCACCATGTCTTCTAGCGAAACTTTCATCGCTTTCCCTCGCTATAAAGCTCATATATATTATTATATATTTATATGTATCCTATGAGTACATGTTTTGGTATCTATCGGTTCACTTAGACGTATCTCCGAGTCTCTCCGTCGTGATATGTCACCAACGATTATGTGCAGACGATAGCGATTGAAACGGAGTATTTTTTTCCATCGGGAGTGAGATTCATCTCGGAGCAGAGGAAGAAAGACGAAGCGAGGTTACTCCGCGATAAAATGTGGATACATCCAGCAATAATTGCAACGTGCGATATCTTTGTCGATAAAAATCAATTTTATATAGAACCAGAGACACATCTGTGTTTCTTCAGAAAATATTCAATTAAAATTTTTGGAGGAAATAATATTCCTTTTTATGTTCGTTGAGTAATTATTTTCCCGTGTGATTTAAAGGGATAATTCTAATTATTCGTTTGATAATAGGCATCTGGGAGTGTTTGGTGATAATTTAATTTAAAAAAAAACAAGTGGGAGAAATTGATTAATCGGTTGAAGAATTTCAATGTTTTTTTGGTGAAATTTTCGAAAAAACTGATGTTAGACGTCTTCGAAACGGACGCAAAAAATGGCTACGACTATGTGTTTCGAAGCTATACGAAAATTGATTATTCTCCGGCGTCTCTTGTGTTAAAATGAAATATGAATTATTTCTCTGATCGTTAAGACTTCTGGTGTTATAAAAGTAATGATAACAGGAGTTTACAGACTGTTTATTAAAAGCAATAACCTATCGAGAATGTGTATAAATAACATTGAACTTTCTCCATTGTAAATGTGGGCTTACACAGCACAGTCCTAAAAATACCTGGGTGATGAACGAGTAAAGTTCACAAAGTTATACGCGTATCAAGAGGTAACCTCTCGTTTTAGAAACCTTTTCCGTAATAGGTATACAAAAAAGCCATGAATAATTAAAAATAAAACACAACCGCAAATTATTCTATGAATTTCATTTACATTTGATTATTTCGAAAAATGTACATTTTTCCTCATATTTTTGCGCCCCGGAAAAAGTTATATTCTTTTCGCCAAGATAAACTGCAGAGAGAGAGAGAGAGAGAGAGAGAAAGCACTTGGCAATTATACTCCGATAGAGTAAATTAGATAACGAAACGAAATTATCCGTGATGCTTTTAACACTAGACAGAAATATATATTTATAATATTACATGTATACATATATATTTTTTCCAAAACATCATTTATAATAAGAGACTCTGTGTGATAAGAATAATTGGATGGCGATTAAATTGAAGATATTGATGTACAAATAAATTCATACGTTTCATACTCTCCCGTATTCACATCTGGCCGCATATGCGTGTGTATGACGATAAATTTGATGAAAAAAAAAAGTTGAATAACCATGAAACCAAGAAAGATTATCATTCGAGTATTTTTTAGCCTCCGGGCTATAGAGAAATTTTCTTTTTTTATTCAGAGTGAATGTTTTTGTGCCCGCCAGCATGTATCGTGTGCCCGACGTCGAGCTCAACAGCTACGGAATATTAAATGTCCCGTACGTCGTCACGACTTAAGGTGGCGTGTGCTCTCTCGCTGTATCAGCGGTTCTATACATATACATACGCTATATACGGGGTGTGCCTCGAGACTCGACGTCGACGATCCACAGTTACATTCGTGGTGAAATTCCGAGACGAAAAGTACTTTAGTATTTTTCTGTACGACCACATCCTGATGAGTTATTCGTCGTTAACGTTCGAGCGAATCGGACGCGAGCGCTCATCCCCTCTTCGGCGCATCGCGCGAGTCTCCGCGCGCCCTATTGGCGGTACTTTGGCAATTAATAACTCGGCGCGAATACGTCGGATCGAAAAGTGTCCGAAGAACTTTCGACTCGAAATTTCATCCCCCATCTTGGACTAAATTGTTGACTCTGAATTCAGGGACACCCTGTACATATGCATTTTCATATATGCTATTTCTCAACCAATCCGTTCGTACAAATATACACACATGTACAGAAAAAAATGACACGATGGTATTAGTATCCCCTAGAATGAGAGGTCGTTCGTTGACCCGCCTATGTTATGAAGTTTAAACGGCGTGTACTTATTTCTCGATTCTTCTTGCTGCTTTTTGCGCGTCGAAGAACATAGACATTCATCATTAATCCCTCAGAGGAGCAGCAAAAATGAAATTTTTATGACGCTTCTGCGACGTAAAAAAAGAAATTGAAAAAAGAAAACAGGTTTATCCCATAATGATAAAATAACGAATCCAATTGCCGAATGCAAATTCAAAAAGTTACTGCGTTTCAGTTATTCGAATCGAACGAATTTCAATAAAATGAAAAAATTCTTAATAACGTATTATACGGTGTCAATAAATGCTCGATTATGATTCTGAAGTTTGCTCCGTTTTTCCTTTTCCCATTCCGTCGGAATTTTCATCGAAGCGATACTTTTCTCTCAAATATTTTCCGAAAAATTGTGAAAACCATTTTTTGACTCCCTCGCAGGAGTCTTTTTTTATTTGAATAAAGCTAAATTCAATCTTTCTTGCTCACACTCGCAGACATTGAACAAACACGCGTTGATTTTTTTCTTTTTTTTTCGAGTTTCCATAGAGAATTGAACAATTCCATTCGTCGAAACAAAACGAACATGGCGAATGATGGCAACCGTCGACAGCGAATCGAAACTTTTCCATCGGGGTGCTGACGGACGAGTGAAATGGAATTTCGTACGCAGTGTATGTTTTATAACGTATTTATATAGCGAGTTTCCGCAACGTGCACTCGCCGTGTATGGTTACATCAGATATAATGAAAATCGAATTGTAATTCGACGTTGCAGCGGTCCTCGCTCCTCAATAAATCGGAGCATGATAGATTCCCTCGCGATTCTCGTGTTTTCTCTCCTGTACGAAGCTCTCCTCGCTGTATGTACCATGAGAAACATGTGTAGTTTAAAAAAAATAACAATTACCTTACTTTGGAAAAAAAATATCGTGTACGAGAAGGGTCATAGTTCTGAGGCTATAGAAAACTCCATATTCGCGAACGTTGTATCGCGGACAACTTTGCCTACGCTCTTCATCGTTTTTCTTGCACAATGAATATAGTCATCGGGAACAAAAGCAGGGGCAAAACCGCGTATCGATCGGTTTGAACTCTGCGCGGAAAAGGTAAATGCATTGTTTCGAAAAACCATTGGTTCGTCGCGATGAATGTGCACGCTCGTATGTGCACGATCATATACACACGTGAGTATGTCGATTTGTCAAAAGCAAAATAGCTTCGAGGCCACATTGATTGGCGTTTCGAGGTTCGTCGACGAGCGTCTTTCATTTTTTTCTCGCTATTAATGAGTGTACGTACTGTGGTTGCAGGAAAAAATTTCATATGAATTTTTTGTGGAGAAAACAAAATCACGAAACATGTGTTTTACCGATTTTTTTTTACGCACCCTCGTCATAAGCTTTTATCCAAGATCCCTCGTGTACAGTATAGATCGTTAACGAATATGTAATTAAGTTTGTTGAATCGGGTCTTCATTGAAATAAAAATGTCGATACTTTGGAAGGATTTCTGATTATGATTGTAGAGTTTGTCGCGTAATTGTAGGTAAAAAAAATATTTCATGGATAATGCCATGTAGGAAGATAATTTTTCTTTTTTTTTTTTGATTTTCAACAGCTGGTCGCTCTTTACTCATCACGGGAGCAGTGGAGTGTATTCAGTGAGGATATTCGTTAACGATTCACTCACCAGCCCCATAATAACGCCACCCCACCATCATTAGCGCCTCTCTCTCTCTTTCTCCACCTCTATCTCCCTGTGCATGTATTTTTGTTAGGACACTCATACTGTAGGTACATGTATGAGAGAGAGAGAGAGAAATTGCTGCTCTTCTTCAAGATTAAATTATCGGTCTTGGAACACGCTTTACCGTCGATTATATTCCCTGCTTCATTACAGAGATGCATACCGATACGCTACTGAAACTCATCGTCTGGGTGGTCCACAAATTAACAGTGATTTATTTGCTTCATTGACACTTTCTCCATCGTGGCCAAAGTATCATTCTTCCTGGAAAAATCATGCAACTATGTGCAAAATTTTACGTAGCAATTTCACGAGCAAAAAACGCCCTTTTTCAACGTATTCCCTGCTAGGAATGTTTGCGCCAATATAATAAACGTTTTTTTACAATTTGCGCGTACGTATTTTATAAAAATAACGTTCTACATGTAGCAATATACATTTTCTGCAAGTTGCTATGCAATTCTCAGTGTTATGTAAAAAAGGGAAATAAAAAAATTCTAGAAAAGGCAAAAACTGAAAAATGTTCATTGCAGAGGTTCCTGAGACATTTTCGTAATTTCGAAATTCTCGTCGTAATCGTGTAAAGTTGCACTCGTGACGAAATACCAAGACGAAAAGTATTTCGTTACATTTTCATACGATGACATTCCGTCGAGTTATGAATTGTCAAAGTTTGAGCCGATTCGGCGCGCGCAGTTCGGTCTCTCTCGCGCGCGCCGCAAGGCTGCGCGCGTTGAATTGGCCAAACTGTAGTACCCGATAACTCAGCAGAGACTCGTCGGAGAAAAGAGCGCTTGTAGACTTTTCGCATTGAAATTCCATCCCCTATTTTGGCTTAAATTATTGGCATCCAATCCCGAAACTTTATATGTATATATATACACACATATATACACATATGAACACATATAAAAAAAACTCTTGCATGTACAACCCTATATATTTAACGTACGGTTATATCCCGTAGAATGACGAGGACCTTACAATGGAATTACTTGATGGGTAAACCGGTGTGCCTTTGGTTCTCTCGTGAAAATGTTCATACACGTTTTATACATATATATATACACAATGTCGAAAGTACGGTATATATAAGCGAGCGCGATATTATTAATAACGTTTGAGGGCTCTCGTATGGCAGTGCATGCGATAATGTTCATGCTTTCATCTTCAACGTAGCGCGCACAGTTCAGGGTATACGTTGCCTACCTTTGCACTGTCATACTGCACACGTATGCGTGACTATGTGTGTGGGTACTGCTAAAACCCTTCAGTCCTACGGGATATCCGAGCGAGCTTCGTAACTACGAACAAAGCAACGTTAACGATTAACGCAAACGAAAAAACGTCCTTTGACCACTTTGATCCCAAAAGAGCGACCAATGAAAAAAGAAATATAGTTTGCAGATTATAAATATCGCGTTGATTAAATATATTTTTAATTAACGAAGATTGGATAAAAATTGAAATGTAAAAATGTTGCCGTTTTTTTTTCATATTAGATTTTTGGTGCGACAATAATACGCGGTAAAATGTTATTGAAAAATCCCACCAAATTATATAAACTTTTATCCGACGATAAATAAATGTTTTAATAAATATCGAGCGTTTGAAGGTTAACAGCTAAAATACATTGTAGTGTATCGCCGGTAACGGTATCCGAATCACATTAATATGCAAATCAGCAAGCTGGAATATACCTTCAAATTCGATTACGAATGTCATTATTTTCGTTTGAGTAGTTTCAATACGCTAAGCTGTGTGTATAATCTGCCAGAGAGCTCCCGACTGTAATTCACTGACACATGAAGTAACTTCCATACACTGATTTAG
The DNA here is from genome assembly GCA_959613375.1 of Heteropelma amictum. Taxonomy (NCBI): domain Eukaryota; kingdom Metazoa; phylum Arthropoda; class Insecta; order Hymenoptera; family Ichneumonidae; genus Heteropelma; species Heteropelma amictum. The sequence goes on from OY390723.1 coordinate 26,680,829, forward strand.
GTCATTTTTGGCGTTGAGCCGATTTTCGTGCAGTTAATAAAAACATATCAGAGTGTATGTACATTTAATGAATATTTAAATATATCGATCTGCCTTATTCCATGGTGTATTCAATGTATAATTAATATAGCTAATGGGAACTTAATATTTTCACGAAAAACCAGAAAAAGATATGCGTCCCGGTTGAATAGTCGACTCCTCGTAATACCCTGTATGTTGAACCCTTTTGCAGGCGACAAAAGGTTGTAAAACGGCCTCGCTAAAATGTATTTTTTCGAGCGATAAAATGCTCATGTGTTTAGTAGACTAAACAGCATTTTTAACAACAGCGTATTATCGTGAAAACTTACGCGTTGTGGGTTTTTCTTGTACCGAAGCAAAGCCTCGATTTTTAGAACGTCCAGTCACTGCGTCGGGTGACGCTTTCCCCCACGAAAAAAAAAAAATTTCACAATACAGATTTTTATAATGTAGTATGTACTAATTTTATTATTAACGAACGATACCTCGCATCACGAATGTAAACAGGGTGTCCCAAAATTGAATATCGATATTTTGACAGTAGACGTCGACGAAATTCCAAGTTGAAAAGTCTCCGGATTATTTTCTTCGCCCACGTTCTTCAAATCGCAGTCAAATAATAAATCAATCGGTACTTTCAGTATGTAACCGGAAATCAATGAATATCTGACCGAATTTCATCAATTAATTAATTACCCCCAAATAATATCATAGGCACGCGAAACTGTTTTCGAAAAAACAGTGAAATGTCGCATGAATTCGGTCATTCGCACGTGAAATTATATGAATAATTAAATTTATTATCAATCCAATGTGCATTAATCGAATTTAAATGAACCCGGTTTGGATCAAGCTATTTCCATCCATATTCATATATTCTGATGCAGATATAATGTGTTCTTCCATGGGCTTGGGCTCTTGATAATAATATTCATTATTTTCTTCATCAACGTATTTTTAAGCACTGTAAAATGATAAATCGATGCATAGTTCGAGTAACCGCAAATAAATTAATTACCGGCTGTATAGTATCATTGACACGCGATAGTCTTATCGAGGTATGTATGAAAAACTCATTAGTACATATGGGTACATATATGTACATACATATGTCTATGTACCGTCTGGCATATACGCGAAAGAGTTCTTCTGAGACAAGAGCAGCGTTAATTGCTCATATAGGAGTTATAATTAATTTTCCAACGATCACACACGATGTTGGACTCATCAAGATGCCATGTGGCGATGAGATTAATTAATTTCTCATGGGTGGGCCAGCCATGTTATTGATCTTGTCCATTATTGCTCATCTGTGCATAAACACCGCTGACGAACAAAAGGTCGTAACAATGTCAATTATACACGGTAGAACCCAACGAGGAAAAGCCACTTTATTTCTTACTAATTGACATGTGAATTATTCCCAAGTGGAATGTATATTTTCCCAAGCCCTCGTTGCCTCTTTTCTCGGTAATAAAATTATACAGCCGAGGTCAACATTGATTTCTCCTGATTGTCTCTACCTTAATTTCCCTTCAGTCCTCGTTCTCAATGAATTATCGCTCGCTCGTATCCTTTCGCTCATTCATCCAAAAGTCGCAAATACATGCATTTCCATACGGTGTTAAATTAGCGCGCGTATTTTCAAAACTATGCATTCGTATTTTTGCAGAATCTTCTTTTTTTTTTTCTTATGCCGCAGAGTATTACGAGGGAATTTGAAAAATACGAGGATCCAAGCCCGTGATAATGACTTGTTATTTCCTGCGCTATGTAATTATTGTTTTTATCCACCGACGACGAAGAGAGCTCGGAAAAGAAAAATAAAGAAGCTCCACAGTCACTCCTGATTGCTAGCCCTGTGTAGTTTCTCTTCTCCGCGTCTATCCTCGAGAGAGCGTGTGGTAGCTGAGCGCGTATGCATACAGAGTGTCTCAAAACCACATGCTGACAATTTAATCTTGTATTGGGGATCAAATTTCAAGTCGAAAAGTCTTTGAGCACTTTTTGATCCGTCGAATCCCCGCTGAGTTATCGATTGATATAGCTGGACCAATAGAACGCGCTCGGCGGTGCCTGCAGGAGAGGGGAGAGCGTGTCCTATTGGCCCAAACTTTGGAAATTAATAACTCAGCAGGTTTTATTCGCCCGAAAAAATGCTCAAATACATTTCGACTCGGAATTCAATCCTGAATCTGCCTCTAAAACATTTACATCGAGTTTTCGGTCACCCGGTATATATACATGTATATATGCACGATAGTTGAATGCGATGCATAAAAGTAACCGGAATGCTGCGCAATCTCACCAGCAACGTGTTGCAATCGAGATAAAATTCACCGATTAAAGAAAATCCACAGCGAAATGAGCAGAAAGTGCATACACTATCGAAACAATCAAAATAAGAAAAAAATTAATCCTTAGTTTCACTCGACTTTCCCCCGAGTTCTGAGAGAGTGGAAAAAATAATCGATATAAAATTTGAAGAGGAAAAAATAGTTTGTTGCAATTGAATCTCGTGGCTGTTATGATGTTTATGGAAACGACATTATTGTCGAGTAATTGTTGTTATTTTCGTGAAATATTTATCAACATTTTTCTCGGATATATAAAAATGAAAATTCGTTCGCTGCTGAAACGAAGATGGTTAGAGGGTCTGTCAAGGGAGGGAAACTCGTGAAAATGTCAGTGTGGCGACCGTGGTCCTTGGTGCGTGATTAGTAGGAGGATGCTAAACCTCAAAAGCCTCCTTTCAGCGTCTGCACAGCGCGCGGATGAACACGGGACATTGCAAATTTCCCGTTCCGCCACACTGCACTCTCCCAGTCGCGCATCCTCTCCTTTCCGTGTTCCACTCAGTGGCCCACTGAGGATTTCAACACTCTCACCGAACTGAGATGAAACGTGTACGTCCTTTCGTGTTGTATGACACACACACACACACACACACACACACACACACACACACACACACACACACACACACACACACACACACACACACACACACACACACACACACACACACACACACACACACACACACACACACACACACACACACACACACACACACACACACACACACACACACACACACACACACACACACACACAAAGAGAGAGAGAGAGAGAGCTATACACCTTCGCGAATAATATACTATATGAGGCATTCGATGTTAAATGGACCACATTCGGAATCTCATCTCCTCCATTTTTACCTTCTGATACCAGAAAGATACTTTTCCACCGGGAACGATAAATTCAATTTTTTTCGTTTTTAGTTGTCTTCAGAGATCAGCCTTTATCCTCCAATGCCTTGTCTCGCAACTTACCTCGTCAGCAAAAAATAAAAAACATTTGCGATAATATATATTATATATATTATTATGTTACGGTGTATATTATTGTTAATTTATTATTTATATACCTTATATTATATTTTTGCAACTAAGATGTTGAGAAAAGTTGCGAAATTGTCTTTTGAAATTAAACGGTGAATCTTATTAAGCAAAATCGAGATGTGTGGCTGTTTTATTTTATTACAGAAATAAACTTACGCGAATTCTTTATGCAAAGCGAGAAATATTCGATGAAAAAGTCGAGTCGGTTCGTACGATTGATTTATGTTTCGATAGAAAAACGCTGATATACTTTTATGAAAAGTTCGCAGACGGTCATTTCTTTTTCAATATCATCGATTGAGAACCCGGAATGCCCGACACATCGGGCTAAATTTTTACGACAGCCACACCAGAAATGAAGCTTTCTTTTTATTCGAAAATACGAGCGAGATTAAAAAAAGTCACACGAAAACAGCTATATATTTCCTGCTTGAATTAACTATTCATTCGGGAAAATCGCGTACGCTCGTTATTGCAAAAATTAATGTCGGTTTTTTGGGAAAGATAGACAACGATATATGCCTCAAAAAGTATCCATAAAAAAACGTCGGTTATAAAATGCTATCGCATATGACGTTCGATTTTGTCATCTCTCTCTCTCTCTTCAATCTCATTTGCCGTGTACAATTGCCGGAACATATGAAAGTTCCAAACGATAAAAAGAGGCACGAACGTCCAGGTGCCGCTAAATAAAAGAAACGAAATAACATACAGGAACGTTCGAAACTTTTTTTTCGCTCTCGACCGGCCGACGATGCACGCTTATTTGCTCATAAATATCTTCATTTCTTCTCGACAATGCCGATTCACCACAGTGCCTCATATCGGAACCATTCGTTTGAATTATGGCCGTTCGTTTTGCTTCTTCACCGGAGGGAGTAAAAACACCGTCGAGTAAACTTTTTGACACAAACTACACCGTCGTTGTACGGATACATTAGGGTGGTTGAAAAAGAAAAACGTCGATCGAAGTATTTTTCAAAGCGTTCCACTCCAAAAAGTCATGGTTTTTCATCGAAGTTTGGCTGCATCCTTGAGCTCAAATTTCTCATTCAATCAGCACGCGGGGAATTTCTCTCCTTTCGACAAAATTATCGCGCAGGACGGTGAAAAACGTAAGAGATGTCGAAAATAGGAAAGACGAATGAAGGAGGCTCAATAAAAGAAGGGATTTCTTCGCTCTTTCGATCGTCAAAAACGAGTTGAGATTTAATTATCTTTACTGCTGAAATTGTGGTTTTCATATTCGTTTAGGCGCGATGATCGTCGAGAATTTCAAAAAATATATGTAGTCGAAATAATTGCGCAATGCGGACGTAAAATAAAAGTCTTCCAGCGCGTTTTTCACGGTAACGAAGTTTCATGAAAACATCGTTGTGCTCTATGCATATTCCATTTTCTTGGATGAGCTTCTGGTTTCATGACTGAAACTTTTATGACTATCTTTCTCAAAACTAGACACTGGGTCCATAAATAATTTCGAGCGGGGTTGTACGATATTTTGTTTTTTTCATGAGAGCGTAGAATTCCAAAAGCTTTGGAAAAAAGCGATTAATTTTGGAAATTTTGAATATACACAGTGACGGTATATTTCGTTCTCGTTTTTTTTAAATAATTTTTTCAAAAATCTAATAAATAATGTCTGTAGGCGGAAAACACACGTGCGCATCGTTTTAGGTGTGTAATATCAGGTTGGAGTGATGAAACTTGACGCCCTCTGGTGCGAAATTATATAGAATTTTCAGCGGAGATTTCACGCGTTTATATTTATGCTTGGACTTTTGCTCCTGTGAATGTAGTTTCGACAGTGTGTCGATCCGCAATCTACAACGTCGCAGGTAAGTCTATGTAGTACTCCGATCGAGAGCGAGAGTGCACATCGTCGTTGCACCATTTGTTCACCTCGCGAGAACTTGACGTTCCCGTTCAAAGTCCTCGCACAGAAACCCAGTACAGTTGCGCGAAAGATTTCGCCTCGATACGAGCGAATTACATTTTCCTCATTGTGTGCACACTCGAAAATGTCGAAACGTCATTTTTCCCCACGATAAAACTAATCGACGTGAAGTTCCGTGCGTCGACTCGGTACAGCGCGAAAAATGGACCAATTATTTCGCTTTCTCCAGAATGTTAAAGACTGCGAAGAAAACGTCACGCTTCACGTAGAATTTCATACAGAAACTTTGACGAAATTTTAAACGCCCTTTTTTTTACCCACCTGACGAGCAAAATATCGACGTAAAATTCATTTTTAACTCGTCTCGTTCGATTTTATATTCGAGTAATGAACTGTCGGATGAGCCAAGGTTGGCAATTACGTCAGAGTTTTCGTAAACGTGGAATAATTTATTTCACAACGCGCGTTATCCGCTTTTCAGCTTGGACAATGCAATGAAAAAAGTTGCCTAAACATGAAACACCCTAATGTACACATACATATCCATGCATTCATATTATAGATGGAATATATCGACTGGGTCTTGTCTGCATCGAACGAAAGTCAAATGTCAGCATTGTTCGACTGAACAAATGGTATATAGAGTCACCATGGATTACGAGGCCTCCCTTTTCCTTGCGTTCCTCTGCACGAGAGAGTCGAAGAAGTCGTGTCACGCGGAGAGAGGATGTTGACTGACTAAACGCGGAGCAAAGTGGAGTCCGCGATAATACGTCACTGAAAACTTTCATCTTTCCAATATATCATAATTTTTTGCTCATATATTTGAACAATGAAGATAAAGTAGCGAATATTTATCTTATAACCATGAAAAAAAAAAGTCCAGGGCTTTCCTTCCTTCCGCGGAGAAAATTGCCCTGATCTTGAAGCGATTTTTTAAAAGCCAACTGCTCGACTATCTCTAACGTCTCTCCGGGGACTTTAAAGCTTTTCGTCGAGGAAACTGGAAGCTTCACCGCTCTTCCCACCTCCGTTCGACTTTATTCATATTCGGGCTTTTATTTTAGAGGCTCAGAACACGATGGAACCGGCTTTCAACCATCATCTTCCTTCGTTTTATTTATTATGCGTGGGTGTATTTTTTATGCTCTTTTCATATTTCATTTTTTCAAGGTATCATGTCTTTGCGATATATCGTTGAAAAAAGCCACCATTTTAATGACGAATTGCCACTGAAATTTCACAGAAATCTAATAATTATCTTCAGTGTCGTTATTTCCTGACGAATAACATTTAATTTCGTCGAATCACTACCATTTTTTATCGTTTTATTTTTCATTGGTATAAAAAACATTATTTTCGATAGGAATAAATCGAGCTTTCGTTCGCTAAAATTTCTTTATTCTTTAACTGCGTGCTTTTGTCATGAGAAAGAGTGCAACTGCTCGATACTGAATCAAAGGTACATTCGAATGAAAACAAGTCACTTCTCGTTCGACTATAAAATGCCGAAGTACTTTTTTCATGAGTGTTCTCAGCTTTTGTTCCTCACCGATTCTTTCGCTTCCATGCTACACGACGATTGCTCCGAGCAATCTTTTTTTTTCACCCAAGATCGATATCCCACATGTCGATGTCACTTGAACTTCCATTCCGTTCTTTTTTCCTCCTTTCACTCTCTTTCTCTGCCGACGCACTTGATCGACGCGACTGGCTTCCCCCTTACGAGAAAAACCGTACGTCAACGTGGCTAGAATTGTGTGGCAATCGACGACAGAAGTGTATAAGAAAATATACAGATATAAATGTATATCAGGGTGGTTAAAATAAAATTTTCTCCGCCCCTGAAAAGGTCAAACTTTCCTTCACCCTTATCCTCGAGAAAGAAGAACACACAGGTCCAATTTAACACCCAATTGTCCTAAAGTCCATCTCATTCCTGCCATTCAGAAATTTACAAGAAAATTTTCGGCCGAAAACATAGAAAAATTGAAAAAGATATGACTTTTCTTTGCAAATCACGCTTTTAATAAAAAATAAAAAATGTCATAATTTTTCTCGAATGTTACAACCGGGTCCGAGAATTTTTTCAAGCTGATCGCACTCACCAATTTAAAATGGTAGATGTTCGAAAAATGCGTAAGGCTAGATTGACTGCGTCAAAAAATGTTATTTTTTTAAAACATACAAAAAATGCCTTTAGTCGTAATAGGAAGGCAAGCTTCTATGGAAAAAAAGGAACGTTCCGAGATGAGTACGATGGAATCCCTTTTTCTGGCTTTTATCGTCTATTTTCATTTATTTATACATTTCTGTGTATCAGTCTATATTTCTGCAGACGCTCTGTGAGATGTATTCAAGAACAGACTGTTGGTAACTAGATGGCTCAATTTCCTGGAAGCCATCGCCGCCCTCCAGTACTGACTCATGACGTTAGCCACAGGTCACCGGAAACCAGCAACGCGAAACTCCTGAAGCTTCTGCCGATATTAAGCTTCCTCGTTGAAATCGCTTCCTATTGCGAATGATGTGAATATACACACGTATACATATATAGATGACAATCTAGCCCTCCGGATATGACTGGACAGCTTCGTCGTGCTGTTCAATGACGATATATGGCGAATTCTAAGGTTTAATTTGTATCGGCTCGGAGCTTCGTGGATATATTTTCGACCATATGGTCTCCCCATCTCCGTGCTGCTCATTTTTCCTCGAAAGTTGTCGATCACTTTATGAGAAGCTACATTCTTTATACGCGTGTTTGGCAGTCGTGACAATTGGATGATATTTGATTAGACGGTGTTTTTTGTCACTATTGATTGAGTCGCCATGAGAAAGGAAAAGAGAGAAAAGTGACATTCCGGCAGAGCTTCATGCAGGGTGTCCCCGAATTTAATGTCGATAATTCATACCAAAATAGGGGATGCAATTTCAAGTCAAAGTATCAATAAGCACTTTTCGATCCGACGAATAGCTCAGCGAGAGCCGAGTTATCGGTAAGCACAGTTCTGTCAATAGGGCGCGCGCAGCCTGGTGGCCCGCGCAAGAGGGGGCAGTGCGCGCGCCGAATTGACACTACCTTTGACACTCGATAACTCGGCAGGATTTCGTCGTACGAAAAAGTAACAAAATACTTTTCGCCTCGGTATTTCGTCACGAGTGTAACTTTAGCTTATCTAAATCCCCTTATGGGATACCCTATATACACGTGCGTCTGAATGCCGCTGCTTCTTCTCGGACCAAACCCCCGAAGGATGCCGGAGATCCGCGTGAGAGAGACGGAATTTCTGATCGTCGTGCCTGCGGGGTAACTCGGCTATAATTGAGTGGTTTGCATCCTAGAAACGGCGGATATAGAGAAAGACGGGTGCTGCCACTAGCTCGAGGCGAGGAATTTCTCTCGGCAGGAGCACCCGCATAGACGCAACGTTACGTTTATGGTTATATATATTTAATACTCTGAGATAGTCTTCCAACACATCCATGTATAAACCATCGCTCTAATGTATGTTGTAAAGTGTGTTAGTGTGTATTATCCGCAGAGAGAAACCAGAGCAGACTGTACGTGTCTCGTCTCTTCGCTTCTCTGTACAGTTAACCGTCGAAGGAGCACGCGAGGCATCGCGATTCCGATGTGCCACCGCGCGTGGATGCTCCGCGATCCGACAAAACGACGAGGCGAGCCTCGGCTTGGCCGCACTAACGTCGAGAAATCGATTTACCATGGCACTTGTACGCTTCACTTTAGTTGGATATACATAGTTGATATACCGATACTATTGATGCTCATATCTAAACAAATTAGCTTACATTTTATACAAGAGATTACCGTACCCCCTGTTGTCTGGAATCGTCCGCGTAATCGCAGATTTTTCTCACGTTAATTCTTTTCCCATTTTTCCCATTTACGAAATAACGTGGATAAGGATTTTTATTAACCTCAAATATGAGGTGACAGCCCGTATCCTCGAAATTGTTGACTGTAACTTCACCAAATTTACTCGTCCTCAAAGCTCGATACTCTTGTGCCTGAACGTAGCGCCGAAAACCGAACTTTCCACCACCGAAACGGTGTATCGACGAAAAGAGGGTTAGTTAATTAGTCTTGTATACGATCGATGAAAAAAAAGTTTAAAATTTCACTGAAGAATGACTCTAGAAAAAAGGGAATTATCGGCCAGACGCTGGCCTCAAAGTCTAAGCTGGAAATTCTCAAAAATGTTAGTCTCCTCAAAAAAAGGGGGAAAAAAACAAAAAAATTGATTTCTTTCAATACCTCCTTAACCACATGACATTCGTTCGACAGGCAAAGACGAAAACGTTCAGCAAAATCTTTTCACGAATAAACCATCTCCGAGCAAGTCCGCGACGATCGCTAAAACCGCCACTCGAGTGCTCAAATTTTCACACGTTAAACAGCATCGTAATTGTTGACCATCCAGAGTCGATCATCAGTTGAAACATGGGTCTTGCAGCTGCATGTTAAATCTCCGTTATTAAGTGCGAGTGGTGATGATACACATATTGATTAGATCCTGCATGTTGTTATCAAAAGATGGCTCAATGAGGTATCCAGTACCGGTTAATTATCACGATCGTTTTTACTTGTACTACGTCGCTTTGTGAAACTTTATTATCGCCTTTTGCCACGAGAAAGAAAGAGGGAGAGTAAAAAATAAAGGACCATGAACAACGTAAGACAGAGAGCTGAATCCGAGGCATGGTATATCAAGGGTGAGACATTGATTGAAGCGCTGGAGCGCTTTGCCCCGCATACCATCGCGGTAATGCCACTAAATTACAGGTACGCCAATCCGTGGTGCCTTTTGCAATAAACTACACGACGTTTTTGCAATTAAAGGTATATCGGAATAAGTTAACTACCCCCGAGCACACGTACATGTATACACACAAAGTATATAAATATACATAGATAAATCTATGTATATCCGACTGCACAAAGTGAGAAGGAAAAAAAACTGCAGTCCAACACAATTCAAGCGATTATACAGTATTCTACTCCGCAACTTGAGTTCAAAGAGTATTTACAGACTGAGCGGAGAGCTCATAGAACATTGAGTGCGGCACTCTTCTTTCTCAACTGCTTTTCCAACTGCAAAATTAATTTGTATAATGTATATACATGTATGTATTAAACCTGCAGCTTTCTCCGACGGCTTTAAATCCTGAACTTAGCTGGTCTATTAAAAATGATCGCTTCGCTGTTATATCGCCGATACAATAACGATTCAAGCCGAAAAGGGATGTACACTTCCGGATGAAATCTATTTACATCGTATCATCATCTCAGATAAAAACGATATAAATCCTCGGGATAATTGTACTCGAGGTTTTCCAGCTGATATTTCCGCCATGACTGACTCTTCTCGTCGACCCAACGCACACACATACGTAGCTGTGTATTCACCTATGGAAGATGTACTTTTCGGAATGTATACGGACGTTGATAAAAATTAATTTCCTTAATTATCATGGAGTACATCGTTTTATGAAAAGTCCGCAAGAACAAAGTGTCTCAAAGCCGATATTTTCATAATTATTTATACATTATCGATTATTTTACGTCGAAATAATCGAAAAATGTATATACCAACTTTCCCCTTGCAGCAATCAATGCAAACAGCGGGAAAATCTTTTTTTATTCTTCTTTTCCCGTCTTTTTGCTTCTCTTTTCGTTCATCAGCCGTCTCTGCTGCAACGTTTAACGCCGGTATTTTAATCATCGCCGAAGAATTTTTTATAGAGAATAGATTCGATTATCTTTCATCGATAATGTTCGTTAGAGTCTCTCATACACAGAGTGTCGCATAAATAATGGTTTGCGAGTCAGTAAGCTTTGGTTTTTTCGAAAAACATTTTTAAATAGTCGAGCTGCCAGAAATCCTCGTGGAATTTTTGAGTATCACGCGTGTATACGTGCGTTTCCCTTGAAACACTCGCACACAAAATTGTGGCGAGTTGAAAATACACGCACAAACACACAGGCAATTCTGCCGCAACTTTTAATTGGGCGTGAGCTTGCGAGCCTTCGCCGTCGATCTCGTGTGTCAGAAGTTGCGAAATTTGTTACATCGAAGGGGTGACGACAAAGGCGTGTCTAAAAGGACGAGTTAAACATATATATATATATATATATATAATTATCTGGATACGTGACAGCGTCCCGACGCGAATTAATTTATATAATACATGTATATAAAAGAGACGAGCCGAAGAACCAGCGTTGATGTCTTCTTTCCGAACTCGATTGCCATCGTAACTTTATCCACGCCTCTAGTCAACAGCTGATAGAGTTGGGACTCTGTGAGAAAATGAAAATTGTCGATCCTCGTGGAAAAAAAAAACGAAAAAAAAAAACGTCCAGTGCTCGGTGCTTGGTAGAATAAAGACAAAGTCCTGTTGATTGTAGAGCGTGACGGTGTACATACGCGACCCTACGGAATAAATGGTGTCGAACGAGTAGAGGGACACCACTAGGCAATTACCACGATGTCGTTCATTCTGATGAGCTTTGGATTTTACGTTAACGTGTGTTCAACGTGTGCCTGTGTGTGTGAAAGAGAGAGAGAGAGATGGAGAGCGAAGTACACAGACAGATAGGAGGAACAAAGCGGCAGCATCATCTTTACAGAATCTTCGCTCGTCGCTGAATTCCCCTCGATTGAATAAAATTCGAGGATATAAAGCCAATTTATTTTGATCGCTGTAGAGTCTAATGAATCGAGGGAGCGCGTGCTTTATCGGAAAAAAAAGTCACGAAAGCATTTTATCCGCGAGAAAGGTAACGATGATAAACAAATTCGACGGGCAATTTAAATTTCTTTCCGCCATCAGCGGGTTTGATCAAAATAATTCGCCATTTCTGTATCGCTCGACGGAATCGGATATAAATAAATGCGTGCGATTTTTGTATTTTTCGTTCGCTCGATTATGTCAGCAGAGGAATGAACCTTCATCTCGTAAGGAGAATCTTGACTTTGTAGCAATAAACTATGTGAAAAAAAATTCGGTTGCATTATTAAATCTTCGTGATGTACGTTTTTGTATGAATATTTTAGGCGATCGGGATTAAGGAAGCCGTTTGACGACAAATCTTTCGTTGGTTTTTAATTGAATTCTCTTCGCCCAAGAGTGGTCCAATCAAAATTCATCAGCTGTTTTTAGTTTCCTCACGTGCGCTCGGATCGCACTGCGCATAGACGCGCAATTTTCCGCGATCGAATAATTGATGAAGATTGCTCGGGCTGCTTTTGCACCATGCGCGGACATGGCGAACTACAAAGCAGCTCGTGTTCACATCGCTGGTACGAGAGTTCATGCAGCAGTTGTCTGTCGAGTTCCTCTCTTCCAGGTCTATCCCCTGCAATATATATCTCCAGGCTTTCTATCTTTCGCGAGAAGAACCGCGGAGTGATCCGAGCTGTGTGAATCAGACTGAGAGAGGGAGAGAGAGAGAGAGAGAATCTTCTAGGCAACCCGATTAGCTGGCACAAGATTGAGATTCCGCTGCCACGGAAATAGCCCGGAGATGCTACACAGTCGCGAAAGTACGCTTGTATAACGAACTCGTGAGATAATTCCCGCCCCCCCACCCTCATCTCTCTCTCTCTCTCGATTTCGCCTTTTCTCTCTTATTTGTACATGCGAGTATATTTGTACGTACGTTTTCACGTATGTAAGAAAGGTCCTTTTTACCAGAGTGAAGACTCACCTCCCGTCTTCCGTACATACCGCACATCAAGCTCTCTCTCGTCTTCTCGCCATCTCGTCGAGTGCCTCTCGTCTCGCATTTCGTCCTCTCTCACAGCTCGCGTACATTGCCACGAGTTGAAATTATCTCTAGGTGTTCTACGAGAGGAGATAGATCGCGTATGCAAAATCTTATGCCTCGAGCTTGATTGCATACATCGCGATGAAATTAACCATGGCATATCCGAGTGAGGAATACGCGGAGTTGCATGATATAGGTACGGGTTCGTCTCTTTCTTTATTCCTCTCGAGGCGACCGGGGCACGACGGCCCCCTTGAGGGAATAATTCATTTTCGAAGCTCTCAAACGCGAGATTTTCATTTTTTCATCCATCCCGAAGGTATTCATCATCATTTTTCTCGAATACTTGAAGAAAAAAAAAAGTGTCAACATCGATGACAGCGGATTAATTGAATTTTTATAATAGCCTTCTATCGAATCGTTTTTACTCGACTATTTTTAATGACTATGTCTTTGAATCGACGAATTCAAAGACTTTTTTGTTCCTTGGAAGGGTAAATCCTCGACCGAAGAAAAGTGAATTCCAAAATTTCGAGGGGTTCCATCTTGCCCCCATCTCCCCTGTGTGTATTTCTCACCGATTTTTTCATACCCAGATAAACTATCAAGACAGGATGAACGTTAGTTTCTCACAATTCGTGCTATCATGCTGTTGACGTACATTTCCTTTGGATGCTGCGCACGAGTCATTACGAATGGAATCCATCGTATTTCAGCGTTCTCATAGACACGTGATTTAATTTTTTTTTTAACTGAAAATATATATTTCCATTTGCTCCATTAATACGCACACATACGACACGGGTCCATCTCAATAACTCTGTTTTATAATTGGATTGGAAATAAGAACATTTTTCGATAGAAATTATTGATACGAAACAGCAAACAGGTATATTGAAAATAATATTAAAATAAAACGCGAAGACAATTCATTTTATGGATATTTCACGAGGGCCCTTCAACTTTTGTTTGGCACTGTATACGAATAATACGACGTTGGGAGGACGACCGTCTTAATTATATTAATGCATACCCCTTCGTACATGTTCCGAGGGATATATTTCATTCCCAGGAGAAATTTGTTTGAAACTTTCCAACGGTGATACGAAAATTACTGATGCATTTGAGGAAAATTACCATGTAACGTCGATTCAACGTTAAAACGAACACATCCGTGTGCAACAAATGATATTTCTTTCGAAAGTTCGACTCGAGTCATCGTCTAATATCAGTGGTGTTTTTTTTAAATTTTTTATCACGAATTGGAAAGTTTTCTCGAGCTGGTGAGACTCGAGATTTTTTTTTCTCAGTTGTCGAGTTTAGCTCAGCTCAGCTGAATCGAGGAATGGTGAAAAAGTGGCAAAGAAAAGTCTTCCCGCTGTGTGTTGTATCAGCGATTGTGAGGGGAAAGTGAACACTCAGGGGCGCACCTGTCATTATATGATGAAAAGTTTTATCGCCCGAGACTCGCTACCGGACTGCCGGCAATCGTAAGAGCTAATCGTTCGCCCATTCTATGCACCAGAGCGCGCGGACTACAAAATGGTTAAGGTGTATTGCAGTGCACAGGAGGTTCTGACGAGTCTGGTAGCACATTGCAGTTCGAAATAGCAGCAGACTTATTTGGACAGTCTTGTACACGTAACAAGTGCATTTTATCCATACCCAGCGTTCGATTGATACTCAAATAGTCTCTTTTTTAACTCGGGAATCAGCAATCTTTTTCCACCTGACGTGATTTTTCCCTCGTCGTGTAAAACTCGTTCTAATCATGCCCCTCGCTTTCAACCTCATTTATCTCAGAAAGAAAACTTTTTTTCCTTCTTCCGACGAATTTCAAAGATTTTCCTCGATGCAAGGATTTGCTGAAAACATCGCAGCGGTACAATGTCGATAAAACTGAAAAGAATTGCAAATTTCAAGTACTTGGGATAAAAATCCGAAAAAAAGAGTAATTCAGAAGGTACCAGTGGTTGATCGATCGATAACGATACTAGAAAGTTAGAAACAAATTATTGAAAGAAAAAACATTTGACATTTGCGAGAACTCGATTTCCATGCGTTTTAAATGAACTCGTTCGCTTTTTCATTTTCACCTTTCTTGTGACACACGTTTTTTCCGAACATTCTATTTCGATTTTACTGTCACCGCGTACCTCCGTAACATTCTCGAATGGATAGATTAAAGTTTCAGGAAAAATGTTTCCGAACGTTGAAAATATTGCGATGAAACGTCTGCTCTTATTGGACATGGGAAATATCACCGTAACATCGTCTACCGACAATAATATCGCGTTTTTACCATGCAACATCCTGTAGAAGTATACTCGTCTCTCGTGAACTCGTGTGCATACATACAAGGCAATTTATAGCACTGGATAGAGGCACGAGCCGCTCTACGTACAGCCGGTTTGCACTCATCGTCGCCTTGGTTCGCTGATCCCGTCGGGGAAAGTCTCGCAGTGACTTTACACGTGCTGTAATACACTTTACGTTCGTTCACGGCTATTATATTAGAAGCGTCGTATCTCTTCCTCGGTATTGTACATAACGGAAAAACGAATTGTACAACAGTCTACGAGAATTATGCAATCCGTATGAATCAATAGATTTCCATTAGAAATATATTCAACACGATTTTATTTGCCAACATTTGGAACAAAAAATTTTTTTTTTCACGTATCGGATATTCCTTATCCAGGGTACGTTTAATTTTTGGCAAATCTCCATCCTGACGTCGCATTTTCGTGACGTGATGAAGCTTTCACATTTCCGACTAATTAATTATCAGACAATTTTCCTCATCCATCGATTAAAATGTACGAAATTGCCTTTTTGCAATTTTGTATGACGCCACTTTTTTACCATCGAAAAAATATCAGCAGATTTCAGCGCGGAAAAGCTCTGGGTTCATTGTTTGCACGAGTGGCAGAGAGAGTTTTACGATAGCAATTTTCGGTTTGATATTTTCTCGAACGGCGAACAAACGTTGTTGTCGCTGGCGTATGTGCGCTCGACGTTGATTAGAACGAGCATCGGAGCAAGATATTCTTTTCGACAATACAAAGCCTCTCTGTCCTCGGTAACTGTTTCCATTGTTCGCTGGAATCTGATATTTTCCTCCTTTCCGGAAAATTTTATTTTTGTCTTCCTCTTTTTTTTTTTTTTAATTCATCAAGCTCTCGCGAGCAATTACATCGCCTCGGAGGCTTCGACCCGACTTTTTCGTGCGGAACGAGCTTTTCCCTTCCGCGATTCTCCCGCCATCGCGTTAGTTCCGAGAAATCCACCCCGGACAATTATAGTTTTCGTCTTTTTCCTACGTTCCAACTTCAGGGATGCGGAAGATGATCACGCTGCGAGTTTAATGAACTGCGAGGTATCTACGTACACCAGGGCATTCGTTATCTCGAAAAAGTTGTCGTTTTCCACTTGGGTCTTATTGTCTGAATCGATAGTTCGCACAGTCGAGAGACAATTGAGAAAAGAAAAATTTCGGAAAAAGAAGGAACATTGGATATTTACACTTTATGGACTGTCAATACTTCACTCGCTTGCTATACTCAAAAAATGGGTCTTTCGAAACCTCGCAAATACGCGAATGAAAATAATATTTACGTTTCAATCGAAAATTCGTATTCGAAATCTAGAAATTTGAAGAAAATCCGGTGATGATTCATTGAGGGAGGATTTTATGGCTTTCGAAATTTTTATTCTCCTTTCAAAAGTGTCACTCGGGAAAAAGAAGGTCAATTGGAGAACAACCGACAAAATCTGGAACAATCTAGAAAAACTATTAATACTAAATAGCAGAAACGAAAAAAGTAATGAAAAAATCGTTAAATAAATAAATTACTTGTGTTATCCCACTTTTTTATTATAAAATCCGCGCTAATACAATTGTCTCGTGTTACAGTTATATATTTATGGCCTCTGACGATCGATACACACGCGAGCGATAATAAATCCTGCTGCGGGCAGACGGACGAAACAAGCGCTCGTCATTTTTCAACTCTCTCTTCCTCTCATTAAAACGCATACGTACGCTACATCCGTAGTGCAGGATCATACATTTGCATCTTAATACCGCGAATTACGGTGCCCCCTTAGTGTCTTTCGCCATCTCATTTGCGTTTCTCTTGCCCATTTGCTGTATTATTCATCGTTTCCGTGTTCATACGCGCATCAAAGTAATCCTTACACGTTAATCATCATCCCTCGATGTGCAGACGATTTCCCAGACGAATCACAAGCGCCAGCCGAACGCCGCATTTTTTTTATTGCCTGCTTCGGAACAACGGTTGAAATTACAACTCATCGTATCCGTAGCGAGATGATGACGAGCGGCAATCGCAACAGTTCCAACCCTTTATCATCAAAGGCGATAAAGAAGAATTAGTGCCCTGTCAGAAGTTCCCCTTAACTTTCCACACTGCCGTCTATTCACACGTCAATGCAAACTCACCTGAACTCACATTGTGTATTCTATTATATCATGGGAGAACAAATGCACAGTGTAATAAAGAGATGCTGTTTGGTACTCCGGCTATAAAGCCAGCTGGTAGGTTCTTGCCTCAACGAATCCCGAGAGGCCGGAACCAATGCTTCTCGTTACTTTGCGCTTTGTTGCTCACTTCAGAATTCAGTCAGCGGAGAATGAGGTTGGAAAAATTGATTAGTCTATAGTTACAACCGCTCTTGTTTCCATGCAGTGCCAGTGTCAAAGTTTTCTCATTTCTCTCTTCTCCACATTGTTTCCTCTTGCCAAGAAGTTATTTCGCTGAAAGGTTAAACTGGCTTGGCAGCATCGTATCCACCGCTGTCTACCACCCATTCTTATTCTTCACCGTTACCATCTACTACGGGTGCGCCAACAGTGTTCGAATCGACCCAAATCGATCGGGGTAACTCTAATCGAATAATTCGAAAAGTTCAAATTGCTCGGCAAGTCTTTCGAATTTAACGAGTTATTTATTCTTCGAGGAGACTTTCCATTTCCAAAGAAATCTGGACAATGATGTTTCAGACCTATTGTTACGGTTTCGATTACTTTAAAGTGCAAAATACAGAAAAGAGCGACGATTGCTGCGATGGACTTTGGCAGGTCAAAAGACGAAAGGGTCCATCGCGTCTAATGGCAAAATCCTCCAGCGTGTATCATTTTCCTAAACTACTCTTGACTCTGGTGACAACTTTCGAGCTTTCAAACGATGAAGTACCAAGCCGAATCGTAAGTTCGCCTCCTTCGCTGCGTTCCCGAGTAGAAACCATCTTGGTTCGTTTCAAAAAGCTGCAATTAAAGTTGGCGGTACTTTTTTCTCAAGAGCTCTCACGGATTCAATGATCAAGATCTACTGTTCTCTATGATGGACTTGGAAGCGTAAGATTTTTACAGGATGCTGAGTAAATCTATCAGAGTGTATTCACTGTTCGAGGGGATAAATTCATTCGGGCAACTCGCGATTTTGTATCCACTACATGTTTTTCTGCATATATATTTTCACGAAGATCTGTAGGGTCGTCGAAACTCGCTGCACTCTGTGGCAAGTGGGTGCACTGGATTATTGCAAAACGTTGAGGGTCCCGAGTTTCAGAAGTCAAAGTTCCGTTTAGCTCGAGCTGGAATACTGGTTTATATATAAATACATAGTGTCTCATCGTTTCTCCGATTTTCCGGCCATGTCTCGTGTGAAGAAAGTTGGAGAGGAATGTAGAAAGGCTCGACGTTGCACACTTCAGCTCTGTGTGTGTGTGTGTGTGTGTGTGTGTGTGTGTGTGTGTGTGTGTGTGTGTGTGTGTGTGTGTGTGTGTGTGTGTGTGTGTGTGTGTGTGTGTGTGTGTGTGTGTGTGTGTGTGTGTGTGTGTGTGTGTGTGTGTGTGTGTGTGTGTGTGTGTGTGTGTGTGTGTGTGTGTGTGTGTGTGTGTGTGGGTGGGTGGGTGTGTGTTTGTACAGGCAGCAACCGACGAAAGATATATGTACTCGGAAGCTGCTGCTCGGTGGTAGAAGTTTGCCGACCAATCTCGTCACCGTGGCATCGAGATTGAATTCGGCGAGGTATGATCATACTGCCAGAACGGAGACTCTCTGAAACCACTGACGGTAAGAGAGCAGAAACAGTGAGCATGTGAACTGGATGTATACCCTCATTTCGAAATGTTTTACCGATAATCCAATCAAAGATTAACGGAAAATGATTATAAAATGATCACCTTCGAGCTTCGAATAACAATTATATTTCAGAATGGTCGACTTTGAACGCGATACGACATTTATGAACGAATAATTCGTAATATCAATGAGCCCGGGGTTGGAAATCCATGGTTTCGAAGTTATTCTAGTTTTTTTTGTATTTCTGAACTTTTCTCCCATAGCCCGTTTTCAAAATTTTGGGTTTGAGGATTCGTCGTATTCTATGGTAGGGGTCTGGTATTTTTCAATTTGTCGTATAAAAATAGTCGATACTGATCACTCGTATCGGATACGTATTGGATTTCACGAGTTTCCTTGATGAATCCACAGGGAGTATGGTACTGGTATATCGACAACGACCCAATCCTATGGTTTCAGTGGAATCCCCGAGCCTCGACTTTATCTCGCTTTCCCCATTTCTCTTGCCACCCTTCCGCATCTCCATACGGATATACATACACCCATGCTCATGTACATAGATACATACATATGAACTCCTTATGCTCATATACTCTATTTCCCAATTCGCCGTTTGGCCCGAACGAAACTACATTTACATTTTCCCTCGTTTCGGTTCGCACACGACCGAGAGACCGACGGATCCCATGGAATCGAAGCTTCTGGTCGGATCGCGTTGTACGCCTAAGCCGATAGTACCTCTCGTGCTCGTATAAACGAGTGTTGTCGAATTGCTGCTGGTACTGCTGCTGCTGCTGCTGCCACAGCTTTTACCATTATACGACCCATAGATATATTACTATTGCTGCAAATCGATCGACCCATTTTCAAAGTGATTGATGAAACCCGCCACCAACGTACACGAAACATTAGCTTGTATATCCTCTTGTTCCGACTCACTCTGCACACTCCGACATCTTTACTTTCCAACCCTTTGTTCCCTGCATCGGGCAATGGGTTAGTTTGCGTTTCGTGGCAAGTTTAACGCAACTTTCGATGAGAAAAGCAATGCCCTTGCATCCAAACGATGAATTAATGAATCCGGCAAGTTTTCACCCAATTAGCGGTATTTCGAGTGAAGGAACAACCGTCAAAGTGAGCCCGTGGTCCAGGCGGAGACTCTGCGAAGCGAGGAACAATGATGGTAACTCGCTTCAGGGGGCTCTGTTCTCAGAACGAGTGGAGTACCCACTCGAGACTCACTCGACCCACTAACTTCGATCTTCAAGTGGCACGACGGCATTGTCGGAAGATTTACACATGGGTGTCTTGTGCCCTGATCGGTATCTTTCGGTCTTCGATTACGTACGTGAGTTAAGGTTCGAAGATCGTGCTCATATATTATCACGTATGAAACGCGTCGTGACCCGATCACGTGAAAGGACAGGCGTAAAAATATTCTCGTACTTGACGGGAAAGCGGCGCAACAGCGTTTATAACGATGAGATCCAAGTTTACACGGATGAACAACGAGAGTTTCTGCCTGTGCGGTCGCGGCGATAAAGCATCGCGCAAGGCGCCATGGAGTCAGCGTTATTCCAGAAGAGAGATGCTGCTCGCGCGTACGGCCAAATCCGGCATTGCGCGAGGGTCAAACGTACATCGTCTCGTTGAAACTACAAATTACAAAACCCGTTACTATACACACCTATGGACAATCGAGCTTCGGAGCGTTTATACACACGCAGCCAACTATAAGCGGACTGAGAGCACTGTGTGTATCGGTGATTTCTTCAGAGATATGAGGACAACCGAGCGAAGAAAAGAAATACAGAGTCAGATCGAAGAGCAGCCGGTGCAAACGGACACTTGGATGAAGCGCATTCGTAACTTCCGGGTATATCCTTGCGTCTCGCGTCCACTTGTACAGCCCAAAGTCCGCGCTACCTTTTTCCGCCTTCTCACAAAAACTAGATCAACTAGCTAGTGAAACGGAGGTTGGTACAGCGGGATGGAGGAAGAAATGAAGGAACTACAATTGTAAAGATAGGACGGAAAGAACGGAAAGTTCTTGGTCGACGGAGAGAAGGCAAAAAAGAGGACAAGTGGATTAAGACATTCCGGGTGAGTCGCCCGCTGCGAGCAGCTCTTTTTCTTTCCTCGAGATGTGCACACTTGTATCAAAATAACGAAAGTCGAGGCAGTTGCCGAGTCCCGACTCCGTTGTCTGTCCAACGGAGACAAACAAGGCAAATACAAGTTAGAACGCGTCGCTGGTGATCCCAAACGAAGATGGATCGCAAGATGGGGAGCGCAGCATCCTGGCACCGATGATCGTCTCTCTTCCAGCAGAAGCGCTTCGACCGGCTAACCGGTGGACGTCCCCCGGGAGACTTCCCGCCCTTCCATACCGGATTTTATGGGCTTTCCTTCCGCAACCGGGGAATACTACTATACACCTCATCTCATATAAATCTACGACGGAAGGTTTTATATCCGTTATTGCTCTGCCTATTGATGATGTGGAGGACGCTGGGATTTCTTGACAAATTTCCACAACTCGATTTTCCTATCGGTAAAAACGTTCATGACCCGTGACAGTGAGCAATTTCGCATTATTTTTCAAGAACGTAATAATTAACCGTCATTTCGTTCACGATCGAGATCTTCGAGCTTCTTAGAAATGTTGGTGGTACCAAATTCGTCTGTTGAATTTCAGTGGCTGTCCCAATTAAATCTTTTTACTCCCAGATGATGTGGACATTCGTTGGGGTTCCTACTACATTTCCACAGCTCAATTTTTTTGCTGTTTTATCTTTTAGCGAGAATGTTTTGTGACCCAAGACAGAGGGTACTTCACGAACGTAATAATTAACTTCATTTCGTGATGAAGATCTTTGAGCTCCTTAAACCCCCTTGACTTTGACCCTGCGAGGGAGTGAATGTGACTTGACGGTTAGGGTGACTATTAAAGCGAGAATTAGGCTCATGGACCGTCATGGACGTGAGATGAATCTCGTATTATTGGGGTAATGAATCTGTTTAGGGGTCCGTGGCGCCTTACCGCTTCGCTGTTACATTGCATCGTCGTCGCAGACCTTATTGATGTATGCCACACAAATATAGGATAATTCGATGATACAGCTGGTTTTACCTACTGGTGTTTTGATGATTTCAAATACAACATTTTTTTGACACACCTCCTTTCATACACTTGCACAGCTCGATGTTTCCATGATGTATTTTTCGTTAGTACGAACGTTGGTGACCCAAAATGAAGCCTTCACGAACTTCACCAACGTAATAATTAATCGTCATTAATTTTGCAATGAAGATCTTTCGGCTCGTTGAAGATTCTGACCTCACCCGGGGGTGAATGTTGACCGTTAGAGTAACTAATAAAGTGAGAATTGGGCTAATGAAGGCGACAGGAGCCTCGTGTTATCAGGATAATTGATCTGCTTGGGGGTCCGTGGCGCCTTACCGCTTCGCTGTTACATTGCATCGTCGTCGCAGACCTTATTGATGTATGCCACACAAATATAGGATAATTCGATGATACAGCTGGTTTTACCTTCTGGTGTTTTGATGATTTCAAATACAACATTTTTTTGACACACCTCCTTTCATACACTTACACAGCTCGATGTTTCCATGATGTATTTTTCGTTAGGACGGACGTTGGTGACCCAAGATGAAGCCTTCACGAACTTCACCAACGTAATAATTAATCGTCATTAATTTTGCAATGAAGATCTTTCGGCTCGTTGAAGATTCTGACCTCACCTGGGGGTGAATGTTGACCGTTAGAGTAATTAATAAAGTGAGAATTGGGCTAATGAAGGCGACACGAGCCTCGTGTTATCAGGATAATTGATCTGTTTGGGGGTTCGTGGCGTGTCTTGTTGCTTTCTAAACTACACTTTGCAATTCAATTAATCTTCTATTTCTAACATTCAAATATATTTTCCGGTATCAATACCGACGAGATTCAAGGCCGCTTGAAATTGCACAATTATTTTCTGTTATTTCAGGTAAGAAAGGGGTTGAACACCGCGAGGGCCTCGCCGAAGCGGAGGTGTAAGTAATAATCGGCCATTATCGTTTCTGTTTGCTCCCAGTCTTGTACGTCCTTCGCGAAATGTGCACGATAAACCGCGATGAAGCTACCGAAGCTCTCGTGCTCTCTGTACCCTCATCGCGAAAACCAGCCAAAGCTATACAGTCACCGTGGATTATTGAGTGCTTTTTCGCCGCTCCTGCGCTCTTGTTTTTCTTCCATCTGCACCCAATAATCAGTCAAACGATTCTGCATTTACGATAGACGCATACAATGATTCCAATTCATCTGCTTGAGTAAATAAACGGTTCTGACCTTTTCTTAAACTTTCAATATCCACAAAAACAAGAATACACTCTTTTGTTGAATAATTTCGAAAAGTATGGTTTCGATTCAATTGGAAACTTTGGCATCGATTAATCAATCGGATAGTCAAGATCGAAATTGTGGGTTGGTGTTTTCGGAAAATGATCGTAAATGTCTCAAAACTGGATAAACAAAAAAAAGTACCCAGTGTCGCAAATCTATCAAAATGAATTACTCGCCTAGGGCGAACCCCTCGGGCTTCTCTGTAATTGAATCATCATTTTGGGCTCAATAACGATGTCGAGATTTGCCAGATTTGGGGGAACAGCGTGTCCCAGAAAAATCTATGGATTCTGTTTCTCGTAGAACAAGCACTGGAGTTCAATTTTGTTCGTGCCCATTATTTATACATCAAGGATAAGATTTGTGTAGGATATCACACCGCTGCGCTCATCTCGGAAAGATGGTAGTTGACCCAGTTAGAACGTTATTGCGTTTGTAACCTCGGTGCGTCGTGGACGGTTTCGAGACACAAGTGAGCCCTCATCTTGCGTAAATTGAGACGTTGAGACACGGACGTCAATGGTATACGTCCTCTCTATCCCTCGGTACCTTCATTTTGCGACCTCACCTCGTCATCACCTCACATATTTTTCACAATCGTCTGCAATCCCGGCGAACGATGAGAAATTTCATATCTCGGGTTTTATTACTTCATCAGAAGCTACGATCTTATCTTGCGATGTTCAGGTTGAATCAGAAAAAGCAGAAACCGCGTGAAGTTTACGACCAATTGTACCATTTTTTTTTCACTTTATTCCACCCATCGCTGCAGCTTCATTAGATCGAAAAAAATAACGAGAACGACGTTCGTTGTATTTCAATTTCATTACGACGTTTTGGCAACGGCAGAATTTTTATTTTCGCCTTGATCCGTCCAATACGATGATTATTCTTCTCTCTCTCTTTCATTCGGTCCTTCACAGCGACTACATATTTTTTTGCGCGACTTTATCTCAATTATTACAGATCGTGTGAAAAATACAAGCTCATCAAAGACCGACACTCAGCAACGTGAAAAATTATATATTCACGCGAGTTTTTATGTAAATAACATTCCCCCAGCCGGTCGTCAGTCCAGTCCAAGTGTTATGTCAAACAACGCAGCCTCCAACGATCTTGTCCACTTATCGATCTCTCGGGTGCTTACGTGGTACGAAGTTTTTGGTCGTTTGGCGAGAAGAAATGATTTCGAGGCGTACGATTACACGTCGGCTGGGTTGCATTTCCTGAGGGGAACAAACGTCAAATGGTACATAGACTCCTGATTACACACACATATATATAATATATAAAAAACGAGTGTCATAAGTAAATGTTGATATTAATGATACATGGCTTTACCTTGAAGCCCCACGTTAATCAGAAGCCATAATCTTGCTTCGAATTTTTCTTTTCCGACCATTTGCTCAGCCCGGAAATTATTGCCCACCCTTTGATCGTGGTACGTGGTCCAACTCGGACTAGCACTTACCGACATACCATTATCGCTGTTCGTAATCTGTTATCCCCGCTGCCCTTCCTCATCGAATATCTCGATCTCTCCCTCCCCGATTCGCATGTCTACCGCTGTCTGTTGTATATCCCACCCTAGGCTCCAGAGAATACGATAATGCAATAGCTGCCACAGTTCGCGTCAAATCGAACCTGCCTTGTACCGACAGATCGCACGCTCGAGAGAAAGCAACGTACGCGCCGATCAAACGTGCCTCCATTTCACCGCAATTGCCTGGTGGAATGTTCCCCGTCAATCCAGTTCGTACTCGTCGAGATGAAAAATTTATAACGCGTTATTAGTCGGATCAATCACAATTTTCCCGCGATTATAAATCGCCTGGCGCCTTCATCACGCGCTGACCAGAATCCCACTGTTTTTTGCCCATCGACGTTGCGACGAATCGTTGCGTTACGTGACCGCGTGGAAATCCCATTTGCTTCGTTACGAATAATCGATGCTAAGGGATGAATTTTCAAAGTTATTGGCACAATGCGCGATTCGGAGCAACGTAACGCTTCGCACGCGGACAAAGGGAACACCAGAGGGGGACTAAATTGTGAATTAGATGGACTTGAAGTGGCCTGATTATTGTCATTTCGCTCTTGCCGGGATTTGCACGGTAAAACAGGGTTGCTCGAACTGTACCAATCGACGCTTCGCACATCAATATCAATATGGGATCCGACAGAAGGGCTCATAGCTATGTGAATTTGTGGCATTCACGCATGCATACGTAATAACATCCGCTGCCCAGGGTATTATACAGGGTGTCATGTAAATTCACGGGTCATCTTTTGGCTGCCGAATGGGCGTATCAGAGCCGATCTGCAAATGGACTTTCGTCACAATCTGCAACTGATGGGCCTACGTACGTATTTTTTGCTTCAGACGAGCTCAAAGTTGGTTAAATGGTAAAATGTCAAGAATACGAAAATTCGTGGTCAATTTTGAAAGATAATAATGTTGATACCCAAAAATGCTGTCAAGTTTCCGATAGCCAGACCATGACACTTCCTGTTACGACAAATGCCCTTTTTACAATCGGGCATCTATTATTCACGAGACACCCAGTATTACGACCCGCTTTGCACACGCATAAAGGAGGCTTACTCGTATGTGTCTCCGAGCTTCGAAATATCTCAATAATTAAACTCTATGTAATCCAGACGTTCGCACGATCGGGAAACGCTGAACACATGCGTTATATTACAAGAGAGCTTAATGAAATTGCTCGGTCCATTTGCATACTCCATTTTCGTGACACGCTCGAAAAAGTGCTCGGGGAAATTGTTCGAATTTCGGACGTATTATCAGACGATATAAATCCATAAAATGGGGTGCCTCCCGCGTAGAAAATTGCTGAAGATGCTGGAATAACACCTGGGATTTCAAACCTAGGTTTATAGGTTGGGAATTTCATACCACTGCCAGGGTAGGGCACGAATGTGAAAATGACCAACGGCTCTTGAGAAAAAAAGCACGAGGAGAGGAGAACATATTTTTAACCTTTGAGCGACATTTTTTTTTCGTTATCTCACAGTTTCGAAGTGTTCGGTCAATCCGAAGCCCATCAATGGTTTAGCGTTTGTTAGAGCCGCTTATGACTTGGATACTCGTCTATGAATCAGGCTGAGAGTAACTTGCGGTTCCCTCGTGAACGACCTAACCCCCGTTGCAACTTCGCCAACGTCATTCATATCGATGTGCACGTAGATTCGATGTTACACTCGTGTGCGGTTTTCCCTCAGGTGTCTTTTCCATGCACTACTGCGCCGGTAAACCACCCTTAACACTGCTCCCCAAGTCCTTCTTTGAGTTCAAGTTTTAATGACAGTTTGTAGCAAGTTTCGATCCACCGTAAAGACATCGAAGTTTGACCCCCTCTGTGAGGTAATATTTTCAAATATTACCTCGCAACATGTGCAATCGGATGCCACGAGTTCTTGTCACTTTCAATCGTAATCGTTCGAAAAAAATACCGTTTGTCTTCCTGTGCAAGATTCTCTCAATCCGCGAGAATGGGCAGCAAAGATTCAAAAAGATAACTTGACAAATTCACATTTTTGTGCTTGTATTTCATTCTTCAATAAGGTTTTTAATTAATCTGAATTAAAGTTTGGACATCTGCGTTATCAAAAATATAATGCTTAACATTGTTGCAAAAAAAAAAATTAAAACGCAGCTTCCGTTTCGGAAACAAGCGGATTCGCCACGTTCGCGATGAATATCGGACTCCAGCCTTTTCGAAATGTCAATAATCGTCAAAATTGATATCGAACTGATAATTCAATCATGCAGATAACTGCGAACTGCGTCGTTGATACGATTTCATGTAGTCATCATCCAGCATCCTTGACGTATGCCCGTGCCTGTAAATCCTACAGTCCGTCCTAAAATCTGAATTTTCGTGTCCACGCGAAATTTTGTCTCGAGAATCAAACGTCGATAGTTTTTGTAATTCATTTTTTTTCGATTTTCACATACGATTATTGAAATCGCGTTATAGGATGCAAAAAATAAATTGATCCTGAACTTTCACTTTTTCCTCCGGAAAAAAGCATCTTTTTACAGTAAAAACGCGGAGCGAGTTATTTCGTTGATTCATTTTGCATTAAGCAATAGATATTTCAGTATTTTACATTTTAATTCAAATTCTAATATCGATTCTAATAATTGTTTAAATTAGCTAAAAATTACGCGTGTATGGATATTCTCGTGTGCCAAAAGCACGTTTGGTGTTGTTGAGTTAAAAACGCGTACTGCCCTCAAAGATTGCTCCGCAGCTCTGCTGGAGAATATCGAAGTATCCTCAAAGCGATCATTCGTCGTTTCGAGTATATTTCACTCGAAACAGACCTCTGCCAGGTAAGTAATCATTCGGGAACGGTACGCTTCGAACGTTGGAAAATTTGACGTCAAACTTCCACTGTCCTTGGAGAAGCTTTCAAAGTAGGAAGTGTTGAAGTGTTTGAAATAACTCTTGACGGAAGTGAACGAGATACCGGGGCGGAAACAAACCACCCTGGATTACAATTAAATATATTGCGGAGAGGAGGAGAAGTCTGCCAGTGTAGCGGAAACGAAATTAAAAGTTGAGCAAAGTCGGCTGGTTCTCCAGCCAAATTTATCCCTATCAGTATCAGCGATATTGCGAATATATGCAAGTACCAAGAAGATGGAAAATCGCTCAGTGAGAGGCGCACCGATATTATTTCAATATCTCGAAAAACTTTTCTCTCATTAGCCTACGTATTATATATATGTGATCAACTTTTCCACCACCGCTGAAGGTTCTTGATCACCCGGAGGGTTCGCGATAACCATTTTCATAGTTTCTTTGGCAGCAACGCAGCATCGCTTTCAGATTGCGAGAAAGACCAGGAGAATTCTACTCCTCAGCGATAAATCAATTCGTCACAGCCTCCACAGTTCCATTTACACCCCCAGAGGGCAGTTCGCATCGAGTATCGAACCGAGAAACTGCAAATTCTGTCAAACTCCTAGTTTTTCAAAAAGTTTTTGAATAAGCGGCGAAAGAATTCTAGCATTCCGGGGCACCCAACTCCGCCATGTTGGAAGACCCTCTCAGGACCTTAGAACGAGGGTTCGAACAGTAGGATTCGGAAAATCCGGCTAGGTAGAGCGTTTTTCATTGCCAGTTTTATCACGCAGTTTCCGGGGTCGACACTCGACGTGAATCAGCCTTTATGTATTTATACGGATATACAAAATACATTGATCTTCCGAGTCTTCCGAGTGGGTGTCATTACGACAGTAGGGTTTTCGCCCGAGCGCAGCGGTTTCTGCCGCTCGTATGTGGGTGGTCTCGTCCAGCTTTACTCTCAATTCCCGCAAACTATATACGTTGTGAATTTAATGAATTTCAATCTCTACGGAATCCCATTTGACCGCACACACGTGATTGGAAATACTGGTTTGGCCTGGTATATATTGACCGAACACATACGGGCATGTACGTAGGATCAATTGGCAATACGCATCAAGGAAAGGGGATTTAATTCGATGAAATTAATAAACGTGAATAATACACTTTGGACCAGACGCCGTATAACCGTACCCGCAAGTATTATACGGTACACGCGAGGCGTGTATGCATGTTTGACTGTTCATAAAGTCGCTTACTTTATTCATACGGGAAAGGAGTAATACCGCATATTGTACGATTATGGTGAATCTACATATGCGAGTAATACATACGCATTAGACGATCGTCAAAATGTTCGCTCGCGAGAGTACATAAAATGCACCGTGAATGAGAGCCCAGTCGTCAGTTGGCAAGTTGATCGTGATAGTTGAACGATCAATGACCGTAGTACCCATTCGACTGTGGGTAACGTTAGAGGGTGTCCCACGAGCGACTGTCGGTGACGCAAGAGCGGATTCGCGACGAAAAGTCCTCTGATATTTCCGGATATTGCGAACCCCTGAATTGTTATTAATTCCAGAAATGGCAGATTCTGGGTGATATTCCGAAGCTTGCTTCGCTTTTTGTTTCATTTTCTTCGTCATTTTTCCAAACGTTTTTCCGCATCGGACATTGCAAACGAGAGCACTTTTGTCACTCGTGCGATAAACAAAATTTCCGTCTCTGTTGGGGATTCTTTGGTAGAGCACGAAATATCGGACGATATTTGAGAAAAAAAAGGTAAAAATACATGCGGCACATTTATTTACCGGTAATTTCCGACATTCCTTCTCCAACGCTCCGAGATTCGACGGCTGATTGGCCCAGAGATGATCCGAACTCTACTTGTTCTCGTTTGAGAAGACTTTGAAGAAAAAAACCGAAGGAAAAAGTAGTTTTGCACTTGGAAATCACGCGGAATCCGCAGTTTCTCAAAATCTGATTTGAATCATCCTATATACGCGTCCTCCGGGGTATCGAACGTCGTATGAAGAATGAGGGACGAAATTGGAAAAAACAAAGTTCGTACGAACGGACCGCTCAGCACTGTTATGGTAATGCTGCGGGATTGAACCGGAAGCATCTTGGCCACCCAGCAGATATTGGCAATGAAACTTGCATCTGTGTAAATGCGTGAGTGAACGAGAAAGCCAGGAGGCACACCGTGCGCTAGAAGGAAGAGCAAAATTGCCGATAACACACAATTTGTCTTATCGTGGCCAATCACCGTAGTTTTATCCGAGCTCGGTCTTCCCGCACAGTACATGCCGTGTATAGTTTTACGATTCATACCTGCATCACGGTAAGTTCGTCCGTTTAGCTCGTATATACAGATCGATCGTTACAGAAACGTACGATTCGTATCGTCTGGTGGCTATTAAAGCGCTGCTCTTCACCAACCGAACGGTCGCGACCCGTAAAACCGATAACGGGCTCACGAGCATTTACGAGCCACACATGTTCGCGCTTATATGTGCATTAGCCTTCGCGCCCATCGCCATGTAACCATGGTTTTATATACGTACGCATATACTTCTTATGGAGCAGATATTCATGTGCACTCGAGTACTCGGGTGAGACTCGATACGGGTATGCGTTGTGGTACTTTCTACTTTGAATACAAAGTTATATGCGGGGTACTCTACGGCTGAGACTCGGCAGACTCGGACTGTAGTGGGTATAAGGTGTATAGCACTCGTGTGCCATTTACGAGGCAGATCAAAACAGTGCCGAGAGACAGAGTGAACGCAAAATGTGCAAGAATCGTCGCCGAGTTGTCGGTTATGCTTAAGAAACGGCCGGTCGAGGTTTCAGTGATTATGCGAATAGAAGAAAGGGCAAATTTCAAATGTTCGCTGTGCAATTTGCATTTGCCTCGTTCTCCCATGACGGGAAACTGTGACTATTTGTTAGCTGCCAGGTATGTAATATCCGTCACAGTCACGTGCTGGTGACTGGTATGTATATAACATTTTCGCACGCGCGATCCCAAAGAGCCCAGAGTGCCACAAAGTGGCGTGACCTATCCGATTGAACTCCGATCACATTACGATTTAATTACCGGAGCATTATATCGCGATATTCAATTACGCTCGGTTTCGCTGTATCGTCCTAATATGAGAGATAGGGTGATAACGGACGGGCGGAAGTTGACGAGAGAAGGATAGACCGGTTTCAAGAAATTGCTCTATATGCGAGTGTTTCGGGTCTTAATCTTCATTTTTTTTAGCTTTTTTCTCATCATTTGGGTTATCAAATCGCATTGCTTTCGCAGTTTATAGTTGTCCATAATTGTTACGAAATTGAAACACGAAGAGCAATAAATCGCACCTTTGCGGGATGCGTTCTGACAGAGCGGAGTGACGAACCGTGACAACACCCGTTTATGATTCCGAGAAAATTGAAAGGAAATGGTAACTATTCGATCAGATTGGTTTTTTTGGAATTTCGCATTGAATTATTGAGTTTTCGATGAAATATCCGTGTGTTTCGTAATCAGAGGGCAAGAATACATCGATATTGACTGTTGAAATGGATTTAAAAGACCCAACATTTTTCGCCATTTTTTGCCAAATTGGTTTAAGCCACTAAAATGCCCGTCATTTTTTCCCTGATTGAGGTACACGCTCCAACTTGTGCTCATTCTCCGGGCGTTTGTTGAAGCTTCAAAATGCCTCTTGGTTCATTGAGATATCTTGATTTTTCGATTTTTGGCAGATTTTTAAAGTCGGACCATCGATTTTCGCCAATTTTCCCCTTTGCGATTTTTTCGTTCTTTTTCGACATTGATTTTGACGGGGAAGGAATCAAGCTATCGACATTTAACCTTCACCGTTTTGCGAGTCTACTCGAGGGCTATTCAAAACACCCCCGATAAATGTATATAGCGCGATTTGAAACGTACTTATGATCTTTTGAAATTTCGGTATTTCGACGATTCTGGAAAAGTATCCAAAAATGACGAAAATCTTTTTTTTCGAATTCTCGATAGTTCAACAGCCTGTTCCGTCGCAAATTTTCCGCCGATTACAAAACTCATCGAATTTTTCGCGAAAACTCGAAATTTCAGTGAGAAAACGCAAAAAAAACATTTGTCACCGACCAATCAGGGGACGGATAAAACGGCAACAATCGCGCGATATTCTTTCGATCATAACGAACTTTCGGACCTCATCAACTTTTTATTAGAAGGATGATCAGTCGTGGCGCTTGGAATGAACAGACCTGTCGAAACGCGAAGGGTACGCTTTTTTCTCGCGTCTCTTTGGATGATTTTTTATGAGGTCGCCGCGGGAAAAAAGTTTAGCTTTTGGCTCAAAAGAGAATGGAGCGTTCTTCGTGGTCACAATCAACACAAAGCAAGAGGCAATATGGGTGGAAAGCTTCTTTTACCCATTCTGTATATATCCATTTATGCTCGTGGGCTGCAGAGACACACAGAGCCTCATATACGCTGGGACAAACCTCACGAGGTTCGAGCTGACGCCAACGGCCTGTACTGTGTATATTATTCAGTAGCACAGACGTGTGTACAGAGCCCTGCTCTCTCGGTTATATTACGGTCCGGCTTGCCGATATGCACTGCTACGGCGTCTCTGCCGGAAAATATGTATGAAATATGAAAGGCCACCGTGGATCGCAGGCGCGAAAACGTCCTTATATGTCACACTCTTCGCATTCTCGGTCCCGTAATATTTCGCTCTTGACTCACTAAATTTACATTTTCACTCGCATTATTTTGTTTCATGAAACTCCACGTATAGACACATAGAGACTTACGCGTATTTCAAAAAAGGAGGCGAATGTCACTAAAAAAATCCGCAATTTTTGGGTTCAATGTGAATCACCCTGTATACGCGTAGGAAAAATCTCTTTGCGCATATCATCTCTTTGAACCAACGTGAATATCATCACCGATACAGATCCTATCACATGCGCTGCTTGGTATGTAAAAAATATGTATATGAAACATCGCGTGCGTATACCTGACCAGGCACCGTGTATCCACTGCAATCTTCCACCTGTCACCGCCACTCATGTTCTCTTGTATTATTTGCAAAAAAAAAAGACCGAGAGCAAGCAGGAGAGAGAGAGATACAATTCACGTTCCACAAATGCATCCCACTGAACTACGGAATAATCAGGCGATCGTGTGTATACGTTCTTCTATAGTCGCGGTACGACAATCCCAGCGTAACAGAGTCTCTCGTATATTTCACCGCAGGTACAAATGACCACATTGTATACCTTCGGTGGAACGATATTCACGAGGTATGAAAAATTGTTCACTGCTAACGACAGAAAAAACGAAACGAAAAAACGAAAAAACACACGCGGAATCCACATCCGCGCACGGTTTTTCGTACCATCCTCGAGTTCAAACAACAGTCCCTCTCGGGTACCACATGGACCAGGTATTTTTTATACGCGGTACTCTCTACGCGAATATCCGGCTACGCCTACGATAACGGGTCTCTCCGATGGGTGGCGTTGTTTCCTACCCCGTACAGACGATCTGTCAGCTGTTTACAGGAGCAAGGGTGCATATCGATAAGGGAGGAAGGCCCAACGAGCTGGTAATCGAAAGGCCACTTTAAGCATTGTTCCCAACTAGTTGTGCGGATCATCCGCGAACACGACTCATAGATCTTGCAATCCGCAGTTGCTTTATTCTTGACTCTATGCAATTATACAGTTCGAGGGGTATTTTCTAGAGTAGGTTACATGATACTTTTGTGGATTTGTTTGAGTACTCGAGGTAGTCGGAGGTTTAACTTCTAGACACCCGTATGGACGAAAATGTAATCCTTACCGTGTTGTTCGACATAAAATAAATGTATCATTTCGTTTCGAAGCAGCGGTGACGTTTTGGTGAAGAAAAGGGTACAATAAATGATAAACGGTGAGTGAAATCCGAGTCAAAGAGAACATTTGTGGCATCTGAAAACATCGAGGATACCCAATCAATAGCTTTTGGTACGATTCATGTTTTGCTCATTTTTCTCTCTAATTGGCGTTGATGAACGAACGGAATATTTCGGCGGCTTGCACACGCCGGTTCGAGCAATGATACCTGTATAATCCAATACGATAACATTCTATAATTACCCATGTCCATATTCCACCACGGACCGGTACTCCGGAGAGTGCATTACAATCACAAATCGTACAGCGACATGATCCAACCTGACAGGCTGCTCGTATAGATCCCATGGCCAAAATTAGCCGGTTCACTAATTGGCTGAAACGCGCGCAAAACTACGTCTGAGCTAGCGTCATTACTGTACGCTTTCATAACGCTACGAGGCCGGCGGATGTGTGTTTGGAGATAACCTAACGAGGTCCCCGATTGACGACCCTGTCGATTCACACTCGCGTATTATCAGTCGTTGTATCGGGACACTCGCCATAATTAAGATTTTGCGGTTCTCATGGGGAGATTACGCAATTAGTGTGCATGGTCCAGCGATCTTCCCTCACTGCCTCGTTATTTCATCTATGATGGAAAACTACTTCTAAACTTTTCCGTATTTCGTTATGTTACCTACCGATCATCGACGGTACGCGGGCAGTTTTTTTGAACGCGATATAGCGGTTTATAAAAATAAGACGAAAGAGCACATATTATCGTTT
The DNA here is from genome assembly GCA_959613375.1 of Heteropelma amictum. NCBI lineage: Eukaryota > Metazoa > Arthropoda > Insecta > Hymenoptera > Ichneumonidae > Heteropelma > Heteropelma amictum. The sequence continues at coordinate 26,715,517 of OY390723.1, forward strand.
TGGAAGAGAAGTCGACAAGAGTTTACGGGTCTAGCGCAATACCGCGGTTATCGAGTGGTACCGAGATCTTTTCTTCACTTTGCTCTTCGAATATAAGGATGCCCTCGAAGCAGTCTACCCCGAAGTTCGCTATGATTCCTCTCAACCGCTGAACATCGGTATCGTTATCGTTGGCTCTCGTTCCGAGCTGGTGCATCGTACACCAATTCGATTAAGGAAACTCATCTTGAGCTATCCAATCTGAACATCGAAAGTAATGCGATCGACGTCGAAATGGAATTGCGCCGTACACGCTGTCTCGCCAGTGTAAAGAGACGATCACGTACGCTGCTTACATCGGAGACGGGAGTCTGCCGGGCTTCCGTGCGCCCCAGGAGGCCGAAAGCCCAGCAGACTTGCCTCCCGCGTACAATGTCAATATTGTCATTCGCCGTGTTGTATAATCATACACTTGGCGCGCCCTTTGGATTCCCGCATCGAAGATCCATCCCTGCTGGGCAGGTTCAAGGGCAATCCCTGGGGAAACGGGTGCTCTCGTCACGTAGCGCGAATTGCAATGTACGTGGCGCGATTCATGAGGAAATCCCTCTTGAGGGTGTGCAAATTTAGCAGGAAATGAGGGATGCATCGGTAAGACCGAGGCTGGCGTAGAGCGAACTCTGACGCGGGACCAAGGTAGCTTTGGTGCACATCACGTACCTCCTTGGAAGGACGTGTCACCAGGTGAGAGAATTTTACGTGCCGTGGACGGAGACTTTTGTGTGTCTACGTGGACTACACTCTACAAGGGTATATTTCATTGATACATCGCCCGACGGGATGCTGAAAAACTACCCCTGTACTATGATCCCTAATCGTCATGAAAACCAAGCTTTTGGCGGAACATAGAGCTGTTCTCTCGTGAAACAAGAATTTCTGAGATTAACGTGAAAAATTCGTTACGAGGTGAACAGAATGATCAAAGAATTAACATTGCCTTTATTGATAACGATCGTTCGCGTGGTAATGAAAATCGGTAACGCAACAATAATGAAAAGCGTCAATTTTGTATTGTTAACTATACAGTACGTAGTGGGGTTCGAATTACGAGAGAGAAATAACGACGATAGAGCTTCAGAACGTGCTCATCGATTCCTCGGGCCAGAGAATACGCGAGAGGTACATATATACCCTGCGTACTCTATGTATATATAGGTTTTCTCCGTTGGTGGTAAGTGGACCTGTTTTTACCTCTCGCAGCACCGGGAGCACGCGATGCAGCATTTTTCGATCCTCCTTTTCCCTCCGATTCTATACATATCCACGAGCTACGCTTTTCGAGATTTACCTTTGTATATACAGGGTGTCCCACGAATGATCTGCAATACCATGAAGGAGGATTCGTGCCGTAATTTTGAGTATAGAAAAGTCCTCTACCATTTTTTGATATCGCTCACCCCTAAATTGTTATTGGTTTGTAAAGATGGACCAATCAGAGGGGACCTATGAGACCTCCGCCGGGTAACACGCACGCGCGTAACGTCCGTGGGCGTTACGCCGTCCCATCGGTCCCCTCTGATTAGCCCATCTTCAAAGATCGATAACAATTCCGGGGTGCGTGATATCAAAAAATGGTAAAGGACTTTTCTGCTCGAGGTTTCGTCCCGAATCTACCCTCACGGTGTTGCACGTCATTCGTGGGACAGCCTGTATGTATATATCTGTATTTACACGTATATACGTGTATAATACAGACAGAGGTTTGGCAGAGCAATGCCCGACCTCCCGGTTTATCTGCTCTCTCCGTTCGTACTCTTACCTGTGTATTCCATACACCGTGCAGCTCATCGGTAACGGCCCGCACTCTTTTTACGGCTGTTCGCCACCCGCTACTTTCGATCTAACGGACCTCTACGAGGGTTTATGCAGATCAAGTGAGCGTGACGTCCGTGCACGGCACGAGAGTGCGCGCAAATTTACACACGACGCGCGCGTGCTCGCTCTCTCAAATATTAACACACGAACAATAGAACATATACGGCTGCAAGAAGCTTTACATAAGAAGTTTTTGCAAAGTGGAAATCATTTTTTTGTATCACGCGAATTTTTGTATTTCGGTGAAGAAATCAACCACTTTAAATACGATACATGTATATTTCGGAATAAATGCAATTATTCATATAATTTTTCAACGCCATCGATACAGTCAATTCGATACAAAAAATTATAAGCGGGTAAGAGAAATTCAATCGCTGAATCAATCTTGACACTCGGAGTACCGAAGAAAATAATACCGATTTTTATGGAGACCGAAATTTCAGCATTTTGAATATCGACAATTACGTTACATCGATACACGGCTAATTTTTGCAAAACCTTATTTTTTAATCAGTCAGCGGCTCTTAATCGCCGTCGATTTTACAGCGGAAGAGTATGTGAGGTTGAATGCTATCGAAAAACAGGACACGATACCGGAGAAAAAAGCGCCCCCATTATGCATTTATTGCTCTAAACGGCCGTGCATACCACGGCGAACAGGAAATAACTCGAATGTTTTTATGCACCCACATATAGCGACGGAATAGAGTGTACATTGTGGAATGAAGGCGATCCGCCACAATATGCGCTAGGAGGAATTCGAATAAAACGAACGAGGGTAAAAGAGTAGCGGGAGCTTGGCAATATAAAATCATGTAATTAGAATCTCTCGGTAAACGAGCTTGCCAGCACACTGGCCTTTCCGATAAATCCGAGGAATTAATTCACAAGAAATAATCTCGTCGTCGTCATCGTCGTCGTTGGAGAGCCGTAGAAAAACAGAGAGAGGATTACGGGCCACGTTCTCCAGTAGACCAGCCGTGTAACCCGTAGCAGGTTCTCATTCAACCTATGGTACATACCACATGTATATATATATACATATATGTGATATATTATATATATATATCTATATATACATATACTCTCCCGTGTACAACAGATATAACGATGATAACGTATCGAGAGGGCGTGGTCATGGTGCAGTTTGAGATTAAACGACAGACCTTATGTGCGCGCTGTGCGGGAGTAATGCTTTTCTCATATACACGAGGAGGAAAAGCCCGCGGCGATGCCAGGGCACGTGCCTCAGTCGACGCTCGGGCACTCCGAGTTTAGCTCGTATTCTCTCTCCTCAGCTGACCAACAGTGATACTGGCGCCTCTTTGACATCGCTCCAAAACAAAACCATTTGACAAGATAACAATTCCTCATTTTTACTTTTGTTTTCTAACGATGAACGTCGTATTTTTGGTCAATTGCGCTGAAAATAGCGTTCAAACGATAGCCCAGATCCGATGATTCTTCGAATGAGAAAATGAAACCTGGCGTGATTACTCGACGATCCTCACTTCGTGTGGGATGAAACGGCAGAGGGGAGTAATGAGTAAAACCGAGTCCTTGGGTATTCGAGCGTCAACGGCGTTATTGTAACCGGTGCAATCCAACCTGATTCCTGCCGTTGGGATTAATGGCGTTTACCGCGACTGGCATTTTCTTGCCTTCGGCGAGTGAACGAGCGCGATGGCAATCGAGACACGGTTGAATATGTTGCATAAGAAAAGTGTCTCAGATCTGCAAATCCAGCACGAGAACGGTGTGTGTTTCTATTCATCCCGAAGCACCCGTAGTGTACTCTGTGCGAGACTCTCACGTTCGACTGTGGAGAGCCTCCTCCGTGTGTAGTATCCGTGTGCGAAAGAACATATCGGGGCTGATGTCGAAGGCAAGGGAAAGCCGACTGAAAAGGAGACTCGAAGAGGGAAGTGATTTACCGCAAATTGCCCGTTCTACACGATTCGCATTTAAGCATTGGGCAATCGCGCATGAGCATGTGGCAACGTCATGTGCAGCGGCGAAAGAGCACGTGAGTCTCAAGCTCTCGCGCTCGGTCTTTTGCGCTTGGTAGTCATAGATGCTTGCTTCTTTGATTGTAAATGTACTATACGTCTGTGTACATATACGTTAGACATGGAATATATACCTCTGGCGAGGTCTTTGTCTGTCATGATATTTTTTCCTGCCGGTTATATCGCCGCGCCTCGCCTATCGTCGCATTCTTATAATGTTCGCTGAAAACTGACATAACATCGCAGCCACTGTTGTTGGTCACGTCTTGGACGTCGTCGCGAAAGCGTGATCGTGCCGAGCCCTCTTTCCCGTCGATATATCACCCACACGGATGACTTTGCTTCATTTTCTATTCATTCCCGCGAGTTCGCCAAAGAGACACGTGTCGTCTTTACGTACCCCGTCCATGCGCGTGCTCCTCATGAATTCATCGGTGAATGAGAGGAGAAAACAGCGTTACGAAAAATCGCAGTCTAGCGAATTCGAACGAAGCGACGACCGGCTGCCAACTTGCCCGCCGAACCCCACCGGACTTCCCGTTGGGTATGTCATTCCGTTTACGTCCGCGTCTCCGTCACGTTGTTTTCCGTTGCCAGCGCGGAATTCCAATCCGATCGAAGAGTCCAAGCGGAGCGACGGAGGCGAAAAAGAGTCGCGAGCCTCTTGCGGGTTTTTGGTTTTACGACACACGTGGTTTGTCCTCTCGAAGGAAAGTCGCTGACTTACGCCGCGGGCAGGTCGTTGCGGTAACAGGCGCCGGAGCGCGGTTTTCTTTTCCGAGGGATTTTGCGGTTACGGAATGGGCGCGATGTACGGGCACAGGGACTCGCGTCTGCGACATGTACGATCATCGTCAGGAATACTCTGAGAAATCCTGCACCTTATCCGTTCTGCCGCACTTGCAGTGAATCTCCTTTCCCACAGCATCGAGCAACGTTTCTTAACAATGTCTCGTCCATTTTTTTGTCCTCACTTTTACGAAGCAAACCGCACCGACGTCGTCGTAAAAGTTTCTCGAACCACCGGGGTGATAAAAACATCGACAATGGCAGGTTACGATAAAACCCGTTGGTTGAATTTTCACCCAAAGTTCCAGGTCCTTCCTCCGTTTGGGTTGTGTTTGGGTCCGGCTCCGGTGAACGTGGAAATCTTTGGTGGAACCTTGTAATTTTTTCCCCCTTTTGATGAAAACACCCGCCGACGAAGACTGCTTTTTTTGGTCGAAGAAACAGTCCGTCGTGCGTGAAAAAAAAATGGTGGAAACTTTGCGTCAGCTTCCTACAATCATTGACGAAAATCTGACGCAATCGCGCAGCTATGTTCTTGTTATTCACGCAGTTGCATGGAGTGTCGGTGATTTTCTTTTACGACAGAATGAAACGGTTGTACTATTCCGTAGAAAATTGCTGTTTCGTTGCGTTGCTGGCTTCCATGGACGTCGGCTAAAGTCCAATGGTTCGACTTTTTCTCTAGGCAAAAATTAAAATCACGAGGGAAATTATACAGCTCGAGAGCGCACACGCCCTGTTCCCTCTTCATTGAACGATGCCCGAACACGAATCAGCGCGGCTTCCAACTCTCGCACGTCAGATTTTATCGGGTATATGTATGTGCTATGGGATATAACGCTTATACCCTGCAGAGGCATTGCTGGTGGTCGTTTACACCAGCTTATAGCTGCTCTTTCACGTCTCCGTGCATGAACCTTCTTATGTACATCAGCGATGCCGTTTCGCTGCTACAATTCTAACGAAACATTGCACTTGGGGGCGTACAGTGATCTCGCATGAGCTCGCAAAAGATATTTCAGTAAATGGGCATCTTTGCTCATGGCATTCGTGAATTAATGAAAATCATTCTTGTAACTGTATATACCTTCGGGGATTTACGGCGGGCATTATCCCAGCAACGATAAAATAGAACGAGAATTTCCAGCGCTCAGCGATGCCGGACGAAAAATCAAAACAAAAATTGTGGGTAAAATACCAAGCAGGGCAATCTCGAATAATAACAATATCGAAAAGTTGTTAACGAATTACACAAAAAAAAACGGAAAATCCGAAAACAATACCGAATACCCCTTTTTCTTTTGCGCCAAACGATTCCGTCGGTTTTTCTTTAAATACATACCCAAATTTTTCCACAATTTTCCTCCGAGCCACTCAAAAACTACGTCACTTTTGTTTCTTCGTTTTTTTCGTTTGTTTGCCGACGACCGCCTTTTTCATTTTTCCACTTTCTTTCCCGCAAACTTCGAGCACCAGCACGCGAGCACGCGGCGCGAGAATTTCGCGTTATCACGCAGACATGATTTGACTCGCGCTTATTAGCGCTAACGATGCAACAAGGGGATGAATCGATGAATACATAAAAGATATCGTACATCCGTGAACGTAACGCGCATATAAATTAGTATACAGCACGGTTTGCATAACGAGGGAGAATCTCGCGGGATGCGAGCATGCTCCGTTTCACGTTTTTCTTCGTCCGCGCGTGTATATACATTCATGTGCAACCCTGTATCGAGATCCTTTTGCGCGGTACCGTGCAATGATATTTATGCTTCGACGGAGTGTATCGCCCGGTCAGTGAACATGCCAACAGTACGAAAGAGAAAAAGAGATAGGGAAGGGTGAAGAGAGAGAGAGAGGAAAGTGGAAATAGGCCAAAAGATGCGGCTATTCTCAGCCAGAAGTTGAACCGTGCACCGCATGCACTTTTCATCCGCAAACCGTAAGAGAACGCGCAACCCTTCCATTAATTTAATTTGTTTCCGCGTGTTTCCTCCATTTCCTATGTCTCTCACCGTTACGGTCCGTTTCTGTGTTTTTGAGATACTTCGTATAACGCACGGGCGTTATAAAAATCATGTTTCACTGCACGGATCACCCTTAATGCTCAGTACGTATACCTATGTATAGTATAGTGTATATATATAAATATCGTTATATATGTAGCTCTAACTTCCGAGGTGAATTTCTTGGTTTCTCGCAAAATACTTGAGAAACTAAATACGTGTAAGCTGATTACGAAAGTAAGGGAAGCAAGAGCTTAGGGCATCAGCGCTTAAACGAGCTCTTCCACGTCCGCCAGCCACAAACTATACAGGAACTGTCGTAAGATGGAGCAAACCTTTTCTCTTTCGGCTTGATATTCCTTACAGACTCTCGATCTCTCTCTCTCTCTCTCTTTCTCTCGCCGAGTGTAATTTCATTTTCGCTTTTACACTGAAATCGATACTGCTGATGTTGCGGTCTCCACAATACCCTGCTTGCGCCCCGCTGTGTTTATCACTCTGGACCCAGTTTGTACCACAGCCTAGAGTTTACTGGTATGACGAGGAAGCGAGGGAAAAATGCTCTTCTATGGTCGAGGGTTTCCCCTTAAGGAGAATATATAAAGCTTTTTTTGTAAATTGTCACGTGGCTCGATTATATCCCGTGATTGCTCCACGTGCATCTCGGCTCGAATCGATGGACGTTCCTCATCACATTCCTTATCTGCTATATTTTTGAGGAAAAAGACAATTATCTTTTTTAAATAAATTACGAAAATTATTACCCTTTGGCATTTAGTGAATATTTCTATTATAAATCTTTGTAAAAATGCCAGTTCCTCCGAGTTGTGTCTACATGGGAAAATGCGAGTGTAATATACTTGGATATCGCACTTCAATTAGTTTCCTGCTACGAAATAGGTATAAGTTTTCACGGAGAATACGGAAACTTGGGATACGGGCTCGAAATTCCTCTTCGACTTGTATTTTGCCAATTACACATCTCGGGATAATGTAGTACATGGAAGGGGTTGAGAAGAGTATTCGCTTCGACGGACAGAACCCTTGCGAATATTCTCCTCATTTTCGATTCAAAATTTGCTTCTCGAAAAGTTTTCGGTCGCCCTTTCGCCCTTCCAATCGTACACAAAATCGTGAGCTACCGCGTCTGAAACGACGTGTCCATTTCGCTTCTTATGGATTGTACTCGAAAATTCCAACTGCAATTGGCAATTTGGCAATTACCCGGTAAGATTTTACGGCCGGGAATTCAATGCGATCTTATCCGAGACCCGCTCGGGTTGAGGGTGCCCCATTTCTTCTTGCGAAAGTTCATCTTTCGAAGATATCCGATGCACACACTCGCTTTCGTAGCAAGGCTCAGTCGCGTTTTCTTCAGTCATCAGGCGGCCTGCTCGAGTGATCGACGGAGATACTCACTGGCGCGTACACTCCCTCGTATATTCCGCGTCCAATCACGGGCAATGAGTGTCCAGGGGCGAACAAGATGGGCGAGAAAAGAGAAACGCGAATAGCCCGCACTGTATAATCACACATGGGTACGACACTCTTTGAGTAGACCGCGTCACACTTCATCGGCGCGCGGGGCCATTAGTTTCACAGCGAGGGCTAGGCGGAGATTAAGGCTGCTGCAAGGTCTCGTAAAGAACGAACCGATGCAGGCGGATACAGGCGTGTGCAAGGTAATTATGTTACTCGCGGACTATGCACATTCGTGTACCAGCTGTGGTACGCAATGTGTTCTTGAAGCATCAAAGAATCCGATGGAGCATCAAAACGAAGTTCCCGATGGATGGAGCTAGAATGGAATCAAAAGACTCCGAAGCCTCAGAGTCTTCTGCGTATTGAGCGTCTTGTCATATCGCAATCTGACAAGCAATCAAACGAGAGATCCCGAGTTAGGATCGCGTCCAACAAGAAGCAGCCTCCATGAAAGAGCGTGGCAATTCCGAGGTGACCGCTGCTGGCTTTCATTCGACTTCCAGTGGAGATAACCGTTCGGATCGAGGGTGTTCTTCAAACGGGATTTTATGAACTCTTTGACATTAAACACAATGTTTATCCGGGGCGCTTCGCGACAAAAACGTTCGCTCTTGCGTTGGTTGGATCCAAACTTTCTTCAACCGATTCGAGCCTCGCAAAAGCATCTTTCGGGGTGTTCCGTGGTCTTAGGATAACCAACTTTACCTTGATAAACTTAAAGGATATCTTCATTCTTTTTCGAGGACTTCGTAAATTCCCGTTTTCAGGAACACTCCCGATCCGTCGGAATCGCTTCACCGGAAGCCGAATAAGGGGTGGCCACCCACGAATCGCGAGCCTGACTGCGGTATCTCAGGAATTAACCCTCGCCGTATACTTTGCTGAGATGGTGACCATGAAAAATGGGTGTAACGCGTAGGATATTATACATTTAGCGCATACTTGCGCACTCACTCCCGTTTGAACGCGTCGGAAGACGAGGTTCGCTCTTGGGAGTGTAGAGCACGGAGAGATACAGTTGGACTTTTTACGAGCGTAATCAGTATATACCATTCGAGAGCCTCCCCATTGGTGCACGGCTCATAATTTCACCTACGCCATATGAGTCACGTGTGCGTTCACATATGAATACATTTGCACGCACATACGTGCCTCGTAAACCTCTGTACATATATTAGCGCTGGAAGATTGATGATGTAGGAACGCGCAAGGATGTACTCGAGAAGTTTGCCACACGTGATGCTGCAGTCGGCATCATTGCATGGCCGCACGGTTGAGGAAAAAGCCCCTGATGATCGCCGCTTCTGTCCAGAAGTCGGGCTGTTACCGCGTTCCCTTTCATCTTCTGCTATCCCCCAGCATCTTTATCGCCGACAACTTCTCGCGCTCGAGAAACTATATTACGAAATAAGGTGCAACATGTGTATGCACATATGTACGTGCCTGAGCGAAGATTCCATTTTTTCTCACCGCGGAAAGTCAAGAGCGGCAGACCACTCGACGCTGATAGTACAGCTCGTTCGTCCGGAGAACATAAACGAGTGGGTACGCGAGCGTCAAGGTTTCGCTTCTTTCGCGCGATACGAGATATGTTAATCCTCCAAAGGCTGCTTTCGTTCGTTTATCCGGTTGCTTTTTTTCGCAGCATCTTATTTTCACTGCCTTCCACGCGACAGATATAATCTCTGGTAATCTCGGCAGACAGGTGCGTTCTTATCAATTAATCCGAAATCGCTTACCGTGCTCTCAAAGTACATCTTGCCAGATGTCCCGACAGCGAAGTCCGGCGATCAGTGAGCTGTCTTGTACCTCGATTCCTCTCGGTATCGCTCGATGCATCGCGTACACAGTCGTCAACTCGAGACGCGTATTCCCTCTCGTGTGTCGGACAGCGATAAACTATGAATGATGCCACCAGAAGAGCCTCGCTTATTGCAATACGACACGGTCATTGAGGAATAAGTTTGCCGATCGAAACGATGAAATCGCGACTTTGCGAGAAAAATGTGCGAGAATGAGTCGTCGACGGTTCGTTTTGAGCTCGCGAGCTTTGCTTCTCCGTGTCCTGCCCAGCTATAAGTCGATTATGGTATCACAGCAGCATCGCTCGCCGGTACAAAAAGTCATCGAGGAACGAGTTTGCCGAATGAAATATGAAAATTGTCTTTTCTCCCGGAAGGAGAGCTCGTAGGATTTCATTCCAATACTTTCCGTGATATCCGTGTTCAGTCTGTCCTTCCAATTCTATGTTGGACACGACTGAGATTACCAGTCACCACCCGACTCCTTGCCCAGTGTTTCCAGCGGAAGTAGTTGTCTTCTTCACCGTCCGTTTGAGGTGGCGCGGGTTTTTTTTTTTTGACACTGCCGTTGGATCAAAGACGCACGAGGGATAACAGCGCGACCATCACCTTGGCGAACGTACACATATCAGGGTAGTTACCCTTCCCTCGAGATATTGTCCCTGATTTTTCATCAATCCCGCAGGAGAGCGGGAGTCTCGGTGGCATTGCCGCTTGCCAAAATCGGTCCAAAGACACGGTACCGCGAATAAGAAAGTATACAGCCGGAATGATCCTCCAAACGCGATACGTCAAGCTCGTGACGTAACCGCGACTCACCTGTGCTGGAGTCTCAAGGGTCCCGCTTGGCTCTTGAGGCACTCATCGTCTTTCTGCCCACTGGCGATTGCTGACAAGTATACACTCCGCTCCGTGGCGCAGGTTTCACGCACGCAGAATTCATCCGCTGGTTTCTGAACGGGAGCGAAAGAAAACTGTCATTGGAAAAACTAGCGAGTTTCACGGGCTGTCATCGCGACCCCTGGAATACTCGCATCTTTTCTACATGAAGATTTTGAACGAAAGACATCGTTCATTTTTTTCAAATTGTTGTCACTCCGTTTTATTGAAAACAAATGACAAAGCACCTCATTGTGCGAATCAGCTGACAACTTGGCATTGATAGCTGCAGGGTTAGTCTGAAAAGTGTCCGTCGTATCATTCGGTGTCATTGATGAGCTCCAAGGTTTTTCCTGTTTCAATGATTTTTGAGATTTCATTTTTAGTTCAACATGGCAATTATAGAACTTATGAACCTTGAGAGTATCTGGCTCGTGTAATTTATTGATTGGTTATTCGATTAGAAATCCAATCATATGGCACACACACTCGCGAAACTGTCAAGAGCTCTGCTCGTGTTATCAAACATTCTCTCTTCCTTTTTCCCTCGTAAAATAATTATCGTAATCATTTTATCGTCTCCGTCGCAATCCAGCAAAATTCCCGCTGGATAATCCTGGTGATTAACTCAACTCGGCTCACCCATTTCGCGCCACTTTTCGTCGCCTCGTTCTCGACTCGAACTTTCATCCGTTTTGGCACGAAATTGAAAATCAAATTAATCCCCCATCGAATATCCCGATCATATCTACATCTCATTACTGCTCCGCCGAACAATTGGTTTATGTGTTCCCGTTGTTCCAGTGGATGCCGCACCACGTCCAATTATTCCTCATACCCAGGATCGTCACGTTTCCAAGGCATATCACGCGGTAGAGCGCCTTTTCCGTCTTTTTCTCCCTCGTTCGATCTCAATAACGAAAATGCACTTTTGTCCCCCGAATTTTGATCGCAATTTCCCGAGCCTCGGATCGTGGTTAAAAAAAAAATCGATCGATCGGATTCATGATATGCAGTGACGTTGAAATTTCGAAATTACATTTTTCGCAATTTTTTCATATCTTTTTTCACGTTTTTATCGGTGATTTTTGCTTGAATTGCAGATGTATACCTTGCCATAGACCGCTTGATGCTGGGAATGAAAAAAAAATCTGTTTTTTTTTCGTACGTTCGTTGCGTTCCAAAGAGACGAACTTCAACATCACAGCCGTTATAGGTAGATCGTATAAAGTTTATCGGCCACAATATCGTCTAGTATAATGTGAAAAAATCGATTATGCAATATCAACGTATCGAGAAGGCTCTCGGGCGCGCACGCTTGTATAAAGCTTTTTGAATGCGTATATATACATTTGTGTGCATTTTATGTACGCCTCACACACAAGGGATCAACGCGTGTTACGGTAGCCGCATTCCTCCGCGTATCTAATAATGTTCAGTGAAAGTTCTTCTCATGCATGGTCGAACGTGTTTTGCACACTTGCGTTTGTACCTGTGCCGATGCAACGCATACTCGCAGGCCGGTTTATACCGAGAGTACCAAGAGATGGTTGAGGTACATTGAGGCATATATTGTATACGAGGTATATAATATATCATACATATATTTATACATATATTTGGGTGAGAAAAAGTTCTCCAAACAGGATCAAGACCTCCAGCTACGTGAAAAACGACGCCAGTTTTCCGCCTATACAGCATCACACTTAATCGAAGTTCGAATCACAAAAACATCGTCCTTTCCTTCGTACATTACCGGAAACAATCTTGAAACTTTTGTATAAGACCTGTTTTTCCAGGGAATCAAATTCACTAGTTTTTACGAACCATCCTTTTGATAAAGAATTTTTTTAAAAATTTTATGAAACACTTTAAAGTGATATCTCGGTGTTGATTTGGTGAGGTGACAATTTAAAATTGCGTGTATTTTTGTAATTTTTTTGAAACACCCTAATTTGTGTATGAATGTATGCATGTATGTGCGGATATGCCTGTACCGTGTGCACCGAGAGTTGAGTTGGCGAAGGCTCATGCACCGGGACACACTCGACTTCGTGGAGGCCCGGTTATATTTCCTCCACACTTTGCTGTGTTTCATGGACGCCGGAGTGCTCTTGCATATACCATCGTGAACTCTCGTATCAACCTCTCGTACGAGGGAGAGTATATTTGCGACGATATTTGCCATTGTCACGGTGTGGTATGTCATTTTCATCCGCAATGAGACGATCGTCATTTCGCGTATACTGTTTCAATTGTTCTCCGGCATTTCAGAGCAGCGAAACATAATTTTTACGACGACGTATCGCGACCAGCGATAAGATTGTAAGGTTCTAACTCACGCGGCATTTCCGTGGAGCGTTTTGCACCATCCTTCGTCTCTCGACTCCCACTGATTCGCGCATACGGGCGGAAAAAAGTCGCACCACTTTTCCGTTCCGTTATTTCCGGTTGCGTGTTTTTTTTTCAAAATTTTCGAAAATTGAGATCGCCCAATTCGAATCCGAATTGAGATTCCGGATAACCGGAAATTTCGGATTTACATTCATCCGCCCAAAGCACAGAGCGATTTTTTTGCCATCGAAATCAAGGGTCTTTTCGAATTCGCATTCGTCGTATTCGTCGCATTTGTTTAATTATCGAATATTATTTCTGCCAGCAAAAGTGTCGCGAAAATCTTATTTTCGCCGTACCGTCAAGAGCTGGGATCTATGAAAAATCGTTTTTATAGGAAAGTTGCGTCAATGTCCCTCCAACTTTGTGAAATATCTTTTTGTCATCGGAGATTTTGGAACTTGGCAATTACAGCAGTGATACGTCGGGTAGAAACAAGATGCAGAATTTTTTTTATTGAGCACGTCGGTGCCCGGGTGTTCCGAACTGCGCGGAGGACACTTGATGCAAAAATATGCCCCCCGGCAGCTTACGATCCATAAATTACGTAGCGGTCCTCCGAGGCTCGCGGAACTATTGAAATTTGCATGGCCAAAACATGGTACTCGTGCAATTTCAGTTGCCAAACTATACACCGACTGGGAGTGTCCGCAGTCGAAATCTTCACACGAGCAAACATCCGGAACGGTCGCACAACAAGGTGCTTCCAGGATTGCGTCCAGTTGCATTCGATATTGGCTATCGCAACATGGTTTTCCATGGACCCAATCCAATTTTGCACGAATCTGGAGCATCATCGTGCAATATTCCATCGCGCAACGTCCTCCCTTCAAACTGCATATTTGACGTAGATTAGGACGTAAATTCCTCTTGCGTGCGAAGCTGGATATTTTTACAACTGGAACGAAACAACGCCGACCATGGAACGACTCCAAATGCGATGCTACACTTTGATTTCAGTGATTAGAAATAGACGACGGTTGTTTCATCTACCGGATAAGACAGAGAGCCCGAATGGCTCTTCGAGAGTCGTGAGGCTTTGCGCGACAACTTTTTATCCAGGAGCTGCACGAGACCATGATTAGACGACGTTTTCGAGCGAATCCAATGGTAGCCGAAAATTCCAACTTTGCGGACAAGAAATTGCACTCTTTCACAGAAAAATACGTCACAAAACTACCCTGGAATAATCTACGGCGTCATCGTTCGGTTATCAAAAAAAGATAAACGAGCGAAGAAGTTATAGGCAATTTTGAAGTCGGTTAATTCGCGCGTACGTGCTAAAAACGCTCGTTGGAATATCAAAGTGAATTACCGTCGCTTTTACGACCCATGTGGCATAAAAAGAGGCCTTGTAGATCGAGGAGATTCATTTGAAACGGAATTTTCCAATGATGCTCGTCGAATAAATGTGGCACGGAGCCCACGCATCTGGGACAAAACTTATCGCGAGAATATATCGGCGACGCTGGTGGGCGCAACAAGTGCAACGGCTCTCCATCAATCTCCGCGTGTACCACACGGTATTTACGGCTGAGAATCTATATGAGAGTACACTAGTGCGTGGGCGTACTCTCTACTGGCGTGAGAATAAACGAAGAGACTCGAGAACGAGCTCTCGTTTGAAAGGTCACACATTTTTCAGATTTTCCCCGAGCTGTGGAATGCGATTTCGCAAACGGCATACGGGCTGTTTCGAAATGACCATTGATGCACGCGACGAGCATCGAAGTCGAGCGAAGCTTGAGAAAAGCTCGTCGATACAACGCACAAAGAGCAGGGAAGATTCTAAAGTCCGAGCGAATTAAACAAATTATATAGGGATACGAGTGGACCCGTCGGACGTTGTCCCGTACACACATCTTTATAATTCGAAAATTAATTGAATAAACAATTTGAATTGGACCGAATTGTAAATCTAAACCATTCTCGAATCCCCTTGAAGACACACAAAAAATTTCATCAAAATCGGTTCAGCTATTTAGGAGGAGTTCAGTGTCAAACACACGCACAGAAGAAATATATATATATACGAGTGGACCCGTCGGACGTTGTCCCGTACACACATCTTTATAATTCGAAAATTAATTGAATAAACAATTTGAATTGGACCGAATTGTAAATCTAAACCATTCTCGAATCCCCTTGAAGACACAAAAAATTTCATCAAAATCGGTTCAGCTATTTAGGAGGAGTTCAGTGTCAAACACACGCACAGAAGAAATATATATATATACGAGTGGACCCGTCGGACGTTGTCCCGTACACACGTCTTCATAATTCGAAAATTAATTGAATAAACAATTTGAATTGGACCGAATTGTAAATCTAAACCATTCTCGAATCCCCTTGAACACACACAACAAATTTCATCAAAATCGGTTCAGCCATTTAGGAGGAGTTCAGTGTCAAACACACGCACAGAAGAAATATATATATATACGAGTGGACCCGTCGGACGTTGTCCCGTACACACGTCTTCATAATTCGAAAATTAATTGAATAAACAATTTGAATTGGACCGAATTGTAAATCTAAACCATTCTCGAATCCCCTTGAACACACACAACAAATTTCATCAAAATCGGTTCAGCCATTTAGGAGGAGTTCAGTGTCAAACACACGCACAGAAGAAATATATATATATACGAGTGGACCCGTCGGACGTTGTCCCGTACACACATCTTTATAATTCGAAAATTAATTGAATAAACAATTTGAATTGGACCGAATTGTAAATCTAAACCATTCTCGAATCCCCTTGAAGACACAAAAAATTTCATCAAAATCGGTTCAGCCATTTAGGAGGAGTTCAGTGTCAAACACACGCACAGAAGAAATATATATATATACGAGTGGACCCGTCGGACGTTGTCCCGTACACACATCTTTATAATTCGAAAATTAATTGAATAAACAATTTGAATTGGACCGAATTGTAAATCTAAACCATTCTCGAATCCCCTTGAAGACAAAAAATTTCATCAAAATCGGTTCAGCTATTTAGGAGGAGTTCAGTGTCAAACACACGCACAGAAGAAATATATATATATACGAGTGGACCCGTCGGACGTTGTCCCGTACACACATCTTTATAATTCGAAAATTAATTGAATAAACAATTTGAATTGGACCGAATTGTAAATCTAAACCATTCTCGAATCCCCTTGAAGACACACAAAAAATTTCATCAAAATCGGTTCAGCCATTTAGGAGGAGTTCAGTGTCAAACACACGCACAGAAGAAATATATATATATACGAGTGGACCCGTCGGACGTTGTCCCGTACACACATCTTTATAATTCGAAAATTAATTGAATAAACAATTTGAATTGGACCGAATTGTAAATCTAAACCATTCTCGAATCCCCTTGAAGACACAAAAAATTTCATCAAAATCGGTTCAGCTATTTAGGAGGAGTTCAGTGTCAAACACACGCACAGAAGAAATATATATATATACGAGTGGACCCGTCGGACGTTGTCCCGTACACACATCTTTATAATTCGAAAATTAATTGAATAAACAATTTGAATTGGACCGAATTGTAAATCTAAACCATTCTCGAATCCCCTTGAAGACACACAAAAAATTTCATCAAAATCGGTTCAGCCATTTAGGAGGAGTTCAGTGTCAAACACACGCACAGAAGAAATATATATATATACGAGTGGACCCGTCGGACGTTGTCCCGTACACACATCTTTATAATTCGAAAATTAATTGAATAAACAATTTGAATTGGACCGAATTGTAAATCTAAACCATTCTCGAATCCCCTTGAAGACAAAAAATTTCATCAAAATCGGTTCAGCTATTTAGGAGGAGTTCAGTGTCAAACACACGCACAGAAGAAATATATATATATACGAGTGGACCCGTCGGACGTTGTCCCGTACACACATCTTTATAATTCGAAAATTAATTGAATAAACAATTTGAATTGGACCGAATTGTAAATCTAAACCATTCTCGAATCCCCTTGAAGACACACAAAAAATTTCATTAAAATCGGTTCAGCCGATTAGGTGGAGTTTAGTGACAAATACACGCACAGAAGAAATATATATATATATATCAAGACAAGATATCAAGATAATATAAATAAAGGATTTATTTGAAGAAACCAAAGATTTCGGCAAATGTAGTTTAGATACACTGTAACTTGTAACCATTAAATTTGATTTGGGGGTTAATTTATTAATTTGGTTGAATCAGATTGATTCTTTTTTTTCGTCATTCGCAACACTCTGCGATTAGAATTGATTTGTATTCGATAATCGAACGGTTTTTCTCGGTGTAGCATGTTTTTCCATACGATAGATTTTCGTTGCATTTGGTACTCTGCGACGAAAAGCTTCCGCGTCATCGATTCAGTAACATTTCAGTGAATCACGGAATATTTTTTCACCCGACCGTTCGAACATTCGCAGAGCAGTGCCTTTGCAAATTTCACGTCGTCATTCCCGATCGTGCCGCATCTTTTCTGCTCCTCGCGGGCGCGGAGGCTTTCTTGCGCGTGGGTGTATAAATTCGTGTGTGGCAACTATATTTTTTGCGGTGAGGCATCTCAAGGTTCTTGGCAGGTGCTTTCAAACAGGGCTAGATTACATTTCGTTTTATGGACCCCGAAACACAGCTGGGACTCTGCCACCGCTTATAATTCATCCTCTCTCGTTCTCCATTCCTCCTTCTTTCTCATTTCATCTCATCGCGAGTAAAATTTCTAACGGAATCGGCGTAAATTCATCCCCCATCTTATTAAATATCAAAACTTAACACTGAGTGATTTTTAAACAAAAAACTTGAATTTTATCGGAGCTCTACGACACTTGGACAGCAGCGAAAATTCATGGTCTTCCAAGATGAAAATCAACCAACAAATTTAATCTGAACAAAGTATAAGTTTCCAGAACGTTTCACCAATTGCCATCTTTTTTTTCAACACTTTTTTCAGAACTTTTGTATTTTTATTTCTCGATATCGCCGGGCTCGGTATCCTATCGGTGATTGATTTTTTTTTCACAATTTTTACAACGTTACCAAACACGCGAAATACTCATTTTATTTTGTCGTTGCCGGGATAATGCCTGTCAATCATAAAAACCAGCAGTTACAGCCAGTCCATGTGCGGACGAGAGAATTTCCACTCTTTTCCCGTCTCGTTCATTGGCTCAGGGACTGCACACTGCAAGCACAGCCAGGGTGATACACATTTCGAAAAAGCTGAAAATTGACGTGACCCGAATCTGCTTGGCGGAAATTTCGTAACCCGAAAAATTCAACGGGAAACTGTCGAAATATAGTCGCGCATTGTCCGTATTGACCAGATTGATGTATCGCGAGAGGAGAAGAATATTGTTCTCGATGGACGAATCACTGAATTTTTATTCAGTTGGCACGAATCCTGGAAATGGGATGTGGATAACAGTGCGACGGATATACGAACGTCAAACTCTATTACACGTGCGTACGAATTCGATTCTCATGCGGTATAAAAAAGACCTCAACGCTATTCGAGCTGAAAATATTCATTTGTGAGAGTATAAGGTGCACCCTGGTAGCAAGGCACATATTGAGGGAATTTTGACAAGGAAGCATGGCGGGATTTGGTCCATTGGATACAAGAGAATTTTTCATCCCTCCAATTACCCTGCTGGCGACTCGTAATTACTTCAATGCCTGCCAAAAGTCTATACCGCGAACAATGGACCAACTTCAAGCTGCTGGCGACATTTAACGACCATAAATAAAGTTTATTCTTTTTCGTAATCTTACGTTTTTTCTTTTCGTCATGTTTGAGCTCTCCTGATGAAAAAAAAAGTGGATGATGATGCAGCAGGCTTGCTGAATTGCCTATTTCACGCAGATTCCGAAATTCTACAACGTAGCAACGAAAAGGGCAGCCGAGGGCGAGATTATTCGATGAAAAAAGTGCCAAGCCGATTTTTCGAGCAACCCCGGTGCGCCAAACCAGCAGGCCCGAGGTTGTCCGTTACTTCAGGGACGTCCTGTACGCAGGGCGAGAGGGAACGAGGCGATGATCCCTCCCGACCTTTTTTCCCTTTTTTTCCGCGACTCGTACTCCTCCGCGTCCGCGTGTTGATAGGTATTCACGTGAAAACTTTGATGATCCAAGGGAAGAGTTGAGAGGCCCGAAGTTTCATCTTTCCCCGACGTCGCTTTTGCCATTTCTCGCGAGGTTGACGTAGTTTCCACCCACACGGGGGAACCCGAACCGAGAGAGAAGACCCGGAGGCGTCTCGTGTTCGAGGTCCATTAGAACAGCAGTCCGACTGTCACGAATGTATAATGGATTTTCACGCCGAGGCTCTCACACCTCCCCTTTCGATCTATTTTTCCCCCGTCTCTTCCACCCTCTGAAACTGGAAAAACAAAAGAGCGCCGAGCGAATCCCGCGGGGAACGAAATGTTACGAACTTTTCGCGTCACACACACATTTTCTTCCTCAACTTTTTCGTAATGTTCGCGAATGATGCACAACCCCGCGGAGATGTGTATGAACAAAGATGGATCTGCAATACCGCAGCTTGAACCGACATTCGCATCGCGAGTCATCGCTGATGCGCAGATTTTTTCGAAATTCGAAAAAAAAAGTTCGTTCCCTTCCGAATCTCGCGTCGGGAGAATGAAAATGGGTTCCGGCGACGATTGCAGTTTTTCTTTCAATCGCAGATTGCAATTTTCACATCAGCTGATCAAGACGATCGACGAAAAACTACACTGCCATTAGAGGCAGCGATGGACGACGATTGAAATTTATTTGAGAGCTAAAAAAATGCAGGAAAATACATCGATACGACGAACATTCGTCGTGTCAAAAAAGGGAAACCAGAAATGCCGGAATGGCCCGAAAGTTGACAAAAAAGAGCAGACGGAAGACGTTAAACGGAGTATTTTGCGTGCTCGGGAAAAAATTGGAAAAAAAATAACATCGCTGCGCGTTAGACAGGAAAACTCGCCACGCGCGAGGCTCTCGCCTCGTTGAAAGATCGAGAAGGAACTTCATCTGTTATGCACGGCACTCGAGCCTCGCCACGCGCTGATGTATGCGAATCCAATGTTCGCTCGCTCGAATATAACAGTTCCTATATATATACAATGTGAATTACATAATATATATATACCCATACATGTAATCTATATATTTACACAGTAGAATGCTAAATTTGCGCCGAGAGAATACACCCCGCGAGAGCTTGACGGGGCTATCGTATTGCAATAAATATTGGAATATCGAAGCATGCTCCGATGCTTCTTCCCATGCCATTCTACTCCAGGTTTTATATGCACAAATGTGTACATCACGTAAACATATATATATACACACCAGCACACACGAGCGCAACGTTAGATGAGATACTCGTCGCGGCACTTATCGTTTCTCCTTCGTCCAATAATGGGAAAATCCACAGTAGTATATACCTCAGCACAGCCACGGGCGATGTACCACACGATACAGTATTCCGCGTGTATACCAGATACACATGCAGAGAAGATGTAACGTTGTGTTGCACCGCTGGTACTCTCCGGTACCAGTAAATATGCGTTGCTCCTCGACGCGACCAACAGAGTGTTTCCTCTCTCGATAAACGCCCTTTTCCAAACGCTGGAATACAGCGCCAACGTGCTTTTGTGCAGACCGATGCAACTGTGGCAGTATTACACCCGGGCTGGATGAAAATTTATCTCCAAAGACCCCGGAACTTATGTGTCTGTTTACTGAACACTCGACGACACGGATTCACGCTCCACATCTCGGACACACTGGTAACAGAGATGAGTTTAGCGAATTCGAATTTTCGTAAATGCGCGCTTTTGCGAGCCATCGAAGAAATTGCCTTCCGCATTGAGCGTCGCGGTGAACTTTTGCAACCATACTATTGGTTATCGGAGGAAGCGTTTATCTCTTTACCGATTTGCATCATTTTTACGCGATGCTACTTTTTTATCGAGGGCGAACTCGACCTCGAAAGCGCAATACGGATAGGGGTATGTATGCATTAATACGCGATCGAAATTCGAATCAAGCGGTATCGATATAAATATTATTATCGTATTATATCGTGCCTCGTCTGTTGCATTTTTTTTCTCCCGATGCAGGCTGTGCGATAACGAGCTTGAAGTTTGCATCGTTGGAGTCCAACGAAACGTACAACAAGTGTCATCTTTATCGTCAATATTCTACGATTTGCCAAATATTTTTCAGCAATTTTTCAAAATCATGACACTCCTGACGGAAGATTGTAAATATAATGAAAATTCGGGAAAGTTGAGTGTAAAAACTTGAGGAATTTCGATTTTTCGTTGAGGTCCAAGGATGCAAACTTCAAGTTCATGTGCGATAAGGAAAAGAGAAAAAAATAACGTACGACACCCCGAATACGAAATGATGCTCGTTTATTTTCCTGAGCAAGTTTCACGCTGATCAAGCGTGTTGAAAAACTCGTGCTCCCTTCGTCGCATAATAGTTAGCCTTGTCGCGTAATAGTTTACCGGCGGGATACTTTGCATCACAAAGCACCAAACGGATACTCGGAAGGTCTCCATGATGTTTTCCACTTTCGTCCTTGTGGATGGGTCGGTTAAACGAGCGCTATCTCATTGGTGCGCATATATATGTATGGAAGATTGTACTATCGGCCTCGAACATCTCCACCAGGAGCTACCCATAGAACGTTTATGATCTGTTCGCGAGATGTACGTCAACTCCGGCCGATACTAGTTTTCTCCTCCCGCTTTCAGGTGCTGAGAAAAATCACTCAGCCGGTTCACGGCATGCAGCGATATTCCAAGAGAATAACAACAAAAAAATGAAGCCTCGGGATAATCATGAAAAAGAGAGCAAATAGGCAACTAAAAAAACGATCGTAGATCCTGCCAAGAGCGCGCGATGGAATGCGGGTCTCGGTGTCGTTGGTCGTTGAACGTGTTGCTCGAAAAAGTACCTCTGTGAGCGTCGGTGTGCTACACAGCAGTACCAACGGAATACTTTCGCTGAATAATTACCCTCAAGCTTTCTAATTCAACAAACCTGCTTTGTCATAGTCGGCAAAGTTTTTCCTTGCCACCTTTAGTTCGAAAGAGTACAAAGTTTAAAACACTTTTTCCATCTCACCGTTGTAAGGTTATTTTCACAAAAAAGCCTTGAATTTTACATGCTTTACGATAGTTTATATGTAGTTTGTGAAAAATGGCGTCTCGCCCACCCTCGATACCCTTAACAAGGCGCTCAAGGCTTTTCGTCATCGAATGAAACGCACCAGTTGCAAAAAAAATTGTTGCTGCTTTCGTTTTTAGCTCTGCGCTCCGTTATACGCATTTTCACATCGACTCAGCTTTTGTCCAACTTTACGGGGTCAAGATCTGTAAAACTCTCAAAGCGAGTAACGTTAAAAATGTTTGCGTCATCGTGGCAGAGCTTGCACCTTTACTCAGTCTGCGAAACTCTCACAGCATACTTTGCTGGCTCTCCGATTCACCCTCGTGCCTAACATGCGAGTATTTGCCGATTAATAATCAAATCTGCTGGCTCCGATGGAAAATTAACGTTGAACGAGGATGTTAACTTCAGTTGTGCGTAACATAAGATGGGAATATTTCATTGGTCAAGGCCTGGAGTCATGTACTCGAGAAATAAGTTTCTTGTAACGCGTTTCGTCTTGATCGATCATGGCGCTCGCAGACCTTACGTCTATTCCCCCTCAGGATCGACTGATCACGACAAAGATGCCAGGCACACCTTACCCACTCTCTATTACGGCGTTACGCAACGTGTTCCATGTTTACCTGTTAAACCTTACAGTGCGCACATAATTTATCTCCCTCTCGTTGAACATGAGAACGAAAGGCTCCACAAGGCAATTGAAAACGAAATACTTTACCAGAACAAAATACCACGTAGGCGTTTTTTGCTCAACGCACGCGGAGGATTGATCATAGCGTTTACACCTGCTCTTACCAAAGTGAGAAAATTGAACAAAGTTTTTCGTTATTTTCCACGTGTCGTAATTGTACACTCACTCTAGGAATCAGATCAACGGCCTATGGCTCTGATGTACCAAAGAGATAGAGAGCTTTTTTGTCTCAGCGTTGTACCCTGATGAATTTATTTGGACAGCAAGTGCGACAGTCGACGGTCGCGAAACACCGGGTCATAGTTACAATTTTGCATGCTCTATAATCAAAAGGAGGTTTCATCTGCTGGTGATGGGTCTTAAATTTCACCGTTATCAAAGGGTACCAAATACGCCGACCGTATCATTGATGAACCGGTTTCCGCGGCAATTCGAGTTGCCTGTTCTGTGTGTACATGCACATTTACCAAGGCCAATTTCTACCGCTACTGGTTTCACGTGAAACACTTTGGTACACCGGTCGTTTGTTTAGACTTGTAGCTTCATCTCCGCGTTTCCTGCTTGTAATTTTATCGCGGCAACCGTTTGCCCTAACCGTGAGCGAAATTGTTCGATCAATTTCTCAACAGCAATTTTCACGTAGCCCTGGAACTCTGCGTACAAAGACTAATTTATTTGATCCTCTGTACACAGTTGTTGTTTGATCCTGTAGGGTTGCAACAAAGGGTTGTTCGATGGGCGAGGAAAACTTTACCCAACGTTATCCTACAGATTCCAAATAATCAGAACCAACCAGCGCACTGATGGTCTTTGTTGTTCCATCATTAGGGCTTAAGGCAGCACTTTGACAAGTAGCTGAATCTTACCCAAAGTTGCCATCTGGTCGAATCCCGTGCACAGGGACCATCTTTTTTTTCAATATTCCCGCAACAATAGTATCTTTGATATTCTTAGATGATGAAAGTTCAACTGGCGTTAATGTACAGATTTTAAGCGATTAGAGCCAGCGGGTGCATTATATCGCTTTTTTTATTGTATAGTTTGGAATTTATCATCAGAACTCGAGTTAAAAATTCGACGGGCAACTGAATTATCCACAAAACGGTTGATACCTTCTTTTGGTTCTTGATTCGTGTCAACATTAGGTTTCGTATAGGTTTCGCACTGATGGTCTTTGTTGTTCCATCATTAGGGACTAAGTCAGCACTTTGACAAGTAGCTGAATCTTACCCAAAATTGCCATCTGGTCGAATCCCGTGCACAGGGACCATCTTTTTTTTCAATATTCCCGCAACAATAGTATCTTTGATATTCTTAGATGATGAAAGTTCAACTGGCGTTAATGTACAGATTTTAAGCGATTAGAGCCAGGGGGTGCATCATATCGCTTTTTTTATTGTATAATTTGGAATTTATCATCAGAACTCGAGTTAAAAATTCGACGGGCAACTGAATTATCCACAAAACGGTTGATACCTTCTTTTGGTTCTTGATTCGTGTCAACATTAGGTTTCGTATAGGTTTCGCACTGATGGTCTTTGTTGTTCCATCATTAGGGCTTCAGTCAGCACTTTGACAAGTAGCTGAATCTTACTCAAAATTGCCATCTGGTCGAATCCCGTGCACAGGGACCATCTTTTTTTTTCAATATTCTCGCAACAATAGTATCTTTGATATTCTTAGATGATGAAAGTTCAACTGACGTTAATGTACAGATTTTAAGCGATTAGAGCCAGGGGGTGCATCATATCTCTTTTTTTATTGTATAATTTGGAATTTATCATCAGAACTCGAGTTAAAAATTCGACGGGCAACTGAATTATCCACAAAACGGTTGATACCTTCTTTTTGTTCTCGTTTCGTGTCAACATTAGGTTTCGTATTTTTCACAAGCTGTTGACTCTCCACAGGAATTTGAGGGAACAACAGAGCTACTTCTGGGAGCGTAGAATTTTCGACGGAACAAACACGAACCTCGTAAATTGGGCGAATCGCTCTCAAGGGCATCGACCCGCGAATCGCGCGTGTCTGTTTCCTCGCAGTCTGGTTAGTCTGGTATTCAACCGAGGTCAGTTGTAGTGTAGCAGGGTGAGAATGTGATGACAAAAACTTTAATGCCATCCGCGAAAGCCTCGCTCTCGTATGGGAAAAGGCATATAAGGTTTTCCGAGCTCCTTCGAGATCAAGGAGCCGCTATAACATTTATATTTCTCGAGAGAAATCAAATTCGCCCATGAAAGACAACACTGGACGTGTACGAATAAATGCACACGTGACGGTCGTTCTCGGGTTTCCTTGACACTGTCGGTATGTCGGCCCGAGTAAGATATCCGTTCGTTTCCGTTTGTCCGTCCTTCTGTTCTCCTTTCTCTAACACGCAAGTTTCAACTATGTACCCGGCACGTTAGCGTTATCCGAGACGCCCGGGTCCAGTTACTTGAAACTCTCCTGTTCGTCTTCGGTCACCCATAGCTCTAATGTTACTTTAAGAATTCCGCTCATTATTTCCCAGCTTTTCCAATAACAATAGTCAAAGTTCGAAATCCATGTCCAACGAACGGTCTTGACAATTATCGTAATTGTAATCAGTTATCATTGTAAATTCATGTCAATTATTGACCGTCTGGGATGACAAATGATTCTAGCCGAGTCGACCTTAGATGGCGTCCCGTCAGTCTACGATTTTCCGACCCAAAGTCCCCTGCTGTGGCTTCTATCGAACTCACCGTTCGCTCGACCTCCTGGTTGAGAGAAAAGAACCCCAGGGACGGTATACCGTTAATAGCAAAAAAAGGCCATACCTCGCAAAATGTTTTGCGTGATTTACAAGTAGAAGAAATATACGAAATTTGCCGAGGGCTCGTACGACACGAAATCCCTCGCAAACGTCGAAGGGTTTTTGTCCAAAGCTCGAAAGAAATTTATAAAGAGCGGTGGACAGGTAAGCTCGATCTAGCCGCTCGTCCGCACGGCTTATTAAAACATCCATTAGAAATTCTACACGGGAAAAGGTAGAAACTAGGCCAATTTCTCGAAAACATGCACTGGTTTATGGCTTTTTGCTGCGTCTGGATATAAGCTGCTAGAGTTACAGAGCCACGAATATGAACAATATACTCGCCTGAAGCGAATTTATTTATTAATGCCAGAGTCGAACGAGCTTCTGCCGTGTGGAGAATAACATATCCTGAAACCATTGCCATTATTATGGTGTGCATAATTTCCAAGGACGAATAATCCTGTTCCTGAAAACACGTAGGTGGGTACAACGGACTGCTCTATTGAATAACTGGATTTGCGCATGTTAAAATGGGGTTTGACATGGCAAAACCTAGCTCTTTCAAAAGCACCCGTCCCAATATCCGTTCGTATTTATTTCACGTGTGCTTTTCCCCGCACTCGTCATGTTTTCTCGACAGCATCACCAACTTTCGCTGTTTTCTTGCTACCACCTTTAACCGCGTTTCTCTCATCGATTTTTGTCCGTCGTTCTGTAGTGCACGAAAAGTACCGGACACGCTGGGTTTCCCTCTGTTGGAAAAAATTGCAGGGTGGACATCGCACGACCAATCCTTCAAACACTAGCTCGATTTCTAAACGCGTGTGCAACGTTCAGAGGCGCATAAAGTATCCTACCCGCGTTGAGACGTTTTCCACGAAAACATTCATCAGATTGCGAATAATAATGACAACTTTAGCAGTATTATCGCTTGCCCTGGACGAGAAGATTGTTGCATCCTGCCACTGACAGCTCTTAAGGTGGCTAAACACCGCTTATCAGCGGGATTATCTTGAACCATTTGATTCCCAAAGACCATAAAGCTCTCCACGATATCGCATTCCGACACTTTTGTTTGTACGCTGATTATCCAATGTTTTCCCACGAGATCGCCATACCTCCTCCGTCGTTGGGAGCCCCACTCTGTTATCTCGGTTTTTCCAACCATCAAACGATATTCAGTTAGACCGACAAAAGGTCTCAGGCTCCCGGTCTTTTACGATTGTCGCGCGAATGGGACGTTAATGATGATACTCCGGTATAGCATGGATACTCTTTACTTAAGTTACAGAAAGGGGGACTCCTAGGCTTCCTCGGTAATCGGGACGGGAGAAGGCATTTATTGTGCGGTGCTGGGTATATAGCTGAAAAACAAGGTTACAATGAAAGAAGAGACGACCGAGGGACAGATCTTGGTACGGAACTCGCTGAAATTATATACAAAACGCAGCGGTTTTGCTCTCGCCTTTGCGCTCGAATGCTTTTCTACCCTTGTTACTTTGGTCTCACGTCTCGGTCGTTGGCGCTTTCACGAGCGCACATATACATGCGAATATATATATGCACTCATCTTCCGCTACTCCTCTTTGAGTCCTCAAAGTGTATACAAGCACCTGAGTCAGCTCTAGCTGCAAAAGAGGCGAAAGCATCATCCCCAACCCTCCACGTGTATCTGACACTCGAGAATTTTCGCACGCCTGATGAGTTTCCGTCACGATTGTGCGGTTCTTGAGTAAGATACCATTAGGTATCCTTGGTTTATCCGGAGAGAATTCGTTTCTCCGAGACTCCGAGACTGTTCAATGACGGTAAAAATGGTACCCTCACTTGCTTCATCTCACTGTTCTCTTTTCTTCGTCCTGTCCCATTACGAAGCACTTGGTGTCTCGTTTTTTTTTTGCGTTCCTTCATAAACCCTTTGCTCATTTCGCTCGTAGGAATGGGTGCGTAAATTCTACAATTTCAAACTCGGTCTTCGAGTTTGCTCCGTTCCACGACGTTCCTCTTCATTCTCTTTCCTGCATTCGTCATATCTGCATAATAATACGGCGCGAATTTTAGCTCCAAGTTTCCAGCAAAGAGAAAGAACCTGCAACTACCCCTTTGATACGCGATACTTTTGCTTTTCTTGCACAAAAGAAAATATGCGCTTGTACGCTGTTTAAATAAAAAAGAAACAGCAAGATATACCGTCCTCGGCGAGTTTCGCATATTGCGATCCAGCGAGAGCTATTTGACGAGTCTCGTGTCTTTCCTACAAATTACAAAGTTTTACGTTGACAATTAAAAGTCCAACGTGAATTTCGAACGACAATTTTGCGGTCTTGACGTTTTCCTCATTTGCATACGGCATACATATTTTTACAATGACAGCTGTCACCGTAAAATACCAACATACCCGCGTGCTCCTACCCAACCATGTGGGTATAGTTAAACACACAGATTCCCTGGTAATAAACGGAAATGCGCATACGTACTCGAGTACTAATCTACTCTCCATGCACGTTCGAGTTCCCCTTACCCGGATTTCAGTTAATAACTTTCTCTGCAAGCACCATCGCGAGTGTTCAAAATGGAATCTATGGAAGGCTGTCATTCTGAGCTTCGTACCGTGCCCCAAGTACTGCTTGCGTAATATGCACAACTCTGAGCAGGTTCGTTCGAGGTCGCTGTGTTTCATATAAACGCGAAGAGCGCCGTGTCCACCACGTATCCGCGCAGGTATCCCAATCCGGAAGTTTATCCGAAGCTACCCGAGAATTATCTTTAACTGTCGTATAACTCCGAGTGTGAAACAGTACAGATAACCACTAAATAGCAGTGGCCCAGTGGCGGGCATCCGGAGAGGATCGTTGTGCATTATCTTCTTCTCGGAATCGTGCATATTCCTGTAGGCGGGTACATCCATACTCTCCAACATTGTAAGCGCGCTTGCTTACAAAGTATCATTTCTAAAACCCAAGCGCGAAAGATATACTTCCCGCTTGGTTGCCCGCCGATCTTTGACACGAATGACTACAAAATACTTCAACATTACAGCAGCAGTATCCACGATCGTTCTTTAGCGTCCAGTCTTGGACTTGAACTTGCGGGTTGGTCCTCTTATTCGAGGTGCCCTCTTCCGTTCGGCTGTCCACGAAGAAAACCGGAAGGTGTTTTTTCATGGAGGTTTTTCCGAAAACCTAATATTCCCTGACACCCGTGGTACTTTTTTCTCATCAAAGAGTTCATAAAACGCCGTTTAAGGAGGACGTTTAAGGACGTGGGTCTGCTGATCTTCACTGGAAACCGCATAAAAGCGGGTTACCATCCTGCCGCGTTATCACCCCTCTGTAGTTTGAACTCTAGGTTGGCTCGTGTGAAAAAAGAATTACCAAACCCGCGTGTCTCCATCTCACGTGGAAATGCACGTAAAAATTCAGAGTCCAGACGTTAGCGACGAAAGCATTGTGTCCGCAACAGTTGGTACAACCTGACTCAAGCTGAGAAGGTGAAACCTCGTAACACGAGCGGCTAGATACTCTCTCATAAATCTGGGCGTTGTCACACTTAATTGCAATTTGGCCCGACACGGGAGTTACCACGATGTTGCTGCGGCAGTTGCAGTCCCGTTATTATTTCTCCTTAGCGGATGGGAGTGAGATTACGCGAAAAGCCGCTGTATATACCAATGTCTGTACTCCCGACGTACACAAAGTCAGCGAGGATGTGCGTATATGTGTTATCTTCGGGCGCGAAAACACTCCCCCGCATTTCTACCTCCTGTGCAACGCTGATATCATACGGTCTGCACAGGAGCTTGCACCTCGAGTCGACGCAGTTTTGCTTGAGGATTTTCGTACGCGTACATGGCAATTCGCAAGACCCACCAAATTTGGCGTACCAATCACTCGACACTTCTCGTGATCATTAAACGGCGATATTTCGATTCGTTTGAAAATTTCGGATTACTCGCGAGTTTTTCGCATTTAAAAGATACAGGGATATCTAGGTTTTTTGGAAATGTTTTTGGGTTATCAGGGATTTGTAGGAATATCTACGTTTTGGGATACAATATGTAGCTTAGAAGTTTTATAGGAAAAAAAGTCCGAAATTCGAAGTGAATATTCACGAACTTTGTGTGTGAATTCTGTTGGATCGTAAGAAACGCTCGGGAATAATTCAGACTTTCCCAATTACCGTCGAAGGTCCAATGCTCTTCGAACCACTCTGGTACAGGGCCGTCTACAAGATTTCCCATTCCAGTTGCGCGATCTATTCCATTTAGTAATAAATAAAATGACGTGTCTTATTGAGGCATAAAAGTTTCCAACGTAGCACAGATCGCTCGGTGAAGCTCTGCGATTCCCTATCTTTTTGTTGTTATTGTCCATACAACCCATCATCAAATTGAATTCCCAACAGTATCTTCCCCAAAGTTGCACAGCGGTCGAGCAGTACCCACGCGGAATTCCAAGCTCGGAGAGATACCATTGCTCTTGAAAGAAATAAGAGGACTGGTCTTTGTCATTTCCGTTATTGAAGAAAGAAAAGAAAAACAAGTCGATCTCAACCGGTTCTGTTCTCCGTCATCTCTTTAATTACATCTGCGGCATACGTCTAGGCGGCATCCTCCCACAATCCTAACGAGTCTCGTGAAATCCCAAGCGGATAAGAGGTTTCCGGTGATGAAACCCGAATGTCTTTAGGTGAAAACATTAAGTGTAATATCCCAACAGTAGGCGAACAAGGCTTTCAAGTTTAAGGGTGCCTCTGGTCGCCTGATACAATTGCTATTTATTGCGAGCAGCAAAGTTGCAAGTTTGCCGCTCAAAGGAAGGCGACCGCGGCGGAAATCATGGTGAATGGACCAAATCTTGTTCCGGCATTCCGAGCTTTCGCGAGATTCTCGTGTTGTTATGAACAAATGATATATATTTCGAAGACGACAACTCGCAATCTATCCAGCGTGCCTCCATGCTTACAAACAAGGCTTATCCGTTCTGCTCAATGCGCCTTGTTTCTATCCACGAAAACCTTGGTATCGCAGCATCCATCGAGTCTCCGCGACGCCATGAAAACGATATATTTCTTTCCGCGTTTCTCGTGAACGCGAATGCGTCTCTGGACCGTTGAGCTTGAGCCGTAATTGCGTTGCACGAGGGAAGATAACAAGAAAAATCTACGAAACTTTTGTCTGTTCCTCGGTTCTTATTTCCGACGGGTTACCAGCGCGCATATATTCGCCTTCGTTGGCTGATCTTTTTTAACTTGGCAACGACCTTATTTCGCGTTTCATACAGTATATACCCTCGACTTCCGTTCTTTTTCAGCCAATCGCAAAGTGCTGCCGTCGACATTTTGGTGTCGGTACATGGCTGCTTGGAGACTGGATTTTAACAAATATGACGTTGAAATTTTGATAAATACCAAACGTATCAGCTGCGCTGTTTCAAAGGGGTGTAAAAATATTCGGGAAACTGTTTCTTTCCGTGTGATTCGTTTGATACACTCGACTTTCTTCCAACTCGAAATGAAAGAAAAGAAACCGGAAACGACCGAAGAAATTTCGAAAAAATTTCACTGTATCCGAGAAAAAGCCCGATGGAAGATGAGTTTTGTGAATATTTCCAGAGATTTTTTTATTTTTCCAACAATGAGTTGACAATTTTTTAGATCGAAAATTGTTGACAATTTCGACGAATAATCGACTGGCTCTAGCTCTCGCTGAAGTTCCATGTACATTCGCACGTTCGAACAATCATGCACAGGAGAACTGGGGAGCATATTCCACGCTTCAGCGTCAGATTCGAGGATCGCGTCGACTCTTGTTCGCGGGCCGACAGACTTGGAACGATAGCCGGAGGAATCGGGAGGGAAAAAAAAAGACGAGGCGGTAAAGCCTCGTATATGCCCAGAATCGTACGATAGTCGCGGGCGACGCGGTGAAAAATGTTTTCATTCCGAATATTTCACTCGTAAGCGAGAATAATGGAAGGGTGGAGAGAAAAGAAAGAAAAGGAAAACGCGCGAGAGAGAGAAAGACGTCGGACGTGGAGGGTAACCCGGTGGAGTCTGTTGAACGGAGATTTTCCGCGAGTTTATGCGCGCGGGAATCAGGCGGGGAACAATGGCGCCAAGCGAGCGTGGCAGACGCGTTGAAAAACAAAAACAAAAAAATTGATTGAAAATCCGTGGTCCGCTGCAAAGCGCGCTTGCCGATGCAAAATCCTTTTCTCTCTCTCTCGCTCTCCCCGCCGCTTTTCCCTTTTTCTTTCCTTTTTTTCTTTCTCCTTCCGCTCCAGCCCGAAACCTTTGCATATCGGTGGAACTTGAGGTACGACGCCCCTCGGGGTGCTTTCGCACCGTTTTTCCGCGCTTTTTCCTTCGTCACTTTTTCTACCACACACACCCACACACACACAGCGGGTTTTATGAATTGTTCGTTCGATTATTCCGGCGTTTCAATTATTGCTGTACGCCGCGAAAACTTTGCACTTTTTGTCCTCTTTATCTTTCATTTATCGTGCTTTTATTCTTTCTTCCTATCGACGCGTCGACCGAGACGTAACTCGGGCACAATCGCCCGTCGAATTCTCCCGAAAACAAATTTCATCCTCGCCTCGTCATTATTCAAGCGCCCAGCTGAGACAATGAAATATTCCTGGCGATTCGGATATTTTATAGGACGCGAGAATATTTCTCTTCAGTCGCGTATCGCCTCGTCATTGTTGGCACATTCATCTTTTGCAAACAAATGATAAATATTACAAAAAATATATTTAAAAAAGCACCTCTACCGCGCCGAGCTCTCGAATGACGTATGCCATCGATGCATACAGGCGCAACTGCACCTCGTAAACGTGCAACGTTCATTCTGTAACGCAACGTCACAGTCGGAGCTTTAGTGGGCAATCTGTTACCTGTGGGCCCTGGGCGGATTCGACGTTCTACAGAGGGAAAACCATCTGGTCGAAATGTCGCACACTAACGGCTCGCTAAATTCTATCGTTTACGATACACAACGTTTTTCCCTTTCCCCACCTCGCACCTCTTTTCACGTCTCACCCAGAGGAATTCGTTTGGCGCCGTTGGCACGCCGTTCCAATTTACAATTTTACATTTACCTTCTATTTCATCTCGATTTACCATTTTTTTTTCATTCCCTTCGTAATTGCCGCTATCGGTCATGGGCCTTCAGTTTTTCCATCGCTGGATTTTCCGCGGAGACGTCGCGACGCGTCCCTGGTCCAGTTCGTCGCACCGTGGACCGCTTTTTTGAGCTTTCTCCTTGTTTTCCTGCACGAAACAAAGTGTGACTTTGCTGGCTCGTGATTGCATCGAGATGCAATCGTGCCATCCATTGTTGCAGTCTGTTTGCATTTTTTTTTCATTTTTCTTTCGCTCTTCTCTCTGACGAGATGTTTCTGCCATGACCAAGGATGATTGGTGACTAATTATGTGGTGGCTGAATTTCCTCCTTTTTCTCGTTTCACCCAGAGGAATATTCGTTTCCACCTTTGGCACATCGTTTCCATTCACAATTTTATATCAACCTCTCGATTCATCTCGATTTACCTTACCTACTTTTTTCTCGCGATTGCCACTATTGGCCATGGGCCCTCGTCTTTTTCCCACCGTTTCAGCGTCTCCAGTCTCGTCTGCCACCATAAGATGACTTTTCCAACGTTCTCCATCACCGACCATCGGAGCTTTCCGAACGCGAAACGAATTGTGACATTGCTGCACCGTGATTGCGATCGTACCACCCATTGTTGCACTTTTCGTTGTCATTTTATCGTTGTACGTTTTGTTCTCATGGTTCTTTCGTGCTCGAACTCTTCTCTCCGGCTGTATTTTTCTGGCGTGAAAAACGATTATTCGTAGCTAATTACTAGAAGGTTACATACATAACGAGAAGAATTATCGAAGCGTCAACGGGTATCGATAACCGTGGATAATTTGTCGAAAACCTGTTGGACGTTTTTTCGTCGATCGGATTTTTTTGCCATTCTACTTTTTCTTCAATCTTCCGCGTCCAATTAGTCGCTCGCCTCTCTCGATTTATTCGACTGTAAAGACCGATACAAATATCTACATTACGAGAACGATTTGTCTTTCCGATTATCTTCCGGTTGGGAGAATTTATGAGACCGTGTCGTTAATTTCGTTGGCTGCAGGATGGAAAAAAAAAAGATTCAAACAAAAAAAGACAAACGAGGTTCTGCCCCTGCTGAGAGATGATCTGTAGGTTCGACAAAGTCATTATCGGAATTTCCTCTCTGCACCTTCTTCATCATTGATGATTCAATGAGTCTCGAGACTCGAAGCCATCGTCGATAGGGGAGGGACGATAGGGATGGTGGCGTGACGCTTAAAATTGATCCTTTTGAGACTGAAAATATTTTTTATGTCGACGAGCGATGATTTTAGTACCGTTAAAACTTTGGGATTTATCGGCACACGTTTTTGTTTCGACATGTAGAAATCACGAGGTAGAGCAGGAGAGGGCACACCCATCGGCTAAAGTCTGGAGAAAGTAGACGGTAAAAAAAGAATTAAGCGTATTTTAAGCGTATCTGTGTGTTAAAACACCGGTTGCGCAAACAGTCTAATAATAAGCATCATTATCTCGCGCTGGTGGAAATACCATTTTTTTTTCAAAACTACAATAGTCACGAAAAGGCGAGAGCGTCGTAATGAGTTTCTAAACGGTGTAATTAAATCCTGTGAAACAGGAGAAAGACACAGCTGTGTCAGCAGCGGCAGCCGGTTAATTATGTCGATCTCGGTATATTTCTTGCTTGCCATTGGTAATTCACGTACGCGAATACCAAGTGTCTGCCATCTTGGGATTAACGCGGAAAAATGTAACTCATGCTTTAGGAATTTGAGGGATTTCGTCATACGGGATATTCGATCAAAAATTCATCCTAAATTCTTTGCGTGTTTCGTTCCGCGTGTTTCGCGAAGAGCCAAAAATCTCCCAACTTGAAGCGAGTTTCAATGAAATAACTTTTGCCCTCGAATGAAAAGCCACTGGAATTATTTCGCAAATGATGTGGATCATTAGATCGATTTAATGTGGTCGCACGGTGGTGAAAGAAAAATGAAGATGGGTTGAAGGAATAAGCGAGGGAATAATAAAAAAGAATAGACATCCAAGAGCAAGGAAGAAGTGATAATATAATGTTGAATCGCACGAGAGAATTTCCATTCTCATTCGTTGGAACGACGACGACGAGATTGCGTGAAACTACGGCAAAGGGAAGAGAGGAAAGTATACAGGGTGTTGCAAAACCTGATGTGAATAACGTACGGTCGGATTCGAGATGAAATCTCCAGTCGAAATGGATTTTAGTATTTTTTCACACGGCCACAACCTGGCGAGTTATCAATTGTCGAAGTTTGAGAGTATCGGACGCGCGCTCTCCCCTCTACGGCGAGCGCTGCGTGGGGGCGTGCGTCCTATTGGTCCATCTATATTAATTCATAACTCCAGGGGTATTCGTCGGATGAAAAAGTACTCGAGGACTTTTCTACTTGAAATTTCACCCCCAACGTAGTACTTAAATATCAGCATCCGGCTTCGGGGCACCCTGTACACAGAAACCTTCAAGAACCGGAGGATACCCATCTTCATAGAAGATTCGTACTCTCACGGATCAAGAGATCTCTTCTTGTTTTTTTCCCCCCTCTTCTTTTTCTTTCTCTCGCAGCAGAGTCGTGAACCCGAGGCGAAGAGCGTCAAGATGTTTTAATCTCGAGTCTGCAATTCATGACCGTGTGCCTCCAAATCCAATTGCCATTGAATTTTCAACGAGAAAAAAAAGACGAGCGCACGTTGAGGGCTCGGGTGATTCTCGTTGTTTTTGCAATTTTCGTCTTAATTCTAATCGAATTAAAAAGAAAATAGAAATTCACAAACGCATTCGTCGGGGATACAAATTTTCTCGAGCGAACGACGTAACTTTGTATTTTTTTTTGTCTCAAGATTCGCCTGGAAAGTCGCGAGTTAAATTTCGTGAGTAGAACGACGATTGATATAACGTCGGAGAGGGAATTAATTAACCAAATAATCATTCGATTATTTGACGCAATCGTGCTGGGATAAGCGGCTAAAGAGGAGCACCAATGAATGCCACCTTTTTTGTTGCAATTTCCGTACGATAATAAAACACAAATTTGTGCTGTATGTGTTGGTATTTCGCGTTGTTGTTAACATTTCTTCCGTCTCGTTTGAATAATTTTGCGGCACTAAGGATCATTTTCCCCGTTTTTTTTCATCTCCCCAAGATTCTTAAACGTTGATCGGATCTTTGGCGACAGTCGGCTCTTTTGTAATAGGACACAACGTTGGTAAAACTCCTTTTTCCAAACCGCTCGCGCTCCTCCCTGAATATTAAGTCCATTTTGCGCGTTTTATCGTTCGACAGTCGAACGATCGGTGGCGCAGCCTTTGGAATATAAACGAAGGAATCTGGAGCACACCGTCGATTTGTTCTCGAGCCTCCCCGCTTTTCCTGGCTCGCGATGGGGCTGGGTGGCTCACGCGCTCTCGGCGTCGCCTCGGGACTTTTATTTTTCACGGATATCGCGCATCACGAGCGGATCTACATGGAGCACTCGACTATTAATCCCAGTCGGTCTAACAAAGACCTGAAAAATAAAAAAAACCAGACAATAGCGGACAATGTGCGTTTTACAATATTTTCCACATGCGTGAGGATCATCGCGAATACATGAACAATTTTTAGGGCCTTTACGCATTGTTCGACTTTGAACACAACAAAAGTACGATTTTTTACGGTTTTGACTTTATTTATTTTCAATTTTTTCTTTTCTTTTCATTCTACGAGTTTTAAGCATCTGCCAAAATAAACGGGATATTATCGCTAATCACTGACACTCGAGAAATTCAAATCGCACTTCCGGCATTTTCGAACGATGCAATCTTGGAGGGAAATTTTGTTCTTCATTCTTTCGCTGCAATCGTTCAGGTTCAGGGATTTCCTCTCACGAAAAATTTCGTCAAAAAATTGTCTCGTACGATAACATTTAAATCCGAAGCCCATAACTAAAATACAATTTTTTAAAAACCCTGAAAATAAATATGAAATAATACGAAATTATAGACGATTCCAAAAACGATTCGTTTTATTGATATTTCCCGGGTGGTCTTAAACTTCCGGCCGGCGGAGTATTCGCGTGCATAATACGAGCAAATTATGATAAATTCCGTGGCATATACTCGAGCGTTGCGCGAAATGTAGTGCGCTACGTGCTTGAATCCGCGAGACGAGAGAATCGAAGAAGATTTGTAAACGGTATAATCTGGTCGTTAGGCTTTTGGATGCTGGGTAAAGCTCATTAACGGGGTATACCCTAAATGGCGGTGCGTCTGGGTGTCTGTACGAGTGAAGACTGTTTGCCACGACCCGCGAACTCATTTGCCAGCTGCGGAATCATATGCAAGTGCAGAGGTGCGGAAACAGCACGCTTATACGAATGAGGGATGTTATGGGAAAAACCAGCGGGTATATTATACACGAGAGAAGTTTATGGAAGACTACAGGCTGTTGATTTCATAGCAGGAATATAAATTATCAACTGGAGTCCCTCTGGACAAAGTTCTATGGCTTTTGGAATCATTTATATCGTTTGAATGATATTTCCACCGCGAGGAAAAACATTTTGCCGAATTTACGATATCCCCTTAAAAGGGCCATTCATAAGTGCGGACAGAGTCCTTGTACCCCGAGCTGAACAAGGCCCGGTTAAAACTCGCATTATTTTCCCCGCTCGTCTCTGTCCGACTGTCGAAAAAAAACAGGAAGAGAATTTTCTCCCAAATCTTTTGATCCTCCGTTTCCCCGTCCGGGATGCTGCGTCGAGTACTTTGGCCGAAATGAAAATTGAATGAAAAAAAACGCCATCTCCACAAAAGGTCTGTACTAATCCACTTTGTGGCAGATACTGGCTGTCGTCGCGGTCCGGAAACGATGTAGAGAATATGAGATCCGGTCGGTGAACAGCGGGTTTACACCGTATCCGTAACAGTGGCGTAATTTATTTAGCGGCATCGTCGGGTGACCCAGAAAGATAATTGCTTTTCTTATATCAAGCAGTTTCACGCGCGGAGCGAAAAAGTTATTTGTCAAGGTAGTTTAACACTCGCCAAAAGCGTTTCAATATATCAGGATCGACCGGTTGGATCGCGAAATATACATTTTATTGAACATCGGATTAAGATGTTCTTCCTTTTCGCGTTCTTCGGATTTTTTCGGCTGTAAATTACGAATAAATACATCACGAGTTTTTTCGGGAATTCTTTCCTCTTAATGTCAGAGATTCAATACAATATATGCAAAAATACGACCAAGTTATATACAGGGTGTCAAAAAACTCGATTTTAATAACCGAAGGATAGATTCACGATGAAATTCCAAGTCGAAAGGTATCTCGGTGTTTTTTTTTTATTCGACCAAAACCCAATGGGTTATTCATAGATCCATCATTGTACCTATATTCCGAACAATGAGGCTCGTTATCGAGACCGGGGAAGCCAATCAGGCGTGAAATATGTTAATGCGATTACCGTAATTGTAAGAGAATTACCAATCTTTGGATTTTAATCCAAAACTCGGGATGCCATCGCAATATACACACTCTTATGCGCAAACCAACGGCCTGTCATTCTTTCGTGGATTCCGATAATAAACTCCCCACCACGATGGGGAAAAATTAATATAAGTTTGGTGGTCTTACCGAGAGTATATGTGGTGGCAAGTTTGCGGGTCTCGCGAGATCGGAAGCGAATGAGAGAAAGAAACGAAGAAAAAGGGAGATCCCTGGCTTCTGAGTTATTACACTCGATCAATCATCGGCTTTCTTCCGAGGGATGAAATATAATGGCTCCCACGAGTGGCACTGCGCGCAGAACGCTCGTGGCTCCACTTGTTCACACGCGGCCATTAGTTTGATCTCCTTCCTCCGCTCACTCGTACCAAAGCCGACAGGATCGTGAACACATGCCTTACTCTTATGACCACGAAAGTTACATAACAGCGAAAGGTGCAATATCGATTGTTTTTCGTCGCGTGTCACATCGATATGCGAACCGCTGGGAAATGGCACGGAACCACTAATGCGAATGATATCCCGAAATAAAAAAAAAACTCATTTCAATCATTCACGAATTTTCCGGAGGTCCAATCGCAGATTAAAATGAATAAAATTAAATAATTTAAAAAATTAAGGCGCTGCAGCGCAATCCTGTGAGCGCGATCACCCATCACCAGAATTATTCAATCACAATTATCGAACCATCCATTTATGGAAAATTCTCGAAAACAATTATCAAAATGGATTTTCAACGCATACACTCACCAAAATTAGATCGTAATTTATTTTGTCGATTGGCCACATTAGAGTCAATTTTATGATGTAATATTTTTCTTTTTTTTTCAGTTCGTAACAATAATAGCCACTGTGTAAGCAACATACACTCGCCTATAGTGCAAGTTTCGGTATTAACTACGGTACTGAGGAAGCAAAATTACTTCCGTTCTCCTTAACCCAGTTTCCCATCCGTTATATAGCATACATTTCCTCATATATAAATCAGCTCACGGCAAATAACTATGACTCGAGACCAATTTATCATCCACTAACGCGATGTCTATTTGCCACACTCGATCCTTTCCCCCAGCTATATATATCTCTGCTTGTACAAAAATCTATTCAACTCCCGAGACTCATCGAAGTTATTGCAAAAATATACATTATTGTGCACCGTGGTACATTTATTTCATTTTTTTTAATACCTCACGCTCGTATATAAATGATACCAGCGACTGAATAAACTTGAAGAAATTGCGCGGAAGTTGTCCGTCGTTCTACAACCCGAGCGATCGCGTGGCCGTTCCCGTATGATGTACGCGGAGGTATAGCCACGCTGCTCACTAATAAGCGCACAATAACGATACTTTGTCGGGTCTAACATGCCAATTAGCGGTCCAAAGTAAAATCACATTGGCTGATTACTCTCGATAATAATTGAACGATGAATATTGACGGCAGGACGGCACCCGTATACAGGGTGTCCCAAAACTTGATGGCATCAATTTAAAGCGAGATTCACGATGAAATTCCGCTCTGAAATGAATTTTAGTATTTTTTTATACGGCCAAAACCTTGCGAGTCAAAAAAACTGTCAAAGTTTGACGCGTTTCGTGCGAGCGCGGGCGTCCTACTGCTCCAACGATATTAATCAATAACTCAACGGGGATTTCTCGGGCCGTAAAACGCACTGAATTTTTTACTTGAAATTTTAACCTCCGGAACGATCGGTCCAGCGATTCTCAAGATATTTCGATATTTCAAAAAACACTGGCCGATTCGACATGAAATTTAGACCAAAGATTCCCAGAGCATTTTTCTTCCAAAAAATGTGGGAAAAGTTTTTCCAAAATCTAAAACGCATATACCCTGTGATTCGCGAGATTCTCACAGTCGATTCATCGATTATAAATCATTTTCAGCGCTGGAGAAGCGTGAATATCCGCGTTTCTTGTGCACTGATTCGACACGACTATTCTAGACATTGTTAAAAATGGTTTTTTTACATCTACAAAGTGCTTTTTTGCCTGATACATATGTGCAAAAACGTCCATTGCTATGTTTTACACGGTGGATTTTATGCACGGATAATCTTTCCATTTGTACAGGTGAAATAACAGTCCTTGGAAGAAAAAAAATGAGATGTATATGTATCTACGGTGGAATAGAGATAATGGCTTCCCTTGGGGAATCACGTATACGTGTTTGTACGTGTGTGTATGTATGTATGTGTATAACACACACACACATATATACATATAGGTGAGTATGAGTCTGTAGGTGCATTTTATGTGTATTACATATAAATATACATCGGGTGTATTGAGGTCGCGGCCTCGGTAGATGTCCGACCATCCAGTTCACGATTTACCATCCTAATTGGATGTCTCGTACAATTTATAAGATCGCTTTACGAGTGAAGGACGCTTTGCGCCGGGCGCGGATCTAATTCTTCTCAGGACGCCCAAGTAAACGGACGTATTTTTTTTCCTCCCTCCTTTACTTTCGTTCGCTCCCGCTCGTTTTGCTTATCTCTTCCATGCATTTTTGCGCAACTCGCTTTCTTCCGGCCTCGCATTCAAAGCTTTTGCCCCTTAAAGTGTCTCGAATATTTCATTTTTAAGCCGAGACCCGTAAATATCGCGTCCTGTTTTCTTTCATCGGAGAACCCTCCGAGTGTACTCGTCTTCGCTTTTACGTAAACCGAAAATAACAAGCCGGGCATCTTTTTCGATGCGGAGAGTTTCGAACTTTGTGCGATTCTCAATAAGCAGACGCCGAACGACAATGAGATACATCGGGAAAAGAATGCTCGCGAGTAAGTGAAAAAATTGTCAACCTGCCCGTAAGTACGGAATTGCTCGGCAACGAAGATGGAAGAGGAAAAAGAACGACACTTTTTTTCCTCGCGTAACGAGCACATTTTTATTGTACCTTATACCTCGTGATGAATCAACGATGAATCGACAATTTTATCGCCCGAACTAAAATCATTCGTTCTCCAAAGATTTTGCAAAAAAAAAACAAGAATTCCGAACGTTTTCCAAATTTCGCCGTTCTTCGAAACAACACGTCGATATTCCGATACATGTATTTTCGATAATTCGTTATTATTACAAATATAGCCGTCCTTGCGGTACCTCGAACAAGCTCGATTTATTTAAGATTTTCATGCCACCGTCGAGTACCGGAAATTCCCAATCTCCATCTATCGCATGCTGGAACAATGCCCGCCGCACATCCTCGGAACTTTGAACGCTCTCGAACCTTCGTATATTCCGAATGGAATTCCTGATATCAGAGAGAAAAAAGAAGAAGAAAAAACAAGCCCGCCTATCGTTGATCGAGATAATTGCCGAGAGAACCGGGTCGATTTCAATGGAGAATAATCTACCAGCCGGAGCCATTTGGAGTAAAACCCATCAATCGGTGCTCTTCCGGTCTACCGTGACGCCAGGAGTCTAGAACTTCCGGTGATTGTCTAGTCAGTGGATCATAGGCCATGCTCTATATCGGGGCGTTACACATAGTTGCTTCATTTTCTTTTTTTCATCTCCATACTCCGCTGATCTGCCCATAGATGCGCGCACGTAACGATGCATTGTGCGCAAGAATTTACGCGTGGAAACTGTGCGTTTGCGATAAAAAAAAAACGCGAGTCCCTGCCGTTACGAGGGCCTGCCATCAAACGCGACTTTTTCGCGAACGACGCTTTACATTTTTTTCAGCACCCCCAAGGACTTATACACGTTTTGACGCTGAAATGTCCATTTCCAACATTTTTTT
This sequence comes from Heteropelma amictum, assembly GCA_959613375.1. Classification (NCBI taxonomy): domain Eukaryota; kingdom Metazoa; phylum Arthropoda; class Insecta; order Hymenoptera; family Ichneumonidae; genus Heteropelma; species Heteropelma amictum. The sequence goes on from OY390723.1 coordinate 26,757,784, forward strand.
CTCAAAACATCGCATTGCTCGAAAGAGCAGGTTACTACCCCCGGAAATTCGTTATTGCCGATCTCACTTTGTGGATCGTACCATCGATCGAATTCGTTGCTATGGAAAATTCAGAATGACCATTTTTTTGAAGATTTTTCGTTGCATTTCGACTCGAAATTCCCACTGGAATGGTTTTTTTTGGGAGGTGGGGGGGGATTATCCGTTCCGTAGAACGTTAGTTCGAACGACTCCCTCCCGCAGCGCTCGAAGAATCACCTAAAAAGAAATGGCCGTTCGCGTACCGCGCAATCAGCGATACCGACGCTCGTTCGAAGCTTTGCCTTTTCTTCCGAACGAGAATGTCGCACCGCGGTCTCGTTTCGTCAAAAGCTCTCCACGGCAATTAAGTCGGTGACAAACCCCGTTCTCCGTTATTCACCCCAGCTGTACCTCTCCATGATGGCAATCGAGTGACTTTGACTCGTTTCTCTCCTTCTATTTTCCGACCCTCTTTTTCGTTATCCGCACGCTGTGTTTTACCGTGGGATTTCGCGATGTCGGAACGCAAAGCTCGGAGAATCCGCGGCTGAAGGGAGAGCAGAGAGTACGGGGATAACAACGATGAAGTAGGTGAACTGCAGTTCTCCGGGAGACTCGATTAAATCTCTTTCCTCCTGGCATTGTGCTGCCTATATCCTCTCAAGGATGTTCCCCGCAGTTACAATCCCAATAAGACTCGAACGGAATTTGAATTTCAAGTACTTGGCGATGCTACGAAAATCCGGAGAAACAAATCGGTCGTCACGGTGGGTACCAAGATTTGAGATAACAATAATAGCAAAAGATGTTTATCCATCGATTGCTGGTGAATAAAAAACAAAATGGTAGATAAAACTTTGAGAAATCATGATATTCTCGCGTCGAATATAAGTTCGCTTCTCTTTCCGATCGCACTATTGTCACTATTTTTTTTCAAAATCGACAAGAAAAGGCGTTTCAGCGAACGCAATTTTACAACGACGATAAAGTTTCGTGAAAATTCACGTGCATTCGCGACCGAATCGATGTACCATTTATTTCGGGTACGAAGAAAGTTGGTCGTCTACATTTTTTGGTCATTTATTTTTCCTTCAATTTGACAATGACCTTTTGGTACCGCAGTCGCCCGAACCTCGAGTCAGGAACATGGCACCTGGCACTCGCTTATTTTCAGCGATCTCAAAGTTTGCATCGCTAGACTTGAAGGGAAATCCGAATTTTTTTCGATTTTTCACATTGAAATTTCCCGAATTTTCATATTTCCTTTGTTCAGTCTACATTTCGTTGGATTCCGACGGTGCAAGCTTCGAAATCGTCGTTTTTATCACAACGTTCTTTCAATCTCGGTGGACCTTCGCGCGTATCGTGACATTGCTCCGTAGTTCCGTAATTAATTACTCAAATTCGCACCACGAGCGACGAGCGTGGTTCAATGTTTCATGTTAAAAGTCGTCGGATTCTCCTCGACGAATTTCTCTTTTTTTTTGGTCCACCAGAAATTTTTCCAATTGATCGATGTTCGGAGTACAGCGAAAGCCGAGTGTTCAGCTTACCACGGTGGTTATGTACCGTATATTCAATCTCGCTTTCGCGGATTACGCTTTCGGTTCGCGTGTAATGTTTATGCCGGTATCTTGGCAAAAGCCTGAACGTTGGTACAAACGCGTGTCGCGGTATATTCCTGTTGGTTGTCGGTCGGTCGATACACCGGGAAAACGCTCGTACGTAGTACGGGCAGCAACGTGCGGTGTACGCTGTCGCCCTGCGCCCGCACTTGGAGTACGACACGTGCTTGTTACGCATTAACGAACAACATTATCGCTATATGGACGCAGCGGGACGCTTTTCCGCAGCTGGCTTTATTTCACACGCTGTATTTTATTATAATAATATTTATGTATTTACACCGCCGGTCAAAAGTTTAAGAGCACTTCGATAACACCATGGTTTATTATCGAAATAAAAATGAGTAAAAATTGTCACGAATATACGAACGGATAACGAGGAACAGTAGCAATAAACTATATTTTAATATTGCAACTGCAAAAGCAGCCCTCTCTCTCTCTCGACGTTTATCGTCAGCACCTCTCTGCGGCTGTCTATATAATCGATGAAATTCGGCAAACTCAACGAAGGAATTTGAGAAAACATGTGTTTGAGAAAATTCCCTTCGTTGCCCATGTTTTTAGGATACGATTTTTCAAAATGGATTATTTTGCTGCTGCGGTATTCATCGATCATCTCTTATTTATACATCTTATGTTTATTGGTATTGTTTATATAATTTGGAAACATTATTTCATGTGTTATATTATATCCCTAAACTAAACTATAGAATTCGGAATTTTAAGTATATCAGCATCCGGTTTTAGAAACTCCCTGTGATAAAAATAATAATAATCGTCATCGTTGTTTTAGAAAAAAGTAAACGAAAGGTGACTTCGACTTTATAACGAGAAACAAACGACCGCAGGGAGAATGTTCTCAAATGATTTTTTGGGCATTTATTCTCCATTATATTTATTTTACTCCAAATTAGTATTTTTTTTAAATACCTCTGTAGACAGCGTAGTTATTGAAAAAGCGTATGAAAATATCGTTGCTTCTGAAATTCGTGCAGCCGAGCCGTGTTTGATCAAAGTTGCTCTACCAGCTAGTGGATTATCATCAGATTTCCTCGGAGTTTGCGCAAGTTTGATTAGCTCGACGCGCGCTTGTGGGGAAATCCCGATCACACGCATAAAGAGATCTTTCGTCATGCTCCCGTTCATGATGCGCTCGTCTGTACCGCGCCAGAACACGAGCAATGAACGAAGAAATGGAGCTTGCCAAAAAGACCAACTTTTCTTCATTCTTATACCAATGAAAGTCTCGAAAGTTTAAAATTTACACTCCATCGAATGAAAAATGAAAAAAAAAAACGAATCCTTCGCCAGAAAGCTCCGATACTCGAGAAAAAAGTTCAGAGACTCTGCCTCTCGCGAACGAAACTGTTGATTCGTAATTTTCGCAATTAGACGCAAAATTTTCATGCTAACGTTATATTACGCCAGGCAGGAAATATATATCGACCTCCTTTCGAAGGTTTGAGGCAAAAAAGTGAAAAATTATCATATCATGCACCCTTGGAGGGAAAAAAATAAGGAAACCGCGACTTCTGCTGCTTTTTTTTTCAATCGCGAAAAAATAAAACGACAGACTGATTTTCGCGCAAAGACTGCAGAGAGTCTTCAGGCCCTCTGCGTACGCATGGAACGAAGAGTACACATTTTCCATTTGGAAAAAAAAATCTCACGTCTTCCGAGTATTTTGATTCATTAAATAAAATATACATTGAGTTCGTGATCGGAATTCCTCATTCCAATTTAATGAAAATCCGCTATGATATCTTCGCGTATAGACTCTTTCTTACGTCTCTCGCGGGAGAGCATCTTTCGTTCATTATCTTGTATAACGGTGGCAATTATGCGGGTCACGTATGACTGCTAACGATATCTACAGCGCTGCTTAAACCGGAGAGGTTTTTCCCTCGTTCTTTTCTTTTTCTTTTTCTTGCGCTTTATATACGTGTTCGCAAAAAAAGAAGGGCAGTTTTCCGCACTTTGCGCATGCATATCCCAATTCAGCGCGTACTCGGGGCACACCACGTTGCACGAAAACCTGCTCATACAAAACGTAGCACTCGTCGACCTTTGTTTTCATTAAGCTCGGCCATAAGTTCCTTCGCACTTTTCCACCGCGGGAACTTTCAAACTTTTGTGATTCTGCGGGAAAATGGAAAATTATATACACGTATTAAAAACACTTTTGACGATTTATTCCTCGGTTTTCCTTTTTCTTCAGCTAGACTTTTTCCGGTGAGCTTTTTCTCGCGTTTTACCTTGAAATTTTGATAACAAAATTGGCCAAACTTTCGCACTTCGATTGATGGCATCGTAAAGAGTATAACGAAGTTTGATCCTGCAGGTATTTTTTTGTGGAATTTTAATTGGGAAGAATTTTTTTAGGCGGTCTTATTATTCCAGCGATAATAAAATAGATCGAGAAATTCGGCAAAGCTGCGAAAATCTGGAAAAATCAATTTTCAATAATATAAAGAAGAGGACTAAAAGTAAACCGAAAACTTTTCTTCGTCATTCGTCATCTTGCGGTATATTACGATTCGTTAATTTTATTGATCAGCAATTTCATTTATTCGGTAATTGGACAGTGTTTCGCGTTTGAAAATTTTTGAAAAAATAGTACCTTTCGCCGATCGGCGGGCCTTCGACGTATCGTTATTTCGGTCTCAGCTGGAAAACGTACGAATCACGAGTGTATCGGCGAAAAGTTTGAAATTTTCGTGAAGGGGAGAATTCGCGAATCAACTTTCATTCTCTTTGTATCGCGGTCGAGTTAAATCGTAAATCGGAGAGGAAGGAGACGCTCGCGTATATATACTTAGCACTTTAAAGGGTGAGCAGAGTGTGCTCACGGTTCCAAGAGACATTCGAAAATCCTTTTTGCGTTCTCTCCCGTATGAAAGATGAAGGAAAACGCAAAGTGGTTTCTGCTCGTCGCGGAAGAGTTTCTTTGCCATCGCGGAGAATGATGGAAGTCGAAGAGGGCTCTCAGCGGTTCGTCTTGTGGACCGTTTCATATTTCATTCGAACTCTTTGCAAGCCGATGCTGCTCTACTCGAATCTACTCGAGTCCCTCTTGTGTACGCTACTTCTACATACGCATATACATATATACACTAAATATCAGTGTATGTATATGTACAAATCGTTGATTGAAAAATAATAGACAATTTTCAAAATTCCACTATAATTATACCAATACATAGACTGGGATACCTCGATGCACCTCAATCGGCAGTGAAATCCGTCGAGTATCATTCGGTAAATCGAATATAAGAGCGTTTGTTTTCGAAGGGAAAAACTTGAACGATCTTCAATCGCGTTTATAAATCTCATCGTTTTTACAGGGAGAACGAAAAGTTTTTTGGACTTTTTGATTCCTAAAAATTGTTTGACTTTTTCCAATATATATCGAGCGCTCTTTTTCATACATCGTTTTATTGAATCCTGTTTAATTATAATTTCTATGTACGTGCTATATAGGATACTTCGATGATTACCATAAGCGCAAATTTGCCAGAAAAATTCTAGCTGTACAGTCAACAATACAGAATCTCTAATGAACATTAGGAGAATTTCAACAATCAAACTCGAAACTTTCCTGAAACTCTGCAACTCTGTTCGATGCAATGTTCTTTTTCATTATACATGACCACACATTTGGATAATTAGCTATTTCGCATAATTTCATAATTTTTTATACACAATTTCGCGGTGAATCACGATGATAATGATTACCACAGGAAAAAAGAGAACGAAACGTTTTTTGGATTTTTTGCTTCCTAAAAATTGTTTGACTTTTTCCAAAATATATCGAGCGCTCTTTTTCATACATCGTTTTATTGAATCTTGTTTAATTATAATTTCTATGTACGTGCTATATAGGATACTTTGATGATTACCATAAGCGCAAATTTGCCAGAAAAATTCTAGCTGTACAGTGAACAATACAGAATCTCTAATGAACATTAGGAGAATTTCAACAATCAAACTCGAAACTTTCCTGAAATTTTGCAACTCTGTTCGATGCAATGTTCTTTTTCATTATACATGACCACACATTTGGATAATTAGCTATTTCGCATAACTTCATAATTTTTTATACACGATTTCACGGTGAATCACGATGATAATGATTACCACAGGAAAAAAGAGAACGAAACGTTTTTTGGATTTTTTGCTTCCTAAAAATTGTTTGACTTTTTCCAATATATATCGAGCGCTCTTTTTCATACATCGTTTTATTGAATCCTGTTTAATTATTATTTCTATGTACGTGCTATATGGGATACTTCGATGATTAGCATAAGCGCAAATTTGCCAGAAAAATTCTAGCTGTACAGTCAACAATACGGAATCTCTAATGAACATTAAGAGAATTTCAACAATCAAGCTCGAAACTTTCCTGAAATTTTGCAACTCTGTTCGATGCAATGTTCTTTTTCATTATACATGACCACACATTTGGATAATTAGCTATTTCGCATAATTTCATAATTTTTTATACACAATTTCACGGTGAGTCACGATGATAATGATTACCACAGGAAAAAAGAGAACGAAACGTTTTTTGGATTTTTTGCTTCCTAAAAATTGTTTGACTTTTTCCAATATATATCGAGCGCTCTTTTGCATACATCGTTTTATTGAATCTTGTTTAATTATAATTTCTATGTACGTGCTATATAGGATACTTTGATGATTAGCATAAGCGCAAATTTGCCAGAAAAATTCTAGCTGTACAGTCAACAATACAGAATCTCTAATGAACATTAGGAGAATTTCAACAATCAAACTCGAAACTTTCCTGAAATTTTGCAACTCTGTTCGATGCAATGTTCTTTTTCATTATACATGACCACACATTTGGATAATTAGCTATTTCGCATAATTTCATAATTTTTTATACACAATTTCACGGTGAGTCACGATGATAATGATTACCACAGGAAAAAAGTGTGCGGTGAATGGAAAATGCATTTCTGAATGCAAATTAAAAATCAAATAAAATCCAACGAAAATCTGTAATGAACAAAAGGTATTCCAACAATGGAAAACACTGGAAATCCAGTCGAAATATCGCAGCTTTGTTCCATGCGCAAACGCACGTTTGCATACGATCATTTTTACGTTCTTCATTTTTTATTTTTTCAATGGCGTTCCCGCATAAGCCCATCGGAAAGTTTCAAACACATTTACCATCGAAAACTCGATTTAATTTTGATGAAAACAAAGCCTCCTCCATCAGGAAGCAGAATTAGTTACTGCTCCGAAAACCCGCTCGAGAACAGCAGAGAACGCAACAATAGCAACTGCGACTCTCGGCCAAAAGCTGACACGAGTTGCGTGATTTGTGCATATATATTTGTGTGTGTGTGTGTGTGTGTGTGTGTTGCAGAGAGCGCCAGAGGGCCCCCAGAATTAGTAAGGGTGATCTATGCTTCGCGTTTCGAATTAAATCAGGTGCATATTTCGCTTGATAAATGGACGTGTTTAAAGCCTACCGTGGCAATAATAGTGCATAGTACGGATTCTCTCGTCCCTGCACTCATTCTCATATGTATTTTGTATATCTATATGTAAATTTATATACACGTATATTACTCACTCCTGCGCGATGATTCAACATGCTCAGTGATTGTCGTTATTTTTCAATGGCCCCAAACAATTGTTGTTGAGCATCAAAATAACGCAAACTCGTAACGTATTTATCCTGTACGAGAGGAGAGACGAATCGAGATTGCTTCTCGATTTTCGCACGCCGATGATTCGGCGCTCGTTAAAAAATCGAACGCGCGACGAACAATCGAACGATGCAACGAATCATTTTAATGAGAGAGAGAGAGAGAGAGAGAGGGAGAGGAAAAATCGATTTTATGTACGAGTAGATGTTTATACAACACTGATGGGAAATTATTTACCACCCTTTTTTTCAACTCCACGTTTGATCGTCCGACGTAAAATCACAAAAGGATTAATTCGATTATTCGATAAATTCGGATGCTCTTCCTTCGAATGGAAAGAACGTGTTTCTGTGAAAAAATTTAATAGTCGAACACGAAATTTTATCGAGATTTTTCGGAAAAGTCAGTACGTGTACGATATTCACGTTTCAATTTGAAAAGTTTTGGAGTGCAGTTGAAAATTAATTAAAAGTGTGAATTTTCACGTAATTGAGATTGAGGTTGAGTTTCGATACGGTATTTGGTTGAATGACGAATTGTCGTTATGAAGATAGTTGTTTTAAACTCGCATGTATTAAAAGCGGTCTATTCGGTCAAAGTTTTCGCTCGTGATCCGCTTTAAACTTTTCCATAAATAACAATGCGCCTAAAATCTGTATCGCATGCTTGAGGGCCTTTAGCATACTCGGCATCATCGCAGAGTGCTTTTTCCTACCTGATTTAACAAAATTCCTAAAACTCCGAGATGGGGCAATTAAAGTATCGAGCCATGCGGAATAATACTCGAGTTAATCCCGAAATGAATTATTCTGATGAACATATTACACTCCAGCGTTGAATTTATACGCTGGTTTCACAAGATGAGACTCTACGAGATTTGATATACGAGAGTACGATGATATTTTGGTCATTTCTGTTGAATTATTATTTTCATAAAACTCCAACGACATATAACGATATTCTCGGTCGAAAAATAAATTGTGCTAAATATTCGCACATGTTTGTGTTTCGACAAAAAATTTAATCTTTCTTATAAATTTAATCGGCTTTCAAAAAAGAGGTTGGAAACGTATAAATTTATTTCTGATTCTCCCGTTTCGTTGGACAAACAATTCCATCCTCAACTGTAAATAAAAAAAACACCATGGATCAAAAAGAACTCTTGCAAATTTATTGAAAAAAAAAAACATTCCGCAGAATATAATCATTTTTTTTCTTCGCCAAAAAAGTTTTCCAGCGATTTTTCCAAATTAAACAACAAACAATACCTCGAATAGCGAGCATTCCATTATCGCAGCGACGAAACGAAGAAAAATAATGTGCAACAAATCATTTCTTCTGTACGAGATTTTTCGAGATTTTAAGGACCACATCGCGCTACGAAAATGTTCATTCTTCAATTGCAAATTTCCGGAAAATTGTCGCAAATATGTTGAAAGCGGACGAAGCAGAAACCTGGTGTTTCGAAGCAAAGAAAATTAATTATTCGCTCAAAGGGCTCGACCCGGTCTTCCCCGATTGACGGAAAACTCGGAATTACCGTAGAATTATACGATTTTCGTGATGAATTCTTCGACCTCGCGTTTCGACTCGGGGATTCGTTGAAATTTCTCGAAATACATATTGGATTTGTCGAGCAACGCAATTTATGTCTGGATTAAGGAAACGAGTTAACGGTGGACGAAGAAGTTTTATTTTTGTTCCGCCGCGAGTCTGGACCGTAAATGGATTCAAATGGGTTTGCACAGGGACAGAAAAATAAATATAACAAGATGGGTTTTTATCGACCGAGAACTGGGCTAGGGACGTGCGAGTTAACCCGATGCAACGGCTTCACCATAAAACATTGATCCAGTGTGTTCCTGAGACACCAAGACGATAACGGGAATATATAACGTATGAGAAACAGGTAGTTATACATCTCACGTCTCGCGTCTCCAATATGTTTTCGCGAGATGGCCAGCCAGCCAGGCAGACATCTGTATGTATGCGTTGTCTGATTATGGAACATGTCACAGGCTCGTACGACACGAGCTTGCCAATAACTCGGAGATTTTCTATTTTTCTCGAGCGTAAATATATATTTTCATATCGCGACGGGATAAGCTTTCTTTTATGCATAATAAAGTAGTTACGATGTATGGAAAGATTTTCTCTCGTCAAAGTTACAGCTTCGTAGAAAAAATAAATAAAAAGACTGTGAAAAGATAACGTTCGACGTATACAGATGAGAATTACACTGCAGAATCCAGCTGCCTTTTTGAGCGTGAGATTCGTGTCAACGTGCAGCCTCCCGAACGGTCCAACCGTTTCGATTATTGCGGTCACTCGGAAAATCATGAGAGCTGCGAAAGTCGCTCGGGTTTCCCTGAAATATTAATGACTTTTGCGATGATTATCCATCGATTTTTTCAGCTTCATCTCTTTTGCTCTTGTAGAAAGAGTGTAGGCTAAAAGCTTTCGCTGAAATTTTAACAATTTGACGTTAGATTCCACGATCTACCAGACGGTGGAAGGATATGACACGTTGTCGATAATTTGGTCGAGAAAATCGACAGTAAAAATCGCGATAATATTTAATGCAATTCTTGATGAAATTGAAAAATCAATCGGCATTTTTCGTACGTGTCAATTGGCGCGATGCTTTGGTATAATTTTTTTTTTTAAGAAACGGAACTTTCCAAGTTAATTCGATTGAATGAAAATCGATCGACTCGCGAAAAAGTATTTTTCAAAAAGCATCTCCCAAACAATCGAGGAGAAATAAAATTTTCTCTCGGGGGTGAAAAGCAACATCGAGGAAACGAAGGAAACGCGAGAGGGGTTGATTCCCTTACCGGAGTATAAAACCTTCATTCGATAAATCATCTTGAAGTAACGTCACAGGCAATTTCATTTCCGGAGAAGGTAGATATTATTATAAAGTGAACTGCTCCGGCTCTGGAAAGCGGACACGAATAAGGTAGATGTGAGGCTCCTCGACGTCGGGGCGAATCTTTTCTTTCTTTTCTCTCGCTTTTTCTTGCTCCAGATTTCCCTTTTTTTTCCTCCTTCGTTCTTTTCTTATATCAACTCTCCTCGCCTTTTTCCGAGAGCGTTTCGCGAATTTTCGCGGTTCCACGGGATAAGGGCAACTCCGAACGTCCTCTCCCCCCCCATTACAAGCCTCAGGGCTTTCAGGGATACACTCAAATATGCTCGTAACGGCACTGCTCATTCCTCAACTTGGAATTAAACGCTCGCGGAGTAATTGCGAATATTACTCTCGCGCCTGATCGATGACATAAAAATGACCGTTTTCTCGCGTATTTCAAAGTTTTTTTTCGAAAAAATGATCTAATTCAAAAAAAAAACTTTGATCTACAGAAAAATATCAGTTTTTCGAACGCTCGGGGTAGCGTCAACGTAATTTTTACGCGTGATGACAATTTCGAAACTTTTCTGTCGCGCTATTCGATCTTCGAGAAAAGAGATGCGTCATTGAGGCAAAAAAAATCATTTCAATCGCGGAAAAATCGAATTCTTCGGCGCCAATCGTAGCAAAGTGTCCCAGGGTTCGTTGAACTCGGTCGATTCGAACGCCCGGAGCGATTGTCGATAAGAATCTCGAGCGTGATGAAAACGATGAAAAATTATCGCTCGCGAATTATTTTCCCTCGCGCGATTCAATTTCTTTTTTTTTCTAAAAAAAAAATCGCGCACGAACGAAAAAGGACTTTCAGTCGGACGCGAATTTTTCGTTCTAGAAACGGCGATAAACTGTCTCAGCAGTTTGTCGCACTTGCGGCTGCGGGACGGAAAATCCAGCATTCCTTCTTCAGTCTTCGATAATCCGCGACAAATTTTAATTGGCTCGTGCATTCACGCTACGAGCCGTCGGTTCTGTGCGAGCGAACAAATATTCGTGTATTTATACGTACTCGATGTGTAAATACATGTATATACGTATATACATGTCTTGCCTTAACGATTTAAGATTAACGCTCCTGTGTATAAATTGTGCAGGAGAGACCAGTCTCCGCGAAGTGGAAAGAAAAATAACGACGCAGATATGTTCTTGAACGGACGAAAAAAAAAATGAAACGAACGAAAAAAGAAGACGAAAACTCACGAGGAATATCTCCGCTGAAGATACGCGCTTTCCGTACAGTTTCTTTTGACTCTCGTCCCCGTGTTTCCTTCGAAATGTTTTTTCGACTCGTATTTTCGTATCGATTGGGTATTCAAAGTGTACCGGATACGCGTGGGTTTCGCCGCGGCGAGAACCGCGGATCCGCTCCGCCCTATCTGATCTCAGTTGCGCTACAAACACGTACTCGTAATAAATACAAGTACCTATGCGAAGCACAGTTTATTCATGCTGATAAAAGAGGGCGCGATCGTCACAATAACTTTGCACGTGAGGGAGTCGAGGTTGGTAGGTTTTCTTTTTTCAAACAGATTTTTGACGTCTGATCAATTGAAAAATCATTCGCAACTTTTGTCTCTGTAAAATAATGCAAAAATCACGATGCTTTTTCCCGGCGATCTGTCGGGAGTTTGGAAAATGAGAGAGACAAAAAAGGGCGGACTTTGAAGGACGAAGACGGGCACATCATCGAACGATACCGGTGAAAAACTGGGTGGAGGATTAATTTGACGTTAAAAGACCCGTACATCGTTGGATGTCTGGCTGGCCCGTGTCCAGAAAACTGGGTAATGTCGTGTCCGCGTGCTGACTCGCTGACTGGGATGTTGAAGTACACAGACGTGTGTACTGTATACATATATACGTATACATGGATGTATCATGAAGGGTGAGAGCGAGAGAGAGAGAGGAGGAAGAAGAGAGACACATTGCGGGTTCGTTGGAACGGAAAGGTTGAACACACGCCAGAGAGGAAAATTGAGCTTGGGAGGGAGAGAGCATCAGTAGCTGGGATGCTGGTCCATTTTAGCTATATGGAGGAGCAGACTCGCGGAGGGTAATTAATCTTGGCAACGTTGCTGGCCTCGAGTGTCGTCGTCCCAAAGAGTCATCCTTCCTGTTCATCCTGCTCTCTCGTTCAAACGAAGAATGAGTCTTCGTTTCATCTCTCCTGTTCATCTCTGCTCTGTGCGAGAATCCGACGCTAATTAATCCAATGCTATTGATATTATAATTGAACCTTTGCCCTCGCGGATGCGTCCATCGTAATTATTTCCATGACGATTTGTACGAAGAGGCTCATCCCCCCTGTGATTATACAGCGCGTGTCGAGAACGTCGATCTTGTGCACTGGCCTTTTTTTTCTTTCCGGAAATGGGCATTTGTTTTTTCTTCAGCGCGGAGTGTCTCATCCAGGATGTTAATTCGGATTAATTCGGACGAAAGCAGTCCGAGGGGTGGACACAAAAAAAATAATACCATACTTTCGGAGGAAATTTTCTACCGACTCTGAAAATGGAATTCAAATGAGAACCAAAGTGGTTGAAAGGTCCGCTTTTTCAGCGAGGATGACGAGTCTCGATGAGAATGTAAATTTTCAAGTGCTGTGAGTAAAGATACCGAGGTTTTTTTAAATTGACGACTTTTTTCCAAAGCGTCATTTTCCTCCAAAAGATACCCTCCGAGAAACGAAAAAAAAGACAAACGAGGGTGAAACGAGGGTGGGGAAGAGGACCCTCAGCGCAGCGAACAAAAACTCTCAATGAAAATATGAGTGCTCGCGTATTTTCGGCTCTCATTTTATTTGCGTTCGCGAGAGCGCAGTTCGCCTTCGACAAAATTTTCGAGTGTCTTGCGAGCTATGAAACTGCCAAGTGCATACGATTGCCAATTAGCGACAGTGAAAGGGATAATTAACCTCTGTAACTCCACTGGTGCGTGAAAAAAAAGTCATCTCGTCGCTTCCGACCTGCCGAATGTCAACCGTCATTTAGAAAAAACTGAACATTTTTTTTTTTCTAAACGTCATATTCCACGATCAATTCGCCGGCATAGATTCTCCCTCCGAGGCGATAAATGAAGGAGATGAAAAAGGAGGGAGACACCGAGAGAAACGACGCAGATGCGTCGTAAGAAGCGTCAGAAGCCGATTCGAACACGGGACGCTTCCAAGCCGGCAGGTTGAATCAGAGTATAAACCGAGAGACATAAAGGGTTTACCGTGCATGTGCACGCGGGCAAACGACGTTCTGCTGCTCGTCCTCGGAGCGATTGACCGTGCGCTCTATCCCAACAGGGACCCATTGACCCACTCGGTCCAGCGGCTTGACCATCCAACCGGCAGTTGCACGTACACGTACATGCATACATACTTGTACATACCAATCTCATTTTCATCCCCCTCAGTCCAGCAACTCGCAATCTCCCTCGTCTGCGATATGTACGCGGCATGTTCTCTCGACAGTCCGCTGCGCCATCACGGGTACTCGTCGCTTCATCCCCTTTTGCGATATACATGCATCCCACCGTCCACAGCTTCCTCTATACACATTTATATGCATACGTATGCCTGTACGCTTCTAATTTGAATCAGCGAGAAAAACTGGCATTTTCTCGGCCGAACACATGCTGGTTCTCCTCGTTCCTCCCTTTTCATTCTTCTTCCCTTTTCCCCTCGCTGGTTTATACTCCTCGATGAAAAAGCGGATAGTTTAATCACGCGGTACATCTTTGATCATTTTCTCATTGCGATTTTATTCACGATCGATCGTCGTTTTTTGCGGTTTACCGATTATCTCATGCAAATTCCGTTTTTTGTGCAACTTCCGCATATTCCTTGCGAAAATTCATAAAATCGCCGTAAAAAAAGGATCCCAAAGTGAAACATATTTTTGGAGCGATAACGGATCGCCTTGGATGTAGCAAAATACCGCCCAAGAATTTCCGCAGCCTCTTGTTTACGATTTTATTTTTTATTTCCCATGTTTTTTTTTTGCAAAATTCAAAAGCCACGCGGAAGTGTACAGAAGCGATGGAGAAAGTTGCGTTCGATTCCGAAAAGCGTTCCGGGCGCGCGTAATCGATTTTGCAAAAAGGCGTCACCGCAAAATCTGCGGATATATAAAAGACAGATGTATATAATTATCGGATTCTTCTCTCAGCTCGCTCGGCTCGTCTCTCGAATATTGCGTCACAAAACCGACGAGAGTTTCTCTTTTCGATGTTTTTTTTTCTCTCTCTCTCTCTCTCTGTCGTTCCCGAGACTTCCGCATCGAGGAACTATTCGTTTACAGATATAGAAAAAGTCTCGCGTCAAGCGCAAAAGCGGCGCGGCGTATCACCGCGCCACTTTGAATTTATCGAATTCTACGGTGAACTAATGGACGGTAATCGCTACAATTTAACGAAGCGCTCGAGCGTACGCCGGTAGTACCTGCGCTCTCTTCGGCAGCCATTGGATATCGTAGTTTTTTTTTTTTTTTTTTTGCGAGTTCGATACAACGAGGGACGATGTTGCGAGGGCTCCTTCGTTCTTTATTTCTCCTATTTCTTTTTTTCTTCATTATTTCTTCTTACCTCGCTTTTTTCTGACATCTTCAGCCGAGTCTAGGATGGAGACGGAAGCAATCGCGAACTGCTCACAGCGCAGGGGGTATATCGAGAGAACGGAGATTTCCAATTTCGCCATGGACCCTCTCTCGTCCTCTCCATAGCTTCTTTTTTTTTTACCTCGAGGACGGATATATATATTTATATCTTTGTTTCTCCGGCTTGGCTCTTTCGCATTTTTACGCTTTTTTCTCCGTCACTTTTCTCTCGTTCGATTATTCTCCCTCGCGATTTCGGAGGCTGCGAGTTGGAGGGAAAAAAACGTAGGAAAATCGCAAGATGGAAATATAGCGAGATGAGAGGGAGAGAAAATGGCCTCCGACGTGAGTGGGATGTGCGAGATAGGGGCGAAGAGGGATGAAAGCTTTTTTTTTCTGGCTTTCTTCATTATTTTATCTCGCGTCAATGGAAACTGAAGAGGAGGGAAGCTTTTATGTTCCCTCTTATTTTCTTCATACCTCGGATGCTGTATCGAGTTCGTCCTTGCTGTCTTCTTTCTCCTTGATATTCCTCGGTCCTTTTCCATCCTCCTCATCCTCGCGTTCTTCCTTTTTCGCGAGACGTTTGATCTCTCTGCGAAGAGACGGAATAACGCGACGAGCTCTTCTCGCGCATCAGCGGAAATCGATTTTTTCGTCGTTGATCGAAGACATCGTTAGTTTTTCGAGTTTCCAATGTCAAACGACACTTTTCTTCGTCTCCTCGCTGCGCGGATAGCTGAGACGAGGGGATGAAGGGATGAACATTTTTGGAGGTCGAAAGGAGCGTCATAGATCGGGCGAATGGGCGATGCTTTGTTCGATCTCACTTCCGGTGGGATTATCAATGAGCCTTCGATCGATTCATCGTTCATCATCGTCATACTGGTCCATCGTTCATCGTAACTGCTAGTCGTTGTTCGCGAGTTGGATGAACATTGAACCACAGTTTGTTATGCTCGCTTGATTGAAACGCCAGGTTTTTCCATCAGAAGCGTCATTGCGCTCTCCCACGATTTGTATAAATCGAGTCTTCCTCTGTCGAATGAGGATCGATTTTACACTCGCAGCCCACCGGATACCGCGTTAGCACAAAGAAAGTTTGCGACGATTTTTTTTTTTCAAATTCGGATCGATCACATACAGTACAGTACAGATACAAAGTAAAGAATTCTATAATCATAAACTAAATTTTTCATTTCGTGGATTTCCGTGTGACCAAAAAAATGGTTCGCACTAGACTTTAGCGAAAAGCGTCCATCAAAATCCGTCCGTTTCGTCAGTCAACATTTTTTTCCTATCATTTAACAATAATAATAACAATGGATAATCAGCCCGTTTCCTTAGATCTTGCATTAACTTTCCTCCAGGTGAATTTCCGAAAATTTTCATCCTATTATCATCATCATCATCATTGCACAGTAGCTCGAGAATTATTCTCCGTTTCCGCGCGTGACTGCGATATTTCGCGATCCTATCGCGAAACAAAACATTGCGACCTATAGAAAATTTCTCACGTTGCGATAATCTTCCGCGTGTGGAAGGCTGAATTTCGCAATTTTCGCTTCGTCATACAGAAAAGCTTTGGATAAATCGGCGTACGTAATACCCATCGCGATGTACTACTGGTGGTTAAAGTCGAAATACATCGCGTCGCTTTACCATTTTTTCCCCCCAATCCTCGCCCTTCCTCTCGAACGCCACACGTACACACACTTCGCGCAATTGAGTAATGGATACATTTAATCGCTTTTTCCTGCGTTTGTTATTCCGTTGGAAAATGCACGCGTGGATTAACAGTCGCGGCGGCGTGGGTGCGTGCGCTGGAGCGCGTGACACGTTCTACTTGCATGTATATCGTTTATTACACGTAGCGTATAAGGGTATATCACCCCCCTACCCCTTAACCCTCCCGCACTGCCCACCTGCGTTGTGATCATACCGGCTATTGAGGATACACGTGAATCGGCTTTCGTTGCATTATACGACGGGAAGAGGAGGTTTTCTCGCTCGAATCGCGATATCCCAGCGTGAGTTACGCGGCTTCGTTAACACGTTTCATACCCGCTTACGGACGTGCGCGCACGGTTATCAGACTCTATTCATTTATGGATTTCTCGTATGTTTGGCAGAGAGAGAGAGAGAGAGAGAGAGAGAGGGCGGGATGAGAGGGAAAGCATGATTTTGCGTGATCGCGTATTTTATGCCCTCGTAATAAACCGGCGATAATAACAATAACAGCCAAAAGTAATAAATACGACGAATAACGAGTATGATATCGATGATTGTGGAATTGACGGGGATGATGGAAAAAAGAGCGGTTTTTTTTCTCTTTTTTGCAAATAAAGTGGACAAAACTGATGGAGGATTTGGGAGAAAATGCGAACGTATGGATTTGTGCTTGGAAACGTGCTTGGAATTTGTGTAAACTCGGCTGAAAGTTATTGCACGACGATGATATTGCGAAAATGTTTGAAAAGTTTCAACAGATTTCGAAGAGAGTAAAAATCGCGTTGAAATCCACCGGAGGCTTCCCGTGTCGAATTTTACGACGGGTTTGTGAGATTCTTCGAAAATCAATGATAATTGGGGGGAAAACGAGTGAACCGCGAGAGATTCGCGACTAGCGAGGGTCAGTTCATTGTTTGTTCCGTCTGGAACGCCCGATCGCCCGAATAAGCCGTCTGTCAGTGTGTTTTAGGCGGAAAAGAAAAAAAACGAGAGACGAAATTCAATCACGAAGCGCGTGCAGGCTGATAGACCTTTATTCAAAGGCTTCGTCAAAGAAGGCACGAGAATGGCTAATTAATAGGAGGTTCTCGAGCGCGTATTTCGGGAGCAATCGAGAAGTGAAAAACAATGGAACGTAACGCCGATAATGAGCTCGTTTTACATAATGTACGCGCAATTTTACCCTCGAGGCAATGCACGGTAATCCGCAGCCGTGGGATTATAATGCACCCGTCAATCAGCACTTCGTAATATCAATCGCACGTAATAATTCAAAGGAAACACGAAATTCTCGACACCGACACGGAGTATCAAAAATTACAACGCAAACTTCTGTCGTGCTTCGTTGCAGTTCCGAATCATTTTCATCAGGTATAAATTTACTCAAATTTTGTACTCAAATACGTAACAGATCGCTTCGTTTTTATATTCCACTGACATGAGACGAATAAATAAATAAAAAAGGATCGCATATTTGCTCCGAGGGGTGATGATTTTTTTTCTACTTTAAATCGTTGAACGTGGACTTTTTGTATTCTTTACTCGTGAAATGAACGTTTAAACGAAATATTGTTTTACCTGAGACGAACTGGAGCGAATCCATGGGTTTTATCAACGATCATTCATTCCGGCATTAATAATTTGCTATATACCACGCTGAATTTACGTTTCTGGACACACTGTCCGTTTAATCTGGACTGATTAACTGTCGTTCGTGATTACCGGTTTCAACTGCCAGCGGGATACGTAACGCAGACCCTAATGGCGTTATTTCAATCGTATACAATGCCATAATGATTCTCAATCGCGTGGGTGCAATTCGCTTTATCTGCCACAGCGATGTTGTACATCATCGCTATTTCGATTTGCGGCTGGACTTGTTTCCATTTTATGGGATCGTAAATTAACGGTATAAAATAGAACACATACAGGCTGCTCCAAAATTCGATGTTAAAAATTTGCAGCTGAATTTAGAAATACTCCCTCCCTCTCTCCCTTTGGACAAAAATGTAGACAAACCCGTCAGGACTCATGGATATTCGTTTTTGTGAATTGCACGAAAAAAAGGTGAAGATAAATTGAAAAATCGGAAAGCCTTCGTCCGCATGCACCGTCGCATCTTCTCCAAGCTGCCACTCGCGAACGATCGTTTTAATCTTGCTGAGAAATTCCAGTGGTATTCCTTGACCAAAATTCAGCTTACGTTCCATTCCTCATTGTTCTCCGACTAGGTGGATCGATGCTCCAGGAGCCTGCAAGTCGGCCGCAGCTTCCGGCTCTTTATCTGTATCTTTTTTCATCTCGTGTGTCTAAACTTTGTGAACTCTTTTGGTATATACACCTGTGCAACTCCGTCACGACTCTTGTACCCAACGTTCTCTCGTACATGTGTTACACATATGTGCTCAAAGCCCCTAGGTGCTGAGGCTAACACCAGCGAACAAGCGACCGCGCACATCGCATGAAAATTCTATAGACTCAACACAAACGCACTCTCGCACGGACACAGGTACACACGTGGATTAAGTGAGCTCGCGGAAGCATAAGAGGACGATGATTACTTCGTAGAAGCAACGCTGACCCGGTAATCCAGGATGCGTAGCAGACCTGTAAGAAAGAAAAGCACATACATACCGATAGACGTACATACAATACATGCATGTACTGTTTGGAGTACCGGCGAGTGGACTCACGATTCCCCCTGCGGTTACCGACACACGTACGTACATTCGGATCATCTTGGTCGAGATGGATGCTGGATAGATCGGTAACCGGAGGAGCCACTCGTTTGCAGCCGGAAAAATGCATCGTCCGCTCAAAAAAATCGACCGATGCATCTTTGTACGACAAGTCTTTGCACGACTCATCGTCGATATTCTCCGATCGAATGATTTTCATCGATTTTTTGAAGCTGTGACGCTCGTGAAAAGTAGAAAGAAAATATGACAAAAATTATTTCGTGAAAAGTTGTTTTTTATCGTGCCTGCAAAAAAAATCGATCGCTCCGCTGTTTTGTCGTAACTTGATTGCGATTCGGGCGATTTTTTCAACATCTTTTTGAGATTGTTATCGTCCGAGCTGAATGTGCTTCAGAACGAGCGATTTTCTTTGGGGACTTTCATACCGTCGATAAAAACTCGGAATCCTTATTTTGTCTCGATTTTATTCGAATTTTACCCCCGGAAGAGCATCAACGTCGTCGTATCTTCAATTTTCTTATCGACTGAGAGCAAAAAAAAAAAAACAAACGCGAGTACGAAAAGAAAAGACTCGTCCAAAGTCTCCTTACGATGCAACACACTTTTCTCATTACTCTGGGACGTAAATGCATTGGGACTCGGATAAGTATTATACGAAATGGTTTGTAACGCGAATCAGCAGTTTTGCCGAAACTCGCGTTAGTTTGTTCGTGCAAAACACACGAACGCCGAGAGACTCGCCGAAAGTCTGCGCACACAGCGACGTACTTTAATAGAATTTACGGGGAACACCTTAAGATTTCATGAATACAAATATACCGACGCGAAAAACCGCGTGCCCGAGCAAATAATTTCGTTCCTCCCGCGGTTATAAATTATGTAACTGGTCCACCGGTTGGAGTCGCGTATATTCCGGCGCGCTCTTCAAGATTGCGTCGGCCCGCGCGAAACTCCTCGCGTTTTCTTCCGTTATACATTTGTTCGTATAATAAAAGTGTATATGCACTTTTCTTGACGTGGGCAATGAATATACGCAAGCGAGAAAGCACAAGCTGGTTTTTCTTGTACACAGAGAATGGGAAAAGAGGCTGAAAAACTTTTTCGTTTCGACGGACATGAAATTCGTCTCGAGCGAGAAAAAGTGGCGTTGACGATAAGGAAGGGTGAGGAAAACTTTGGAGCAGGATAATGCGAGCAAAGGCCTTCGGCATTACGCTCTTTTTTGTATCTGCTGTTATATACGGGCTTTTCCACGCCGAATCGACGAAGAAAAACGCTCCTTATTGTTTTAGAATTCACGCCAGTTTTTTTAGAATTCTTTCGTTTTTCATTTCGTTAATTAACGCATCAACGAGAGTGTTTCATACGAGAATCAATTTTCGTACGAGAGAACCATGGACAATATCGATTACGGGCTTTTAAAATTCATCGATATTTCATATTTGTTATTTTACGTTACACAGCGTAGGGAAAAGGTTACGAAGATATAAATATGAAAAAATTGTCCGCCTCGATACAAATGCGCAATTTATTTTTCTCCCCTACAAAAATTTATACGCACCATTCTCGTTAATGCCGCTATGAAAAGATAAAAGCTGACGGAAAACAAAATAGAAAAGAGAATCTTGACGCTCCAATTTTTCGAAATTGTTTGTCGTGGCTCGTCGTATTTTTGTGAACTTTTTCGAAAAATATCCTCAATTGCGTAATTCCTGTCATAAAAAAATTCGCGATCCAAAAATGGCGCGAAAAGAAAATCTTTGGATTTTCGCAGAAAAAATCTCGCTGCTCGTTCTTGGTTCGGCATGAAAGAAATTTCAAATTTCATATTTGAATTTATGTATCGAGGCAAGCCCAAGGTATGTTATAATTGTATATCACAGTTAGCTTTAACGTAATCTTGAAGGGTGTGTTATGTACACAATTTCGTAAGCATCTGGACCAGTTCTGAAGCTGGGGGTGCGAAGATCCGCGACACTGTACATAAAAAAAAAGAATCTCTAGGTTGTCACTGATTCTCGAGTTGGGATCCCTCGCTGTAATGCTCTCCTCCTTCTGCTTTTCAGCATCCACTCCGCCTGTATATATTGGAAGTAAAAGAAAACTTTGGCCACCGCACGCGGCACTTAATTGAATTAACGGAGCGAAGAAAAAGTCGAGCAACTGTCGTGGCGAGGATGTTTTTTTTTTATTTTTCCTAATGGCCAGAATTTTTTTTTTACCTCCATCGATCCCAGAAAGAGTGAGAAAACGTCTCTCCACCCTCATCTCTTAAATTATTTCATCTTCGATCGTACGGTTTCACCTTAAATAATTCATTCGAAGAGAAGCAAAGTTTGCTTAACAATTTTTCTCATAGATTCGTTGATATTTTTAAGATCTAAATTTTCGTACGTCAGTTTTGTTCTGTCAAATTTCTCGTGAATCAGCCCTAGCCTTTTGAAGAACGTATTTCGAGTTGTACAAATTTCCTTTTTTTTCGCGATCCTTCGACGGATTCTTGATCCCGTAAAACTGACAAGGGCGGAGCTCACCGTCAAGAAATTCGAGATGAAATCGAAGTTTTCGTGGATTTGGAAATTCTGTACGAAGAAATTAACGTATTGTTTGAACTTTTCAAATTACTCGAAATTTCGAACAGCGATATTCAGTCCGATTCCATTCCAACACCATTCCCCAACACGCTACCCCTGAAAATTAATGGTTTTTCCAGCTTGCCATTTAATTTGAAACAACCCTGCGTATAGAAATGCAAGTCATTCTTTAAAATAAGCTCAACAATCAGCTTTTCGTCCCACCTTGCCTGTCAATGAGTGAAAAATTGCCGATCTTTACCCACCGCGAAGTGACATTGCGCTTTCTGCGTACATTCTCTCAAAAAACTACATCTTCTACTCTTTTCGTAGTTTTCTCCGGGGAAAAAAATTCATGAACGATTATTTTCGACAGCCAGGGAATACCACGTCGATTTCGTTGGCTATACCCCGAGGGTTTTCTTCGACCCTTCGGTACCAGGAGGAGCGGACACGCGTCCTTTATCTTCTTTTTTTCCATAACAAAAAAACTTCTCAAATTACATTGCTACTAATTTTTTATTACAAGCAATCTTTCCGATTTTCAAAATGATATTTTCGTAGAATAAAAACAATCGCTCATCGTCGAACGTTTTGAGAAACTAAAAGCTCACACGATGAAAATTCAAAGTGATAATTTGAGCGAGGAAAAAAAATCGCGGTTACACTCTGAACTCGTGACAGACGGAGTAACAATTTCCGGCTGCATCTCCCTTGATTTACTCTCCCCTGCGGTCGACGTTTCAACGCAGTAGGACGCATAAAAAATAACGAAGCAGGTCCAATCTCAAGATTTCTTCGGGTCCATTCGTGTCTCTCGTCCGGAAGAGTGATCTGCGAGGTGTACGTTTTAGCGAAATGCCGTCTCGTACGACGAAATATATAATGCAGAGGAAGCCTCGGTAATACCGGAAGTACATCGAATTGAGAGAGTCAAGTACTTGTACTGTGCATTGTGTAATGTGTAGCATCTGCGTCGGAAACGACGCAGCATCACTCACACGGGCGCAAAAGTTGCTTCGAAAAAAGGAGAGGAAAAAATTCTCGGTCAGCTTTCTCGGCAAAGACTTTGAGCACGAATGGCAAGTTTGCTCAGAATATTTAAGATTTAGAGAGAAAGAGACAGAGAGAGAGAGAGAGAGAGAGAGAGGAATAAGGAGGGAGTTTAAATACACTCACAATCAAATTGTGTGTATACATACATATTATAAAGTATATGCACAGAGAATATACATAGAGACGCGTAACGAGGCTTTTAACGGTTTTACTGCTGGCACGTGGTTTTACGAGCAACTCGCTGGGGTTAATAGCCACCTCTTGCCCCGTATCTCGTTCTCTCCCTATCTTTCTGCCTCTCTCTCTCTCTCTCTTGCTTTCTCTTTCTCTCTCTCGCTCTCTCTTCGTGTTCTCCAGAGACTTCTTCCGCCTCTCATTCACGAGATTCTCGGGTGCGAAGCTCGAAATGAAAGAAAGAAAGAAAAAAAAAAGAAAAAATAAAAAGATGGATAGATAGGGAAGGTAAAATTAACATCACAATGAAGCGCGAGATGTGGAATTTGAAAAAAAAGGACGAAAAAGTTATTATACGTAGGAAATAATCTTATCAAACGGGGATGGAATCGTTGAAGGTTTCCTCGGGGGTTCGAGATTTTAATAATCATTTTTAGGAATTTCATTAAGGTTTTAGGATTTTTTTCTTCTCTACATTTTTGATACTTGGCTAGTTTTAATTTCATAAATTAAGGATATCGGTGAGAGGCAATTTTCTCACCAGTTTCAGGTTGGACCGCAGTATTTTTATGGTACCCCGCGATGGTACAAAAGTGACGCTGATTTTAAATAATAACAATATCGAAAAGATGTCAAAAAGGATTTTAATTTGCCAGAAATAGCACTTCCGGAATATCCTCGAGCTCCAAAATTTCGAGAGCTCTTTAACACCGACACTTTCGGTTGTACCTTGGCGACTGGTTTTAAAAATTGTCCATTTTTTAGCGAACGAAATTTTCGTGGTCTCGGACATTTATCGAACACCGAAATTCAAATTTTTTTCGTTCAACAGTGACCCATTTTTTTTTTTTCATTTGTCTCGGCGTTTTTATGACCGTCGCTGTGAAACGGCGCACCGATGAATTATTTGCCAAAGTTATCGTAATCTTACGTGCAATTTCAAGCTTTATCGGAAGCCCAGAATGCTGAAGGGGACACGCGATACTCAGTTTCCTTCGTCGGCACTCCAGCCTCTTTCTCTCCTCCTATACACGTTTCTATCTCCGTAGTATCCATTGCTCTTGCCTCTTTATTTCCATTGAGACGGATTTCACGGCTACGCGCGTAATTACACGTTCGAACGGCTCTTAATGGCTCTCAAGGATTCAAGCCGGTAATTGAATCCAGATTCTCCTAGGGTGCTACTCTCTCCCTCTTTCTCTCTCTCTCTCTCTCTTTCTTCTAGCAAATTTACAGTATTCCCAAAGGATATCATGGCTGGTACTCGCTCGAAACTTGCCCTCAGCAGCAGCTTTCTCCCTTCACCGTGAAATGTCCCGGTTGACACACACATCTACGCTTTATCGTTCAATTAATGCGTCAACCGTAGTTTTGTTGCACAATGTGCGATCGTAAAATCGCAGTTGACGAAATAATGTTCTCGTTGCTCAGCAGCGAAAACAGTTATTCGGAAATGAGGGAAATTTCGTTGTGGGCGCGGAAGTTGGGACGGGTATGAAATATATTTGTATGAAAATATTAAAAACAAAATGTTTCGTTATTTACATCGTTATTTATCGTAACATTTTGTGCCTAACATGTTTCAAACGCCCTGCAAGTTCTTCACACGCTAGTAAACTAACTTAATAATGACACAAAAATGCTACTTTTGGAGCAAAAAAATAACCGAAGTTGAAACGACTTATTAATGCATATGTTTATATTTATTTTAGTACATCTTCAGTGGAATTGGGAACATTTATGTAATGTTTCATCTTGTATTTTTTTTTGCAACGAAAATACAAATTTTCGATAAATTTTATATACTTTTTGAGAAAACATATAATTGCGTGGACTCTGAAAACAAATGTCCTTTCATAAAGGTAAGAGCGGATTTTATAATGGAAACGAAATTATTTCTCGAAACATTGTATGCTCGAGAGATATAATAGCGCACTTTTGTAGCGTTACGGAGCCACACCATCTGCTGGCCAATGAGCCGCGACAACATCCAATGCTGTCCAACAGCTACGACGATAACGGTTTCCACTTTTTGCCAGTAACAGCGGTTGACGACGAAAATACGTAACATTAGAAAATAACAATCACAGGTTTCTCGAAAGAAATCTGTTAAAGATACATTTTTTTCTCTTTTTTTTCTTCTAAAAATACGACAACAGCTTTAGTCCACGCGTCACAATATTATTAATAATTAATTCAAAAGTCAGATTCAAGAGTCGTTCATTTTTTCACACCATTTTTCGATTCAAATCGTGCCATTTTTTTCGTATCCGGTCTTTGTATTGGAGTACTGACAGCAGTATCGCACAACGAATTGATACTTCATGTTCCAATATCAAAAAAGTATAATTCATCGATGCCGAAAATCGTGTTTGAAGCATTGACACGTTGCACGAGGATTCCTCCGAAAGTGAGACAATTTAATTTTCGTGAACTGCCGTACTATCGCGTCGGACTCAATAGAACCAAATGACACTCAAGTGCGCACACTCCATCCGAACATATTGCGTATCCATATCCTGTGGGAGTATTTCCCATCAACGACAAGGACCCACTTTACGATCGGTTTTTATACATTCGACGCTGACGGGTGCTGGATAGATATTTATACGCGAGAAAAATGGCGGATAGACTCATTCCGTTGCTTGTTCTGAATTTTTATTGCTTTTTTTTTTGGTGAGCATATTGATGAATTTTTTTTCGTTTTATTGGTATTCCGATTAATTCGTACTGGGAGTTTCGCTCTTGAAAAATACATTCGCGGAAGCGTGTCGATGGGGCATCCGCATGTCCGCGATGGAGTTACGCATGCGCGGCAGCGCCCTCACGCGAGCGCGTCACTGTACTACGTACCGCCATTTCAATGCGAATATGTACGAGCCTCGGAACTCGCTCATTGACTGTCGTTTGGCAAACGCATTAAATTTGAAAGGTTAGCCACCACAAAATTCGCATCATGGTATTTTTTATTTGACAATGCTCCTGTGGTGGCAAATATTATTGAATCATTAAAAAATAGCTGCAGCTTTATTTCAATGTAACCGTACGTTTTTACGGGAAAAGCATCGTTGATATTTCTTTCGCAAATATTTGCAATTTGTAGATAGAAAGTAACACAGCTTTGGCTTCAGTGTGACGTTTGTAGTTGCATTAATTCAGAGCCTTCTGACTGCACACAGATTTATACGGCTCGGTAAACCAGAGCAGATAACAGGCACGAGAGAGGAGAATAAAAACGGAATAAAAATGGCGTGCACGCAAAGAACCCTTTTTGCATCCGTCCTGACTGTTTTCATTTTCCAATAATAGTCGGTGTATTCGCTTTTCGGGATTTTTATCAAACGGATTTTCAAACTGTTTCCTGCAAATGCTGCAGGAAACAGATTTTCCTTTACGTTCGTATGACATATCGTTTGTTCGTTTTTTTCAATGTATTATTCCGGTTATTGCACGCTCGTCCGACGTTCAGAGATCTTATAAAAGTGTCTTTCTACGCCAAACAGAATGACGACAGATTTTCAAGAACGAAATGTTAACTCTTCGGTGCTGTCTTCGGTGCTGTCTTCTCGTGACAAAAACAGCTACCTCACCGTCGAGCTATCTCGCAAAGACCATGGTATAATTGTTTTCACGGGTTCGCACGGCGTTTGATATAACTGCATTGCAATGAGAAATCGCGTTGCGTGCAAACGTCCTGTGTGTCCACGTGAAAGCCCTTTGTGACAAACGCACCCGCTGCCAGAGTTCCGGTTGAAATTCTGTGAGCATTATGCGGGCCTGTACACAACTTCTCGTCTTTGTACATGTCCCACAATGATAGGACAAACGCAGAAATCATATGTGTACCGGTGTTTGTGCTGCTTCCTCAAAATGTGTACGTGAGGGTGTTCCAGCGTTACATGGCCTTTGTTTCTCAATGTAACGTCCGAAGCTCGAAAGGAAACTGAGTTTCTGTCTCACAGCGAGACGCCCTGATGCCTAGCATTCGCCCAGGTTCCAGGACCCTGCGGCTGTCTGATATACGTCGTGGCATTTTAATAACGAATCGCGTCACGCCGTTGTTCAACAAAATTGGGGTAAGACTGTCCAAGGGAGAGCATCGACAATTACCCACTTGAAGATATCCCGAAAAGTCCCTCCAATCGAATGATATCCAATCCATATGACCTTGCACACGATAATTGGTATCCTTTGAACTTTGGTTTTGACGGTGATCAAAAAGTCCACGTACTTCTCCGCGTCCTTGCCATTTTTTCGCAAACTCCTCATCATATTCAACGTTTTACCCGACGGCTATATTGGCGCATCTTAATTCGGGTACCCGTAAGGGCACGAATGGGCTGGCTTTTTTCTTCCGTATCCTATCCTTATCTCGATTGCATGTTTTCTCGCGTCGTAACTCGATTAAGACAAGTGGAATGAAAAACCATCGGCATGGCAACGAAAGAGCCATAGTTACAGGTTGCCATGGTGTCGGGTACGAAGGTTTTGTAGCTGTGAGATCGTGACACTCGATGTCACACCCCGAGGCGGTGTCTTTCTGCAGGGTCATTTCCCAACTGTCCGACAACAGAACGAGGCAAAACTGGAATTACCGTGCGAACAAGGGGAAAGGACGCAAAAAAGATGAGAGGAGACTGCTCAGTGGGTTGAGCTGTAGAACGTATTACAAGTTATTTGCGAGCCAGCAAACATTTCTGCTGCCGGTTGAATCCACCCTGGCGAGAATTGGCCTTCTTACTCTCCTGCCTGGCCCGCAAGAAGTTTTGCAGCGGGGAGATGAAAATAACGAGAATGAATGACCAGGAGGGAAGCTTAGGTGGAACAAATGGATAGACAGAACTCCGGGAAGGTAACGTGTAGGTAACTAGGAGTTTCCAGGCATCTCTGAATACTGGTTATCCCTGACAACGAGCACACGCGTTTATGCCAACCCCGTTGATGCAACATCGGCCCCCTCGAGTGCTTTGGTAATACTTTTCCTTGGAAAAACAGACATCGCTTCGAGACTCCTAGGACGACGTGTGGCAACGCGTCGTCTGTAGGATTATCCGAGAAGAACCGGTCGATGATCCTTGGGTTCTAGGCTTATTAAACAATTATAGGTAACGATGTTATCACATATTTCCATCAGTCCAATCTCGAACATATCATTTATCATGAAGTTTCAATTACCGATCGGGACACCGATACGACGGTACCGTTTACCCTATACGTGCGAAACGGCGTAACATTTCTTCCCCTTATCTCATATGTGCGCGGAACCGTTGTACCGAAAAGATTCATGGGCTGTGCGTGAAGCAACCAACTGCTGGTCATGGGAGAAAAAAGAAAGGGAGAGAGAGGGAGAAAGGTAGAGAAAGAGACGATTTCTCACATCTACGTCTGCTGGGCGGTTGATACGCTGTTGAAGAAGGCTCACGTATGAAAAGAGACCCAAAGGGAAGAACGCTTAACCCCGGAGTGGAAGGTTTTTTCTCTTGCTAGTTGGCTGTACGTGCTCGAGGGAACTCTGCTCGCAACGTAGCCCCCAAGTAGCCGAGTAGTTCCACTTGAGTGTATATACAATATGTATGTCTAACGCCCTCTGTGTGCATGTGTGTGCATGCTCGAGGATTGTGGATAGCCGTAGGTCTTTCCTCTTTTACGTTCTTTCTTTCTCTTTCTCTCTCTCTCTTTTTCTATCCTGCGGAGCAGCGGTGTCCGGCGTGCTCGGCCGCGTCGAGATCCACTTTGCGTTTGCTCGGCCTGCAACGGTGAAGTGACCCGTCAGACACCGATCAACGCCTCACAAACGTTGTAGAATCGCGTAGACCCCAGCGGCACTTTTTCCGCCTTCTATTTTTTCTACCTTTCTCCCATCCATCCCTCTCTACCATTTTCCCTCCTTCTTTATTTTTCTGAGGATCTTCAGCTCGACTATTTCGTAATCCTTTCGTACGTTCTCCAGTCGGACGGAACGTTCTCCAGTCGCTGATCATCACGAACGTCACATACTTGAAACGATCCATCGCGGAAACCAGATACGATGGAATGAATTTCGTTATCGCTTCTTTCCTCCGAGACATTCCGCCGGCTCTTATTTTCCTCTCGTGCTTTCTCCGTCGTTCGTTATTTTTCAAGTTCACCGCTTCCATAAACCTTCGAACGATGCCGTCCAGACGCTAATGCGCTCACGAACGTCCGATCCCATATCAATCCATCCTGGAAATCTGACATGACGGATTCAATTTCACTGTGCCCACCTTTGTTTAGGACGCTCTATCCAGTCTTATTCGTACGGGATGTGCGTACATTCTTCAATTTCCACGAGACAAAAGTGTCTTATCCAACGGTTCCACCATGTGAATAAAATATATTTATTTATGTCACTGATGTTCGCGTTCGTATGGCGTACATGCGTTCCGGGTCTCGTGACTCTCGCGGTGAGAAAAAGACGAGCACAGGTAAGATGAAAAGAGACAGCTGATAGTCGAGACTCGTGAACAGCCTGACCGAGCTCTCGTGTATTCCAACAGAGTCTACTCGCAGGGTTCACCAGTCCACACAAGAGGAACTTTTCTCCCCTGCTGCGTCAAGATCTATGGTCCAGCGTGGAGCTTGTGCGCTCGAGCTCTCGCCAAAGCTATGGTCACCCACGTCTTTTATTCAGGGTCAGCTCACTCACGACCCGTTTCATTCCCGGGCAATACACTCGTAATTCCTTTTTTCCACTCGTGGTAGTCCTCCTCGTTTATTCCATATACGTATACGCAACTCCTGAATGTGCATATATATTACACGCTGTATACGAATTCTTCCCACAGCAACCTACAATTTCATTCATTCGTCAACGAACCATACTTAAACCCGTTACACGCGGAGATATTTCACAAGGATTCATGCGCGGAAAAACGGCAATTTAGCGGGCTTTATAACGTTAAAAATGTCCTCCATGTGTGTACAATCGTATCCGTTTGAGGTCCGTACGAATCAGCCATGATCAAAAGTCCGAGACACTCCTGCTATTATTCCTATCGTCATTTCTTTCGTTATTTTTATTTCTTCATGACGAGAAAACACGAATCAGTTCGCACGTTTGCGTCGCGAGAGAGTTTGCCTGTGTATGACGGCGTATATTCATTACCGAGGCTGTCGCGGACCGTCTGTTGCGCGAATTGCGGATGTCAGCGATCAAGCGCAGGACACACGGAGCCATTAGCTATCTTTTTCACGGGGGTATTATCTCTCTCGTCAGCAAGCGTACATGAGCGTATAAGAATGTATATTATAACGCATATGCATACACGGGGTGTCCCCAAAATGGATGCTGATACTTTAACACCGTGTTGAATACAAAATTCCATGGCGAAAAGTCTTTGGGCACTTTTCGATCCGACGAAACCCCGCTGAGTTATCAACTGACATAGTTGGACCAATGAAACCCGTGCGCATGCGCGGCGCGCTCTCGAGAGAGGGGAGTGCGCGCGTCCGTTTGGCTCTAACTTTGGCAATCGATAACTCGTTGGATTTTGGTCGTGTGAAAAAATACCAAAGTACATTTCGACTCGGAATTTCATTCCGGATCCAACTTGTAGCGCTACTGACATCAAGTTTTGCGACACCCTGTGGAACATCAAAGAAGCAAATTGTTTTGTGTGCTTAGTAACGCGCGGGGATATCGTTATATGCACTGCGGTGACTTATCGTACTCGCGCGAGACAGCATGCATGCAGCAGTACGTATCGTCTCGTCGATTATGGTGTCGACGTTAGTTTCGTTCTTGACAAGTTTTTTTTTCCATTTTTACAAAAATACGCGTAATCTTTATAGACCCTCGCGTCTCGTGTTTTTCTCATGTCTTTTTTTTTCACGTTACATGGGTTTTCGTTCGGTGGACGCACGCGCGAGCGTGTGAACGTCCGAGATGCGATTAAAATACTTTTGCTGCATCATGTTTCAGCGATGTTTTTACCCTCGCAGCATCTTCGAAATTCTTCGTCCTTTGTCGGGTACCGATAGGGCCAGACGAACATTTTTATTTCATAAATCGCGTG
Source organism: Heteropelma amictum (assembly GCA_959613375.1). Taxonomy (NCBI): domain Eukaryota; kingdom Metazoa; phylum Arthropoda; class Insecta; order Hymenoptera; family Ichneumonidae; genus Heteropelma; species Heteropelma amictum. Next base: position 26,788,874 of record OY390723.1, read on the forward strand.
TTTTTCGTACGCGTTCGAAATCTACTCCACAAAGGAGTATTTTTTTTATTACACCGAGTAATTTCTTATCATGAAAAGTTTTCACCTGTCATGTTGATTTTTCACTGGAATGATAAATCGATTATTCATTATTCCCTATCGAATATGGAGAGGGATTAAATGATACATATACGCGTGCAAATGTATACATTTTCGCAACGGTCTTTTGTGGGTCCTTGCGATTTATATCTAAGCCTCATAAATATATTCATGAACGTCTGGTGTATCCTATATATTGACTCGTACACCATTCGTATATATATGACGTATGCACGAGAGGCTCTCGAGCATGATATTAAAAAATTCAAAGTTTCGAAGGTTGTTCATCGATTACATAAATATATAATAACGAATACACGTATATATGTATATTCGTACGCCATAGAAATAAGCAATCCATTTTCTATGTTCTTTTTGTGGCTCAACTTTGAAACTTTTTCTTATAACGCTGGAAATATTGAGTCTTGATGATACAACCAAGGAGAGATACGTGAAATTTTATGAATAACAATGTGCGAGCGAAAAAAAGATCGAGTACCTTTCTTCGGCGGGGTTTTGCGATATATAATCTGTGCTGTCAGCACGAGGGCGTAAGTCCACGAGCTCTCTCCAAAGTTTCGGTTTTGATGCCTTCATTTGTGTTATACGAATGTGTATATATGTTTATATACATATATTTCAATGCACACACTTTGTCTCTCTGGGAAGACTAACCATAGCGAAGAATAATATTAACTGGACCGCAGCATCCCTCTCCGTTTCGATCCTTCTCATCTCGCAGGCACCCAAACTCGCACGCAATTTTATGAACTACAGGGGCGAACAAACTTTTTAATTTCTCCTCGTACTCGCTTTGTACCCGTGTATTAAACGCGTTTATTAATATTTCTTTTTACGCTCAAGGATAAAAAGCCTTTGCGTGAAAAAATCTTCCACGGGAGAATTTCAAACGTGCTTCATCAATGTTCCGTATTAATTAGGACATTTTAATGAATTCTTTGTTAATAAATCGAGACACAACCCGTTGGTGATGATGATGAAAAAATTCCAATGATGGAACCCCAAAAAATACGAAAAAAAAGGAGATTGTGAAAATCAATGAAGAAACGTTTGAAACATTCCGACGTCCTTTTATCCTCGAAAAGGCGTTTTTCCTCGTCAGCATATCTCTTTTTCTCGATTCTTTTTTCCATTCCATTCGCACTGACGAAATTCAACGTAAAAAGCTCCACGCTCGAAGATATTAATTTTGCTTTATTTTCATTGACGTTGTACGGTTGATGAGGCTCTTTCGTCAACGATATCGTGTATCAAGGCTGTATAAAGCGATGTTGATTTATCGATGAACGTGAGATAAAATGATAAATGATTGAAGCGATAATGAGATGATGAGTATAAAAGGCAACGCGGCGCGGAAAGAGGATCGTCGATCTTTCATGTTCACAACATGTGGGGCAGTATGTCTTGACGCCTCGATTCGCTTAATGCTCCTTCAACATCCCAATGGCCCAATTAGTTATAATATTTTATAATTGAGCTCACGCACAACACCGAGAGTTAATTATTCGAAGCCGTTAGAATTTCTCGGCTCAAGTTGATCGACCGTAAACCTGTGGAAACGAACCTCGCATGTGTGCGAGTCGTAAACTGCATAATGGCCAGGCCGTTAAGGAGGCAACAATCATGCACATCGAACATTTTAGTCTACCTTCGGAGCGTTCTAATTCTTTTCATTTTTTTTTCGATCATCTCCCCTTGTTTGAGTTCCTCGAAAACAGGACGAGAAATCGTCGCGTCAAATTTAAAAAAATTTCCCGAGGTTCATTTTGATCCTCGTCCGTGAACGTGTTAAACATCGTTAATGCTGGTGAATTATCGGAAAGCCATTTTTCGACGTCGCGACAAAAATTTGTTTAATTAATACACTTGATAATAAATCGCGGTTATAGAAAATCAACTGTTTTTTTTTATATATTCAGCTCATACGTTTGCGTGCAATTTTGAGCGACTTTTCGTCACGAAAAGAGGTTTTTATTCGAAATATGAGAATTACGATTTCTTCCGTATTTTCGATCAAACAAGGCTAATTTTTCAAGTTTCTCTTTCTCTCACACGAAATTATCGAATGATTATTCAAGCCTTTTTTTGCAGAGTTTATTTGAATCCTCATCGACCAAAGCATCAACCAAAGGGTCTGCTTTATCGATAAAATTGAAAATAAAACAAATTTGTACCAAACTCAACATTTTTTCCAATATATCCCACTTTCATGTAGGAGTTTATATAACCTCAGGCTCGAGCTCTTTGGCGAGCGACAACCGAGCTTCAAAAATGTATTTTATTCAAAAAAATTCGACAGTCGTGGACACATTTTTCAAGCTCGAGGGCCAAAGGTGATACGTTTTAGTCGTCGATTTAACTTTGTTTAAAAAAAATGAAAAACGAACGGGGTTTGTACGAGCTGTCAATGCGATCCCAAATACCGTGTGTATACTCATCGTGTAACCCCACGTGCTTTTGTCTCGGACTTCGTATGGATTATATGTGTCAGGTTGATCCTTTTTACGAGGATCGGAGGATGGGAGGATGAAATGGAATATGATAATTACCAGTCTCGTCTTACGCAACTGTATATACTCTGTGTGTGTGTGTGTGTGTGTGTGTGTGTGTAATGTGAAATGAACGATACGAGGCAGCGATTGCGTATTACACGTGCGTTGATGCGACGTAAAAATATTAAACTCTCTTGATACGTTCTGCTTTTATATTATCTATTCGAGGCCACGAGATCAAATCTCTCGAGCTCAGATTGAAATAATTTCTTCCCTACCACTATAATTATACACATATGGTATACCATACATGGATAGAACGTAAAGGTAGACGACTGATTCAATTTCCCGAAATTCCTCACCAGCATCGATTCAATTTCATTTTTGTATCTCTTTCCCTCGCGATTTTAAAGAAAGAAAATGAAGAAAAATCTCGTTGAAAATTAAATCGTATTCCGCATCGATGAATGAAAATTCATGGAACTTTGCATATAAATCATTTTACTCGCAACGAAAAACGATGCCTTTCCTCGTCGTCTTCGTGCTTAATCACTCGGTTATGTGTTTCTTTTCTCCTTTTGTTTCAGGTAAGCTTCGATCGGCTGTATATTTAGCGTTTTATGAGACCGGATGCGGCTTCTTGGCCTTCGGAAAAAGGGCCTCGGGGAGTGAAGGTAGGTTGCACAGCTCGCATGATCGCTCGTTTTTATCGTGACATCACGAAAGTGACTTTGGTGATTGGCTGTACATACATGTGTAACGTCGATTCCGTCGAGGGTTTTAGAACGCTCTTCGCACCCCTCGTCGTTCTCCCTGCGAGATTGCAGATGGATACACATTCAAGAGCTCGAACTTATTATCCATGCGTGTCGAATGTCCATCCCGCGAGCTTCTGCCACTCTTGACTAGGCAATGAAAAAAATTCAAACGAATCTCAAGTTTCGTTCGCGAGTTACTCGACTAGTTACGAGCAGGCGATCCTCGTGGCGATATTTCTATAACATTGATGGATCGCCCCGATACACAACAGGACTGACGATTCTACGCCAAGGAAAAGTCCCTTTTAATTGAATCTCCCGGAGGCTGTAAAAACACGACAAGAAACGCGTCATTGGTTCGCCGGATAATTTAATCGATAATTTATTCACCCGTTCGCCGATGCTCGACGTTCATCCCTATCGAATATATCTCACAACGCAAATTCCTGCGTGCGGTAGCTGGTCGCGGAATAATGCGAAAAAAAAAAATTCCTCGCGGCAAATATACCTTCAACTAACTTGACGTGAAATAAAATGCGACGCTTTCGCAATCTCCGAAAACACGCTCCATTTTTACTCGTTTTTGAGAAAAAAAAAAGTAATAACGTTCCATGTACTTAATGGCATTAATTGGTCTTCGTAAATACGTGAAAAGTATCGAAAAGTAACAATTCCGCGCAACAAACGTTCTCGACGTTTAAAAATCGCGACGCCTGTACATTTTTTCGAAAATTTTCCGTTCCATTTTTATTAATCGTAAAAAAATAACGATTCGGCATACGATACGAATGTTACAAATATATCCGACACACGATTATTTTGTGAACTTTGTAACGCCAATAATGACGAGTAACAGTGCGATCGCTCTTGACGTAATTTTTCCTTTTTAAGACACAAAGAATTTTTCTCACGAGCGAATCGTAAATTTCGGTGTCAATGAAGCTGCTAGCATGTTTCGCATTCAGCCTGGGATCCACCGTGTGCAGAATTATCCGTGCGTTACATGACGCTTCAAAGCAAAAAAAAAAAAGAGAAAGAAGGGGAAAAAAGATCTGCAATACCTTCGCACAGATCCCTGTCGCGATCTTATATACGAGTGTCAGCTGCGAAGACGCGCGAGATATCAGCTAGCGGAGATGTAATTTCTCAAGAGTGTACGTACATAATACGTATGTACGTGCACGGAAGAATCCTCGTAGATGTTCCGGGGACTGCGCGAAGGGGCAGCCCTTTTCCCTGCGTTGTATATAATTATTGCTCATTTGTGTCATTAGTAGCGAGCAACGAGTTCATTGATTAAAACCGGTCAGCTGGGCGGTACGCGGGATTTATTTCGTGCCGTAATTACATTAATCCAACAAGGCGCAAGCGAGCCGAGCGCCTCCTATAGGTAGCTACGGCGCGTCATATAGTTCGGTCATTTAATTACGGTGCCGTTTTAATTGGTGTACCTTTTCCTCATTAGACCTGTGGCCTCGCCGGGCTTCTTTATCGTCATTCGCTCCTCGTCCCTTTTCAGAGTGTGTGTCTATCTTTTTTTTTTTTTTTAATATGAAGATTCATATCCCAGACGAACGAGAAGATCCACCGCCCAGCCTCTTCCTTCCCTGCCGTCCTCGACGTCTGTTTTTTTTTCTCTCTTTCGAAAAGTCACTTTTTTTTAAACTACTTTTTTAAGGGGTCCTTCGGAACCTTTTTTCCGAATTTCCTCAAATTCGCTCGTTTCGGCTGGTTAAACAGCGATTCGAACTCGCAGCTTCCACGCGGGCGATATGAAGATACGTGTGTTCCCTTTGGAAGGGCGTTGCAATTTCAGGTTCATGCTGTATCAAAGACAGAGTGTGTTGTTGCGGGACAGATGGGACGAGAATCGCAAGCTGCTAGTGACAAGATAATATACACCCAAAACGAGATGATGCGAGATCTTGCTGACGACACTCGCTCGATGCACCCGCGAAATCCCGTTATGGAGCATGTGTGGCTGTATTGTGGGCTCATCTCTGAGCCCACGCCGCCATTTTCTGTATCAAACGACACACCGATGAGAGCACTCGGTGCAATTATCTTCCAGCGAAGCCTCGGCGCACTCGACATGTTCCATGCACACCAAGCCCGCTGATTTCCATGTTTATGTCCATTTATACCGGAAGGACCATTCGAAATGAGCCATTCGAATATTTTGCTCGGGATTCACGCTACGGAAGAAATAATACACGAATAAAGCGTAAAGATCGTCGAGCAGCCAGTTCGTCACATCGGGTCATTTTTCCAAAATCGTTTTTCACTTTTTTTCCTCAATGGAGGACAAAAAAAGAAATCGACGATTCGATCGCATTCGCATCCCCTTCTTTTCGTCGTTTTTCGTCATCGTGCTGTCAACGATGTACGATCTCAAAAATTCCGAGATCGAGTATACGATAACAAACGCACAAGCACGAGAGCATTCATTTTGAATCCTATTTCCGCGACGATTTCGAAAATTTATTGCAAAAATGGCGAGAAGAAAAAATTGGGAAAACGTTTGGAGATCTTTTATTTTATCTTCGTTCGAGATGAATTTTCTTTTTTTTTTTCGAATACGCGTTTTTCGAATTTCTTTGTCCAGTTGGCTCGAACTTTGACGATCGATAACTCGAATTCGAAAAAGTACCAAGATACATTTCGCCTCGAAATTTTCATGCTGAATCGAGCATTGAATTCTCAAGTTCCAGTTTTGGGACACCCTGTATATGGGTATGTCGTATTATGAAGTGTATACGTCGTTGCTTCCGGTGGATGGTGCCACGAGCTTCCTGTGAGTGAGTGAGTGTGCTTTTTTTTCTTGTTTTTCGAAATGCCTGATAAATATCGAAGGGGCATGTTCAGAGCAACGAGTGTACTGACAACGCTTGTCAGGTGCAATCGGTGCACCGGCAGCTGCTTCTCCCAAGAAACGTTTCCGCCTACGATGGATTATTGGCAAAACGTCTCTGACGTTACATGTATACATGTACCTAGCATAATACAGGCTCGTACTATATCTATAAATTTTGTTAACTTATACATATAATGGTCCATGGAAAAGATTTCATCAATAGTACATAGCCAAGCCAAGAGAGTCTAGATTTCAAGCTTTCGCACGCTCCGTACATCTTTCCTTTTCTTTTCCCATCGAGCTGTCAATTATTCTCGTATTGCGATGAACAGAAAATAAATAGCCGAGCTCGTACATACCCTTGACACTCGAATACATCGGAAAAGTTTCGAGCGACTTTCTTTTGGAAAAACACCGAAGAAAAGTGAGGAGAAAAATATATTAAATTATTTTCACGAAATTCAGATTTTATGTGAGGCTTTTTTCAGGAATATTTCATTCCAATCTACACGTTTCTTCGTTAATTTTACTTTCTCCTTCTTTTTTAATTCGATCCTTTTTTTTTCTTTTTACCTCGCGATTAACTGTCTTATTTATTTATTCGTTTATTCATTCATTCGTTCTTTCCCTATCTTCGGCCTGTATTGGAAGATAAATTTGATGAAAATCTGAAGAAAATTGGGGATTTCGTTCCAGTGGGAAAAATTACTTCCTGCTTGTTGAATTTATTTGAATATCCGGGGCTACTTTTCGGCATCCAATTTTTTTCGAGTCGATAAGGGTCGGACCCTGGTCGAATTGACCTCGAATACCTCACGCATGTAACGTATGTACACGTATCTATTTTTACATATCTTCAACATGGCGAGTATGAAGATGTATCCATAAATCTGAGGGAATATAAGCGGAGAACATTTTTTTTTTGCCATTTCTGGGAGAACAATAACGGTGGACATAATTGGACGTTTCACATGAATTATAACGGATTTACGCACGTTGTCATTCGTTTTCAATTTTTTACTGAATTTTCTCGATATTTACACATTTTTTTACCTTATTTTTCAAATGAAACTATCAACTTTTTTGAAGATAATCGGTGAAAACAATTTTTTTTCACTATTTATGAAGATGAAGAGAGAGAGAGAGAGAGAGAGAGAGAGGGAGGTTTTATGTGAAAATCAGCAAAAAAAATGTTCGGGATGAAAACGCACGTGAAACGCGTATTTTCATCTCGCGTGCGCGAATGATTATCGGCATCACGATGACGCGGTATGATTTTTTATCTCAGTCGCGCGAGACCGCAATTAATAAGCCGCACGCGTTTATACATGACTTGCGGGTATATGAGGTACTTTAGCACGCGATTGGAAGAAAAATAATCTTTTATATCTCACGTTTTATCCGCTTGTATTTATGTTTATCGCGAGCAATTCGTTTCCTATGACGGTAATCGTCCGTTACGCCAGAAATTTATCGTCGCGTATTGAGAAAATTGAACGACATTAAGCACCGTCTCTCAACTACGACTCTTGAAAAAAAAATTTCGTACGCGTCTTTCGTACGTTCGAATATTCACAATTAAGGGTGTCCAAGCAATCTCTAATTGTAAATACTGTAGTCTTCTTTTTAAAACAATTATTTTAATTGCATATTCATTTAATTAATATAATTATAATTAAATTAAATTAAATATAATATAATTAAATATAATATAATAATAATTATCGAAGAGCATTTACTAAAATTAAAAGATAACTCAGTCTCTTGAAAAAAAAAAACATTTCGCACGCTTCGTCATACGTTCAAATATTGCCAGACATTCACAATTAAGAATACCTGGCATTATCTTCATTCAAGATTATCGAAGAGCATATACGAAAATTAAAAGGTAATTCAATCACCGACCTGTTATTTTATTTTTTTATTTCCTACCGGCACAACCGCGTGACGCGAGACGGAAAAGTTTCGATCGTATAACGCGCCTGTAAAACCTCGAATATGCGATTAAACAAACGTACATGCACGTTGTTCTCCAGCAACATCCTTGAGGAAATTTCTTTGAATATTTCCTCTGCTTTAAAGGACAGTAAAAGGCAGGATACTGATAATACGTAGGATAAATAGATGACTCGAAAATAGGAGGGTAAAAACTGAAAGAGTAGTGAAATAATAGCAGCCTGTCGTTATAAATATAAATATACATGTACTATATGTATATATGAGAAAAAAAAGGATTCCGTTGGTCCAACGTTACTCCGTTATGACCGTCTCGTCGTCACCCCCGTTGCAGTGCAACGTAATATACAATAATGGCAGGTTCGCGTACAGCATAGGAGACATCTGTGTCAGCTTTTTATTCGAACGGTGCCAAGGTCGGCGAACCGTGGATAATGTAACGAGAAAGCGGTAAGGGTACTTTGAGAAGAGGACGAAAAGATGTGTGCATGTGTCTGTTGAGCTTATACCAAGTATAATGGAGTTACTGGTAACGAGATGAACACCACTGGTACATGCACACTCGCACTGCAATGAGACATTCTCCAAGAGCAATATATACACGCATATAAACGCATTATGTACGTACTATACACAGGTAGTTACTCCAATTTTAGAGACACTAAATTTGAGAGATACAGCTTCCTGATTTCACGTAATTATCTCGAGTATCTCAAGAGCATTATTACGAAAAAAAAAAAAAACTTTCCTTCCTCATCTCAGCGTTGCAGTGATCGTAAGTACGAACCTCGCAGAAGCGTTATAAGGAATTCATCAAAAGCGAATCGATCGTTTAGAGAAAACATTCAGACCGTTTTTTTTTTGAGGCGCAGGGATATTTTAGTCGATATTTTCACGATCGAAATCTTTACGACGGTCGTACTCGTTCCTGCTTTGCCAGTGAATATTCTCTCGCAAAAGACGACGTTTCGAGAAAGTCTCGAATTTTGTGGATTTTTTTACGTGATGCTGCATCGTTTAGAAAATTTTTTTTTTATCAAAAACTTTGGAATTCGTAATGGCAGAAGGTATCAAACTCGACGTGATGCTTTATAACGCAGTATCGAGGGCCAACATTCGTTATTATATACAATAAAGCTTTCGTCGTCCTACTGAAATCGTCGTCATTCACTCCGTACGATGCAGCAGAATGAAAGGAACTTTGCATTATTAATCAACGAAATTCCCTCCTTTCTCAGTCATTCTCGCGAAGCGGAGCTTCACCTAATTATCTCGAGTATCTTAAGGAGCCGCGTCTACCGGAATAACAAATTTAACTCCGTTATTTCGTTATTGACCCAAATTGTGTCTGAATATCACGAGAATCGTACAAAAGAGGGAGCTTCGAGTGCGAATTCGCGTCTAAAGACACGTTCGGAGCGAATTTTTCACCCCGCGTACGTCCCACAAGAACTTTTTCTTTCGAAATACATTTTTGCCGGTATTTTCATAATCCGTTTTGCTGACAATTTTTTTCCAGTGTTTATTTATCAAGAACCGCACCCTCCTGCTTTGCGCTCCACCACGTCTGGACCAAGCGGGGCTTTGCCCAATTATCTCCACCGGAATGACAAATTTCTCTGCGTTATCTCGTTACTGGCACGAATTTCGCGTCAATATCACGAGAATGCCATAAAAAAAGAAATCATAAATGAATTAATGCCTAAAAAATTCATTCCAAACATCATATTTCCCACGTGTAAATGTCGTATTTTTATAACCCCGAGATTCCGCTCGGCATTCTCGCAAACTGGATATAAACGACGTTCGATGCTTGGCAAAATTCGAAACGTTTTCGCGGAGGGCGTTCGCTGTATGGGGAGTTTTTTTACTATCAGAGTATGATGGAGAATTATTCCTTGCGCAATAATAGAGAGAATTCAGCTCGACGTAATGCTTTATATAACGCGGTATCGAAGGTATCGAGAGCGAACATTCATTATTACAACAAAGCTTTCATCGTCGCACTGAAACGTCATTCAGTTCGTACGACGCGGCATTATGAAAGGGCTTTGCGTTATTAATCAGCAGCGAGGCTCCCCCCGTTTCTCCGTCAGAATTTTCCTGTACGTGTATATTCGAAATTGACGTCACAATTCCATTGTACGAACGTTAATTATATACATCAAAGTTAATTTCCATCATGCCGATTTATTCAAAATTCATCGGCAGCGTTGACAAAGCTGCCCCTTCATGTTCGATTTTATTCCAGGGAAGCGCTAGTTATTGATTTTACACTTTAGTCGTCATTACTTCCTTGATTGGACTTTCGTTCGTTCGATCCTTTTTTTGAAATTCGATCAGCAGTAAAGTAACGCTTTTTCCTCTCCTCGATCGCAATTCTACCGCGAGCTCCTTGAGGATCAATGCAGGCTTGTACGGCTTTTCGAAAAATCATCAAGGTGTCCTGAAGAATTCTTCTTTGAGTTTGTCGCATTCGCAGTTTGCTCCAAACGGCTTCGAGTTACCGATTATTACAAAAATAGTAATACAATAAAATATTCGATATTTAACGTTTGTTTAAATAATGTTTCCTCATCAGGCGTCCCCGCTGTCGTTGACGAACATTTCCAACGCGTGTAAAACACGTATCTCCCGTAAATGCTTGTTGCATAAAATTAACAACCTCGTCACAGTGCCTCTGTCGTTATGCAAGGTCGATGACGGGTTAGGTGCGGTGCTCGAGGGCTTGTGTATTATATTTCCGGTAACCCTCTGGAGAGACTCCTCTGCTCTCGCTTTCACCGGACAACACACATTCACGCAGGGGGTTCTCGCTAATGATGTGGTGCAGACACGTGCTTTGTGCTCCACCACATCTCGAGTGTCATGTGCACCCCATCGAACGTAACCCATATGGTCCATGCGTGGCATGTTACGTATATTCAACCCCGCAGATGCTCATGGCACGAGGAGGAGTCTTTGCTTCTCTAACAAGAACGCGAACATGCGCCAGGCTCGATGGACCATGAAAGACCGCATCTCGCGACAAGAACTACGCGGGGATGTGAATCCACTGAAACGATACGATTTATTCGACAAATTCATTCAATCAACTTTGGTTCTTTCCTTGCATGCTTTTCCCTCAAACACGAATCTTCTTCCATCATTCGTTTTTATGTGAAATACCGCCCATGAAACTTCCCAGCATCCATGACGCAGGTCCATACGCGACTGATTACACAATTATATCGGCTATAGTGGTGATAATTATCAGGAAGATTGTGGTGAAATGGAAACGCAGCTTTGTTTGCAGTGTCTTTCCGAGACATTTCGTGATCTGAGATTACGTGATGAGAAATATGCAAAATGATTCATCGATCATCAGCAGGATTGTGACGAGACGAAAATTTTGAATTTTTTGAAAATCGGTCGAGACCCGACCAGTTTATCGCTCAAATTTGCGTTGATCAATTGAATCGCGTCCTAGTCGATCGCCACGCTTTGGAAAAAGTATCCGCGTTGAAATATCGATTTGTTCCGAGCGTACGAGGTGTTCCAGAAACTGATACCCAAATCAGGGACAACATTTCACGAGAAGTAAGAGCCCCCATTGGCTCGAACTTTGACTGATTACACAATTATCGGCTATAGTGGTGATAATTATCAGGAAGATTGTGGTGAAATGGAAACGCAGCTTTGTTTGCAGTGTCTTTCCGAGACATTTCGTGATCTGAGATTACGTGATGAGAAATATGCAAAATGATTCATCGATCATCAGCAAGATTGTGACGAGACGAAAATTTTGAATTTTTTGAAAATCGGTCGAGACCCGACCAGTTTATCGCTCAAATTTGCGTTGATCAATTGAATCGCGTCCTAGTCGATCGCCACGCTTTGGAAAAAGGATCCGCGTTGAAATATCGATTTGTTCCGAGCCGTGTCATGTACGCGATCGTAAGACGTGTGTCAGAATGCTTTGTTTATTCGTTTTACATTGGTTAATTTTTTTTCGACCGACCGTGTAACGCGATCTCGCGACGCGCTCGCTGCGGCTGTTTTTTTTTCTTTCTTACCGTTGGAAAGTCTCGCGCGCGGTCGGTGCTTTTGCGGTTGGACGATAAGGTTGCGGAAGGCGAGACTGTTGGCGACGATAAACTACAAGGCGGTCCTCGCGTGTTCCCTTTTGTGGCGGATCGATATAGGAGAATCGATATACGATAGGCAATATCTGTAAAGTCCATCGCAACTCAGTGGCTCTTATAGGTGTGAAAAAGATAAAGAGATCGCGCGGAGATAACGCGCGTGTTTCGCACGCACGTTACGCGTCTGAATATCGAGACATTGCCGGGTCGAAATTGGCACGGCTTTTATGCACGATATACAAAGTGTTCCCGAGACTGATGCCCAAATAAGGGACAAAATTTCACGAGAAGAAGTGAGAGCGCGCCCCCTGTTGGCTCGAACTTTGACGATTGATGAAAAAAACTACCGAAATACATTTGGCCTTGGAATTTCATCCTGAAATCGAGACTTTGAAGTGGCGAGCTTTGAGACACCCGGTATGAGCGTCGAGAGACGCGCCGGTGTGCATACATCAATCGCATGCTGGATCTACAGCGCGGATGCTGCATCGGAACTTTGGCATCGAGAGATGAAGGATGAATGAAAAAAAAAGATGATTGAAAAAGTTTCCTCCCTTGGGAAAGGGTCTCTGAGACGAAAAGATGCCGTCAGCAGTCGGATGCTGTGTTTTGTTTTTTTTTCTCGTCGGAAAAAAAATGTTTCCCCCCCTCGAAGTGTCTGACAAACCCTGGGAAATTCACTCGCTCTTTTAGTTTTCCAAAAATAATAAATTCTGCATGAATGAGGTCTGTTTTTTTTCGCCGCGTCGGGAATAGACCCAAGGTGTGGAAAGAATGTTTTTTCCGTCGTCAGATTGCTAGTTGTACACCCTACGAATTTGCTTTTAATCGCGATAATTAACAAGGAGGGGGCGATTTTTAGGGTTTATCGCGACCCCCTGCGTTTCTTACTTTTCTCCGTGCGAACCCGATGGAGCGACAGATGGCTTATAGCTAAGGAGTATTTAGAGGAAAACGGGAGAGAAAAGCCCCAACGGCGGGATTACGGTAATGAAGAGATTAAATATACAGGTACATAATTAGTCGGACGCTGAAATAAATGGCACAGCCTTATACCGCATATACAGCCGAGATTCAACCGCTTTGAGGGTCGGAATACATCGAGAGGGTCTCTCGGATGCTTGGGGCAACAACGGAATGACTTTTTCTTCCGTGTGTTAAAGTTTGTATTTCAACCCTTTTTAGGACGAGGCAAAGCGTTTGAGGGTGAACGTCGTTCATTCTCCATTCTCTCACGAGGAAAATTTTAAGAAACCAGGACACTCGGCGTTCTCCGATGAGGCGAGGGATGATAGCGCGGTTGGAACAGGGAAAAACGAAAGAAAAAAATAAGGGTAAATCCATCCGACAATGGGTGTATTCCGGCTTACGATTAGAGCCCCCGGAGCCTCCGGTAGCCCGGCCACAGACATTATAATCCTGCAGTTAGCATTTTCCTTGTATTTTCCTCGATCTTTTCTACGTACGTGTGCACATATGTGTGTGTGTGTGTGTATACGCGGAGATTCGCCGTCTCTCGCGACTCGAACGTTAAATTAAATCTCTCTCCTCTCCCGGGCCGCTGCGCCGCGGTATCTTCTCGTGAACGAGACGTTCGAGATCTTTGCTTCGTAAGAAAAAGCAGAGTGTGTGACACGGGAAAGCACACAAAAGAGGAGTACATTATCCTCGAGCCAAATACCCCATGAGAACTGTTATCAGCTTTTGCTCTAATGGAATGTTCTGCTTTTGCGCTTGATCCCGGCGGGACGATCTTTTTTAACGCATCGTTCCGCGGTAAGCGGGAATTCTTCGTCGTTCTTCGTTTTTATTGAAAATAAAAAAATTGAAGATGCTCGTGTGTCTCGGCATTGCGGAATCCGCGTAACGGAGATTAAATTGCGAAGATTTTTCCGCGATTCTTCTTTACATCGTTGACCCTCGAGAGCACCTTGGCGAGCTTGCGATTGATATATTTCGCGATAAACTTAAACTTAAACTTAAACTTATCCTCGACTTTCGACGGATTCTATGGCGATCTGAAGAAAAACTACGTTTATCGCGAAGATTTTTGGCGGCCTCGAGATTGATTTGTTTCAGGCTGAATGAAAAATGACGTTTTTGCTTTTCAGGATTCACCGTTTTATTCGAAGTTTCCTTGAGGTGGTACGAATTTTTGAAAGTTCCGTTGACATTGCGTGGTAACTGCTGTAACTCGTAACAGACTTTTTGTCTTGCGAGTACCGTTAAATCGTCGCAATTTTGGCCGTGGGAGCGTCTGAATAGAAACATTGGATAAATACCGAAAAATATCGCATGTCAATGGCTAAATTTCGGTCGAATATACGCTCTGGTACAGAGGTGGATGATAAAATTCATCAAACTCCCGATATATTTGAATGAAATTCTCCCACCGTACGTAATTCGTTTGTTTCATGAATGCGATCGATATTCGACGGGAGGAAGCCGCTCCTCGACAGGTTGTGATTAATGTCAGAGCCAATTTTAATCCACGATCTATATATTTTTGATGCGGTGACGTAGAGGCTTTCGTCGGCCGATGATGACAAACCGACGGTGCTCTGCAAGGTTGGAAAAAAAATGGATAAAAAAAAATCCACCGCTACCGGTGTGCCGCGAAAGATCGTTATTTTGTTGCGTAACCAGGCGGACCGACGAGGTCAACGTTATTATATTTAATGAAATAATGAATCACGAAACGAGACAGGGTGGCGTGACATATTTCTCTTCCCCTCTTTTACCTTTTTCATTCAGTAATCCCGGCTGTTGGTATATATTTTTTCCTCGGCAAAGAGAATACTCGATCGCCGGCGTGACACTGCGGCTTCGTCCCTACCCTGGGAAATAAATTAATACACGTATAGTAAGCTGGGACCCGATGGCCTCAAAATTTTCGTTTTTATTTTTCGTTGACACAACGGCCATCCCTTCATCGATTTCCAAAACCTCGTCATTCCATCTCTCATTTGAAATACTCGGGGAGAGACGTTTTCATCATTTTTTACTCCAACTGCAAATTGAACTGGGCTTTTGGTCGTTAATTTTGCCCTCGAGTCGTCTGGGCATCGTGTAAAGTCTCTTGACAACTGTATAAATAGTGTAGCGATGGTAAATTGGTGACAAAAAGATTCCAAAGTTCGTGAAGGTCAACCAAGATTTACCAAGAATCATCCAACTGCTAATTCCATCGCCTTTTCGTTCAAAAGGCCGCTCTTACCCGACTTCTTCCTATGAACATCTCTCTGACGATGTTCAATACATCGACAAATTCCACCGTAATGTATCGCGGGATCTTTCAATCGATTTCAACTTTTGAATATCGCTACCGGTAACATCAGAAACTTTAGGAGACAATCCCGTTTCTTTCCACTCTCGTCTTCGTTCCTGCAGAGTCTCAGGGTGGAGCGAAAACCGCCAGGAATTAGCAAGCTTAAATTCTCAAATGGACGAAGCTGGAGATGGTCGTGGGTGTACGAGAAAACGAGGGGACAGCCGGAGCAATCGGCAAATGACCGTTTTGGGGTTTGGCCAGTGGGGAAAAGTGAGGGACGAGGAGCGAGAGCACGAAAGTTCGTCGGTCCGCGGGCCGGTCGAATTGTCCAGAGCGTTTCGTGAGAAGGACATGGGGAATCCGATGGTCCAGCGGAGATGAAACTCCGACGCGAAACTATTCGCGCGGAAGCTGCTGGGCAGCCAAAAGCAGCAGGATATGCACCCTGCGGCATATACAAACACACAGAAGGGTTGATGTCACCCGCAGTCGTGGATAAGGGCTGATCCTTTGGAACGTGTCCGAATCTCCGATCCTTTTGATGCCCTCCAGCTTCACCATTTCGCTGCTGTACATTGTCTCCGTATATCTCGCCTCGCCCCATCAAACGTTGCGAAATCCGCGCGTTTGCTGGTACCTTTGCCTTTGCTACTGGAACGCCCGATCTTTTGGACTCTGCAGCCTTCTTTCTGGCAATTTAAAAAAATATCGATTCTAATCGACCTTGAACTCCAGAGTTCTGTCGCTTCTCATCAAAAAGCTGTTTGAAATCTGCAGCAAACGAGAGTAGAAAAGATGTTCCGTGGCGTTAAAGATCCTGTCAAGAGCCATGGACATTTCAGAGAGCAAACAGCACTTTTTAATGTCCAGACAAAAGCTTTGCCTTTTGCCACGATATTTCCTTCGACATATACCATTTCTTTTCGCAACCTGTAGGGGAAAAAAAAGATAACGATTTCGATAAATCTCTCTGAATTACTTGGCGTCTAGACACCGTTGCCTCTCTAGATCCATGTCTATCTGCGGTATGGGGTCTGTGGAATCGTCCTGTCCTTGTCAATGGCTTGTAATTATCATGTGCAAAGTCCGTATAATATGGCCGTCTGGGCTGAGAGAAATGAGCACATATACGAACACACACACACACACACAGGGAAGGGGGGGCTTGCACATGAGACGCGAAACGTTAGTGCGAGACTAGTGCTGTGGGTCAGTGTACCGGTTTGACGTACACCAGAGAGCTCGTCGACTGGGTGCTCACGAGGCTAGTCAGCGGTAGCTTCTCCTCGACACACCTACAAAGTGTGTACTGGTACGTAGGATACAAGTAAGGATATGTAAGCACATATGGGCGCATACGTTGTTTATACATATGTATATATATGTATACATATATAGAGGGAAAAGGAAGCCAGTTTATCATCGCTAAAGCGTGAAATGCATCAATATTCACGTACACGAGGAGTAAAATCTATTACCGAAACAGTTAACAACCATTTAACGATAGTAATCTCGTGTTTCAACGTTCATCGCGACTGATATAATTATCGCCGCAATTTTTCTTCCATTCGTACGCAATGCGGTCTTAAAAAAAACCTCCATCACGGACCGTCCATCGTGGAATTCTTTCCCCGTCAAAGTGCCAAGTTTATGAACAAGTTTTTATTTTAAACTGATGAGAAAAACGACACAAGAGGGAGCGAGGTAAGAACGACAGCCCCTGTCGAATTCATGTAATTTTTTTTTGTAATTTTTTCTCATGTCGCTCAATTTGCGTTGAAAATGAATAGAGCCTCACCGTCGCTGGGATTTCTCTCGAGTTTCGGTATGAAAAAGATTAAAATGTGTAATATTCTGGATATATTTTTTTGACGTAATTGAAAGGTTAAAAAAGGTATGGCGAATCACCTGGTGTATGTTAGTGAGAATCAGCTGGTATGCAGACGTGAAATACCTTAAACTGTTAAAATCTCGAATAATATAAGCGCGTTGTTGCGTTCGAGTGCGAACCTCTCCGTAAATTTACAATCTCCTATTAGTGTTTCGCTTGGGGTAAAACTTAATCTACCGAAAATTTACTACGCAAAAGTATAACCAGATCTCAGCTTAAGCTCACGCGCTTTCAGCTTCGCGGAGATGTGTGTGCACGAAAAGACACTTGGTCCCGCCGTATCAGGTAGTACAGGGCGAGGAAGAGCGGGAGGGAGAGATGGCATTAGCTTTTAATCCGAGGGTATTGCATCGTGAATTTCTGGCGTAAATATATGTATGCGTAATGTATGAAATTTCTGCAGATTTTGCAGAAATTATGGTCGCATGAGAACCCTGAATGAGAGATCTTCGGGTAAAAATAGGATTGCCGGACAAGTGGATTAAAGTTTATTTGTCACGATGCGGACGAGGGTAGTTTCCATGACGATGTGCAGGAAAAATTCATTATCATTTTTGTCGTCGATTTTTCATAGAAATAATCGTAGATTTACGTTGATTAATCGAATAATCATTTCTTCGAACATTTTTTCGTTCGTAATCAACGAATGGGAAATTAATATTATTTTTAGCTGGGAGGTTATCGAGTTTATTGCGGTTGCTATTAATGATTTATCGCAATATCGCTGGTTATTTTATTATTTCATCAAGCCCGCAATATGATCAATGTAATTTCGTCGCAATGCCGCGGTACCGCGATTTTGTGGTATTATCATCGCCACATCCATCAGGAATCGCTTAGCGCGGCATGGGAAATTACGCGAAGATTCGACAATGAATTTTCCATGAAATTTACTCTGATGATCATTGTTAAAGTGTCATTATCGGAACACATCGTCATTCGGTTCGATAATAACGCTTGTTTGATTTGATTTTTAAATTTGGGTACGATACACCGTACGATTATTGACGCAGGTCTTCGGGAATCGCTCAATGGAGGGAAAAGAAACGTCACGAAGAAAATTCCCGCATTAAATATATATTCGATGAATTCGAGAATTATTTAACCTCGATTTAAGGGCGTTCCTTGCGTACAAACGATACAGGGGTAAAAGAACGTCGACCATTTTTTTTTCGTCTCGCCATCAAGGCTAACCTTCCTGTCAACGTCTGAATTAACATCAGCAAGATTCTAACTGGACAAATAAATCGTTGAATTTCTCCGTTTCGAAGCAGACTTTTGTCGAGTGTTCTTTATCCTCCAAACTGTTTGTCGGATGAAATTTTGTTATTTTCGTACGGGATACACACCGTACCGTACATACGATACAGGGGTACAACATATCGACCATTTTTTTCGTCTTGACATCAAGACTAACGCTCCTGTCAACATTTCTCAATTATTCCATTGCAGATCTTCCAACTGGACCAATAAATCGTTGAATTTCTCCGTTTCGAAGCAGACTTTTGCCAAGTGATTGTCAAAACGCGTCGCTTCAATTTTCAAATTTCCAAAAAGTTTCCCAATCTTCGCAAAAACATTTCCCAAACACACCCGACAATAACCCGCCGTGACGACCAATCTCGAAACACGGTCGACGGGCGTCATAACGAAGTGGGTGATTGCACTCGCGATGTCACAGGACGCGTCTGCGAGCGTATCATCTCATCTTCATCTCGAAAGACATTAAATCGAGCCTCTCGTCTGTGTCTTCTGTGGTATTCCCCGGAGTTTCCTCTCCCCCCTCCCACCCCTCCCTACCCCCATGCGGCTTGGCTAATAATTCCATAACGGTCCGCACACGGACCCTCGTTTAGTTTCGTGACGTATATGTATCTCGAAAGTAATTCCAGCTGTGGCCTCTGGAAAGAGTCCAGACCGAGACGCGGAGGACCAAACGCGGTAAAAGCGCAGAAGCAGCCAACAGCAGCGGTGTAATCCGCTCTCAACCCCCCCAAAGCCCCCTCGTCACCCCGACCCCATCAGCAATAGCACGGATGTCTCGCGAGGATGATCACCGCTATTATAGTACCAGAGATAGCCATCGGCTATCTTGTTTCGTGGAAATAACGACGCGCGTCTCGATTCATCACGGGTTCCGCGCGCCCACGCCGTAAGATTCCATGTATTACGATTCGATAAGGAAGTAACGACGTGCGAGAAGGCATTGGCCTTTCCTCTCGAACATAAATGGGTGAGGCACTTTCCTCCGCAGCTTGAGCACTCAACTTACAAGGGGATTCATCTCACCGTGCATATACCCCTCCTGTACCGCACGGCGATTACGTTTATTATTATTACTATTTTTTTTCTCACCGCCGCGGTAGTGCCAAAGGCCATTTAAATTCGCGCGCCCATGTTCGGGGATTACACGACTTTTCGATCATCTGTGAAGGTAAATTGATTAGTTTTTTCATCTATTTCTTTTTATTTTTTTAAACGAGATGAAACACGAGCTTTATTGAGAAAATACGTCGCTGATGATCTCGGGACGTGCGGTATCCTGGACACCCCAGGTTCTTCCTGGGGTTGATTAAATTCGCGCTAAGAATTTATCATGTTTCGTAACCTCCGAGAGTAAATTGATTTGATTTATTTTTTCGACCAGGTGAGACACGATTCTTTTTGGAAAAACAGATCTCCGATTGCAGGATTTTCAATTCAACGTACATGTGGAAACTTTTTTTGCAGTCTCGAGGGAAAAAGCGTGCGTCGGTGCCCAAAGTATCGTGATATTAATTCGGATGCGCGCAGTTACGCTCGATATATTTATAGTTCATAAGCGGTTGTAAAGGTGGCATGGGCGGAGCTTTCGAATCGTCTTTATATTTCGAATAAATGACGCAGCTGTTTTGATACACGAGGCTTCCCTCTTGTTTAACGGATAATAATTTATCTGATGAACACGAGAGTCGGCGATGTGGAACAATTTTCTTGGATATCGAACGCCCACGCTATCTCTCGCATTTATAACGATATTTTATATGCCTGTGTGTACAGGTATAAACATCAAGGTGTGCAAAAAAAAAGAACTCTTCTTCTTTATCTTCTCCCTGACGGATTAAAAAGCTTCGGTCGAACGAAGAAAGAAGCCAATCAAAATTGCAGCCCTCTATATTAATATTCAGAGGTGCCTCGTCGCTCTTTTCTATTTTTCATGAGAAAATCCAATGAGACTTTTGACGAGATCTTGATTATTATTTTTCACAAACATCCCGTACGATATGTCGTATTTTTGCGCAAACGTTGTTTAAACATGGTGTTACAGCGTAAATAAAAAATAGCGCAGAGAAAAATCGACATGCACACGTGCGCGTTCCTCGCCCGCAGATTCACGGTGTGAAGCATCGAAACACGCCGAGTTCCACGACTACTGAAATCTTCCTCGTCCGTATCTCATTGGCTGACCGAGTATAAGCTTGCCCTTTGCCGCTGCTATTTAAACCTTCGCTAGTATTCTCGTATTGGAAACAGCGAGATCGCGAAACGATAATTATCAATACGTCGAGAGTGCGCATCCGTTCTTCATCGCTAAACACACAAGCGCGTTACATGCGGAATCCTGAAATAAATTATTAACGTCTGACACGCGAAGCCGGCTTGGGCAAACGTATTGATAAACGAGCGCGTCTCTCGCAGCATCCCTGATGCTCTCGTCCAGTGAAGCGGCTTTCCTGTACATCGCAGAGGATGCGTACACGCGTATACGTTGATCCTGAAATCTTTCGGCGTAATCCGCGCGAGGAGCACCGCCGGAAGAAGCCCTCACTCTCGCGGAGATTACAAACTTCCGGTACAATCTTTTCTTTCGCAAATATCTTCGCACGAAGATCGCGGACTCGAAGATCTCATTTATTCCCGATTATTCACAAGAGCGGAAAGCTTTCGCGTTTCCACGACATGCACTTTTTTCCCCCCTGCTTAAGGGTGTTTCGTCGCTCGAGCGAACACTCGACACTCACACTTTTCTCGTTCGTGATGCCTCTGCCGCTGCTCGATCGTTACCACTCGTTATCTCTTTCTTTTGATCCGTCGAAGAATTCATACCGATTTTTCTCGAATTGACGAAGTTCATCCACTTTGCGCCAACGATCTTGCGACTCTCCGCGATGCTTCCTCCCTCTCTCTCTCTCCGTCTGCCTTTCTCTTTCCGTTTTTTCTTTTTCTTATAGCTTGTACTCCGGAATGTAATGGATAAATAAAAAAAAACATGAAATAAAAATAAGAGAAACGAGAGAATTCTCGTATTGGCGATATATTTCATTCTCGGTGAGAGAAAGGATGAGCTAAACACAGCTGCGCGTGAGCGTGACTATCGAGGCGTGGCGATAACGATGCTCCGATGTAACGATATCGATAATGCGGATTATATCTTCTTCTTCCTCACTATGGTTATCCATAAGACGACCCATGGGGCGAGATGGGCGCCGGAGGGGGGATATACTCCTTTCCGTCGTTTTGCTCTCTGTACGCTATCGAAGAACGTTGAAAAAAAGTTTCCGGATTGCGCGGCTTTTTACGTACTCTCGTTATTAATACGCCATCAACACATTGAAAACTTTCATGTCGGATAAAATGTTGAAACAGGGAAAAAAACAGTTTGTTTGCGTAATGAGGAAACTTGCGGAATAGTCTGGTGTTCGACCGACAAATCTTGTCATCGTCGAACGACTCGCAAACGTACAATGTATATACTTTCAACGAATATCATTTATCGTTGTTGATATTTTGATGATTTCAACCCTGACGAGAAATATTTTCCCGAAGATTTCGATGTCTCGTGGTTTTCAGAAGAATTTACAACCCTAATGGACCCGAGTCGAAATTTGGATGCTGTATCAAACCTAAAACTGTTCTGTTAAAGTAGGCATTGTAGTGTGAAAATAGGCGTTGGACAATGCAACTTTAACCCTACTTTCAACCTGCAATCTGTTCGATTTTTCCGTTTTTGCTGTTCGTAGGTCGAAAGTAGGCTTTAATTCCTGATCAAGGTATATATATATATATGCGGCCGTTTGTGTGTGCCATTGTGTATGTGCGTGCATATTTTTCAATAACCGCAACGACAGGACTTCGAGGTTCAACAGAGGACTTGAACGATAAAGACAGAGTTTTGTGAGCCTTTATAGCGTCAAAGTAGCAGCTCCCCCTGTATTATAAGCGTTGCAGACTCAATGAAGGTTTTCCAGGATTTACTTGCGTGAAAGTAGGCTCGAATAGCTCATAGAAGTGGTAAGGAAGGTGTGCTAAATTTAGACTCGGAGAGCCTCGATGTTATCCTATATCGAAACACGATCGATGGATCAATAATATCGTTCCGCCACTTTGCTCTGCTAAAAAATGACTCCTCGCGCAATCGAGAGCGAAAGGAATTTGGATTTCGGCTCGAATAACAAATTCGGATTTAGCACAGCCTTCGCCACCCTCATCCGCAACATCCTCCGAAGAATTTCGAAATTTCCGCATAATTTCAAATTGTATTTCACCTCGTGCGCTAGTCAAAATCTGAGTGCTCTGAAATTTATGAAAAAAAAGCCATTGCGGCCGCGGAGAGAAACGATACGAAAGAATTCACGCGGTCCCTGCTTATTCACGTATAGCCGCGATACGAGAAGGGGTAATTTCATGAAATTCGTTTAGCCGGTATCGAAGTTCGCCCGCACCGATACATACCGCGTTATCGTCGTTTCCGGTTTCGCGATGAAGAAAAAGAAAAACGCCCGAGACGCCGATCGAGGCAAGAGAAATGGAAATGAGACGGTTCGCCGTGAAATTGAATGTAAAAATGTTATCGAGGGGAGCAGCAGCTCGCGCTGCAGAACCAGCAGACGAAGAGTTCGCTCGGTCGAACATTTTGTGGTCTTTTGCCTGGCTGACTGGTGCCCGATTCCACCTCAACAGCCTCAATTTGTCTGCCTTCGTTGCTACAGGAAATATCGAGAGAGAAACCGACTCTCACGTTCATTTCTTGAACCTTCCAAACCGCACACCCTTCGACTCTTACATAACTCGGATCCTTTTATTTCCTTCAACATTTATTTCAATAATACCACTCGTTGCTAGACGCTCTATTATCCTCAAACGATTTTTCCATCTCCTCTCCATAACGAAATCCACCGAGACTCATCTCTGTTTTTCTTCACAAAGAATCCGACGGTGTTTAATCAACGTTGAAAATGAAGCATTCCTCGCCAAAGCCATCTCTCGAGAACCGATGCTTAGTATCGATGGCAAACGCTTTGTCGTCTCATCTCGCCGAAACTAACCGATCGAATCGCAGTAGGATAGCGATCCTTTTGATTCGTTTAAAGTTACATCGATAATTCCCCGTTCATCCACTTTTTTCATCCCTTCTCGACAGAGAAATTCACCGAGACTCTATTTTAACGCCAAAACACTTGACATTATTTACTCGACGTTGAAAATAAAGCACTCCACACTAGAGATGCCCCTCGAGAGCTGATCTCAAACAAAAATACGTGACGCACAGCATCCGATATGAGTCAAGCCGTAATAAACAAAGCGTATTAATTGACGATTTATTAAATATACAACGCTTTCGTGCATAAAGAATCCGATTCATTTATCCAGCGAGCAAACACTTTGTTTTCTCCCGACAAAACTGACTGATAAAACCTAGTACGAAATACAAGCGCTGAGCTTGGTCCTATCGTTCGCGATTTGATCGCTGGACCGAGCTCACCTCATCCGTCGACAAATACCTTGTCGAATCAGTGCTCGTTCGACCGTTGATACACAACATGAACACACACACGTACACACATACAGAGGGTGCAAGTTCGTTACAATAAAACGATGTATATAGTCAGACATTGGATGGTTAAATCCGTATAGGATGTATGAAACGTAAAATAGCCCCGGATCGTTTAACAAACGTTTATTTCCACGTTCGCTCGTGGATTCGGTCGCCGATCGAGAGTCGGGCGATACACACGTGATAATTGAGCGGCGACGTTTTTTTTTTTATTTTTTTTTTCGTTACATATCGTCGTCGAGTAACGACTCGGCCGATCGACACATTCAATTTCATTTTGAAACACGCGCGATCGATAATGTCTGTGCAAACAATTTCACGTACAGGCTTTACAGACGATATTTCACAGTCGAAAAATTTGCACGTTCCGTGCTCCGGTGGCTGCGTCTTTTTGTCACCGATTGAATCAATTGAACGAACGCGACGTGAAATTGCTCCATTTTTCCACCTTAAATAATATCTTTAAGGGCGTATTTTGCAGAGCTCGAATTATTTTTTCAACTCTGGAGATGCTCGATTTTTGACGAGTTTTTGCGAAATTTTCTTTAAGAAATATCAATGACAGAATTTCTTCTTGAGGATTCGCTGAATTTAACTGAAAAAAAGATCGATTTTTCTTCCAAACGATGTATGCAAATGTGAGTCTTCCATACTGTATACTCGTAGCCAGTCGAATCATCGATTTAATCACGATACATTTCACGACTTTGCATAAATTTGTATGAGTCACCGGTGCTCGAATCGCTTACGGAAAATTACCCGTAATCGATACATCGATGCGATCCGGGCGATGAAAGAATAACAAAAAAAAAAAGATCATCCAATATGATTCCACCGCGAAATACTTATGAATAAATAAATGGAAATTTGCTGTGCAATCTACAAAGATGGTTAAAGAAATTTTACGCTACTTTCCACTGGCAATCGTGTACGTATACTGTGTCTTCTCGGTGCCCCCTCCCCCTCCTCTGCATCTAGTTTTTTTTTCAATCGAAACTGTAAATTCACTTCGTGATCATCGTATCATTAAGTACGATAATCACGTGTGCAATTTGCGGTTTTTCGCATGGTCGCATGCATTTCTCGTCGTGGACGAGCTCGTTCGACGAGCGCCATCAAGGAGGAAAGAGAAAAAGCAGCGTTATAACAATAATGCCGACAACAACGACCAGACGAGGGAACAAGGCCAAGCCATACGAGTGCAAGCCCCCGTTAATCCAACAATTCCATTAACGTTGAATCCCTTGACGAGTACTCGTAAAGTTTCAAACCCTGCAACCAGACGAGAGAAGGAGGTTCTAGGGTCTCGACATAATTAGACACTCTCAAATGTCCGCTCGTGTAATATCTCACCATTCGTTACAGCCACAGTTAAAAGAGATTTTAAAGCGATTGACAGTGGGATGACATAGAAAAGTTACGGCAGCGTTGATCTCCGCGAGCCGCATGTGCCTCGTTCGTCGTTCGACATGTGCGGATTAAACTCGTATTCTCTTTGTTTTTTTCTCTTCAACGTCGACGATAGATCGGTCAACATCGTTTGTTTGATCAATCGTTGACGCTGAATGCCTTCGATCCTGTCATTTTGTTTTTTTGGGTTTTTTTTTTTGGTAAATTATCCGTACAGCGAAATTCAAGGGCTTACGAAACGAATCTTGTAACGTCCGTTCGGAAAAATACAAACCATTGATCACTGAAATAGTCTCAGCAGCTGTACCGATGAGCGAGTTTTTCGTCAAGCTCGGTTCAACGTGTCAAAGGCAGCCTAGCGACGTACATT
Organism: Heteropelma amictum; assembly: GCA_959613375.1. Classification (NCBI taxonomy): domain Eukaryota; kingdom Metazoa; phylum Arthropoda; class Insecta; order Hymenoptera; family Ichneumonidae; genus Heteropelma; species Heteropelma amictum. The sequence continues at coordinate 26,814,913 of OY390723.1, forward strand.
GAAATTGGATTCTTTGCCATATCGTTTCAGCAGGTTTTTCCATCCGTTTATCCACTTTTGGCATTGAAGTTCATATATATTTATACGCCGTTTGCTTTTTTCCGAATGTGTAACCTGCAGACCTCGTATCTTATCTTCATGTCTGTGAGAATCGTGCCAAAAGCCAGCCACGCTGTATATACGCGACACAATCCACTCCCGAACTGTTCGGAGGCTGCGATTGTAGCCGGAATACAATGGAAAACTAGCAGCCTCTCGTATGGACCATCTGAAAAGTGCTGGTGCACGCCCGGCTGGTCAGCTCGAACGAAGCGAGCAGCACACATGTACGCAAATACACGGTAGCTCGCATGCTCGAGTTTCTCGTAGCGCAAAATCTCTTCAACCCAACGGGGAAAATCGAAAGAGCGCACACACTCGCCTCTATCCTCCCGTATGGACTCGCAGGGAGAAAGGCCGGATACCACCGGCATCCGGCAAAATTCCTGCGAAGAATTCACGTACATTTGTAGCTGCTTGTGCATCGAGGAGCAGCTCGACCGTATCGATACACGGAGGCGAGTAGGGTCATACCATGGAAAAGCTCTCCAGACTCTCCCAACACGTGTATGTACGTCCAGTTTTCATGTTTGAGAGGTCGCTTGGATTTATCGAGTCGGACTCTCAGCGAAAATTGAGCCCAGTTCGTTCGAGCGACGGTTTTATGTACATAAAATAAAAAGGAATGATTAAACACGATATTTGGACAATGGTTATGTAAACGGAAATGGCATCGATTCCACCTGGATTCGGGAGAACCTAAATTCCGTTCTATGAATGAATGTATCCTCCCCCAGCCTCGCGTTTTCTATCCCATCAGAGGGACGAGTAATTGCGGATCAACAGTTCGACGAAATGGTCATCCGTCGATGTTTCAACGGATAAGGCTGCAATACACGCTGTCCGCGATACTCTATGGTCCATTTCACATGGCGGGTCTTCTTTAATCTACTCGGATGCTGGACCCCAATGGAACGACGCATCTAGACCCGTCGTTCCATTTTTTACCGTGTTGTTCCCAATCATTGATGGAATTCCGTGGCTGGAATCTCCACGTGTTCAGCCATTTTTCGTTCCATACTTTATCTTCCATTCGACACTCGCTGGCTTTCTCAATACAGATGGAGGCTGCGATGAAAAGAATGTAAAAAAAGGATCATCCGTGGAATACAAATGGGCTCTCCTTGAAACATCACCGTCTGTGATTACATCCAACTTATCATTTTCGTCGGTTGCCATAACGTTTCATTACAGTTTTAGCCAAAGCCAGCGAGCGATGGTCTCGTAAAATTTATCGGTCTTATCCCGCTGGATCTTATCACCGACAAGACGACCGGCATGAAAACTGAATTCGCGGCGTATCCTTTCCCAGACATCTCACTTCCTGATATGTTCGGAATGATTTTACGAGCGAAATTATAAATTGTATGCTTCAAGCGGTATAATTGGAATCCGTGTTCGTTTCTCCTTACTCGTTGATCCGAAAGACGCGGATTCCACCCGACTGAAAAAGATGGCAAGTGTACGGGCGAGCTAACCCGCGTGGAAATGTCTTTTTTTTCGATTCGCCTGGCGCTCCTGTGGCCTCATAGAGCTTTCTCATAATTCACGATAAAGGAGCGTGAAGTACGACCTGCTGTTACTCGCCAGTAGCCCGCCGAGAGCGGCTCTCATGATCTTCGAGTTCCTCCGACACAGGTGTTATATGTACGAAGGCTCCCGCGCGTCCATACAAACGTATTTAATGCCTCCATGAGGAGGTAAGGTACCGCGCAGGCACTCCTCGCCGCAAAGAAGCTAAGCACCCGCAGGAGTATCGGGGAGGAATAACCCCTGGCCTTGCTCCCATTAAACTGTACGTGGCTGTACGTTGCCAAGCACATGTTCTTGCGTGTGTATGTGTTGCCGCGAGAGCCAGAACTTTGCTCCAGCTTTTTTTTCTTCATATTTGCTTCTCACGGTGGAGCGGTCTTGCAAGCCGTTTGCTCAAGTCTGCTCCTCCGATATCCTCTTCTCAACGTACTTTTAATGGACCAACGCCTGGGAGTCTTGAAAATGGATTTCAAAACGTCGCGGTTGAACCGAGTGACGACGATCCCCAAGATGGCTTTGAGCATTTTTTCTTTCCCTTCATCTCGCTAGGTAGGTCTTCGACATTCACCAATCCGGACGAACTACGTTCTGCCCCCGTTCTACCCCCTGGTGCAGATAGGGAAACAGAGGTGGAAAAACATGAGCAAAAAGAAGAAGGTCCAAACTGGAGACGACTTCAGCGATTCTGCGGAAGCTGTAACCTTCCTGGGCAGGACCGGAAATAGGTTCGTCGATGTTTTGACGCGGATGAAATTCGGTACAAAAACATGTCCGACATTGGCTTCATTGGTCTGCTTTGCTCTCGAAGGGTCAGAATAGAATCGAGAAATTCGCGAAACCCAGGATCATTAGACATTCCGCAATGTCGTTTGGGTGCTACATTGAACCCTTGGTTGGGATACGCGAAGTTGGAGGAAAATAAGCAAGGGGAAAAACATAAAACCCGGAGAAGGCTTCAACGGTCCAGCGGAAGCTGTAACCCTCTGCTATCTTCACGCGGATGCCATGGCACTTTCCTCCTCGTGTTGCCCACTTCATCCTACCAGTTTTTTCTCCTCTCGCATTCTCCACAGTCTCTTTTTCTCTCGTGTGCTCTTCTTCCCTCTTTCGGAAGGAACTCACATCGTCGTTTAACATTTTGTGCATTTTACCCTCTTCGTTAGTTCTTCAGGCAGAATGCGTGTACTCTCTACTATGTCGTGGCTACCGTAGATTATTGCAGTGTGTGCCCAACCGTGGCAGCGTTCCTGGTTGAAAACTTTCCACCCTGTTTTTGCATATTAGTTAATGCACATTGCAATTTAACTGAGATTCAATTAAAGAAACGTCCATTAACATTCTTCGCTGTATCGCTTTTTCTTCTTTTCGCGCAGTTCGTGCAACCTCGGATGTCGGAGCCCGGTACTTTTCCGTTTCTCAGATGCCGTGTGCGAGTCTTATTGCTTTTTTCGCAGAGCATCATGCACATGGAATCGAGCTACCTCGCCTTCGAAATAGCTTTTTAACAGCATTGATAAAACGATTCGTTAGCGAGTTAAACATCGCTTTTCAAACGAACTCTGCTCTTTATTTTCAAAGTGCGGCTCAAATTAACACTCGCTGGTTTGGTACCCATTGACTGCTCTTCGACGATTTATCACCTGATAACGATTATCTCCGGAAATTTAACAAGAAAACGAGCTCGGAAGCGATCGAACGGTCAATTATTATTGCACGTGAGAGTGACCGTTGTGTACGCTCGCGCAGCAGGAAATAAATGCGGTGCAAAGTTTCCGTAGTTTCTCTCCGCTCGTGCAACATTCTTCGACCCTAACGAGTTCCTGCTTAAGGGGTTCCATACCGCGCGGAGCCCGCCAAAAATAAGTTTTTCAGCAATTTTTTTTTTAATTCATGGCTAAAAGATGTTTTTCCGCGTGACGGCAAATATTCTCGACAATATTGAATTTCTCATGAATGAATATCATTATTCGTAGTTTTCTTATAGATAATCTTTTGAAAAATCTTCAAAAAAAAGAATCTCCTCGAGGTGAACGTTGTATCTTGACAACGGAGTCTTTAAAAATAAACTGGAGTAATCGCTCGCGAATCTAAATAAATCTGAATCTGTTGAAAAATTCAAAATTGCACAAAATGGCGGTCCAGAGAAGGAAATTGATTTTTCGGGGAGGAACATTTTTGCGTCAGCGTGTCATCGGCGGGTTAAAAGCTGCTGGGCACTTTGGTCTTTTATGCCTCGTATCAGTGTCTCTTATTTCCTTAAAGTTCGTGCAATCATACCGTCACGAGATTGCACAGCTTTTACCGTCCCTCAGATTGCTAGTCGAGCTTCGTATTATGCATATGTATACCCCAGCTATGCAAGAAAACTCGTGCCAGCTGTAATACGCGAACTTACGACTGAATTATCCAAAGCGTTCAATTACGAAAAGATATTCATGGTCGCATCCTCCACCCTCTTTGCCTCGTGTCTCTTTCACGAACTCCCTGAATTATGCATAAACTCGTATTTGGTAGTGCGAAATGTGAGTATGAATAACAATGGAAAGCCGAGTGAATATAACCCGGGTAATGCCAGAAGGATTACAGCTGGAATCACGTAGAATCGATGCTTCAGATTTTTTCATAAGCACACACGCACACACGGAGAGAGCGAAAAGGAGAGACCATGAACCATTGTGATTGTTTAAACATTTTTTTTCTCTTTTTTTTTCAAACAAGAATATATTCCGCGCGAGTATCTTCCATCTTGAATACCATACGAGAAAAAGCATCCGTCGAATAATCAAGTATACATCCCTCATAACGAAGACCTCGTGGAATAACATTCGAAAATCATTCAACGAGGATCCGAAGGCAAAACCGCGGAATTTTTCTCTCAATTTCGTTCAGTCGCTAAAATTTCTCGAAAAAATCGCGAGAAACGACACAATTCTCTCATTTCACATACAAGATTCACGCGTACTCGGGAACATTATTTCATACGCGAAAAAAAAGGGAAAGTCGTCGAAATTTTGCTCAAAGTTTCTAAAAAAATGTCAACAATTTCACATTTTTTTCTCTTTCTCGAATTTTTTGCAGCATCGTCGAGTATACTTTGAATGCGCGCGTTTCATTACGATTTTGTTGAGTTTCCATCACCGCGGAGCGTCGCCTTAAAGTTCGCCCTGCGTGGCTTTCATTTTGTAATTTTGAAACGTCGCTCCATGGCGGTGCAGCTCGCCATACATTTTCTGTGAAGTTTGCCGTGGAGTTCCAGCGGTGTCGCGAATGTATCGCTCGTCTTTGGTACACGACACAGGCCGGTCGTTCTCTTTACTCATTCACAAATATATACACGCGTGTATACATACATATAAATGCACAGTATATTTTAATAAAACAAGCTGGCGTAACTTATAATGTTCCCCTGAACGCACGTATGATACGTGAGGCACGCGCGTACGTACGAACATATTACACATACTTCGGAAAGTTCCTTGTATTTTTTGCGAAATTTTTTTACTCATTTTTGTTCTCTCTTTTCCTCCTTCTTGACATCGTGGAAGGCGTCTCCTTTCGGATCCCCCGGGTGGTGACAAGATCGAGAAATGTCGATAAATTCACTAACCCCGCGCGTCATGTTAGCGCCGTAGTAAATAATTCATCGAGTTCAAAGTACCCGAAGGCCTTCGCTGCGGATATGAGCAGAATATAACGACGGAAGGCCGTCAAAAACAAAATCTTGGGTGGTTCTCGCGTGCGACGATGTACTTCAACGTCCGTACCAAGTGTATACGTGCACATTTCTCCCGCGATCGTTGTGCGCCACTGTGCTGGAAATTTATCTCAATTTCGAAATAATTTCACGAAAAAACGAAGAAAAGTCGCCAGCGAGATGAATGATCATTCATCGCGGTTTACAGGGCAAAATAACACGATCGAGTCGCGTTTCATAATTCGCGATGAAAATTCAACGACTACGAAACATTTTGGAGTATTTTTAACTCCGAACGTTAATCAATACAGACACGTTTTTATAAACGTACGTGTTTCATTTCTGACGCAGCCATGAAAAAAATCAAAGGAGCGTAAATATTGATCAATTTTTTTAACAATTTTCCAAAAGCAGCAAGCGCGTGAAAAAAAAAACGTCCTATGGAGATGGAAGAAAAGTATTCCAAAGCCTCGAGTTTCTAGCCTCGGGATCAATGAAATTCATTCAAACGAAACATTTAACCAAACATTGCAACGAAACGTCAGGCAATTACAAAAAACGTGGCACTCGAATGCACGACTTTGCTCGATCGCAAACACATCGCAGTGACGTTAAATTGAAATCGATTCATCGTTTCAACGAAAACCAAAAAGAACAACGATTCAAATCATCCAAATACAAATACTCATCCAAATTTGTTTTTCAACAAATGTCAGCGTTTAATTCGCGTTATTTTTTCCCTTTAATGATGTACGCTCATCGAGACGAAATCTTTCTCACGAGAATTCATGTAAACATGAAATCGCCGTATCGACGAGTATGTTTTATTTACGTATCAATACGACAAGTACAGCATAAATGGCTCCGACGAGTATTATAGTTAGTAGAAAACGTCGTACGACTCGGACTCACCTCTCGGCGTTTTGCAACGTCTCTTTGCTCTTTTGCCATGCCTAGAGAGATCGAGAAAGAGAGGATGAGAGGGAGAAACGAGGAGAAACAGGGTTTTTCGTACTCTAGAAAACACGGATGAACGTTGGACGTCGGTCCAATGTTCCTTCCCGGAAATCCCGGATTGCCAAGGGGAAGAGCTAAGAGCTATCTCTCCTCTCTCTCTCTCTCTCTCTCTCTTTCATCTCCGTCGTCTCTATCGGCGCCGAGAAACAAGTTTTCCTATTTCGTTGCCAAGTCACGTCGTGGGATCGGTTGAATCGAAAAACGCGTCGAAGCGCGGAGGTTGCGCTATTTCCTTCTATTCTTCGTCGTGTCTATCCTTTTCGTCCTCGCAGAGATCGAATTCGCTTTCCTCCGCGTATTGAATCGCCTTCGTATATCCCACTTTTCCTTGTTTGCGAGTGTATGCTCTCCTTGCGAAAGCATACGAATATCGCAGCTCGTAGATACGCGATTGATGAATCGTTATTAATATCGCGCACATGCCGATGCTGTCATTGACTCGAACTCGAATCGGTGTTTGCTCGAATCAGAGCGTAAAGTTCCAGCTACGTTTACGTCAACCTCGGCGATTTAACGACAAAGTACAGAATGGGGACTTCCGGTACTTGGCGATGCTGTAAAAATCTGAAAACAAGTCGACATCACGCGCGAGATGCCGAGCACTGTGGTTTCCAAGTAAATACACTTTTATTGAGAATAAACAAATTGATAGAAAAAAAAAAAATCTCGAAAATGGCCGGAAAACCGGTTTTCTCTTCGCATTGAACGACTTTCGTTTGATATTATGGAATTTTGTTTCTCTCAAATTTTTACAAACGTTCGTATGTACACGAGCAATAAGGAAGGAACTCTTGTTGTCATTTTTTCGAAATTCAAACACAGGAATATTTTTAGCGAACGAAATTTAGTGTATTCAAAAACATAAATGTACCAATTTAATACGAGAATTGAGCAGGTTTCAGACTTTGTCATTCTTTTTTAACGACCCGTAGGTTACTTTTTAATGCCTATATTATTGAAACCTACCGCGTTCGGTATTTTAGGTACAATTTATTTTTTTTTTTCAGATTTTTATCATTTTGACGAGTAGCTTTGAATTTTTCACTATTCAACCGAGAACAATCGTACGACCGAGGGAGCTTTTTAATTAAATCGCCTCATGTCTATTACAGAAATGAATGGCTGTATGCTGTTACAAAAATATACGCAATAGCATATTTTTTTCCGGGATTTTCTCATTTTTCATCATTCTGTGGAAAAAAAAACGAACGTTCGTTGTGTTTTCCATCATACTCGATCACGGTTGTGCAGTCGCGGGCTTTCTGCACCCTGCTCCAAAATTACATTCATGTATCTACGCGCACTACGATCGTATGCACTTTTATTCGTATTCGCACTTTTTCTTTGTATGCGATATTTACTCTCGCACACCGAGCGACGTAAAATACATTGAATCGATACCCACCGATGTATATCGAAACGTGAAAATCGGCGATATGCAATTTTTTTCTTCATTTCCAATGTAACAGCAAAGCTCCAACGAAAATTCGTGAAAATCACTCTGCTTTCATTTACTCAAACATTGATCACGAATCCACGAATATGCTCGAATTACCGTGCAGAGGCGCATGGCTCGAATACAATTTTTTTAATAACTTTCATTCAGCCGCCTGCAGCTAGCATCAGTTGGACGTCACTCGTTCGTGTCACGAGTGGGATTAAATTTTCTCAGCCAGGAGATAACGTTCAAGGCATCAATTAAATTCGATCGTAGCCTCAATTTTACTGAATGTATTTCGAGGTATTTTATTCCCTGCTCTCGTCATTAATTCTCTTGGCATTGTCGGAAGAATTTGACGGATCTCGTGTACGTGAAATACTGAAGAAACTTTTTAAATGCTCACTTTGATATGCCACAGTCTTGCGTTTGAATCTGTTTTCGAACGAACAATCGCCAAACTTACGGAGGGATGATCCTTTGGAGCTTGACGATCATCCCCGTGTCCTCCCTTCGCTCTGTGGCTTCGTTCAATGGAAATCTTTGTTTCTTCCGTATTTGGCCAACATTCATAAAGAGACGAGACCGACGTATAAATTGGCGAGAGAAATGGAAACAGTGTCTGTTGGAGAAACAATTCGAGCAAACGAATTTATATTATAAATATCCAGAGCTCTTCCGGTTCTCCAAAGGGATGCTGACAGCCAGCGGATATTTCGCTGCGTGCACGTGACTAGAACGTTGTCCCCGTTTTCACTCTGCTTATACAACATTGAACTCGACCAATTCAAAGTGAAAATCGCTCTGACGCACGTCGCTTTCAGATCCGAAAAGCGAAATGTTTCGGCGAAATTTGCCGACGATTTCATCAGTCCGCCTTTGCACAAGACCGATTGATCATTCGACCGTGAAATTTTGGAAATAATATCGCATCTATGCTACAGATTTTTTCGACGACTGAAACCGACGTTTTTTTTTTCAATTTTGCTGAAAACAAACGAGGTTATACGGTTTATATTCGTTGTGTAGCGTTTTTATTCAGGTGCAGGTGAATTTTTCAATCCGTCAAGACGACGAAAAATAATCGATCATTTCGACTGACCTTGACATATATTTACGAGACTGTTTCTCGAAGGATCAAAAGAAAACGTCTCGTGAAAACGTTTCGTTCGACTTGGGATCGTTAAAAATTCGTCTCTCGCCTTGACTCATCCTTACGAGGCTGCACATGTCTTGACCTACATATCTTATTATGGGATGATCGGTCGAGCCTGATGGAGAAGGCCCTCCGATGACTAAGCTGTTTTGTCGTAAATGGCAGAAAAAAAAAACTGGCCACCAATGCCAAACGAGCTTATAGTTATTGTTGTACGCCGATGGAGGGAAGCTCGTACGTGGCAGCAAATCGAAGCTGCAAAATTTCTCAAACGGCTCTTTCTCTTCATCTTCATGGCGGTCCACTTTTTCTCTCTATCCGTGAAACCTAAAGATTTTTATCCACGTTGAAATCTCGTCGAGATAAATCACGGGGATCCCGTTCGGCTCGGTAAGCACCCCATGCCCTCCAACCCCACTTTCACCCACATACCTCCCGGCTCTTCTTCCTTTCCATCTTCATCTTTCTCTTTAGAACGATTCGTCGTTCAGCGCGTACGCATCCACGAAGAATGTTCTCCTCTGAGAGGAAGACGATTTTCTCGTATTGCTGACATACTGCGGAGCTCGCATTCTTCGACTTTATTAGTGCAAAAGAGTTGCTTGGTGCTGATATAAGATGAGAGAAAAATCGAACTTCCCTTCGACGAGAAACGTGCGAAACGCGTTCAGCATGTTCAGCATCCTTCCGACACCGGAATGGTCCAGCGGAGTGCGTTACATTCCGCTCTGCTGTCTTGGATGCAGAATCCAAACGATGGGAATCGACGGCACGTCGAGCAGGTTCTCTGTGCCACTGGTTTAACAAGAAACGAACAAAGTCTATCGATTTAACACTCGTGATTGATGCTGCACTTCTACAGAGATGTATTTATTTTATCAAGGGTTCCAATTACTCCTGAGGAATTTCTGATTCATTTGTCATGGAATCCCAAATTGCAATCGATTTTTTGCTTATTTTCCTTAAATTTCCAAGTACTCGAATTCCGAATTAGTTAACCCAGAAAAATCGTACGACTGACGCAGCTTTTTAATTAAACTCTCAATGATAATTACAGAAATAAATTACTTCATATTGCCTCTGCTGCAGAGGTCTGCGCAACGGCATATTTTTCCTCTCGGAACTTCCGCATTTTTCACAATGGAAAAAAAAAACGTTCGTCGTTTTTTATTGCAGCTATCTGCAATAAACTGCGCAAACTGCAATCATATCGAGATAAATTTTATATTTTTTTGTGTATCCGATATTTACTCTCATATGCGAAGCAACGAAGTACATTAAATTCGTACCCACATCGATATATCGACCAGTCAAAATCCTCGATATGAACATTTTTCGCCAACAATGCAACAGCAAAGCTGCAGCGTAAATTCGTGCAAAGTGCTCTTTCATTTGTTCGAAAATTGATCACGAGTCCGTGAATATACTCAAAAACGTTTCTCACGCAAAGGGAGCATCCCGTGAATTCGACGTTGTTTTATAAATTTAATTGTCCCGCGTATCACTCTTCGCATCGTGTACACCCATGATTATAAGTATTCCGTCATTTCAATTCGTGGGAAACGCAAATTATGATTTTAATCATTCCGGAGTCGGTTGCTCGTTAGCGTGCGCAACAATCGAGGTTATCGCCGTGGAAAATGGAGGTCCTCGGTCGTATAGAACGATTCTGGTTGGAAATTTCGTTCATGACGTCCGTCCAACGTTTGGTTCATCGCTTTATAATAATGTACACGATGTTGATTAACGAATATCGCTTGTTATTGCGACGCATATTTTTCCGATAAAAAAAACTTTACACGTCATTCGCTTTACGCCGTTTCATCTCTATCGGGTCGAAGGCGCGCAAAAATAGTGGGTGTTATCATGGCAAACGTCGCAGATCACTGGGCAAATACGACGTTCCAATTTCGTCGTTCTAAAAGCTGCTTACACGGTGATGCAGCAGTCGGGTCGTTCTCGAGGGAGGAAAAAAACGTCGTCAACCCGATGGGGACGTTAGTTTAGCATGTTGAGCTTCTTTTTCCGGAGTTATACCTTTTAAATCGCGCAACATCCGCCTGGCTCGCTTATTCGCCACATGCCCGATAGGTGTGTGTTGGTACACGAGCCCTATTAAAACATTAACAAATAAAATCCAAATATTAAATACGCACGAGAGAATAAAACGAAAGAAAGTGCTTTCCGACGCAAACGCGTTAGGTCGTTCGTTCATCGTCGCTCCATTTCGCGAAAAAGCGAAATTAAATTGACGACCTCGTTTTGAGAAAACGACGGTCATGGTTGATGTCTTGATCCAACCGGTTTCATCCGGTTCCGCAAAAACGCTCGAGAGTCAAGAACGATCGGCCGGCTCGACTCGGAATTCAGACCCAACATTTTCAAAATAATATTTCTTCAAGAAACCCAAAAAAAAACTTTGTAATTCCGACTTTGCGCCCACGTTTTCCCCCGACTGTCCTGATGTGTCCTCTCGTCTTTCCGGAAGTTGCGTCGATACGCGCGAGAATCAACGAACTCCCTCGGGATCCGTTATTCGTCGTCGTCATCGTCAAACCGCAATGATGATCTCGTCAAACGACTCGTAATGAATTTGCGACTCAAGCGTCTTGGATCGTGCAACGAAAATGGCCGGACATTAGGTAAAATCCCTGGTACCCCACCGCGCACGTTCGATCGTCAGCTATCGCGCGCGAGAGATATTTCCGCGAGCTTTATATTTCGAGCTTGACGTTGAAAATGGTGCTTGTACGGTACACACAAACATCATGACTGTACGGATAGCGCAAGAGAGATCGCTGGAAGCTCACGTGATTCATGGCAACCCCGCCGGTACTCTCGGCCCGTACGATAACGAAAGTTATAACGCGACTCGGTCGTGCATGTCGACAAACTGTCGGCGATTTAACCTCAGTCGAACGATAGCAGGGCGGTAGAAGAGAAATAGAGAAAGATAGAGAAAGAGAAAGAGAAAGAATCGCGAGGAATTATTACGACATCGGCTGAGCATAAACTCTCCTACGTCCGTTGCTTTCGCGCTGTGCTGCACACTATCTTAAGTGATGCACACACTCGTCGTCTTCATCATTCCCGTTGTCGTTACGCTCTTACCAGAACGACAAAGCGAAAAACAGTGCAATAAGATACAAGTACTCAAAGACAGGCCTGAATACGAGGGCTTCGTTAAACGAAACCTGTTCCCTCGGATCTCGCCTTATTATTCAAACGGTGAGTGGGGGGGGAGTGAGATACAGTCTCGTAAAGTTTGATCTCCTCAGGATTTTCCTATCTCCGCATCTATGAATTTGCGTCTCGGTTGTATCGCCTTTGAGAATCGTGAAACGCAGTTGCATTGCCCTGCCTGGGAGGGATCTTTTTGTTATTTTCGGCCCTTTCGTCTCTGAAGCGTCCTCATTACGAGAATATCAAGTGCCATGTACCGCAACCTCGGAGAAAATGTAAGGTCGCGAGTGGATGCTGCGGCGAACACTTCTGATGTCGAATCTCCAGCTTGGCGTCTCATTCATCTCCGTGTCATTACGTTCGCGGTGTCGAAGAAGTCGACATCGATCGGGTCAAGAATCGTCGTTATCGGGTTGGCTGGAATTTCGAGGTGGAAGTCGTCGAGCCACCGCCTATCGCTCCTTGCATCTCATTACGACCATCGATGGAAATCTGCGGGTCACAGATGTTTCCTGGGTCTGACCATGATGTTCAATCTCCATAACAGTGAAATATGCGGTTGTAAAACGATGTGGAGTTTACTCGCGGTCGATTCCGAGGGCAAACCGTGGAGAGTGGTGATGGCGAACGAGATCCGGGGAGCGTTCTAACGTTCGCGCTGAAAAGACACTCCCTACCGGGTTTGCCCGGTGATGTGTGTTCCGCCATTCTTGCTGGATGATCCCCGATGACCAAGGAAGCGGGTACGCGTATGTTTCAAAGCAAAAGCACGAGGAAGAGGATGAAGAAGAAGAAACGGGAATGAAAATAAAGCCAACCTGTGTGCGAGCGGGGCAAACAACCACTACGTGGATTTTGAGTGGGAGGAGAATCGCGATGTCCGAGAGACGAATGAATGAAACCATTGAGGTAACATGTTTATGCGCTTACCGTGTGTGCCGCAACGGCGGCAACGGTCTGACGGAGAATATCGCAGAGTACACGGCGATCGACGTTCGTTCCTGTGCTCTCATGGTGTGCCAAGCTCTTGAGCGCCAATGTGCAGGGTACAACAGTGTGTGCGGGCTCCCGTCGTGCAACGAGAGGGATGCTGGATACGAGACAACCACTCCTGTGCGCACCGGGTGCTCAATGAAACGTACCATTCGTTCTTCTTTGTGTTTTTTTTTTGCTTCCTCCATTCACAGCATGAATGGTCGTTAATTATCACCTTTGCGGATAGAGCCCGTAATAAAACAACGTTATTGTCCATAACTATCATTGATTCAATGATGGTTATGAGGAAAAAGCGTCGAGACATCTGTTTTATTGTTTTACCGGGGATGGGTATAGTCCCGATTGCGCTGCAGCACCTTAATTCTTTATGCCATTTAATCGTTCGAACTCCGCTAAGGTTTCCAAGATCCTGGAAAAGTCGCGAGGAATTGTAACTTTTTCTTCTCTTCCCCAAACACAACATCCCAAGAGCCCGAGTGTATGAAATTTCAATGAGGAAATTGCAAAAAATATCAGCTATTTCATTAGTTTGGTTTTTTTGGAATTTCGGAATTTTTGGAATTTAATTATTGCGTTTTCGATGAAGTATCGGTGTATTTTGTCATCAGTGGGAGAAAGAAGCGTATTTTTCGGTTGCTGAACGTGTCTCGTACTCAAAAACTCGTCCAAACGCAGAGGATAAACATGATTCGACATGTTGATCGATCGCAACAGCGGACAACAGGTGATGATCGATGCAACATTGGTTGTCCCTCTGTTGAGATGTACCGTACACGGCCAAGACATTTTAATAGTGTTGTATCCAACTGCTAATGCTCCGGGATTAGTCACTGAGGTCGTAAGAGTCGACAATCCTTTTGCGGTATGTTCGAACCATCGGACATTGCTTCGCGATCCGAGAAGAATCGACATCCATTAGATCCACAGTTCATTGAAGCTATAATAGATTATGTTTCCATACGGGTATATAAAACCATATCGACGAGCATACAGAGCAAGCCGACGATATCCTGGGGCGAATAACAGAGGCACTATCGAGGTAGCAGTCATGTTTCTGCTGGGCGGGGTGACAAGATCGCTGGTAGATTCTGAATGGATAATGAGGCCAGTGCGGAGAGGAAGAAGGTGCTCTCGATGAAGATCTCGTCAGTTCCGCGTAATTACCTCCCACACACGTGGTCTTACAGCGGGCATACGTTCACCCAAGCCAGCACATCGACGATGTACTGAGAGTGTATAAGACTATGTCTTATCGTGACGTTCCCCGAGCAACGTTTTACAGGGTGACTTCTTATATATGTTTGTATTTATAGCTCGGTAGACGTTGTACGACGAGCTCGTATACGAGAATCCTTCGTGTTCTTACAACGTGCGGGGCCTTATATTTACCCGAGGGACCGTGACGTCTCCATGCGCGCGTGCCACTTACCGTGTAGTCTCCGAAGGAAAATCCTTCGAGAAGGCTTTCGCCTCTTTCTATTCAATGCTCGGGCATATTTCCCGGTTCGACCGACCTGTAACGTCGTACGCAATCGGCCATTCGCATTTCCGACTGTATTTTCATTTCCATTCCGCAAAATTGGGGATCGTGACGAAAATTGCCGTTTTAGTAGCTGGTGCGAGTGCGAGTTTCGCCGGTCGGGGTAAGAATCTCGAGGCTGCGGAGATTCTTCGTACGACGAAATGGAACACTCGCACGTAAGGGTCTTGATACGGAATTCGCGTCGTAAATCGATCCCACAAAAGTTTTCGAGGATGCATTCGCGTATGTACGTATAGACGCGAAGAGGAGGGCACTCGATCTTCCAGCACACGCTTTCTTGTTTCTTTCTTTGTTCTCACGACCCTACACTCAATCCCGAGTAATTCCCTCTCCATCATTTCATTCTCCAGCGTAAAATGGTAGCCCACAACGGTTTATCATCATACTCGAATTCTCCTCTTCTCTTTTTCCTCCGGCTGAATACGAGGAGGAATTATACCCGTGAAAAGTAATGGACTCGCATACATATGCACCAAGTTTATTCCTCGTTAAATCTCATCGAATGTATATGAGTTTTGCCACGCTGAGTAATTGAGAGAAGCAAAGTCCTTGTGAAGCTTCGCTACATATGCATCTCTCGGCTGCATAGCTCTCCGCTTCGGTGGCTACATACTTTCGTGTAGTCGGGAGATCTGTACCAGAAGACTCCCGATTGCTACTAAGTCACTACACCGCGCCATCACCATAGGAACTACGGCGCTGAGCGCTCCGAGCCGCCGCCACCGCGCCGCGTACTCGACTAATTGCACCAGTGGATTCTCGAGGGTTAACGATAAGACGAGACGCGCTCTGTATATATATCGGCATCACTCAGCGCAGCAGCATCCGTCGTTGGTTCATCGCACATTTCTCGAGTGTATCTACATCGTACAGAGTGTCGCTGAAGAGGGCGCCCACGAAGTGAGACTCTCGCATATAGCCAAAGATACGACGCGAGAGCCCGGGAAGATCGCGCGATAACTCGGAGAAATGACGTTCAGCGCCGAGGTGTCGGATGCTCTAACGAATAACGGTCCTGGGTAACCACTTGTGTCGCAAGATCGCGGTTGAACTATTTGCTTGTAACGTGTATTCTCACCATCACACGATCAATCCATCAGACTTGCAACTTTCAGCTTGAAGGATACCCATGTCCTTGTAGGACAATATTGATTCCTTTATCCGCAGCCGATGTAACAGCCAATTAACAGACCATCTTCATTTTTTGCTCCGTTCAATGAGGTGGCAGGCCTTTTTGCGATTGCTCCCAAAACCGGTATTCCAATGCGGGTGATATGATCCGTCTTTGCGCCTCCCCGACGTTTCTTGAGCTTGTACAGCGTGGAATGACCTTGAAAAGTTAGTGGGTGGTCGGTGTGGCTCCCGAGGAACCTCCCGTGAGTTCACGAAGGTCTAGACATTAAGCGTCTGCTGCACCAGCCCGCCTGCCAACGCTGGGCAATTTGGAAAATTGAAGCAACGGAATAATACCGCTTTCTTGTTATTTTTCTCTAGTATACGTATCACCCCTGTTGACTACATCCCTCTGCGACTACAAGCAGCGCCAAACAACGGCAGAAGCGTACACCGCGTCCCTCCTCCTTTGCTCTCTGTTTTCTATGGCTCTCGTGGTTCTCCTTGAATTAATACAATATAAATGCAAATTGAACTGCACCAGAAGTCTATACTGTAATGAATAACAAGCGTGCTGGGTTATGCAAAAGAGTTTTCGACGAAGAAAAAAGAAGAAAAGCTCCGGCGAGTTCGTTTATCGTTGGTGGGCCGAGTCTAGGTGGGTTCTGCTTCAAGTTCATTCGATTTAATTGCTCTGACGAAGATTCCAACGGTGGAGCAAGGACGTTTGTGGGCCTTATCGAAAAACATAAATATCGATCGATCGCTGTTATCAACATCGCATGGAGGACATAGTGTCGCCGGAAATTACGTTACACGTAGTGAATTTTCCGAGTATCAGTAAGGAAAAAATAAATGCCCAAAATTAGGCAAGTTGCCGCTGGTGACGTTGAAGTACAGTAGCTCGAAACCGGCGAACCAACGATACCAACATTCAGCCACATAGGCGTATACACTTGGCAGAAAGTGGTCGTAAACTCTGCTCCGAATGCGCAGAAGCTTTTAGCAGGGCTCATCACATTTTTCCGCTCAGGTCGTTCGGAAGTGGCGCTCCGCTGTATAAACCGGTGTGTAGTTGATGCGGCTTCTAGTTTCCGTGGTGCCCGAAATTGCGGTGCTCTCAGCCGTAGCCGGCGATACACACCATCGTCGAGAAAGACGGAAAACTGTAATCAAGGTTCGCCTGTTTTACGATCGTTCAGGAGTATATAATGTAACGCAAAGCCAAGAAGCACACAGAGTCCTTTGCTTAATACGAGTCAAGTTCTCATCCCGCCTCGATATACAAGCAGGCTTTAGAACTGCAAACAGGATCATTCTCCCTCGATGCTTTGTTCAGCGATACTTCGTTTTAATAAATTATCCAACTCTGACAATTCTCCACGAGACCAAGCAACCTTATACTCTTCTTGAAAACGGCTGTGTTTGCATTGTCTTTGCAAACACGGGCACGTCGTTCCAAAAGCCATAGGGACCGGATATAGCCCATTTTTTAAAAAGATGTCGTACCCAAGGGCCGACCTTGATGGCACTTGGCATTTTTGCACATTGGTTATCTAGGACATTGTTGGGTTGTCGGGTGTACCGTCGCGAAAGCGGACGTACAACAGAGTCTCCTATGAGACTCTAATAAAAAGGAAGTCGCCGAACAGAGTCTATAGACCGTCGTAATCCCAGACTCCCTGCGCATAATATCGAATGAAAATTCTAGATAAATGTTTCATCGAGGGTGTCAGAAGCGGATACGGGTGATATGATATCCTCAAAAGTCTTATGTCCGTGGATACATCTCATAGGAGACACTCTTTACTCTTGAGAGGATTTTTTCGGTCCAAACCCGTTTTGAACCCCCGCCCTCCGGCCTATATAAACAATCCCTTGTCGCTTCTACTTTTTTCCTTCCCTTCCTCCCTTCCGCACTCTCCACCCCATTCTTTGCCCAGGCACATAAATTCATGTCAGTACATGCGAGTTTTGTGTACCGAGTGTTCCCTACCGCTGTTGTATAACGCTTCAAAAGTCCTTTTCTTCTCTGATTAAATGAGTAATCGACTTGTCAAGAGACCGCAAAGCTTCAATCTGGATGGGCAAATAACATTGCCATGTTCATCCGCGGCGTTGTACTGTTGCGGATGCTGGCAACGCAACGTCTAGCGCCAGTGTAAAAAAAGTTGGCGTTTTTCACTTCTATTCCAAGTATACAAATGGAAGCGTTCGAATAGGTTCCGACGATTCCTGCTGTGCGGGATGAGCCTACAATCTCCACGGCTATAAAGTACCCTCACGTGAGAAAAATGTTGACTCTCCGAGTACGGTTTAGAATTCACTCAAAGAACATGTCTGTCTTTGTGTGATGACGAACTCATCGCCGAAACCCGTCCGCTCATTGTTCAGTTGTCAATATCGATGCCACTTACGCAGATCGACAGCAGATACGTCCTTGATAAATTATCAGGAGCATCGACTACTCTCGCGAGGGGAATTTTTCTCCGCCACGATCTGATGGCGACCCTCTACTTTTATCTTCGCACTACCATCGACTCCTTGCCCGCTCCATCTTTTCCGTTCTCTTAATCCTTCCACCTTGCTCTTTCTTCTGAATCCTTGAAATCCCAGTCGCATCCGATTACACAGTGCAATTAAAACGTTTGCGAATACCGGTGCCGATTGAGCAATCGATCCAGGATTAAGTTAACGCGAATGAGAAATTGAAAAAGACGATGAAAAAGAACCATCACATCCAGGCACCCATTAGACGAGATGTTGGTGTTGGTGAACGATGCTGCGGAACAAGAGCCTCGTGTCGACCGGTCGTTTGCGCCGACGCTCCTTTTTCTATACGGAAACCAAAATCGCGATTCGACGCACCGGCAAATGATTACGGACGGTATGAGATACTAATCGGTTTCAACGAAAAAAAAAAACAAATATATCCATGGTACGTTCGATAAATCCATTTAACGTGTAAAAGCGTTGAAACAGTTAATAGGAGACTTTCTCACAATCTCGCTTGTAGCAAACTTCGGTCGACTCGCATCCAAGACGTCGCAAAGGAAGTTTTAACGATGTATTTTTCATGCCTCGGTCCCGCAATTCTTATTAAAAATAACAATTCAAACCCAACGTCCTTTTCGCAACTTTCTTCCTTGTTTCTGAATCTCTGCTTCACTTGGCGACACATTCGTCAAAATCCCCTACTTTCCCGGTTGACTTTTCATCGAACGCCAGGTAGAGTCGGTCGTCTGATAGTTTTTCCAATTTTGGCACATTTCGTTCGATTCCTCAGAGCGATGTTCTTGCCGAACGTTCGGTCTGAAACTCGCGATGGTACGGATCGTTTGGCACACGACGCATTGCTCTCTCGGAAGACTGCCGAGGTTGTCCTCCCGTTAGACGACCGGCGTCCGTCTTCTCGCAATGACCAAGTCAACGCGAGACAGAGAGAGAGTCTATCGTCTGTCTGTCCATCTCCTTTTTCCCATCTCTTTATCTCATTCGCTATCTTTTCTTTTCTCCGTGTCTCTCGGCGTGTGTGTCTCTCTGGTTATAACAGTCGCAGGGCACCCTTTAGTGCTGTCGCTCGCCGCTTATTGCCATGTAGTACGGCGACGGTGAGGCTGGGTCGGGCGTGTTTCGTGTCCTTTGATCGGTATAAATACGCGACAGCACGAGCGCCGGTCACCTCACGAGCTATTTCCGCGTGGACCTCGGCGGTGCAACGGCGGCCAACGGTCATAAACTCACGTCGAAGACGACCCCCATCTGCGTGCCCGCAGCGTGCAGTCGTGGACAACGTGTGCTCTCCAATTCGCCAACTCACGAGTTCGTGTCCATACCCATATAGACTTCTTCCGTCGTTACACTCTCGTGTCTCCACGGTATTAACGTTGAACTACACACGAGTTCATTTTTATTCGCCTTTTAGTTTCGTACAACTCCCGCAAGGCCTCGTACGGTTACCGTCAAATACTTCCATTGACATGGCCGAGTGCCACCGACCAAAGTACCCCCTTAACGACATTTCACGCGATGAAACTCGATACCGGTATCACCCTTTATTCCGATGATATCGATTTACATGGCAGTTGTTGTTTCATCGCGCCAAATCAATATGACGAT
The DNA here is from genome assembly GCA_959613375.1 of Heteropelma amictum. Taxonomy (NCBI): domain Eukaryota; kingdom Metazoa; phylum Arthropoda; class Insecta; order Hymenoptera; family Ichneumonidae; genus Heteropelma; species Heteropelma amictum. The sequence continues at coordinate 26,834,804 of OY390723.1, forward strand.
AAATTCCCGGTGAGAATGATAAACGGGTGAGAATCAAGATTGGCGATCATTCACAGTTCGAGAGTCTCGCGTACCGCGCATCGTTTGCTTCGATATTGCGGATAGAGAAGATTGCGTACAACATAAATACCACGGGGATATGGCAATTGCAATGCTGCCGAGCTTGCTGGAAATGTGTACCTTATTAGCCCACAAAGCCGTTCACCGACGATGAACTATCGCGAAAGGGTGCTCAGAATTATATTACAGAATAAGCGCGAGCAGCAGCATAGCGTCGAACATGTAGCTCTAGTACGAACATACCCGGATAAAATGGATATATATATATACATATATAAACATGTCTCCATAGTCCGTAGTACGGAATATCCGACGTGAATTCCCAGCAGCGCCTATCTAACCGACGAACACCGAGGTCTTGTAGGGCTATTAAGCTGCCAGATGGAAAGTAGCGTTAATTATAAAGGGGGTTCACTGGACGTGGCAAGAAACCGATCTTGGTAGAATGAGAGAAAGAATGAGCAAGCTCAGTGAGACCAAAGGCTGTACGGGTTTCCCCTTGCGCTCGCGAGAGATCGAAGATCCGAGAGGAGCGCGAGAGCTTGACTCGCGGTACAACCCACACACATAGCGAACATATGTAAGAGAATGTACGCTTGTGAATGAGACGCGGGCGTGAAGTTTCGTGGAACGCTTATTCTGGATCCAATTTCGATAACGTCGATACATCTGTGCCGACTTCTCCGGGTGATGCTGCGGTTTTCGCTCGTGGATGAAGCAGAGATGAAAAAAAAGTCAATTTAACGACAATCTGTCCATGTCATTCGTAAAGTAATCAAATCGCTGGTCAACAAATTGACTGGACTGGCTATACACTTTGTATCTTGCAGTTCTTTTGTCCTCGGGTGGAAATTTGGTTCGTAAAAACTGTCAAATCGAAGCAAAGAATTGCGAAAGGAAGCAAACTATTGGGTTTTGTGGTAAATGCCAGAAAATGGTCCATCGGAATAACATCTGTGATCTGTCGTATTCGTAACAAGCGCCTTGTAAGAAATAAAGTACCTTAGAGTTTCCTGGGTGGCTAGGCTCTTTTGGCTCTTTTGATCTAATCACTCGAGCCTCTGTTCCTTGATCAATCAGTTCAAAGTGTCAGGCTCTAATGACTATCCTTCCAGCGAAACTCGAGTTACATGTTTCGCTGATCTTTCCAGAAGCGGGAAGTTAGACGTCAAAACAAATCCGCCGGGCGATTAGAAATTCACGGTAGAATAAAGGAGACATCGGATTTTAAGTGGACCAGTTTGTCAGTTGTCAAAATCCTCGTGATATACAGGCTCAAAGGTTTTTACCGATCTCGACTGTGCAAGGTATACAACTATATACAGACGCCCTCCTTAATGGTATTAACCCCGTGTGATTTTCGATTAATCGCCGCAACCAGCCGAGCGCCGCATTCTCAGAGTAGACGTTAGGTTGGCTCTAATCGATGCTTTCCATCAGGCACCGACTAATCAGACCGAGGGGTTTACAGTACTAACCAATCTCTGTATCAACTGTGGTTTCCTTGGCGCATTGCACACGTAGCTCGCGATAGGTATACTTTTTGCTTTTTTTCCCAAATCTTCCCCCATACATCTCTCTCTCTCCTTCTTTTATCCTTTTTACAGCGCCTCTCGTACTGTTATCATTCGAGTCTGCGTGAATCGTGGGCAATGCTATTAACGATCGGCCATAAAGTGTGAGAAAGGAGAAGAGAGAGTTGGGTGTTCGTCTGTTACGTGGAGGTTATGCACATGCTTCGCTTTTTTTTTCATCGCATTCTCGTTTTCTTCGCTGGCGAAACGTGGATACCGAACGTACGTGGTGTACCAAAAAAAAATGGATACACCCCCATCGGCCACGACAATCGGGACTTTTTTTTCGATCTACGACTTTGGCAGTTGCTTCGAATGACCCGAGATGGAAAATTAAATTCAATCGAAGTAAACATTTCATCGTACGCCACCGGATACCAATTAAATTCCGTCGCTTCTTTGTTCTCATTTTTTTCCTTGCCAACCACCGATCAGTACCATCGCGAGGCTTGTATTTTAATGTTATAACACACATACCGTAATACCAATGATAATGGAAGACCTTGGAATGTGGGAGATGTGCGCTCGAGGTCCAGACGCGATATCTCCCTCGTCGAGGAATTCGCAACTGCGGTCTAATGCCGACCATGTCCGCTCGTCAATGACGATCGCGTCGCGAGTTTGCGGCTGCAACGAGGTTTCACTGGGAAAACGTGACGTTGTCGCGCATGTGTTTAGACGCTTCCGGAAGTCACCCCTTGTTTATTTTATGGGAAATACCACGAAGAAGTAGTCCCCATCGACAAAAACTTTAGGATATCATCAGACACGCCTACGGTATTGCAGGGTAAAATATTTTCGTCCCGGAATCGTTGCTTTCAAGGAAAAATCGATTGGAGATTTTATCCAACAGCGCAAAATATCTGCCGTTACCAATTCAGCAATGAAAACAACGGAATAACGATATTCAACGCTGGATGAAACTATACATAACGTCCCTGTAATCCGTACCATTCCCGCGCATAACTTAACCGGGTGCTCCAGCCCATGTTCGATACGTTGGATTGTATCATTACTATAAGTAACTTGAGTCACGTTCGAGCACGAAACTGCACAAATCGTTTATTGATATAACTGTACAAACACGAGCTCTCGTTCTCTTGCGATCCTTCTCTCTCTCTCTCTGTTGCTCGGTCTGTGTTATTCGAGCTCCGCACCATGTTTATTCGAATGTGAATTTATTACAGCGTGTGCACTTTAAGCCGGGTGCAACACAATGGTACCGCCGCTCGATTGATATTTATGCAGGGAAGATATCATACCCTCATTTCGGCACGACCTCGTATCTTTTTTTCATGAGCTTACGATTACAGGATTACGGTTTCATTTCAATTTGGTATCGTTGTGTCGTCAATGTGCTGATGAATCGCGAAAAGACGAGTTATTTCCGGTATAGATTGGCATCGACAGGGGTATACGTAGTGGAGCTGGTGTACGATTTTAATGGCCTTAGACTACGTGGAATGGGTCCGGAAAAGACCATTTTGTCTGGTATACCGGAGCTGATGCGAGCTACGGTTTTGTTTGGATTTGGTATCGCGATATTATCAATAGGCTATGATGGATTAGATGAAATACGAATTTTTGTCCAAAGATTGGCATCTCCCCAAATTACTTGGTTCAGTGCTGAGACTCACTGGGTTCTTGAGTCTAGTGGTGGGGTACGATATTCCGATGAATTTGGGGTCTCGAAGATATCCAATTCGTCAGCCAGGCGTCTCTCTACCTTCGTCGATATTATTCTCGAGGTCCGGATCACGTTTATTCAAACTTGACCTCATCGTAGACACTTCGAGTGGAAACAAAATGGACCTATCGCTCGATTGTTATTTATGTAACAAAGATATTGTGCGACACGTGGCAGAATCGCGTTTTCTCCCCCCCTTTTGAAAGCTCACAATTGCACAGTCGTGATTTTATCGAGAAAAGAGTAACGATTACTCGCAGATTGGAATCGGCATTGGTGGTTTGCGGTTGGTTCATTTTTTTACCGATTTGAGATGTTGGGCGATGCTGGACGGGTCCAGAAGGGGGATGGAAGATGAGGGGATTAAATAGTCCAATACTCGAACCGATTTTCTCATGAATTCGGTAGTTGGAAGTTATCCGATCCGTCAGTCAAGCTCCAGCATCACCATTTGGATCGCTGAGTGGAAGATCGATGTTCACGGATGCTGTGTGCTTGCGGGATCACTAAATTTGGCGGAAGCGACGGCCAAGTATATAGAATTGAGTTTACAACAGTTTGCTCGTGCCTTCTTGTGACACGCGAATAGATCCCGAAATACCAAAGATCAAAGTGATGCGCAATCCTCTCGCTTCAACGTACTTTAAGCCTCGTTGAAGTTAACCATAAGGCTGAGAGATGCGTCCGTGGTCTTTCAGCATTTTGTGCGGGAAAAATGTGAACAGCTGGTAGATGGATTTAGTCCCTGAAACATCGCCAGATGACAGAGTATTTCGCTCGTTCATGCGTTATTTTGTACGCGCGGAATGCCATACGAAAGTCAAAACTGAGACACGGATTACAATTACGAAAATGTGCGAATTAATTTAACATGGACAAAAATCAGTATTCTAAATATTTTCGGAATGTTTGTCTTCGACCAATTTGTCGATAACTTTTCAATGTGATCGTTGTTCGTAAACGTTATTAATTTTTGACAGATTTTCGCATTGCCATGAATTTGAAATTCTCGTACTATTTTTTCGATCTGCGAATGTGTATCACTGTCCTGAAATGCGAAAATTGGATATTCACGGGGTATTCCATTGAAATGACGAAGAGAAAATAATTTTTTCACGATTAAAAAAATGTAGTACATCGAAGAAAACCTTCATATCATAAATTACAATGATATATTGACTAGACTCTCTTTTCGTGCGATATACGTATGTACCACGATGGGAGAGGAAAAATATAATGGTTTTTCGATTACAATGTAACATTGCACGTCTCGTAGAGTATCAATAATTCAACCACTTGTATCGAAAATTACAGTAATCGAAAAGATGTGAAATATACATGTATATATCCACACGCGTTGCACATCACGGTATTTTCAAAGCCGTAGCACTGAATTGCATCTTCGAACGTTCTCTGCTGGTCACGAGCTCGCTAATCGCCCATAAATTTCCGACCCCATCTCACTGCGAGCTTCCTCCTTTTTTTTTCATCTTTTCCATCACGTTTCTCGAAGTGTATCGCGTGATTTGACGAGAAGATTGCCAGTTTAATCAAACTTTACGCCGGCTAGCTAGCGTATAAAACGCTTGGGTACGGAAAAATGGAGAAAAAAATTAATTTACTTAAATATCGCGGGTCGAGCTCTCCTTTTTTCAAAAAAATCATCTGAAGAACGTTATTCCCCGAGAGAACAGATATTATACACGACGAATGACTGTGTGAAGTTGCTCCGAGGCTGGGATTGAAGAGAAACGCGAGAGACGAGAAGGAAGATGAACCACGAGGTCCACCTTCCTCCTCGGCTATAAAGCACGGTTATTAACGTAGTCTAATTAAAGAAGCGCAACTTGCGGTTGCGGTTTTAACACATCGTAAGGAAAGTGTGCTTTTTCCATAGACCGTGTATACAATATACACGCGTTACAGTCTTTTCGCGGTCTGAAATCCCATTAAAGACGAGGAATTCTTCGCTTTTTTTTCATTTTCTCCATATTGCTATGAACATGAGAATATATAACCAGTAAAACCGCGCAATATAGCTTTTTTACACTCGCCACAGGATTTCCCTTCGATCCTGGCTGCTGGAGCAGCGCAGCAAATTCGCCATCAGCGTAAAGACTTTTTTTCCGGGACGATTCGTCATTCGAGATCTACCTTGATTATTTTCTCACCATTATCTCGATATATCGACGATTACGGAAAACAGTGATGAACTTTTCTTCGTTTTCTTCCATTTTTTTTCACAGCTCACTCATGCCTGAATAAAATCAAAGTACATTTTAACGCGTACAGATAACTGCGTTTTTATTTTTTTGCGTTCGCGTATGCACAGCTGACCCTCAAATACAAACGAGCTGAATGCAAAATATTTTTATCGATATACTTATGTATAAAAACAATCTTTTCTTTTCTATGCGTTCGTTATTTTTCGGACAGAAATGTGTGAATAAAATATATTTATCTAATTCGATAAATAATTCGCTAAGTTCGTCCCCAAATCGATCTATCGATCATATCGATCTTTGGAAACGCGATTCGCAAACGTGCCTATGCACATATTTGCCATTTATCTGTATCAACAACTATCGGCTGTACATGCAATGTGGGAGCGTTCATTCGATATATTTCCTAATATTGCAGAGCCATCGTTGTTTGTCAAACATTAGGGAGGTCACCAATGCGCAGGCCAAAGAAAAACCTCGGGAAATCCCCTCGTTTTCTCGTCCCCTCTGTCCCGTTCGTCCCCGTCGACGCAATTCAACAACAAACAAAGCAGAGAACCCGATTTACATAGCAACCAAACCCTTTCCGTACAATCATCCCCCTACGAACGTCTCTTTTCTCGCAGCATCACTGCCTGTTTCTACGATCGTCATCTCCACATCGAATATCTGAATTTATACAAATGTATTCACATTTATGCACACCGAGTACCTGTACGAGCATGGCAATTCAGCAGCTGGTACGGTGCGCATGAAAACATACCAGAGGCTGGTCCAGATGCAAGAGATGAAGAGAGAGAAAGATGGAGAAAAATCGATCGATACCATTAGTCGCGTTTACGAAGATGCTGCATGAGGAAAATAAAATTGTTCAACTTGAAGAGCATAAAATTCGTATTATTTACCAGGCAGAGTCCGGAAAAAGTCTGTTATACTTACTTTTGCTGAGAAAATTGCATTAAAATCGAAAACTCACCTACGAGATTACAGCACAGTAGGTAGAAAAGATGACAATTTAAAATCCACGTTGAGGAGCACGCAATCATCATGGAAAAAAATCTCAGCGAATGTATAATCCCAGTTTTCATCGAAATTATTCTTTTTAAATCTCAACGTTCTGCCTCTGATTATTTCGTGTATCAAAATTCATTCTCGTCCCTCTTCGTAAAATTTATCGCTCCAATTTTCTTCGTGATGTTTCTGCATTGTATCTTGAATACTTGAAACGTGCAAGGACCGAGGAAATTGCGAACATGCAACGGTCGAATCATCAACAGTCTCATCAACATATTCTTCTCATCAGGTTGCCATGATACTTTTCGCAACTTGGAAACACCTTTCGTCTTGCGTACAAAAGATTCTCGAGAATTGTTGAGTAAATTGCATCACTCTGTTGCTGCCTCGAGAAAATCGTGCAAATGCTTGCATATTTCTTAAACAAGGGAGAGAAAAATGTACGCGGCATGTCGCGAAAAGGCCGATACCTTTTGATGGTATGTACACATTCTGCACATAGACTCTCGAGGAATTTCGTCTTGTTATTTCACTCGTTATACATTCTTGCAGCAATAAATCTTGAACAGAGTCGGCAAATTTGTCTTTCGTACGAAAATGAAAGGACGGTTGCCATACCTTTTCCCTTTTTCGGTCTCGTCGGAGCTAGAACGTTTCACTTCTTAAGTTTACAGATCCAAAAAAAGCTATTTTCCACAAATTTAACGAAAGAAATCACTTTTCGTCCCTCGTAAAATCTTTGATACGAAAAAACGTTTCCGATCAAAGGCGAGAACGTAGAAAAATAAATCTCGACTTTTTCACGATTAAAAAAGTATACATACACCACTTTGATATATCAAACGTAAAAGTACTTTTGATGTTCATTATATTCAGGATCTTTGCAATTAAATAAAAAGCGATATATATGGTCACATATTTACCATTTTGACGAACGTCATGATGACGATGATGACTCGGGGCTGTATGCTCTTCCGCATCGAATCGTCGAACTTTGATATAATATTGATTGATGAAAAAGCCGACTCCAAACACGTTCGGCGTATAAATTTATTTAATCAGCGTATTAATTCATTATTAATGAATATAACCGCCCCCCTGAATTCTGAGCTCACACGCGAAGTCTTGAAAGTCTCCTGTAAAAATTTGACAAAAATTGCAAATCGAGTACTTTAATTGCAAAATAGCTCAATCTTTCGTCAAACAAAGTTATCGAATATAACATTCTGCATAAACTTTGTTAAAAATCACCAACTGTACATCATCCCTATTGAAAGCAGCCCAGAGCTACGAAAAATACAATCGAAAATCTTGAAACTTCAAACCTGTGCAACCCTTTTGCCTTTATCGAACCGAAAGTGCTTTCCATCGTCCTTGCAAATTTCTGACAAGTGCAACTTCACGTTATATATATATATATGTGTGTGTGGGGGGGGGGGGGGGGGATGATGACCTAGCGCACACGCCGCACATTTCTTCTCGCTGCGATCTCACCAAGTTTTTTTTACCAACTTCTTACACACGGAGTGTATAAGACGGGGGGGGAAAAAACGTTACTCGCCCATTTACGGCAATTCAGCACCTCTGCTGATGCTGCAGCGAGCCCCGTCGCGAGGACATGCACATTTCTCTTTTGCACTCTCGCTCGCACACATATACAGGATGTCCCAGAACTCGATGCCGAAAACTCAATATTACATTGGCGATGGAATTTCGAGTCGAAAAGTACTTAAGTATTTTTCGACACGACCAAATCGCGACGAGTCACGAATTGTCAAAGTCCGAGCCAATCGCGTCGCGCGCTCTCTCCCCTCTCCGGTGGACGCCGCGCGATCGTACGCCTGTGATTGGCTGAACTGCATTGATGAATAACTCCACGGGGCTTCGTCCCATCAAAAAATGTCAGTAAACTTTCCGACTTGGAATTTCATGTCGAACTCGAGTCTGAGTCGTGGACATCCTGTTCCAGGACACCCTGTACGATGGAAACAATTCAATTCACCCAAGGGTGCGTTAGGTCCCAGCTCTAGGGTAATAAACAGAGAATAACTATCAGAGTGCAAGACAGAATTCACACCCTCTCCGGCTTTATTATTCTCTCCCTCTCTCTCTCTTTCTCCCTTATTTTTTGTCGGAACTTTTCTCACAAAGAGAGGATCGCTCGCGAGGCGATTATCGGGTTATCGGGATTCGACCAGCGCGGAGATTGCCGATCTCATTCTTTTTCTCATCCAGATATTCCTCCCCTTTGCGGTCACTCACGTCCATCCACAAAAAAAAACTCAAATCTTCATTCCTGAATGCACATTGCTCAGAAAAGTTACCGCAATCAAACGACGATAAATCGAAACAATTTTCGACAGAATTTCTCAAAAGTATGTGCATTTCACCGAGTATGAACATCAAACACCGTGTTTCCTTCCGAAATTTCAAAATTTCGTTGCCAAAATAAATCGCGAAATACAAAATTTACCGGTGAAAAAAACGTGTGGCTACGGTGAAATAATTCCCTCGATTTCTAAAACATTGAATATTATATCGTCGTGCAAATATTCGTTTAATTCGTCGCCCGCAAATCGTTTTCTAAATTCACAATTGCGTATATTCGAGGGAGCTGAATTTACCTCGATGGAAGTCAAGCTTTATTCTCGTCATAATCGTCTGTTTGATGTCGCTGATGATCCTTCGAAATGGACGATAATAGCGTATTCGTGATATTCTCGTTGGTGAAATATACCTTTTGTCACGGAAGCCGTTGCAATATTCTCGAAAATCGTGCACGATATTCCGCGACGAGTAATTATTAATTGCGAACGAAAGCCCAAACGCAAACGCGTTGCTCGTACACACATCGATTTGCCTCTGACGCAACAGCATTATACGTCCGAATATCGTCTCGTTTCGATTGCATGTATTTTCGGTATATCTTATCATTCGGTATATATATATATATACATATGTATACACACATATATACTCGAAATTGAGCACATATATTCGTTGCACTGCAACTGACGTACGTGCGTGATATATTTCCAAACGAAACGAAACGAGCAAGCGCGTGAGCGTAACGTCGCTGTTCTCGGACCGATAAAACCCCCGCTGGTCATTTTCCCACGATATATATAGACGGGAATAATTATCGCGCAAATTCGACCTGCATATCCGATACATATTTTCCCTCTTGGCTTTCGCTGGCCGATCGTTAAAAGCCGAACGACGTAGAACGGAAAACGAGAAGAGAAAAAACAAAGGCTGCGTATGGGAATTTTTTTCTGATTTATGCTTCCGTGATTGAAATTCGATTGTGGGACGCCACGTTGATTTTTCTTTTTCTATCTGACACGTCGCACGTCGAGAGTGTACAAAATTGCGACGAATTAATTTAATTAATTAATTCAAACTTTATTTTGCCCTTTGATTTTATTGGCATTGCATCTACAAGGTTGATTGTTACAGTTTGATCGAATTTTGAACTTTTTTAGTGTCTGTTGGAGTACGATCAAACATGCTGGAAAGATTAAGTCGGGAGAGGAAGAGAGAAATTTGTGTGTGTGTGTGTGTGTGTGTGTGTGCTGTACCAGTCTGGAAAGACTCAGCGAAGGTGTAGGAAAGAGGTACGAGCCAGGGTTAACATTTCTGGAAGAGCCCGGTGTCTCTTCCACTTCTAATTAAACTGGAGGTTGACTCATTACCAAAGACGAGATTAAGTTAGTGGAAAAGCTTGAACGATGAGAGGGAAGACTGGAGGCTTCAGTTTCGAGCGACGCGAGCACTTCCTGTCTCCCTTATACGCGTCTTTATACATGGTAGATACCACCTACACGTTTATATTGCAAAGTCTATGTAAAAACGTACATATAAACGGTATTCCAGGCCTAATCAAGAGGATTGCGACTTTAATATTTCCTCGTAGACTTTTTCTTACATTTATTATTCGATATTTCATGAATTGCATTATATATATCGATATAATGCAATTGCCAGCCAATGTGCGAGACTCTACTACGTTGCAGGGTATTTGAAAAATAATAGGCATTAAATATTACAGTTATTATATCCTACTATCATTTATTTGTTAATCAGAAACCTTACATTATGTACACATGTTATATATTATATAATTTACGAGCGTTATTATTTTTATATACTATGTTAAATCTGAATCCTAGCGGGCATTTGGAATTTAGAGCTGGCTCTGAAAGAAGTCTTGGAAATATCGCACAATTATCGCAAAATGTGTTCAATTTTTGCAAGAGATCATTCAATAATGTCCCGAACCTCCTTTATTTTTCTCAAGACATTCACAATTTTTATACGCAAGTAGCTGCTCGTTTCTTCATTGGAATTTATTTATTTAAAACACCATCAATCATGAACAAAATTATGAAAAATTCCAACTTTGTGGTTTAGAGTTTCACGCTTTAATTAAATATACTCGTATATACTTTTGGCATTGTTTGGGGGTTGGAAGAAAATCAGCTGTTTCGTCGAGTCGTGACTTACCCGCCAATCTCCTCAGGTAGAATATTGAATATTACAATGGTGCGTTAAAAAAAAAATAATAACGTCCAAATTGACAGCGAACACACCGTGCATGTGTGGAGCACGCCTTCGAATTTATTTGGATTATACAGTGAATCTCTCGCTGAGGTACTCTCGCACGTCGCAAGCTCGCGTGTAATTGCATCCGCAGGGTTGTATCCAAGAGTCGCGTTCTCCCTTGAGCACGCTCGAGTTCTTTGACGCTGTATGCACATCCCGTGTGTGCGTAAGCCACCCTCGATTCGCAGTGAATAGACCCTACAGTCATTGGCCCGTGCAAGAAGCTCTATAAAACACGATTAAGTCTACCTCAAAGATCTCTTCTTTTCTCCCCTTCGTCTCCTTTCCTCTCTTGTCTCATTACTTCATTTACACTTGCCATTATTGATTACCGTGAAATTTCTCCTCGAGGCCGTTGAGTTTATGTCGTTCAATTAATTTATGAACACCCCTCGTTATTTGAATTAGTCGGTATTCTCTGACGTCACTGTCATTAATCTCAACAAAATCGAAGTAAAATGCGAATTTCCACCACTTGGCAATGATAAAAAAATCTAGCAAAAAACCAGTTCTACAAAAGCCACCGAGCCCAGAAATCGTAGGTAACAGCGATATCGAAAAATTGTTTTCCTCAAGAAAAACATCGGAAAACAATGTAGACACGTTATTTTTTTTTTCGTATCGAATTAAATTTACTTATTTTCTCGAGTTTCTTCACCGTTTGTTCGAGCTTTTCTCGATTATATTTTTCGAAAATATTTTCAATTTACACACGCGCGAAATTTACCGTATGACATGCACACGAGTAATTTTTGTATTTTTTGTGAAATTTCTCTCGATCGAGACGATTTTTCTTGCCAATAACTGTACGTAGAGGGTAACGTTCCTGCAATTTTCCAAGTAAAGAGGAGCGAGATGTTTCCCAACTTGACTCGCGCCTGAATGGCGAGCAAACAACCCCGTTCATGTGTAGATATATTTATTCCTCGGGTGCTTACTTCCGGCTTACATCCTTGCTCCAAATTAATCGTGAGGATGGAGGGAGCGCAGACTTGACTCCGTACACACAGTCAACGTGGTTAAACAGAATTCTCTATGCGGACTCGAACTCGCGCGATGTAATATTCTTGAGATTTCAATGATGGTCTAATTGCAGTTCGTCTAATGCGCAGCGTTGACGACTCGTGGATATGCGCGAGGTCGTTTTATCGAAAAATTAGTGGGTGTCAACATCGAGGATGTGCAACTTCCTGGCTCTCCTCTTGAATAAAAGTACATTTTCCAGCACAAATAATTGCACGTTTTTGTCACGGTCCATGATTACTCTGATGTAAGGAAAATATACTTGACGATTTACAATAACGAGTGAAAAATAAAAACGCGTTCTTAGTTTTTTATTTTTCGAAAGGGAATTTTCGAAAATTGATCGGAAATATGGTCGGAATGGATTTAAAAAATTCGCTGTTATCGCGTGTTTTTAACGCTTTAAAAAACAGTCATTCAGTTTGGAGTGGCAGATTTCTCTATGTATATGTTGTCGTATAAATGTTATATACGAGTGTGTGGGAGCGATGGAAGCAGGAAATCAAGAACCGAAGCAGCGTGTGTATTTACGCTCGCGCGAGATCTATGAATCCGCGAGCGCAACGATATTATGCTCGGTATAAACCGATCGTTCGTCACGATGAGCCGACTATTTACGAGACTCGTGGGAGAGAAGGAGAGATATTAAAAAAATAAAATAAAAGGCAAAATTCGACGAGACTTCTCGCTCCATCCTGCTTTTATTTTATCGTCCGACAACTTGGAAACCGTTATGCAACCTTTTCATTTTTACTCCTCTTTTTCGCGCTCTCGGTCTCTCTCTCTCTTTCACGAATTTAATATTGTTTGTTTTTATCATCCGTCGTGCAGTCCCGTATAAACAATTCGAAATTGCAAAAAAAAAAAACAGAACTCATCACGATTTGTTTTTGGTCCATTTGAATAAATCGGCCGATAAACAAACGAGGATTCATTTTTAATGATCGTCGCGCATCTGCTGTCCAGCTGGCTGACGAAAATTTACACAATTTGTGTATCGACATTTGCTCGACGATTTTACTATTTTATTTCTCGTTAATTTTTTTCAGTTCAGTTAGTTTTTTCCAAACTTTTTCAAAATAAAAAATTCTAAATAGCCGCTGATTGATTTTCTTCCGGTTCTTGCCCTGTTTTTGTTCTTTCGTTTGGTAAAACTATGCAGAAACTGAAATAGTATAGCTGTTCAATTTTTCTAGCAACTTCTCGATGTACAGTGAACAAATGATTTTTCCCTCGACGATGGCAGCACGAGAATTAATGAACCGGCACGACAGTTGAATCTCGCTGCACAACCGGTAATCGCGAGGCGTCAAAGACCCCAAGAGAGAGAAAGAGAGTGCATCGAGAGCAAAATGCAACTGTTCTTATTGTTATTATCACTGATGCAAATAGAAAGAGAGAGAATTTTCGCTGCGGATGATCGCGGAATTTATTTTCTTCACTGTACTTTTCTCAGAGAGGCGTTTACCCTGCGATATATTCGCAAATTCGTTTTTTTCCAAATATCTCTTTTTCCATCGAAAAATATGCGTGATAAAAGAAAAAGGAAGGAAAACGTTGTTCGACAAAAGCAAAGACATAATTTGCATGTAATTGTTGAATGATCAACGCGAGTGAAAAAAATTCTGCGAAAGATCGACTATTTTATAATAGGGATATGCGCGTTCCTGCCGATGTCTCTCGTCTCGAAAAAGCCGACAGTGGCTCGTTTGTATTTCAAAGCTTCCCGGGGAGTTGGTGCAATAAAATCGCGGTGGCTGCAATTGCATCGCGGAAGAGAAGGTGCGAACAAGATGCATTGATTACCGAGAAACGGAGATGCCCTCGAGGTAAAATGCACGGTGGCAGATAATCGCGATGCTGTTTTCTCTACGAATAATCGCGTTTAACAGTAACTGCACATAAATATTATATATATATATAGATTATTGAAAAACAGAGGCGATTTTGAACGTAAGCGAATATTTAAAATGAGACTACGACAATTCTTTTGTGACTTGAAATTTTCTCAGGCCTCCAGGAAGAAAAATAAATATTCTTCGGAATAATGTATATAAATCTATGTTTTTTTTCCTTTTTTTCAAGTTGAAAAATCAATAATACGTATCGAAAGAGGGAAACTCTCACACAAGCGAATAAATTCCAGGTCAATCCGCATAGCTTATTGGAAAATTCAATTTCCCACATTGAAATAACATGGGGAAAGAAAATTTCGCATTGGATGCTGTTTTTCGTCGACAAAATTATTTTTTACCTCTTTTTTCAACCTTCCGAATTCATTGAGCATTGAGTTCTCTTATACGTATATTTTATCGCATTTTTTTTTGAAATTTTCATATTTTTTTAATAACATTCTCAGTTGTGTTACGAAAAAGGCGAACCTTCGAAAAAAGTTGCATTTTTGGAGTAAAACTTATTTGAGTAAAAAGCTCGTTTACAATAATCTTTTTTTTTTCAGAGTATTCGTTAGAATGTTTATAACAATTGAGTTTACCTTTTTATCCTTGACACAGCTGTTGATACACTTGCATACGAATGTACAGCTTGTGTGTGTAATTTATGGTACGTCGATGAAACATTGAGAGAGCACATCTTTCATGGCACACCTTCGAATACAAATGTACTGGATAACAGAGAGTATTTTTTTTTATTGCCCTCGCTCGTTTCTTCTTCCTGGCTTGAATGAGATACGCAACGAACCGTATCGGCCGTAGACGTCGGTGATGCTAATTACGCGTATTTTTTTCTCGTAACATTTATGCATATACCGCTCCTCCATTGCGAATAAATGACGTCGACGTCGGTCGGAAACGCCTGGTAATATCATTTTTATCGCTGTTTCCGAAGGAGCGTATATAATAAATAAATTCAGTAATTTATCGATGAATTTGTAAGAAAAATACTACAGTTACATCATTCTTTACTTTTTTCGAGCAAAAGAATTTTCATCTGCATTTTATTTTATCTGCGAGATGAATGGGCCTTTGTTGCACCAACGTTACGAAACCATTTTTATACAATTTTGTTAATAACTTTTCGATATTACTGTTATCTAGGATCAACGTGCTTGGAACATTTTTTAAGAAATTTTCCTTGCGAATTTCCCTTAAGGAATCTCAGGAAATTTTCGAACAATATGTCTGACTATTAACGATATTACTACTCGCAGGATAAATTCAAGTTTCGCATCGGATCTGCGTTAAATTTAATAGTATTTTTACCTCTAGATAATGCATCGTAAACACAGAAACATTATTTTTTATAGTCATTCTATATTCGTGATTAAAAATATTGATTTTGGAAATTTTTTTTTACAAACAAAAATCACGTGTGCTCGATGTATCAATTGACTCGAATTTCTCATTCCCACCTACTGCTAAGTGCTAGCATGATTATAAAAATCCGAAAAAGCACCGCACAATTTTTCAAAATCAAAGTTCATTGTTTCGTCGATAATTGTACACTCGTTACTTGTGATTCGTTCAAAAGATCAGATTATTTTTACTTTTCGCTTCACATCGCTGCAGAAGAGTGTTTTTTTATCATTTTTTTTCAAATACAACTTTATCTCGCATTCGTTCATTATCCTTTGACGTTTTATGGCTGAAAGTGGCATACGTACGAGCAACGTTAGAGGGAGATGAGAAAATCACAATGGCGATATCAGTATCGCGAATAAAACGTGGCATGAAAAAGCCCCCTAGAGAAAAGCGTTTTCCCTCAACTTTTTCCTTTTTGCTGCTTCCCTTTTTTTACCCCCGGAACATGGCGAACACGAACGGATCGAGATTGCTTTCATCGTCCTGTATTTCTGCTGCGTCCAATACGTTGCCAGTTTGTCTTCGTATCGTTAAAAATATCGACCCGCAAGACAACGAGAACGAAAGTATCGCGAGGGGTTTGTATCCCACAGCAGCGAGAACCTTCGATGACGAAAAATTGTACACCCTCTGACGTTATTGTAAGCCGAACGTTAGGATCGAATGTAAGCAACATCCGCTTGTTACAAAAAGAAAAAAGACTCCGTCGGTGGGTGTCATTATTGCTTATTATCGTGTAACTCGGGTGCTTTAACGTTCAAACTGGGGATATACAGGGTGATTCAGGCGAAGCGTCAAAGTCAGAAATGATACGGATTCTGGGCAAAAAACGTTTAGCCGTTAGTTTTTTGTTTTTGTTGTTTCAAAGGGTTTTTTTTCAAAATTGCTTTTTCCTTCGTCAAAATTTCGTCTCAAACTGAAGTTTCCGTTATTCCGACATGGAATTTTGATGCACTCTGTATATCGGTGGCCGATATTGTAGCGATATACCATCTCGATGTGGTGCAGTGGGAACTACCGGAAAAGAATCGAAAGAAGGTTGCCATTGACGTTGCAAAGTGAAGGGCAGTTCATGGATATGTATGTAACATCGAGCTTTATTTGCCTCAATGGCCCGAAGGTTCGGTGGTTTCCCTTGATTTATTTACTTTGATTGTTTTTTTCTACCTCGATCCGTTTCTTCGGCATTTAATCGCAGACTTTTTTCATCCTCGAGAGATGTAACAGTTTCGCTTTTGACAGGTTTGATCAATAAGAGAGTCGAGTTTTACGAAAGGTTTTTTTCCAAGCGTGAACTTTGGTTCCTGCAGCATCCGAAGCCTGGAGATTCAACTTGGTCCATTCGTTGGAGATCATCAGACTCGTGGGAAAAAAATGCACTTTGGTACGCAAATTCGCAAGGAAACGAGTGAACTAACAAATTTCCATCATACGATATTTTTATCAACGTGATTGATTTTTCTCTGTTTTTATTCAATAAAATAGCAGCTAATGACAGCCTGATCTTTTCGCTTTATTTCTCAGTTTCTCGTTACTCTAATTTTTTCTCTTCTCGATGTTTTTGGGACTTTCGGAAGCTTCGAAGTCTCCCATTTTGATTTTGACAAAAACATCGCTGTTCTTAGTCCACGGAAGGGCTTCAAGATTTTCTTTTTTTTTTCGATATTTTGTATCGACTTTTTTTTTTTATCTCGCACCATATGAGAATTTAGGATAGGAACTTTCCCGTATTGTTGGCGTCGTCAGTGTCGTTGTTCGGGTTGTGATAATTTTCTGAATTGGCGTCAATCTCTCGATGATACGTCGAGGTGGTTGACGCTCTCGTTTGCATTTCCGGTTTTCCCAGGGTCTCCTGGACGTCCTCGGCGATAATCGCGTTCTCTCTAAAATTTCTCACGTTGTACGTGCCGTAATCGTATCCGCAAAGTGGACAAACCATACGTGAAGTCTTATCGCGGCTTATCATCAACGGTATGAAACACAGTGGCCAACATCTGAAAAGTCATGTCATACGTTTAACAAAGACAAACACACGCACACAGATTGTTCGAACAATCCCTTCGTGCACTGCGTATGATGCACGAAATGTAGTCACGTATGAAGCATTTAACGATGTTCCGGAGATAAAATCCCGACAAAAGCGAGATGAATGCGAGTTTTGGGTACTTAGCAATGATACAAAAATCTCAAAAAAAAATCAACCTTGCAGAACGTTGATTATATAGATAACAACAATGCGAAGACTGATGAGCAATTTTTTGAAAGAAAAAAACTCGATAAAACTTTACTTATCCTCGTTTTATATTTTCTACACTTATTTTTCGAATAATTTTTCGAGTACTCGTGATTTTTTGCTCGTATTTTGCTTACAATTATCAACAAATCGTTAAGAAAAAGCCTAAACGGAAAAGACGTGAAATTTCTTAAATTTTTTAAATCCCATTGTATTTAAACGTTTTAAAAATTGTGTTGTAAAAATTTCCTCGTGACAATTCGCGATTTTTAATAAACTCTTCAGGATTTCCAAAAAAAAAGGTCACAATTCAATTTTATTGTTAGGAAAGGAAGCATCTTTGCGTTAAAACTTGATCGATTATTCGGGATTTTCGAGGTTAAAAAACGTCCCGAGTATTAAGCTGATGGGAAACATTTTTAACAATTTTTTCCGAACGTTTGTTTTATTTTTTTTTTGTTCGTGAAAAATTCCACGACACTGCTGTCATTCTGGCCTATAAGATGCCACGCGTATAGACTTTGTATTGTACACATAAACTTAATGTACAATCCCACTTGAGCACGTACATCCGCAGTACGATTTTTATCTACAAAACGGAGATTAAACCCACAGTACTCTTCTGTACTCCGCTGTAACTTTGACTTCACTCTGTAATCGCAACGCGATATCGATCGCTCGTAAAAGCAAGTTTCCATGTCTCGTGGGGGAAAAAAAAGAATCATTCATCATTTATTATACTTGGACGACAAATTTTAACATTTTTTCACGAATTTTTCGAATCATCGGAATTAAAAACGCGTCGCGTGATGCAAGATTAAGAAAAAATAAAAATTGAGTGTATTGATGAATTGTTTTTTTCAATGAATATTGATGACATATGTTTTTTTAACAATGAAAAACAAACCCCGATAAACAAGCAGCGCCGAACTGACAATTTCGAAATTTCGACGAACTCCCTGCGAGTTCAATCGGGACGACTTGCACGTTGCAAATTGGACACGAAATCTTTGGCCTGTAAAAATTCTCCATGAACTTCTCGTCTATTTTCCTACGAGATATTTTCGTCGAAGATTTCGAACCTCTCGCGAAAAGCTTGCATTTCTTGGCGATTTTTTTAATGACGTGACAGCGGAATTCCTGCAATGAATTTTCTTTTTTGTTTCCTTTTTTTTCAAGCTTGAGGCTGTATAGGAGGTAAAATGTCAGTGAAACCGAAATGAAATGAAAATTTCTAGTGCTCAGGAATGCTATAAAAATCTGAAAAAAAAACAAACCGCACGTGCGAGATTTTGGAATACAGTGATTTTGAATAATAATAATAATAATAGTAATGTCGAAAAGTTATAAACGAGTTGTTCAGAAAATGATGATAATATTTTTAAAAATTCAATTTCTACTGCGAATTGAATTGATTCGTTGAAATTCTTATTCTATTTCGAGTTTGATGTTAATACTTTATAATCGAACATCCCGCGAATATAATTGACCAGAAAGATGCAACGTTTCAGTTCATCACTAAATTATTCACAGAAATACCGTTCGTCCGAAAGACGAAATATGAATGACTTTTATCTCGAATAAAGAATTCCCAAAAGCTCACAAATAAGTTGGGAAAATTCCTAAAGTGTATAAATAATTCTCGTACTCGCGAATTAATGTATTCCGTCAGGTTTTCCACCGAGGATTCATCATGAAGAGGGATGGTGCGGATGAAAGTTTTACGACTCTCCGATTTCGTATACTCGCGATATACAGGGTGGGAAGATAATTCTCCTGACAGATATTTCTTTGAAACGAATTTTCCTTCAACTTTTTCATCGTTAATTGAATCGTTACACTTTATCGATAAATTTCATTTAAAAAACAAGATCCGAGTATTTTTAAAAGACTTTTTCCAAAATTATTCGAGGATCATATGTTATTTAATTCGAAAAAAAATCCCAAATAATGAAAATCAGTGTCAATTTTTAAGAAAAATAAAAGTCTACAGAATAGACTTTTATACGATGTAGGCAAATTTCGTACGGATTTTCCTGAAGGAAAATTGAAAAAAAATTAAAATGTCTCTTTTGTCGAATCACCGTGCAAGAATTGTCACAAATTCGTGATCAATTTCAAATTGATCGCCCTATGTACGACTCTCTGATCTAGTCTTCTTCGAACGGTCTTGTGACTTTCGAAAATGCATAACGGAGTGTTCGTGGGCTTCCAGCACGAAAATCTAGTACAACGGAAAACCCTTGAGTGGATTAAGTTCGCGGTAAGACGATTATTCGCTGAGACTGAGTGTACAAAATGTGAACGTGTATATACTCGCACATATACACAGATTTTCCATTCTTCAAGGATGTACTTGTACATTTTTATATACAGATATATATTCCGACGTGATTTTATATAAAATCGAGGAGCGTGGGAGCTCGGCAAAAGGAGCTTGAGTCACGGGTGAACACGCGAGATGTCATTCGTTTCGGCGGATTAACTTGGCGAAACCCAAGAGTTTGGGCTTACGGTTTTCGGTCCTGTATAGCCTCTTTCGAGGTATAAATGTACGGGGTGTCCCAAATCGGTATGCTAATAATTTAACACCGCATTGGGGATGAAATTTCAAGACGAAAAGTCTTGGAGGACTTTTCGAACGGACGAATCCCCGTTGAGTTATGAATTAATACAGTTGGACCAATAGGAAACGCAGGAGAAGGGAGGGCGCGCATCCGATTGGCGCAAACTTTGACAGTTAATGACTCGGTTGATTCTGATCCTACAGGAAAATGCTAAAATACAATTCTACTCGGAATTTCAGCCTGAATCTAGCTTCGAATTATTGACGTCGATTTTTGGGACACTCTGCACGTAATACATGGCCAGCTGACGGGGAAGAGGCAGAAATCTTTTTTTGTCGTTCTTTCTCAAAGTTCATTGGCTCAACAAAGTGGTACACGATTATTTTTCATTTATATATTTTTCGTTTGTGAATTTTTTCTTTCCTGACGCCCATGTCTTTGCTAGTAATTTTTCTTTTAATTAGTCCATGAATCATCGTGTAATGACGCCAGAGAACGATTTTTTATTTGTTGCGAAATGGAATATTTCGGTTCATTCTTTTTTCACTGTCTTTTTCTCTTTTTTTTTCGGGCTAGACCGGCAGAACGCCTGTCTTTTGGCACATGTTCACGTTCACAAGTGTCCATTTTCCTCTTTCAAACGACGAGTTTTACTGACTAAAAGAATCCTATCCTCTTCATGATATCGCCGTCGTCGTCTCTTTCCATACTGTTTTCCCTGTCGCAGGTCGTTTTCTTTAGTGCTAAAACTATGCGAAGCTCGCTTTGACTCGGATGGTAACTCTTTTTCTTTTTCTTCCTCATTCTACTGCACGTGCACGTGTATATATATACGTATGTCCACGTGAGGCTGACTGTCCCATTTTCTCAGTGATCTCGTGCAAAAAATGAATCGCAAAGAATGCTTTCTACTCTCTTTTCACATACACACGTATCCACCTCGAGATTTAAATGCAAACGCGCGTGACGTGGATTCTCGAGGAGGAGATGCGCGCTTTTATTTTTATTTACATTTTTTTTTTACACTTTCCATGTTTTTTGCAAGGCAGAATTTTTCTAAAAGTACCTTTTTCATGTTTTCATACTGTTCGTCGGTTAACGGTGGATGCATCGTTCGTATATGATCCAACAATTTTACGGTATCTTTGTACTTTTCACTGACCTGATTTTCGCATATCGGACACCACGTAAAGTCATAATTCCCTCGAAGCATTTCTGTTTGCATGAAAAACGAAATAAAAATCTTTTTTCACGCTGTGACTTTTGATTTAATTGCTCTCGCAAAAAAGCACAAAGATATCGACTTGCCATCTTGTTCTTCGACACCTTTCCGAGACCTTTTTCTCATTTTTGTGAGGTTACCGAAATACGTTTTTACGTCGAATTTGATCAGAGTGAAGCTAGCCTGAAAATTCGGAGCGGTAAGTGTGGCTTTTGTTTTCGTTTTTTTTCTCTCGATCGGAATATGAATAATCGCAGAGTTTAGTACACGAGGAGGAACAAAAATTATGCTTTGACAGTTAGAACAGAGAAGAGTCTAGTTTCGATTCGTTGAAGAGCAATTTGCGAAAGAAATTAAGATGAATTTCATGAGGTTTGGTTGATGATTGATTTACAAAAGTGATGCGTTTTTTCATAAATTTGGACGAGGTTAAAACTAGCCTGAAAATTTCCAGAAACAAAGATCGCAAAGTTGAATAAAAAGGGAGAAAATGCAATACGAATTACGTAATGGGTATCGATATTTGGTACACAAAACAGTCTGATTTCGGTCCATCGCAGAGCACTATGATGAAGTTATCTTGGTCTTGAGAAAGTCGTAAAAACAACATTACTATCCGAATAATGTCTATACCGTACCATTGGCAATGTTATGAAAAAAAGTATCCGTCGAATCAACGTAGCACATAAAGTTCAACAACTTTTTACCTGCATCTTGCAGGGACAAGCTCTTCTTTTATTTCGTTGAGAGGTGGGTTGCAATAACTTTGAGGCCCGCCATACGGTTCTGGCAGAGAGTCAGCACGTTTTCCGTTGAGTTTGGAGACTCTCGGATTATAAAGTCGCATAGCACGAGGACTTTCACTCGAAGAAAACCAATTTTTGGCAGAGTTTTCACGAGTTTTTCAATTTTCCAATTGAACTCCACTGCACAGCGATGCAAAGAGGCGCACCTTGTTTTTCTCACCCAGTTTTTATTCGGTAAATCACATTAAGGTCTCATTACAATCGGGAGAGAGAGAGAAGAAGAGCAAAAAATTCTGTGATATGTATAAACATTTTTTTGGACAATTTTCATTAATTTCGAAAGAAAAAAAATTAACAGCGACGAAGGAATCGTATAATTTTTTTCCACTGACGCTGATTTGGAAGATGATAATAGTTGAGACGGTTATACGTTCTTGAACTATGATAATTTTGGATTTTTGTTTTTCGACAATGTTTTTAACGTACTATCAAACATTTTTAAGCCGTATTTTTGAAAAATCCTTTTCGTCCTTTATTTTTGTTGCCCAACGTGTGGATGTGCGCGCGCGCAGTTTCAGAAAACCTTCAAAAATGAAACAATCGTCGAGGGGAATTCTCGAAATCGTGAAAAGGTCCGATTGACAAGGAATAGCCCGTGTGTCGAGTAGAAAAACGAGAGCGAGAGCGAATACAATAATTCCCAGCTTCGAAATAGGAAGATGCAACGCGACGGTTGACTCGCTTCGCATCTTCACCTGGAAAACAGCATATAACTGTATGTTTTGAATTCTTAAGGTGTATGAATTCTAAAATCTCTCGTGTCTCGTCGTTTCTGCGTCCCACGCGCCCTCTACTTTTCGTTTTATTCATATTCACTTTGAATTCTCGTCATTTCGCCTCCCTTGCCTCATATTCCTCTTTAAAGCATTTTTCTGTATCCTCCCGCCCATCTGGGTGTATTCTTTCTTCCTTCTCTTTTGTTTTTTTCCCGAGCCACTGCATGCCGTCACGTTTCAAAAGTTCCACGAGCTTGGATGCGACTTTCTGCGACGAAACTTGCGTATAATTCACGAACGAACGCTTTTCCAATGAGATAGCGTCGAGATTGTAGCGAGATGAGAAAAATTACAAAGGAATGAGGAAACTTGACATTTTTTTTCGTGCACAAGGTGCGGAATTCTCTCGGGGTACTTTCAATTATCGGATTTCTCTATTTGCACGTGTAACGATGATGAAGATCGCGCAAAAATGTACGTCCCACTTTACTCTCTCTCTTGCACAATGATGCTCGTAACGAAAAGAGCTTATTCGAGTGCCAAAGCCAATGTTCATTAAAAATCTACACGGACTCATTTTCTCTCGCTATTTTACGTCATAAATCGATTTCTCCAAAGATAATTCCTCGAAGTAATCCATCTTCACAATTATTATTACACATAGCTGCATTTCAATAGCGACCGAATTAATTGACTACTTGAATTCAAATTTCTATCGAAAAATTTGAATTCAAGGAGTCTTAAATCCACTCCATTTGCTGGCTTCGCATGTAATTCATATTTTGTTTATACGTAAAAAATAAATAAGAATTCAAATTTCTATCGAAAAATTTGAATTCAAGCAGTCTTAAATCCACTCCATTTGCTGGCTTCGCATGTAATTCATATTTTATTTATACGTAAAAAATAAATAAGAATTCAAATTTCTATCGAAAAATTTGAATTCAAGGAGTCTTAAATCCACTCCATTTGCTGGCTTTGCATGTAATTCATATTTTATTTATACGTAAAAAATAAATAAGAATTCAAATTTCTATCGAAAAATTTGAATTCAAGCAGTCTTAAATCTACTCCATTTGCTGGCTTCGCATGTACTTCATATTTTATTTATACGTAAAAAATAAATAAGAATTCAAATTTCTATCGAAAAACTTGAATTCAAATTTCTATCGAAAAACTTGAATTCAAATTTCTATCGAAAAATTTGAATTCAAGCAGTCTTAAATCCACTCCATTTGCTGGCTTCGCATGTAATTCATATTTTATTTCCACGTAAAAAATAAATAAGAAATTTTATATTTTCTTTCGTTAAAGGTCATTTTCTTTTCTTGTGTTAATCGAATCAGTGTGTAGTTGTAACAGGTAGAGAGAAAGAATGAATAGGAAGGGAAAGAATTTTGGGAAAACTCGCTAGTATACCGAGGCGGTTATTCCAGCGGAAATCGTAATTGGTGCATCTAACCACTAGCCACTGGTCGGTATTTCATTGTCAACGCTTATGGCGGATTTTCCACGAGGCGAGATGCTCGTGGAGAAACTCTCGAAACCTACCGCAGGACCATTACTTCTTGTTACGATGCCATACTCGGACACATACTCGTACTCATGTACACACCGACATCCAGTCGTACTTTTACGACTCTAACTAGAATACCAAAATTTCCACCCTTGATGATTTATTACATCGCGATCCAATCGTACTCAAGAAACCGAAAAGAAACTGAAATATTTGCCGTACGATTATGAAACAAGCTGCACAGAAAAGTTTGCCAATTTTCACAAATTGATAAAACAAAAATAGAAACTTGCATAAAATCAACGACGAGGTTCGGGATGGATTATTTATAACTGATGAATTATTTATAATTCATGCTTTTCGAGCTTTCTTTCTTCAAAAATCCGCGTGAACTACATCGGACTTTCGATGCGGACGTTCTTGCCGGTTTATTCGTTTTTCGATTGGCTGTTTTTTAAAGAAGGGATGCGTCAAAAGTTTACCGCCATTTGAAGTTTTGGAAAACACTTATTTGTTGAAAAATGTTTGAACGTTTGTGCGGCGTGCGATTTGGGGTTTGAAAAAAATTCTGATTCTCCGACGGTAGAGGGAAAGAAAAAATAAATAATGGTACAATATATATGCGTGAATGAATGATCTTTTTCCGATTTTTCTAAGATTGCACACTATTATATTACAGCATTATTGTACCAAGTGGCCAAATTTCTCATTCGATTTTATTGTCGCTGAAACAACGTCTGCCATACATCCTTAAGGTTTTATTACGCCCTGTTCGAGACCAGAGTGCGTAAATAAACTTTCAATTTTCAAAAATTAAAAATCCTCCGAGGGAGATGACATTTTGCTTATTGGAAACAAAATCAAAAGTAATGAGACTTAAACCGAGATTCAATTGTTCTAGAATGGCCCATATACGTGTGCATACAGCGATAATTATGCGCACAATTCATAACATATGTAATACGTATATTCGACGAACAATACGAGCGTTAAAATCTTTTGCATTTATTAACCCACACCCACACACACACACGAACATTTCCGATGCAATATGTCACCTCGATGAACTTGTACATGCCTATACACGTGTATACATGTACATATATAAGCTCAGTATATAGTGTACAACAGAGTTTATCTATATACATTTCATTTGGGAGCTATTCTCGGCTGGTACAAGCACGTGCTTCACGTACAACATTCTACGCCCGCGGCAAACTAATTGGTAAGTATTTAACTTGCTCAAACGTAATTAGAAACTCTGCGCAGCTATTTACACGTTGGCTGTTGTCGTCGTACTCGTTTCGACGTTGAAGCTCCGTAGAACCGACGAAATGAAAGACGAAACGAAAAAAAAACGTAAAAAAGAACGAGAGCCAGATGCGGAGAAGGAAAATGCAATTTTACAAACGATCGGTAAAATACAAAATCTTTTACGGTTTTTTTTTTCTTGCCTTTTCAGTAATCGCAATTATGATATCGGTGTTCGTAAATTGGTTTTATTTTTTTTCCATCGTAGTAGGATTATTTTGAACGAGAAAGATATTTTTCCAGCGTATATTTCCATTCATTTTCCGTTGTCGCAGCTGGACGCGAACAGCGCTGGAGAAATAAACGATTTAGCTGTAAAAAAAGGGAGAAAGTCAGGGTTCGAGAGGAAAGGAATTGAATGTTCAACCGAGAGGAGAAAATCGAGAGAATGTGTAGGGACGAATAATATACACGGTGTTCCGGAAGTCAATGTCAATAATTTGGCGGTAGATGGGGGATAACGTTTTGAGCGGAAAAGTCTACAAGCACTTTTTCATCCGACGAATCCCTGCTGAGTTGTCAATCGACAATGTTGTCGATCAGCGTCGATTTGGCTAAAACTTTGACAATTAATAACTCCTCAGGATTTCATCGCATGAAGATAATACAAAATACTTTTCGTCTCGAAATTTCGTCACGAATGTAACTTTAATTCGTCGGCATCGAGTTCTGCGGTATATGGGGCGTCCCATGCCGAATCCGGCAGATCGGAAACTTTGACTTATTTATTCGTCTGAAATATTTTTTTCGTGTTCTATCCACCGAAAGAAACATCAGTGCATGATTGAAAAAAAATTTGCCAAGTCGTTTTCGAAATATCGACATTTTCACGACTGTTCCTTTAAATAACTGCAACTTGACGATTTTCAGCGTTGTTTTTTGCAAAATGTTCGAATTTCTTCACGCCTTCCGGCATTTTCATTTTTTTTGTAAAATTTCTACGCCAAAGTATATTTATTCCGCAAATACTCCGTAAGTTTCGTGATGGGACTCTGATTCTTTGTATTTTCATCAGAATTTTGGCAAATTGAAACAAATAACGATGTCTTCTGATTGATTGAACATTTTTGCAGATTTCCAGAATGGTATTTGTTTTTAATTATTTGTTAAACGCCATGAAAAGGCTGTCGATGATTCTTCAGCGATAATGTCGGATTGAACGATTTGTGTAAAGGTCGAGATTAAAAGAAGAAGGAGAGAAAAAAAAAAGTAAATCCACAGCTTTGGGTTATTGATGATGAAGAAATAGCAACGTCAGTGGGTCAGAAAATCGGGTCGGGCAGTCAGTAGTATAAGCGGGCAAAGAACGGTCGGGAGGAGCGCGAAAGGGCGAGAGAAGGGGACAAAGAGAGAGAAAGAGAGAGATAACTCGATATAGTTACGTCTGTGCACTAGAATAGAGAGATACCGTTAGTTCGTCTGCTCCTCTCGAAGGTTTCTTATCGTCGTTCTCGTCGCTGTCGTCATCGCTCTCTCCTGTAGCATTGGTCACGCGTTTCTTCCTCGTCCGTCGCACACGGATGACTTTTTTTCATCCCAGACACTCCGGAAACAGGAAAAAAAAAATGAATAAATTGACAGACTTTTTTATCAACAAAACACGTCTCCACTTAAATTCTTCTCACGCTCCGCGTGACTCTCAAAGATGAGCATTTTTTAAATAATGATATTTACGTGAAATTCGCACAAAATAAAAGACATTATTATTGCAATCGGTTGATAAATATCGCGTGTACGATTACGACGCTAAAATTACTTTTCATGATTTTATGAATTCGAGAGAAATTTTTGAAATCGAAATTGAGGGTACAACCTTCGTTGTTCTCGGTTAATCGATCTGTCTATTTCGGCATTTATCTCGGAATAAAAGTGAAGGAAAAGAGCGAAACAAAAAACAGATCGACATGAATATCGGACTGTTGCGATACATCCTTGACATTTATCGGCTGATTTATATACGCGCGCGCCGAACGATTAATCAATCGCAAGAAAGCAATAAAATTTATCTAACGTTGCCGAATGATGAATTGTTTATAATCGAACGATACTCGCTTTTTCGTGTATGAAAACACGACGAGAAACTGGTATGACGTCTGTGGGAATTTTAGCGAGTATTTTCCTGATCCCATATATCGTTAAACTCTCACTTGCGTGTACGAACGTTAACGAGACGCCGACATTGAGAGAGAAATACATCGCTGAGGCTGTCAGTCCAATGAGTTTCGTATTTTTATCCGCATGGGTATGCCCCTTGCAGCACGCGAACAAATTAAACTCGGAAACGAGAATGATACTTCCATACATTTGTGAACACATATATACAGGGTGTCCGAGAATGAAACGTCAAACAGGAGACGAAGAATGAAACCAAAATAGGAGATGAAATTCCAAGTCGAAAAGTCCATAGGCACTTTTCGATCCGACGAATCCCGGCCGAGTTATCGAACAATACAGTTCGGCCAATAGGACGCGCGTGAAGCTTCGCGCGGAGCGCCAGAGAGGGGTGCGCGCCCGTCCGATTGGTTCCAACTTTGACGGTGAATAACTCATCGAGTTTTGGTCGTACGGAAAAACACCAAAGTGCACTTCGACTCGGAATTTCATCCTGAATCCATCCCTCATACTGATTTAATGACATCGAGTTTTGGGACACCCTGTATATGTATTGTTGGGTCATTTGCAGTTTTATGGGGCAGTAACGCACGAACGAACGCGAGTGAAATTCGTTTCGCGTTCGAACTCGGTGATTGATTCGACAGATTCAATGACCGCGAGCTCACTGGCATACGATATAGCGTGTATTTATACATGTATCCGTATTTCTGTGTACAGAGGTCTATAATAAACGCTCAATGATCTTTGTCATGATGGGAATCAGACGGTAGAATGATCCCGAGGAATATCACGGCCACCGCACCGACCCCGATTGTAAATCTGACCACAGAGCAGCAGAGTGCATATAATATACTATATATAGTTTATATATATATATATAAACACTCGTTGTCGAAGAGAAACGCGATCGCGAGCGGGTAATAAGTCCCCGATGATAACAGTGGCTTGGTGTTTCTCGCGCTACCGCAATGGGAAAACGTGTATATCCCCCTGCGACAGAGATCGTTTATCCCCTGGCTGTTGTACGTAATCATAATGATACAAATGATTATTATCATCAATCCGATTACAGGATGATAGAATTCGTATGATTGTTGTGTTATTTTCATGACAAACATGGAAGCTTGCCATACAACTGGCGTACAACCGGGACATTCAATGGAGAACAAAAAACGCGATAATTACATAATTATTCATCATCAGACACGCGTAAAGCTTTATGATAATGACAAAAATCAATGTTTATATTGAATTAAGCAAAGTGCAATAAATCCCAGAGGAACAATGGCTCATGATTCTCGTGCTACAGCAGTGGGAAAATGGGCAAATTCACCGAGAGGGTGATCGTTTTTAGTCCACGAAACGTTTGTTTAAATGGAACACATTATTTTCATCGTCGATCCAATTGCAGAATTTTTTAAATTAAAAAATCAGCAGAAATGACAGCCATCGATCAGCGAGGGTACAGCCAGATTCGATAAGAAAAAAAAACACGAGGAGCCAAAGTTTACTCCATTAAAAATGTAATCTTGTGGAAAATGAGTAGATTACAGATTATTGCGTGAGATTGTAGTTGAAAAATGATTTTGCAATTTTAGAAATCGCCATTCCGATGAAAATGTGAGAAAAATAAATTAATGTGAATCCTGAACTGAACGATCATGCTCTTCCTCGACGTTATGCAATTTTGGTTTGTATTCCGAGAGTTGGATTTTCCGAATCTGTGCACTTTGTTCAGCTTTGACCATCGACCGCAACCGTCAACGTCGATCTTATTAGCAATAACACATGGTTAGACGTTTTGTGTCAATACCGCAAGTCCTCGCGTCAAATACCGTGGCATATTCGGTAAAACACACGAATACACACCCATATACCTGGCGACGATAGCGTACATGAGGGAAACCACGACGGATAGGCTTTTTGACACAAAACATGACGATTATTCAATATTAGGCTGAAATCGATTTTTTACGGAATTATTTTCAGATTTTAGCTCCGAATTTGAATTTTTTTAGTGAGAAACGTATATTTCGATGTATATAATGACATTGTTGAAACGAGCATTCACCAAAATGCATTATTTTCATCAAAATACATTTCGAATCGGAATTTCATGCTGAATCACGTCGTGTAAATAAATCGTTAACAACGAGTTTTCAGAGGCCCCACGTACAAGATACACGCGGGACATTTCGCAGCTCGATGAGCCCAGTTTTTTTAGAATTTTCTCAAAGTTCTCAGTGTTCTTATCTTCGAGAAATAAACGCTCTAAATATGAAAGTGTGTGTTCTCGATCGGATTATTACGAAATTTTCATCGAAAAACACTGACATTCCTAATTCTTTTGGTTCGTCTACTGACTTATGCTTCTAGAGAACGTTGAAAAGTCGATTTTTCGAAAATGTGAAAATATGACATGACACGTACGTGTGAAATTGCATGAATGAAAATGGACGTTTTTGTTGAAACTCGTCGTGTCGCCCCTCTTACTCCAGATGCCTGAAACATATTTTTCCTCTCGAGAAAAAAAAAAGATACCGCGTCAGCTTCATTTGCGAAGAAGCGATTACATCAGCATTTTCGTCGAGTATATAATAATGCTTTTACCGACTAGTTTCGCTGTCGGTTAATAGACTGATCAAAGATACCTCCATCTCTCTATTGTACGTTGTAAAGGAACAATTTGTACCGTACGTTGGGCAGACTGCACCGAGACGATGATTGTCTTCTCTGCCTCTTTTCTCTCTCTCTCTCTCTCTCTCTCTCTCTCTCTCTCTCTCTCTCTATCTCTATCGTTTTTTCCCTCTCCTCCTCGTTTGAAACAACGATTATGGGCATGATACGAAGAGCTACATACAGCGAGACCATACGATCCGAGTCGTTGATTAGAGCGCACTGATTGCAATAGTGTCGCGATTGACCAACGGTACTCTCCGGCCATGGTACCCACAGCGATGTAGAAGTAAAATACATTAACATACATGTAAACGCTTATTTTCCTTCTTTTTATAATGGAAATTCGTTTACTCGGCGCTTCGACAAACACCAACTTCAGAAGTGCGCTTTGTACTAACGCTAAGGGGTCCCGCGTCGCCATTTATTTATTTTCTATTCAAACAACGCATGAAGAAGTTTGTAAAAAGTTCACGTTTATCGATTAGACACGAGAGGACCTTTTTTCATTTCGACCGTGAAATTCAAAAATTGAAAAAGAGCCATTGACCATCTCATTCAAACGGGGGTTGAAAAAACTGCGATGGGAGAACTCGTATCGATATTAATAAGAGCTTGTGTTTGCATTTATGTTTCTCGAGAGGCCAAGCGATTTTTCGGTCCATCAGGAAGAGGAAAACGGTCGTTTTTTCGATCTCACCTAGTATCACGTGCACATGATTTGTATTTTTGTGTCCGTATGGTACATAAGTGAGCTCGGAAGAGCGCTGAGATGCTGTCGTTGCTTCTGACGCGGATTATCTTCAGACCCGACGATTTCCTCTGTATCTTTCTTAATCTAGATGCCGCGGCTTGTCCGGGGTCAAAAGGCCATGCTGTGTAATACCATTCTCAAGCTCATTGCGCTTACATTCCAGTTCTCAATGTCTTTTTTTTTCCTTTTTTCTTCCTTCGACCCCCTTGGACTCCAGAATGACTCAATCTCTTTTCTCCAAACGGTCCTGCAACTTCTCGTCGTTGACCATTTGACTTCTCACTTCGAGAGGCTCACGTTCCTATCGATCTACTCACATTTCCGGCACTTCATTGCCGAGCGTTCCACCTTCGAACGAACGGCGAAGAAGAGTTTATCGTTCCAAGAACTGCAGCCTCATGATTTCTATTCAATCTTATGACGTTCGTGTTTAATGTAAAACGTTTATTTGACGTTTGAACGGAATATTAATGGTGTATTTATATTTAACCGCCGATGATGAAACTTTTTTTTAAATTTCTTTGAGAGACCATCGATCGGGAAAGAACAAACGCGAGGGCTCGATCAAGATGTGCAAGATTCCGCCGAGAGCTGGAACTTTTCTTGTTATTTCGAAGCACACCGTTTATGTAACATCTCCGACGATTTAATATCGATTGGTCAAGTTTCCGGTCGGATGAAAAAATTTTCAAATCCTCCTCTGTGAGAAATTGTGGATTTCCCAGGGAGCAATGCACAAAAGAGCATCGGAAATGAGAAAAGTTTTGTACAGAATATATACCGGTCCCGAGTCCGGTTGGCTTTTACTTCCGTTGTTTCATGATGTTGGCATTTTTTTGAATTTCCTTTTCCTTTGCGGTTTGTACCTTCATGGAATATTGAGGAAAAAAGCAGGAAAATTAGTCGTAGAAACTCGAGGCAAAGCGCACAATGAGTCCAAGAAGAATGGACCGTGGATGCTGGAGAAAAAATAGATGCAACTGCGCTTTATTCGATTAATGATTTCCAGACATTTGCTTCCTTGATTATCCAGCATTGTTTTCCGTTTTAATTTGTCGACTCTAGCACAGCGCCGCTGGGGAATGGGAATGTTAAAAACACGCGAAAATCATGACGGATTTCAGGCACGTTTACGATCTCGACAAAACCGACGTGGAATGAGAATTTCGAGGACTCGGCGATGCTGTGAAAATCGGAAAAAACGTTTGGCATTATGGAGTAGTGCGGTTTGAAACGAAACAACACGACGAAAAAAAAAAAAGTACGACGAGATCTCTTCTGACGAATATAATGTGGGTCAGTCGAACGCTCGGTGACTAACTGCGCGACTTATTGCTTGTTTCATTTTTTCGCTAGTGTCTACACCTTAAGCTGTCTGGAAAGGAGTCTCTGACCTGCCTTTTAATGTAGTGGGACATTGTGTGTGTGTGTGTGTGTTAGTGTGTACATTTAATGGCCTCACTAACCTGCTGCGTCGCGCGCGAGTATATGCGAAAAAAGTGAAACCCCCATCAAGACGCGTATTCCTGGATCGTCGTGACTCACGCGAGAAATAATTTGCACAAGCGTTGATAACTTTACCGCGAAACACATTTGCCAACTTCCGAAGAGTTTCGCCTCGTACATCATGCCGTGAGAATTTTCTCTCTATCCCAAAAAAAACTGTCGCAATATCCCACGTTAATGTACACGAAAATAATTGAAAAATACGTGTCATTATTTCAGGCGAATATACATGAACGAAATGCACACAATGTTTCGCCATTTTTTTTTTTTCGATTATCTTCAGCTAATTTTTCTTGGGTCGAGTTGACATTTTGAAAAATATACATATTTTATACAATTTCAATGCTATTATTTTTTACGTATATATAATTGAAAACATTATTTTCCGAAAAGTCACGAGTAAGCTTGCTTCTCTGTGCAAAAAAAGACAAAAAAATAAGGTCGATGAAGAAAGTGTTATTTTCAAAACTAGGTGATTTGGTACGGAATGATCCGTGTGGAGATCGAACGTTGGACGCGTCACTATTTTTTGAGATTCAAATTGATGGACGAGGGGTTAAACTGCGACGCTGTCAAATTAGGGGATGAAAGAGGCGATATGGGACGCAAAGAATATCATCTTTATATACACGAAGATACGTACATTTATATACCTTTTTCCCTTCACTATACCCTTTTATACCGCGACACTGCCGGAGTGATGGCAACGAAGCGTTCCTTCGCCGGTGAGAAACGTGTGTGTCATCTCTTCGATCCCATTTTAAAAAACCCTTTTTTTACTCATTTTTTCTTGTGTCTTCTTTATGATTCACGAGTTTTTGCCGCCGAATACGCCACAGCGGGTAAATCCAAAATCGATCAGTTGATAAATGGCTGTGATTTCCGCAAGCATTCTCTCGACGGACCCCTTTTTTCGCCTATGATTTTTTCGTTCATTTTCGAACTTATCAATCACCTTTTTTTAACTGCAGAAAAGCTGAGTTCCGCAAGGAATTTCAATAACGATTTTCTGTGTGATATACATAATCACATAATACACGATCGTATTTTCTTGTTAAATACTATTGTTATGATTATAACAATATAGATTTATTTGTTATTGGTAATTCATTCCTCTAAAGGGTTTACTCCAGAGTCAAAATTTGCAAGAAATTTTCCTTTAATGGAATTCATTAATTTTTTCTTTTAATACACTCGACTTCTTTCACAATATCGTCGGTAATTTGACACGCTGACTTTTTGTAATTTTCTACATTTTTGATAAATCGAACAAAAAAACCAAAGACTTTTTCAAGTGTTTCAGATACGATTGATTTTTTCCAGATTTTTACAGCATCGTAAAATTGGCGGAATTCTCGTAGTGTTTCGGTTTTTTTTCGAGACTACAAGTCGTAACCGCATTTTTTTTACAAAAATGTTGCTACACGATTATGCCAACTCCTTCATTCTCATCCCCTTATTTTTCTCGTCCCAAGGCTTAAGAACGTCGATCATCCCCAGTTAAGCCTCCCGATCCTCCCCAAAGACCCTCGTTTCATCCAGGAAATCCATTTACGCAGTGTTCGCATTCAATTGTTAAATCCACTTGAGCCATTCGCTTGATTCCAGAGAAATAAAAAAAAAACATTTGAGCCACAGGATTAATATCTCGAATATTTTTCCGGATAAAAAAGAATATAAATCGTGTAATCCAATTTCCGTTTATGTTTTCAAACTTCACGTACGATTTACTCTCTATCCAACTTTTGTCTCTTTCTTCAAATTATGATTCGTAAACTTGAACATGAAAATGGATCAACCAACCCAAACGGTGGAAACCCTTTTGACGTTGTTTATCAAAATCTCCGGGGAAATAAAAGAACAGACGAGAGCATTCGGGTGCTCGAACATTTTTGTCCCAAAAAAAAAAATCCAACATGCAAAGTTTATCGACAGCTGCTTTTGCTCTCGACGCTGATTTCTCAATGAAATGGTCATCAATCGTATCACGTTGGTCGAACGCCAACAGCTGCGGGGCTCGGAGTGGTCTTGAAAAATAAAACAAAAATGAAAAACAATAATGGACGCAACAGCAGCTGGGCATCGCGGGTCGCGTTCGATCACACCGGAAATAAAAGTATGTCACCGTGTCAATGAAACTATCTCCCTTCGTCGATCAGTTTCCAACATTGGTATCCGCACTGCGCGACGAGTGCATCTTTTTTTCAAGTTTCTCTTTGTGTGTTTCATAAAAGCAGCTTTTTGAATGCGATGGAAAACATCTTTAACAATTTTTTTCGAAATTTTCATCAAAAAATGTCAACGAAAGAAACGCTCGTTCTTTTTTCCCCCTTAAAATTTTTCATGCGACGTGCATAAAAGCGAAGGCACCCTTCGCGAATCTCCGAGATGACGTCTCTGATTCGTGTCAACGACGAATAATCCAGCATGGAGACAAACGATCGGACTAAATTGAATGTACAAAGGGAAGACGAGACGAAGCGTTGGCGTATCCGCTTGATGGCGAACGCGCGAAGAGAGAAGAAGATTCTCGTTCGACTCGATCACGTCTCTCCTCCGACCCAGAAACACACTTTTAAGAACGTTTCTCATTTCTCTTAAGCTCCGCTCTCGCTCAATGAAATATTCTCTCTCATTTCCCTTCACTGCCTTCGCTATAATTATCACCTCATCAAACTAGTTTCGAGGAAATTTATCGTCGTAGGAGCATCTAGCGATGATTAGCTGCATCAAGCTACCGTGAAATTTGAACTTTCGAACCAGTTTAACCGAGGCGTACCTTCAATTTGGATTTTCATTATTATTGTTATTTATTTTTTTCCCATTTAAATTACGATATTTTCTAACAAAGTTTCATGTGATCCATCGATCCAATCACGTTTCGCACAAGAGCTTATGAATATTGAAATGGAAGCAACAAACGCGAAACTATCCTTGATTATTCATGAAAATCTGCGTGGAAAATATCAAACTGAACTGTTTGGGATGGGAAGTTTCGTATGAAAATTCTGCAGTTTTTTAAGGAGGTCCACGCTAACGGCGACTGGAAATTCCAAATTTGCGGCTTGGAAATTGACACTATTTTTGAAAAATATATCGTGCGAAGATTCGCGAAATTATATATATATTTCGAAGTATTTCAAACATTTTTATCGTTTAAATTTTCGATAATCTTCGAATAATGTAAATGAATATTATATGTATAAATTTAATGAAGAAAACTATTGATTCTCATTTTGTTTTTCGTGATGAGAAGAGAGAAAAATTCAGTCGTTTAACAAAAGTTCAATTCAATTTAATTTCAATTTTTGCACCTTGGGTTTTAATTAATATACGTTAATTGTACGTATGCATGCTCTATGAGCTTATAGTGAACACTATGCATGTGTATTAAGCATGTCTCGGGAGTCGATCGACCGTGCCTTCCAACCTCTAAGGCGATTTGGCACTTGCCAATTATAGAAATTTGATGCTCGACGATCGTATCGCTAATCATCCTATTATTCAAATTGCTCTTGGTAATTCAATGATTGCACGATACCCCGAGTCTTCCCCAGTAACATGATCGTGATCTTCTAACAATAGACTTCAATCTATATAACAATTTCCACCAAATGTATTCCACGGTATTACATCACGAACTATTCTGCTATGCTAAAATATAATGTAGAATAAATAATTTTGGGGAAAACGTTTAAAATCAGTTAATGATAATTCACACAACCAAGGTGATATTTTCACACGCCAATCCATAAACGAATGATTCATTGGTAATAATAATTACGAGGAAAAAATTGTGGTGTCAAGCGTTAATGCATTTATTAACTTTATACACGACGAATGTCGAATAATTTACTA
The DNA here is from genome assembly GCA_959613375.1 of Heteropelma amictum. Taxonomy (NCBI): domain Eukaryota; kingdom Metazoa; phylum Arthropoda; class Insecta; order Hymenoptera; family Ichneumonidae; genus Heteropelma; species Heteropelma amictum. The sequence continues at coordinate 26,871,589 of OY390723.1, forward strand.
TTTTTTAACAATTAAAAAAAATATATGTATATATTAAACACGCAGAAAAAGTTTCAGAAAATTTAAGTGAAAGCAAAATGAATTTTCCGAATTTCTCTGCCATTGCCGAGCACTCAAAGTTCTCATTTTATTCTATTGTTGCTGGAATAATGCCTGCCACAGATCCCTGAGCATCGTGGGCATATTTTTATCGTGTACAATACACTTTTGTTACAAAATATATTTTCCACCGTTCGGGAAAATCGTCCCAGAATTCTCGACACGCGTGTAAAATCACTTTCCATGTTGCAGCATTTTTTAAGAGAAGTATCTATTGTGAGAATAGCGAGCTTGATACTCGAAGCTGGAATGATCTATATACAGGGTGTCCCAAAACTCAACGTCAATAATTTCAAGTTCAATTCAATATGAAATTCCGAGTCTAAATGTAGTTTAGTTTTTTTTCCATACAGCGAAAACCTAACGAGTTATTAAAGGTCAAAGTTCGAGCCAATCGATTGCCAATCGATTGGTCTAACTGTATCGATCGATAACTCAACTCCTTGAAGACTTTTCGACCTGGAATTTCATCCCCCATGTGGCATTAAATTATCATCACCCATTTTTGGAGAACCCATTATTATTCTGCACTGTGCCCGAGGATGCATCGAATTTTTCGAATAAACAGAACGAAATATTTCCTGTCACAGATATAAAAAATGTCACAATCACAGCCACAGCGAATTCCACATTCAACAGGAAAAAACCTCATCATCATTCCATCGACCCACCCCTTTGCCTCTCGAGAAATAAACGTTTTTCCCTCTTTCGACTCATATCTCAGTTCTTTCATTAATTCCATTTTATTGAACGAGTTGAACTTTTATTTTTCAAACTCCGATAAAAAAAAAATTCTGAAGTATACACGAACGTTCGAGGAGACCTTTGAAACTTTGTGGTTACGAAAAGTTTTTCGGTCCAGCGTATATACGAGATATTGGAACTCGATCGAAGAAACAAAGATAAATATTCGAAAAAGGCAAAAAAAATCGCGATGGCATTATTTTTTTTCTTTTAATTATCTCACCGATAATTCCCAATAATTCTTCCCACTGGTATGAAAAGAAAACTTTTTACTGAATGAATTTTCCTTAAAGTTTCAGGAAAATGTTTCAGTGAAATATTTTTTTTTTTTCAATTTCAATCAGAAGTCGATAATTTTTGAAAAAACGCTGGGGGCGGATTTTACATAGTCATCCAGCTACACCCTTTTTATATGAAAGTTCTCGTACTTTATTGCACGAGCATCCGGAGCTTAATACATACATCCAGATATTACGATAACGACGCACCAATGGCAACGAGTATGTACCGTTGTTCCAATTATGATCGCAGAAAAATGTTACTTTGGATCGAAAAAAAAAAATGACGTAAAAGTCTGTTTTAATTGGCCATTATCACGAGTTGAAAACTCCGTTAGAGTTTATAGTCCGCGACACCCACGTGCGGCACATCTCGAAACGCTCGGAGATTTACCATAGCCTTTATAAAGGGTACGGAAATACTAGGGATGCACGTGTGTATATTAAATCCTTTTTACGTTTATAGGAATGCGTGTGAGCTTTGCGATAGCAAACAACATTTTATACACTCAATGCTACATTTCAGACAGCTAAATTTCCTCTTGGCAAAGATTTTTTTAAATGTCATTCATCTTTCGCAATATAAACATGAAATTGCAAAAAATAAAAGAATTCGTTTGATTTTTTATATAATCGCCGAGTACTCGAATAATGGCATTCCATTTCGATTTTGGTAGGATCAGGGCTGGAAAACATCCCTAAAAATGTTTAGTTATAAAACAAAGACGTTTTTCGTAACCACTTCGTAGACTTCTTCATGCAAAGTCCTTCGTCAATCAGCCCGGAAAGGAATAATACGAGCGACTTTGCATCAGAAGGATGTGACCCACTTTATAATTGCACCCGACGAATCTTCGTCGGTACGCCCTCTGTTTCGTTTGCAACTCTTCTGTTCGTTAACGTTGAATTTCTTTTTACCTTTTCCTCTCATCTCGCGTTCATCAATTTTATTTGTCGTCGTTGGGAAAATCCCGGTGCTTCCTACGAAAAGCTCGAACCGAGCGCTCATCCTCGAAAAAATGCTCTCTCGTTCCGCTCGAATTTTCTCCCTCCGCGTTCTTTGCTTTTCCGCTCTGCATTGGGCGTTTTTATCTTGATTTTCCTTCTTTTTTCGGAGATGTACACTCGTCGAAATTTATTTAGCTCGTTTGGCTGTAAAGTCTTTGACGTGCGTCAACACTGAGCCAGAGTCGAAGCAAAGTGGAATTTAATACCTGCAACCTTACAGGCACATCAAATACGAGAAAAACCGTCATGGTACAGGGTGTGTCAAAACTCGACGCCGGTAACGTTTGAGACAGATTGGGGATGAAATTCCGATTGGAAAAGTCCCGTGGCACTTTTCTATCCGACCGACTCCCGATGAGTTATTACCGAGCAAAGTTCCGCCAATGAGGCGCTGGTGGGGCGCCACAGTGCGCGCCTGTGATTGGTCCAACTTCAACGATCGATAACTCATCGTGGGTTCGACGAATCGAAAAACGCTCAAATACTTTTCGACTCGAAATCTCACGGTGAATCCAACTGCGAACTGTCGGCATTCGATTTTGAGACTTCTTTTACAAACTCGTGCTCTAATTTTTTTTTAACGCGAATGCACGAGTTACCATGCTCTTCCGCGCATACACACGAATCGACGAGTACCGAGCAGGTTACGATTTTTTGCAAAGTTTTTTTTATCTACTTTTTTTGTTTTTTTATTTCCCTGAAGACGAATGCGGTAATACCGCGGACGGTGAAATATGTCGATGGGGAAAACATACTCTCCGGCGCGTTCGTTTTGCCTGGGGCTCTGTGATCAGACGTCGGGCATGTCCTAGTGATTCTCGATATCGAAACGACGAGAGAAAAGAGTGCATTCAGGCTTTGAGTACGTGCATATTATATATGTGTTTGCATTATGCACGTTGCGCATACATTAACCTTATGGGGTTTACCGTCCTGTGAATAGCAGAACTCGAGGGTATCACGTTTTATTGCAGCTTGATTGATAAGAGCCTTATCAAAATATTGCTCACATAAGGGGCTATTTGTACATAACAAAGTAGTGCCTTGATATCAAATTCAATCCATCTAAAATTGAGCTTGTATGCCAGGCATTATTCCAGCAATAGAACGAGAATCCCAAGTACTGCATCAATACTGTATAAAATGTGAAAAATTCAAGCAAATGGTACAAAAGATATTCAAAAAAAAAACCATTTCGATGTTTTAAAACGTTACTTGTGATATTTTCTTTAAGCTCAAGTTGATTTAAAAAAAAATTAGTTGATGCAACATCAAGCGAAAAGAATAAGTTTCAAAACGTTTCTAGGAATTATTGTTTCTCGACAATTTCTTAAAAATTTGTTATTACCGTTATTCAAAGTTCAAACGAAAGGCTCGAGAAAGAATCTTAAAATGGAAAAAAAAATTTTTCTCAAACCAGCGTTAATGATATCTCCTAAGTTCGAACGACTTTAATAAAAGTTTGCAGGATTATTTCGTACGTCATTATCTGGTCTTTGTTACGGGCGATTCTATTTTCGACAGCCATTATTATATTGTTTTTTTTTTTATTATTATTAAAAAAACTAATGAACTCGGACGAGAGAGTTTCGGCGGTAGGAAAGAAAAGCTTTTTTTTGGTGCCTGTGCCCCCGAGTTATCATTATTTTTATGGATGAACACCCGGTTACCCAGCAGAGCCCGTTAATAAAATGTGGAAATAATACGCGGCCGGTATCGAACGATAATATTCAAGCACACAATTGCAGAATTTTGTTTAAAACAAAAAACAATAGGATATAAAAACTTTCGTCGTTAAAACTTTCCCCAATTAATAGAAAAACAAATGAAACCTCCGACACGTGAAATTTGAATAATTTCCGTTGGTAACAACGTTACCATCGAATTTTCTGTAATCACAAATGCAATGTAAAAAACGTACATTTTCCGTACTCTTCTTTGTTCCAGGTATGTACCTCCCTGAGGGCTTTTAATGGCATCGAAACCGCGCCTCTTCACGTCGTAATTACGTAAATCGAACGTACGTATTATTTACTTGAATTATTCGTTTCATTCCACAATGATTCGTCTCAATGTATGTCATACGCAGATTCGAGTACGATTTTCGTTTTCGAAACAAAACGGAGAAACGTTGTAGTTTTATCGAGCATCGATACGTCGTTTTATCAACGATTCAAAAGCCCATTTGATCTTACATTTTCTGTCGCTTTTTTATCGCTCCATTCAAGGCCTCAAACGTATACGCGTCTCGACTGCTATCACTGTGAAAATAATTCTTTCATTGCCACGTTGTGCACGCTCCCATCCGCTAACGGACAGCACAATGGACCGAAATTGGCGATGGGATGAAAGCGACAGATGCGATTTTTTTTTGGTCAAAATAAAATGAAAAAAAGACGAAGCGCAATTGTTTCAACGATATCGACGTGACTAGCGACGTAAAGATTTATGAATTCGCTCATTTTTCTTCTCCTCCATCTCGTTCCTTCTCCTCTCGTTATTCCTCCCTTCATTCTTGCTTCTCAACGAATCGACGAGCCCACCGGCAAATTATCGATCCCACAGAACAATCAGATATTTTAATTGGCCTTAGAACGAAATAAAATTAAGCTGGAAAAAAGTTTTCCTCGATTTTACCCGAGTAAATCCATTTTTTCGATGAATTTTTTTTATTATTCTATTACTGCAAGTATTTCGATCTTTTTTTCCGAATTACAATAATCCGAGGTTGCACGATGATTCGAGCGTTTTTTTCACGGATAAACGACAGACAAAGCTTATTCCCGTACGGTTTACGATGCAACCCGATATTATTGTCATAGAAACGTCATGTTACGTGTGTACCCTCGTACGTATGAAACATGTACTTGATAAGTAGACCTCACAGTTATTTCCAGACTGGAGTATGCGAAAACTATGAGGAGAACGCGAGAGTCACCGCGAGTTGCTCAAGGCTCGAGCTGGCGTTCTCACGCCCAAGATTCTTGTGCATTTCTTTTTTCTTTTTTTTTTTTACCTGCTGAAACATATGACGTAAGTGGATCACTCAAAGACACACATCACCGATGATGAATATGCTTATCGCACATACGTGTTGCGCATGAAATAAAAAATTCGTACATATATACTTTATCGCAACGATGGACTTTAATTTCGATGTAATTCCGCATGAATATATTCCCAACGACCGAGTCGACGCGAGTGAAGATCGAGTCTCGGTTTCGGTACAAGAAAATAAAGTTTGATCGATTGATATCGTGGAAAATAAATTTTTGACAGAATTCTAAAACCTGCCGGATATTCTTATCCTATTATTTTAATTACAAAAAATCACGAGACGAAATCTTTGAATCTGCCCAACGAAATTTGATTTCAACCATCGATTGATTCATCAATCAGTTGGTTAATATCAAAAACGTGATTGTGAGAAGAATTTGACGAGATTTGACATTTTTCATGATGAATATGACCGCAAATGAAGCTTGTCGAAAAATGTGAAGAAATTTCGTTCCTGCCCAAAACGAGAATACTATTTTCTCCCTCGACTGTTGCGTGTAATGGCAGTTTGGTTTGCGATTGATTCACGCATCATCTTGCTCCGATATTCAATCGATTGCATAATTCCGACCTCGTTCATCCCACAAAAGCCTTTCATATTTGCCTCCCTCTCTCTCTCTCTCTCTCTATATCTCGTCACGCTCTCTTTCTCTGATGCAGAATAATCAGAATCTTGTGTAGAGAAACCAGACAAGGAGACCGTTTCAGGAAGCGCGTTATATATCGCTCCTCGACCGAAGATCGTATCGAACCGTTCGATGCACAAAGGGAGAGACTGTTATTGATGCAATTATCTCGAAACACGCTGTATATATCGATCATGCATCGTACGTTCACAGTCATCGTTCGAGCATCCCCTTCCCTCTTCATTCTCGCGTATATCCGTTTGTCTTTCCGGTTATCAGCTGATTTCAGCTTCGCTCGATGGATCAAAGGAGCGATTCTCATCGTCGCGCCATTTATCCCGGAAGGGAACACACCCTTCCGGGATAAATTCCACATAAATTCGTTATTGGCATTTCGCGTAAATTGCCATTGCTCAGGTGACCCTCCAAAGGGGTAATTATAACACGAGTGCGCGATTCGTATTGAGCCTTAATTTTGCCAAAAAATTTGTCGAAAATTCGAGTACAGCGTTGCGATCGCACGGGAGAGTATAAAAAGGCGGGAGGCAGGATCGCTGGGGCTCGCGGGGATCTCGCGAAAGTTCAATCAAAATGCTACACGCGTGTGCGTGACGCGCGATATAATTCCGCGTGTAACGAGGCTCCCTCTGGATATGGGAAAATAACAGCGCCAGCGTAATCTCGTCGGTCGAACTGCCCCGAGTTCGTACGGAACTTTTTTCGTAAGAACGGTAAAAAAAAAAACGATAACTCGACGATAAACAAAAACCACGAAAAAAGGAGAAAAGCGCAGGTCGAATATGGAATTTTAAATGAAAAATGCGAAAAAAAAAGAATTTCCCTCTGTCCAGTCGTATTTTCTATACGATTCGACGGAGAATTTTCGCTACCGTGATCCTTTCGATCGCATTTTTTGATAAAAAAAAAGAATCAATAAATAAACGAATTAAATCTCGCATGCAGAAACGGGCGAGAAAAAACGTACTGTTTTTCTTGTCCATATTTATTTTCGAAACGTACGCCGAGGTTCGCCGAAACTTTCAGAATTTGTACGATCAAAACGTGTCCCGATGTACGGTTATTTGAAACGAGATGAATTTCCCGAGGATGGTTTTAAACAAAGCTCTTTCGAAAAAAAAAAAAAAAACGAAATCCTCGTAATCTTTTCAACGTTTCGATCATTTCCAACGCACACAGTCGCTGCTGCTCCTTTTCTCGTTGCACTTTCGCTCCTGTACCTTTCCCATTTCCCTTTTTATTCGTTCTTCCACATCGACGAAGGCCTTCCAACGTTTTACGTGAAATTCAGAGGAGAAAGGAGCTCGGCGTTGTTCGTTGGTAGGCCAAATTCGTTGATCAAAATTTTTCGTCGATTAAAAAAAATGTTGGCATTTCGAAAAGCAATTCAAGATTTAGAAGATATGATTCGCGAAGCTCTGCGAGTGGAATTACGAAAAATATTCGCGTCCGAGGCTTTTATACGGCCGGATGCTTGCGTCTGCGGTGGATTAGAAAGGCGATCTTTCGGCTAGTCGCGATATCGGCGCGAATATTTGAATATCAATTCGGGCTTGAAAATCAAGCTCGACGAACTCGAGCTTACCTGTTACAGTACCTGTACATACATACAAAAATACTTATATGCGAGTCAACAAATTCGCGACTGCGAAGCGAACGTTTCTCTGCGAATCAAAGCCCTTTATGTCAAACATATGTTATGTATATATATATATATACATGGCTCGCGTTGCATTATTCCGTGTCTAGCGTCCGATTATCACGGACAAAGGGGCGCGAATGTGCTCGGCATAGGTAATTATCGGTCTATCAATATTCATTTACCATCGAATGCGGGTATATGACACGATGAGCCGCTCGCATACCGCAGGTCTCTCCATATCCATATACAAATATATATGTATATGTATATACATATACAGGGTGATTCGGTATAGGTCGTGCATCCGGAAACTACAGACTCACGATCTCGAGCTTATTTTTTCTCTACTAAATTTCAAAATAATATATACATGACATTCGTCGTGTCGCGAAGTGGGCAAAACACCGAAAAATCAAAGCTGAATGTCAAAGTATGTTAAACTTTTCCGATGCCACAGTCTGAACGCTTGGAGAATTTTTTGCTTGTTTTTCTTTTTTACTTAAATGATTAAATTCGATGGTTTCCTACAAAAAGAAGCGAAATCCACATTTAAAACATCAAAACGTAAAAAATGTACACCGAGTAATAAATATGGTAGTTTTCGTCGAAAGGTATTTTTTTAAATAGTGTGAAAAATATAAATAACATTTTCAAAAAAAACAAAATATCAAACTTGGTGTACATTTTTTACTTTTTTAAGTTTTACACATATTCAGGGTGATTCGGTATTGGTCGTGCATCCGGAAACTACAGACTCACGATCTCGAGCTTATTTTTTCTCTACTAAATTTCGATATAATATATACATGACATTCGTCATGTCGCGAAGTGGGCAAAACACCGAAGAATCAAAGCTGAATGTCAAAGTATTTTAAACTTTTCCGATGTCAAAGTCTGAACGCTTGAAGAATTTTTTGTTTGTTTTTTTTTTACTTACATGATTAAATTCGGTGGTTTCCTACAAAAAAAAGTGAAATCTACATTTAAAACTTCAAAACGTAAAAAATGTACACCGAGTAATAAATATGGTAGTTTTCGTCGAAAAGTATTTTTTTTAAATAGTGTGAAAAATATAAATAACATTTTCAAAAAAACAAAATATCAAACTTGGTGTACATTTTTTACTTTTTTAAGTTTTACACATATACAGGGTGATTCGGTATTGGTCGTGCATCCGGAAACTACAGACTCGCGATCTCGAGCTTATTTTTTCTCTACTAAATTTCAAAATAATATATACATGACATTCGTCATGTCGCGAAGTGGGCAAAACACCGAAAAATCAAAGCTGAATGTCAAAGTATTTTAAACTTTTCCGATGCCACAGTCTGAACGCTTGGAGAATTTTTTTTTTGTTTTTCATTTTTACTTACACGATTAAATTCGGTGGTTTCCTACAAAAAGAAGCGAAATCCACATTTAAAACTTCAAAAAGTAAAAAATGTACACCGAGTAATAAATATGGTAGTTTTCGTCGAAAAGTATTTTTTTTAAATAACGTAAAAAATATAAATAACATTTTCAAAAAACAAAAAACAAATCTTGGTGTGCATTTTTTATTTTTTTAAGTTCTATACATATACAGGGTGATTCGGTATGGGTCGTGCATCCGGAAACTACAGATTCCGGACGACATTCGAAACAAAGCAGCTCATTTTCAAATTCCCCATGGCTTTACACGGGAACCGGCAGAATTTTGGAATTCAGGATCAATAAAAGTTGCCATTTCATACATGCCGATTTATCAAGCCTCCGATTCCAAAAATTCGATAAAGTGCCAGAGTTCGGACGCAACTTCACCCCTCGTCGAACCCTAATGGTCTTTTGTCCCAAACGACGTTGCTGTGCTTCCAAGATCATATAAGATAAAAAAAAAACGTCGAAAGAACGTAACCGAGGCTGTAGATCCTCGTCGACGACCGTTGCGAATAAAATCGACGAACCGTACGAATGGTTGTCGCGTTGAAATGAGCGAAACGATGGAAAAAGATACCATAAACAAAAGTAGAAAGGAATATTGAAAAAGAAAATATGCCGTAGCGATAAATCGAAGAAATAAAGCGTTACGACACAGTTATCGATCTTCTCACCGAGAGATCGAGGTAGTTTCTCGGTGCTCGAATTTATCGAGTTTTACGACTCACGCGGACCACATATATACAGCATTTGTATGGAAAACGATCGGTCAGGAGCATGCGTAAATGGCACGCTTCGTGTACCGATGCACGATCGAACGACGAGATTACGCCATTCGAGAGTTACCGATAATAATCTCGCGATATTGCTCCTGCGCCCTGTGCATCGACAGCCGGCGTGCAGGCATACGTACATGTTATATTTTCTATCCCCATGTATACGGGGTGTCCCAAGAGCCGATGTTTATACTCCAGAGCTGCGTCGGGCGTGAAATTTCAAGCCGAAAAGTCTTTGAGCACTTTTCGATGCGACGAATCCCCGTCGAGTTATCGACCGATATAGTTGGACCAATGGGGGCGTCCCGCGACGCTCGTCCGATTGGCTCAAACTTCGACAACTGATAACTCGTCAGGTTTCGGTCGTACGAAAAAGTGCCAAAATACATTTCGACTCGAAATTTCATGCTGAATCTAACCCTGAATTATTGAGGTCGAGTTTTGAAACACCCTGTATACAGGCGCGAATTTATATACACGAAGTTCACCGTATATCTATGAGAGTCTTGTGTACGTATGTAAGATCGAGGGTAAAATGTATACGCGGTGAGTGTCTTCTCGCTCGTCGCCGATCAGATAATTAGCATTCAAGTCGGTACATATAAGAGATCGGTTGGTGCGCGCCTCTCGTTCAACGGGCCTATCGGATACCTCATCTCGATCTTAGAAATGACTATCGGATTTTTCTCTTCTTTTTTCCTGTAAATGCCTCTGTATACGTGGTGCTGGCGAGCGATTCGTATTATATATCGCGAGGGGAGAATCCAGTCTTTATCTAAGTATGTAAAGACGTCGATTTATATGTATATACGCACCGAGCGAGATATCATTCGAGATATTGGTCAAGCGCGATTGGCTCGGACGCGCGACATTGTTATTGCATCAGCTTCGTTCGATTGTATTTATCGATAACTTTTGTCACAGAGGCTTCGATCTTTTCGCCTATACAGCGCGACAATTGCACAACGTGACCATTGGGGTGAGTCGGGAGGAAAAAAACCAAAAAATACACATTCTGTTTTCCAGACGGGTTCAAATTTCCAAAAACACGAATAAAGTCACCGATTAAAGCTCGAAATTAATACAAATACCCGCTTAATCGCACTTTCCCATTTTTCGTAAAAATAACATGAAATAAACAACCGGAAACGCGTTTAAAATTGTTCTCCTCAACAACGACGGGTCTCAAATCGCACTCGAAATTTGGAGAATTATTCGGCTCGGTTTGCCCCTGATAATTGTATGAAAAAAATATTTTCAACCGCGTTAAAAATAGTTTTTAAATAAAACAATATTGTACCGTTTTATCGTTGTCATTTTTTTTAAAATACATTACACGCCTGAAATTCGTAGTGCATATTCCGTGTCATACGACACAGGGTGTCCTCTTGAAACGCACATTGGATAATGGCCGCAAAGCTTGCAAGGCCGAACGACCACAAGAATTGATGTTACGACAACGTTCAACGAACCTTGTCCCCTTTGCACATGGCGTGAGTCGAAACCCAATTTCGCCTGATGTAACTCACTTTGAAGCTATGATAACCACAGATACCTCGCATTTCCATTAACTACGTAACAATCTCCTTGTTGTTCGGCTTAACGGAGCTCGTGTGATATCCAAGCATTTTTATCGGCTTTTATCGCAAAGGGAAAATCAGGCATCGTCGATACACAATTTCGGCAAACTGAACCTTGCCACCTGTTGATTTATCGTTTGAAATCCCGTGACGATTTTTACTTCGAATATTTTACGCGACAATACAGATTGGTTCGTTTTTTTTAATACTCTTGATTTTTTTTTCTTCGATATTTTGAAATCCCAGTTTTGTGAATTCCGTTTCAAAAACGAAACCGTCAAGATCGCGAAGTATCGGATAATTTTCGATTTTTCACCATTTTTATTCAAAATTGTCATGTTCATTTGTGATTTATTTCGGATGATGAAACGAGATATTTTTTTCCCTTCTAAAATTGGTTATATTCGAAACGCATTTTTAGCATACTTCCGGTCGATCCTCTCAATAACAAAGTACAACGATGCACCACTTGAATCCTCCAATTTTCTGCCGACACTTGATCTTTAACGATCCGCAAAATCATATTTCCATGAACGATCAAAGGTTCATTATAAATAAAGAAAAAAATAATTTCCTCGACAGTCCACACGGCCGAGAATTCTCTTCCATTTTACCTCACAGCGAATATCGATTTTCGCTCATCGAGTGGAGAAAAGAATTGGAGAGCACTCGATTAATTGCTTCAGCTTCGTTTCCCAATCGCGTTTCCTCGATTTTTTTTCCCACGAAAGTCGAGTTTTCCAAGTAATGCAAATTTTTCCGCAATGTCCTCGTGCTTTATCAATTGATTATTCCTCTCAGTTTTATTCGTCCCCCCCCTCAATCATTATTTGACTAATCGTCGACGAAAAAAAAGGTGCCGAGTATAATCTAATGCAACACAGCCAGCTCGACAATTTAAAAAATTCTATCTCGCGAACCCTCAAGAGTGCCAAGTTTTAGCTGAAATACTATATCAATTATCGACCGTTGCATGCGTCGAAAACGTGAAAATCGCCATTCGCTATTTAAAAATTGAGACTTTGACGAAAATGCGGGGTGTTTCGTAACGAACGGAAAATTTGCCATCGATTATGGCAGTCAAATATTGAAAATTGGAGAATAAAAAATTCGAAATTTATGTATGTAAATTCATGTATATAAAGGTATGTATGTACAAGGTTAAAATATGTATATACGTAATATCGTAATCACACCTGGTCGACTTTATGTACCTCCACTGCTTACCGTATATTCCTTTTTGTTTTTTTCTTTCTTTTTTTCAATTTTTGTTGTTCCCAACGCACCTTCATCATCGGTTTTTTTGTTGTACGGTCGTATTTGCACGTTGCAAAGTCTCGCTTAATCGAAACGAAGCCGAGTAAAAGGTGCGGAGCAAAGCAATCGTATTTATCGCGTACCCGAGCCTGTAATTGGCAGCTCGAGTATATAAATGGATAGGAATGATTTTCTTATTTTCATTGCACACTCATGCATCTGTTAAATATGTCTTTAATTTACAATGCTGTAATTGAATGTCAAGTTTTACTCTGCACTTTTTTTTGTAACAACTAACAAATATCGATCGCATGACCCAGAAAAAAAATAATGGATTTACATAAACGTACGTGAAAACGTTATTTTAATAAAAGAAAACTTTGAATTTTTCCAAAAATTTACGAGTAATTTTCCATCATTGATATACGATTGAAAAATGCCTTTGATTAAAAACTTGTTGTTTTTCAATTTCACGATAATTATCGAAAAATAATGAGTATAAAAAATAAAAATGCCGAGCAACATCGAATTTTATCAGAAAATTGTATAGCTCCCTCTCTCGATCCGCTGATAAAATCATTTGCGGTAATTTGATCATTATTCCGATTATGAAACGTCTTTGCCGAAAAACTTGTTACTTCTCAATTAAACGACATTCGACTAATTGACATTTCAAATAGTTGATAAATATTTATAAATAATGAGTGTTTTGCAAAAATCGTTACTGCTCTGCAGATTACAAACAACTGCTAAATACTACTGAGTAAACAAGCAGTAACACGTAATGGATGAAAAAGCCGAGTATCGTGAAATTTAATTAAAAAATTCTCCCTCGCAATAATCACAACCTTTTACGAATGTAATACAAAACAGAGAGCAAAAGCTCTTGGTCCAGCAGCCATATCTCTTGGTGTAATTTGATCAAAAGGATACTTGAAGCAAAAAAACCTTTTTCAATATATTTTTTACGTCCTCACACAGTTGCCACTCTCAGTCTCATTTTCCCTCGGTTTATTTCGCACTCATTCACTGTCATTTTGGGTGCACATGATACGAGTCTTGACAGCCTTTCCCACCTCGTCAAATGTAACACAAACTGCATTTTTTTCTCGTCGCAGCAGCATGCTGACTTTTCGATCCGATTAATCTTCACTGAATTGTTGATAAATATAATTGGACCAATAGATCGCACAAGGGAGTGCGCCGATTGAGTACATCAGAGGTGAAAAAACAGTCGATTTTCTCGATCCACCTTAATGCATATATACATGCACGTATACGTACGTTTTCAATGAAGGCCAAATGTGCTCATCTTCGGGTGTGTCTGTTGCCATTTTCATGAGAAGAAGATGCGCTTTCGCGGTAACCTCGGCAACTTCAAAACGTACCACATGGAGATCGCTCGAAGGAACGTTCTCCGGAGTTCACAGAGAAATACCGCGCGCACCCTGAGCGTTCTGCCGTTTCTCAAACTAAATATTCAACATAGAGGGTTTAACCAGCACTCTCTCGATTTACATATTAACAGCATGTAGGACGAATAGCGAGCCGGGCTCTCGATCGCGACGCGCTGCACAAGTTAAAATCGACCCTCTGGGGTTTCGAATTACACCCGGTAATCGCATTTTCCGCGCCTGCTTTCCTGATCCGTTGCATTTACAAACGTTTTTTTTTTTTTTTCGTTTTTTCTTCTTTTTCGTCCACCACGCGTGAACGAAAAAACTACGTTTGTTCAACTTCCTGCGGGTTTTTACTAATAAAAACATTGAGGTGGGTCGAGGAGTGTTATTATTATTATTATTATTATTTTCTATCTATACATACCTTTGCGATGAAAAAAAAACCAACAAAACTTTCGCCACCATCAATTTTTGTCGCTCATTCGAAGTTTCAAAGATTCTTACGGGATAAAACGTGTATCGCGGATTTTTTTATTCCCTCGGAAAGTCCGGAAGCTGCGCGATATAATTAAAAACGTTGATGCGAGAAATATTAATTAACATCCTGGCCGTTGATGGGAAAATGAATGAAAAAACCAGTCTTGGGATATTGGAGAAACCATAATGGTTTTCATCCCCCTATATAAACGGCTTTATAAATATGAGTGATAAAAAAGTTTCGTGCCCTCCTTCTCGTTTTTTTTTTTTTTTTTTTTTCTGTAGAGAAGAATAAGACGGAAGGAATTCGAGCGTAGTTATTCGCTCAAGTCGATGCTGGTTCCGCGCCAAGGAATACTTACTCGGGTGTGCTTCTTTTTTATTGGATTAAGTAGTATCTTTTTTCCAGGGGTGTAAACTCCCCTGTACCAAACTGGGGAAAACATCAAGCGTCTCTATTCACAGACAGGAGCACATAAACACGTGTGGTTCATAAAATTGCATAAATGATATTTTAGTCCGATATTTTTAGTCACATCGTTCAAACGCGGGCAATCCGTGAGTTGCATGAAATTATCATTTTTTTATAACAAGGATATATTTTTCGAATTTTATACCCGGTTCCATAATTTCACGTTTACGTTTTTCATCTTAATTCATTCACAATGAAAACGAGTGATTGTGCTTGTACAATTATCTTCACGTTATTCCGCATAATTTAGACAAAGCGCCAAAAAATGTACCATTTTTTATTTTCAAATATTTCGCTAAAATTTCTTGTTTAGAAAATCGATTTTTTTTACACATATGCAGAGTTCCACAGGTCACACGAGTGTTGCACGTGTTGCCCCCAACGAGGACATATTATTAATTGAACATAATTAAATTATATTTCCTCGCGATAAAAATGTATATGAATATCTTTGATAAAATCAATATAAAACGATGTACTTCCACCGATTCGTCAATCAATAAGCCCTCGAATGACGAAAATAAATCGTACGGGTCGTTCAACGACGCCCGATGTTTCGTGACTCGATGAAATATCGACGGAGAAACGAGGCTCGAAATATCTCCAAGCGTCCATCAGGAAGCGAAGTGCACAAAGCGCAAAACATTCCGACAAATCAAAGTCGAAAATAGGGCATATCATTTTCCCTTCATGTATTCACTTACGAATGGATAAACTCTCAAACTGCCTTTGACAAAAGCACTCGGATGTGTCGTTGGAACTCTCGCCAGCAGCGGCTGTTTCGTCGCGGAAGCTCAACTTCCACGACGACGTCTCAAGAATTTATGGAATTTCCTAGTGCTCTCGCACGAAGAAAGAGGGAGAAAAATCAGCGACGACCATCCCACGACGTTCATTTTTCTTCATCCCGCCAAGCTCAAACGTTCCCCCGCCTCTGTAACATCTACTCTCCTCCGACTTTTTGAATCTTTGATACGAACAGGCAGAGGGTTCCGCGCGGACTTTACACCCAAGTATAAACATGCATGTTGAAGCTGCGCACACGTGTGTGTCTTGTGTAACGATGTGTACCGTGACGTCGTAGACCGGAAATGCGATGGTTGGGTCAACCCCTTGTCCAGCCACATACGACAGAAGGGTGGAACTCGCTGGATTCGAAGAGATTCCACGTTCCTCCTGCGTAGGTGTGGGATACTCGGCTCTTCTTCTCGCTTTTCCATCTCTCTCGGCCTCTTTTACCTCTCGCCGCAACTTTACCCCAAGCTCTTTGCGCCTCGCACCCGGTTTTCAGCAAAACCCACTCAGTGTGAGGGTTGGCAAACAACATGCATCCCGAATCAGCATTTCGCCGGGTATACGTATAGACAACATGATCCCGGGTCGTCTGGTACCCGAGCACGCCTGGTGCCACGACCTAAATGACCGAGTCAAATGTAAATTGTCCCCGTGGCCGACCTCCCGGTGTCACGTAAATCTTCCTGCGAATGGTTGCATCCTATATCAGACCGATACGACTAAAAGATTCACTAAAATGACGCTAATTATGCGCAGCAGGGAAAGAAATGAATTATTCAATTCATGCAGACGAGGCAAGGAGATATTTTCGCGTGGCAGTATTATTTCGTTGCTATATTCATTGTATTAATTATCTCATTTATGAATAACTTTGACGAAAGTTTGCGCAATACGTTTTCACACACAGAGTATCCCAAAGTTTCGTGTTGATAATTCAGAGTTGGATTCAAGATGGAGATCCGAGTCGAGATTCGTCTTAGTGTTTTTCTATACGACCGAAACCTGAGGAGTTGTTAATTCCTCGAGATTGAGCCAATCGCGCGAAAGCGCACGCGTGTCTTGGCCCAACTTCATCAATCAGCGACTCAATGAAGATTATCCCCAATGTTGAATTATACAGTTGTTGAATTGTACAGTTGAATTATCAACCCCTGATGTGGAACACCCTGTGTATTCCTTCGATAAAACTTTATCCTTGATACTCTCAAAGTACTCTCCGCACGTGCATTGTTTATTAGCGAACGAAAACATGTTTGCTAAAAGTTTGTAATTGATGAATAAACAACATACATCCTAGTTATTCGAGAAGGACGACGAGCCTTGTAATCGGTATTCGATCAAATAATTAAGGTCGTCCCCGTGTAGTACTCCAAATTCAGCAAGATATATGTTACGGATACTCGAAGCAAAAAAACCTTTTTCAATATATTTTTTGCGTCCTCACACGGTTGCCACTCTCAGTCTCATTTTCCCTCGGCTTATTACGCACTCATTCACTGTCATTTTGAGTGTTGTTAATTCCTCAAGATTGAGGCAATCGCGCGAAAGCGCACGCGTGTCTTGGCCCAACTTCATCAATCAGCGACTCAATGAGGGTTATCTCCAATGTACAGTTGAATTATCACACCCTGATGTGGAACACCCTGTGTATTCCTTCGATAAAACTTTATCCTTGATACTCTCAAAGTACTCTCCGCACGTGCATTGTTTATTAGCGAACGAAAACATGTATCCTAAAAGTTTGTAATTGATGAATAAACAACATACATCCTAGTTATTCGAGAAGGACGACGAGCCTTGTAATCGGTATTCGATCAAATAATTAAGGTCGTCCCCGTGTACTACTCCAAATTCAGCAAGATATATGTTACGGATACTCGAAGCAAAAAAACCTTTTTCAATATATTTTTTGCGTCCTCACACGGTTGCCACTCTCAGTCTCATTTTCCCTCGGCTTATTACGCACTCATTCACTGTCATTTTGAGTGTTGTTAATTCCTCAAGATTGAGGCAATCGCGCGAAAGCGCACGCGTGTCTTGGCCTAACTTCATCAATCAGCGACTCAATGAGGGTTATCTCCAATGTACAGTTGAATTATCACACCCTGATGTGGAACACCCTGTGTATTCCTTCGATAAAACTTTATCCTTGATACTCTCAAAGTACTCTCCGCACGTGCATTGTTTATTAGCGAACGAAAACATGTATCCTAAAAGTTTGTAATTGATGAATAAACAACATACATCCTAGTTATTCGAGAAGGACGACGAGCCTTGTAATCGGTGTTCGATCAAATAATTAAGGTCGTCCCCGTGTACTACTCCAAATTCAGCAAGATATATGTTACGGATACTCGAAGCAAAAAAACCTTTTTCAATATATTTTTTGCGTCCTCACACGGTTGCCACTCTCAGTCTCATTTTCCCTCGGCTTATTACGCACTCATTCACTGTCATTTTGAGTGTTGTTAATTCCTCAAGATTGAGGCAATCGCGCGAAAGCGCACGCGTGTCTTGGCCCAACTTCATCAATCAGCGACTCAATGAGGGTTATCTCCAATGTACAGTTGAATTATCACACCCTGATGTGGAACACCCTGTGTATTCCTTCGATAAAACTTTATCCTTGATACTCTCAAAGTACTCTCCGCACGTGCATTGTTTATTAGCGAACGAAAACATGTATCCTAAAAGTTTGTAATTGATGAATAAACAACATACATCCTAGTTATTCGAGAAGGACGACGAGCCTTGTAATCGGTATTCGATCAAATAATTAAGGTCGTCCCCGTGTACTACTCCAAATTCAGCAAGATATATGTTACGGATACTCGAAGCAAAAAAACCTTTTTCAATATATTTTTTGCGTCCTCACACGGTTGCCACTCTCAGTCTCATTTTCCCTCGGCTTATTACGCACTCATTCACTGTCATTTTGAGTGTTGTTAATTCCTCAAGATTGAGGCAATCGCGCGAAAGCGCACGCGTGTCTTGGCCCAACTTCATCAATCAGCGACTCAATGAGGGTTATCTCCAATGTACAGTTGAATTATCACACCCTGATGTGGAACACCCTGTGTATTCCTTCGATAAAACTTTATCCTTGATACTCTCAAAGTACTCTCCGCACGTGCATTGTTTATTAGCGAACGAAAACATGTATCCTAAAAGTTTGTAATTGATGAATAAACAACGTACATTCCAGTTATTCGAGGAGGACGACGAGCCTTGAAATCGGTATTCGATCAAATAATTAAGGTCGTCCCCGTGTAGTACTCCAAATTCAACAAGATATATGTTACGGATAGGTTGGCACCGAGATAGTTTGATTTGCATAGCGGAATTGGCGTAGGACAAACGTATCCAATTACCCATGAGATCTCTCGCTCGGCGTGTGACGATATTCGCTTTGGCGAGGCGAGAATACGCGAGACGTATATGGACCACGACAGAGAGTGGAGAGATTGACGAGAACATCGGAGTGCATGAATCCTCTTAGAGGCCAATGCGGTATTAACGTCGCGATGGGAGAAGATCGTAAGCGTTTAGCGTCTTAAGAGGAACTCGTGAGAGCTCCCTCGACCAGCGACCCCCTAGCGACCCTTCTACGTCTAAATAAAGCCTCACCCATCGCTCTTGGAGTTTCTCGACGAAAGGAAGATCAGAATTTCAATATTATCGAGCTCTCCGTTTCGGCGCAACCACGACGGACGTCTCGGTTGCTGTGCACACTGATGTTTGCAACGATGTTTCGCGTTACATCACGAAATTAATTAACATCGATGTACACCGTCAAAGATGAACGAAAACGCCGAGGGAAAACTTGAACGCGCGCTCCATCTTTCATCTCCTTCGAACGCGAAACTGGACCAC
The DNA here is from genome assembly GCA_959613375.1 of Heteropelma amictum. Classification (NCBI taxonomy): domain Eukaryota; kingdom Metazoa; phylum Arthropoda; class Insecta; order Hymenoptera; family Ichneumonidae; genus Heteropelma; species Heteropelma amictum. The sequence continues at coordinate 26,891,107 of OY390723.1, forward strand.
TAACTTTTTAAACTCAAATAGCAAATATTCAAATGCCGCGGATGGTCAAAGTGCTTTTTTCTTTCAGAATTTTCAAAAAAAGGTCGCGTGTGTGTTTAAACTCGATCGATCAAAATGATTATCCAGCGTTTCAATGACGTGAAAATTAATTATTCCCGGTACCTTTTGTATACCTGTATTTTCTTCGTCACACGTGTGCTTGATAAATTGGAAATGGAGAAATTTTGCGAAAAGATGGGTAATAACGTAGATTTAATAAATACTCGAGGACATTAGCTGTTGGTGTATCCGAAAATCAATACTGGGCTCCAGTCACGATGGTTTCCCGTTTCCATTTTCTATGCACATACAGGGTGATTCGTATCGATGATGATTCTCGTCCAGGGCCTCATTTGGCCGAGAATATTCGAGTTCCAGCCCTTTTCTTTGAAAAAAAAAAGATTTTGAGAAAAAAAAATCAAACAGCTAAAGCGTTTGGCCCAGAAATATCACCCTGATAATTCCACAGTTTCTGGGTTCGACATGCTCGATGCGAATCAGCCTGCATATGCGTGCGTCTATAAATAGCTTTGTATGTATGCACAATAATTCCGGAAACGTTAACGAGATGATTGGACACGCTGTGCGGTGCGATAGTTTGGCGTGTTCGCGAAGGTTGAATCGGCGATATGATTAGCCGTGTAAAATATATATATACAACGCGCGTACGTCAACGTTGCGGTATTGCATGTCGCACGAAACTAAAGCCATTTTCATTAACGCGATTATGATATCAAAAATACGTGTTGCGTTAATATCAGACCGAGAAAATTATTATTTGACACATTAGGACGTTTATTTGTGATACTATAAACATATACGCGTACGAAAATCGATGGTATTATCGTTATAATCGATCGATAATTCGCACCATCCGTCAAAGAGTATCCCGCGAGGTGCTGCAGCTACGTAACAGTTGAGATAACCGAGATGACAATTAATCCGACGAAAGAAAAAAATCGTCCATGATTCTAGCTGGCACAGCACGAAATCGAGCTTGAAAGATCGTGGAAAACCATTGTACATCGACGAAAATGAGAAACAAACACCAAAACTATAGAAAATAATGAGAAATTCGTATCAATCTTAAAAAAACTGCTTGAACGGAAACGTACGAATATTTGTATATCTTTGGACTATTGATTATTGCACAAGACGCAGAACGCCTCTCGAATGACATTATGTACGATGTATATCGTCGATGTTGAATTCACTAATTGCACACTTTCGTTGTCGTTTTTTCGTTATTTTTACATTAGGTTAGGTTTATACCTATACGCGTACGAAAATCGATGGTATTATCGTTATAATCGATCGATAATTCGCACCATCCGTCAAAGAATATCCCGCGAGGCGCTGCAGCAACGTAACAGTTGAGATAACCGAGATGATAATTGATCCGACGAAAGAAAAAAATCGTCGATGATTCCATGATTCTTCTAACTGGCACAGCACGAAATCGTGCTTGAAAGATCGTGGAAAACCATTGTACATCGACGAAAATGAGAAACAAACATCAAAACTATAGAAAATAGTGAAAAATTCGTATCAATCTTAAAAAAACTGCTTGAAAGGAAACGTACGAATATTTGTATATCTTTGGACTATTGATTATTGCACAAGACTCAGAACGCCTCTTGAATGACATTATGTACGATGTACATCGTCGATGTTGAATTCACTAATTGCACACTTTCGTTGTCGTTTTTTCGTTATTTTTACATTAGGTTAGGTTTATACCTATACGCGTACGAAAATCGATGGTATTATCGTTATAATCGATCGATAATTCGCACCATCCGTCAAAGAGTATCCCGCGAGGCGCTGCAGCAACGTAACAGTTGAGATAACCGAGATGACAATTAATCCGACGAGAGAAAAAAATCGTCCATGATTCTAGCTGGCACAGCATGAAATCGAGCTTGAAAGATCGTGGAAAACCATTGTACATCGACGAAAATGAGAAACAAACATCAAAACTATAGAAAATAATGAAAAATGCGTATCAATCTTAAAAAAACTGAATATTCATATATCTTTAAACGATTGATTATTGCACAAGACTCAGAACGCCTCTTGAATGACATTATGTACGATGTACATCGTCGATGTTGGATTCACTAATTGCACACTTTCGTCGTCGTTTTTCCGCCATTTTTTTTTTCTACGCCGATGGACCATACGTGCATGAAAAAGCCAGCATCATTGTGTGCGTTTGGCTATAATACCTTCGGGAGGTCTGCCAAATATTCGAGAGATCGTATATATGTTGCGTTTTCCAGCTTCCCGGTCGAGCCGCGCTATTCCGCGCTATATCCGGCCGAAACAAACAGCAGCATGGAATAAAGCCTTCGTACACAGTCTTCTCTCTCGACGAGATGCTCGAGCACGTACGGTTTCCCATTTTTCACCCGACGCTATCATGCCGGAGACCCCCGTGCATGAAACGATGACTAGACACTTTTATATGCGCGCAATATCCTCAGTTTCCAGCCTCTCTCGTTCTATTCTGCACGTGTGCATACACGCGGAACTATAACAGAGGACTCTGTACAAGTTCGATATATATATCGATGTTATATCGTTGCATTCTCTATGCGTCATTACACGGACAAAAAATCTCGTACGTATAGATGCGAGAACGCATATGGGGCCCTCCACGCCAAATCAGACAGCTCCGACGAATTTCTCGTCGCATTCCGCACCCACCGAAAGGAATTTTCGTGATGTTTTTTCGATCGAAATACAAAAAAAAAGGAATTGCAGTTTTTTTTTAATTATCGCTGAGCTCGATGTTATCAAACCCTACTTATTGATGATTAAAAAATCAATATTCTCATGGTATGTCGAAATTTTACGGTAATTACGAGATATCGCTTTTTCTTCCAATTTTCTCGAATTCTGACGAAAACGCGACGAACCGGAACATTGCGATATTTACAGGAAATTTGCAAAAGCAATATTCAAAGGCAGAGATAAAAAAAATCACATTGAAAAACGTGCGAGGGTCTTTCCGAGCTTTCATTTTGAAAAAAATATACGCTGCAGTTTGTCGAGTTTTTGTGGAGGTGCAGCCATTCGAAGGAAAATTCCAAAAGTGTCCAATTTCACGTGGAATGCCCTCTATACGTGTTACGCTATATTCAGTATATTTAAATGTTATACAACATGGACAGAGAATTTGTACGCCCGGGTTTTCGCCAGCGCGACAAAACGCTGCAGGTCCCGAGCCCTTTCCCTTTTGACATGTATTCTTCAAAAGCAATTACGATGTCGGAAGACTGCGCGTGTCGTTAAACGCTATTGTACTGGTTGGTAGAAATTTATAGATCTTCTTGGGGTACGGTCCAGAGCTATTCAAATTCTCCGAGCACCGAAATTCTCCAAACATTCCTTCCTTACGATAATATGATCGAAGTTTACAAAAAAACCATTTTCAACATAAGCGTGGTCCCCGAACTGGATGCTGATATTTTAATATCGCATTGGGGATGAAATTCCAAGTCAAAAGGGATGCTTCAATGGTGCTGACGAAAAAAATTATTCATGTAGCATTTCCCCAGCAGGGTCACACCGTACACGGTACAGGGTAAAAATAACTGTAACATTGACAGTATTTTTTTAATTAACGCCCATGTTTGTCTGGAAAAAAAGGATCGAAGATTTATGAATCCCACGGGCAAACGAGACCGTTGGGAATGTAGTCTCTTTGCCACACTCGGGAATATTACGTTTTAAGCTCTACGACCAACAGCGGATTTTTACCTCGAAGCAACCGCTTTTGAGGGCTCTGCATGGCAGACAGAGTTGATGTACAATCCATCAGAAAGGACTAAAAATTCCATTGACCCAACTGACTCGAGCGAACGACCATGGAAAACGATATGTATTTTTTTTCCGGATTATGATGAAATGCGGCTGAAAATCGATTTTTTATGGAATATATAATTAACCCTCGACCGTCTCACCCTGCGCATTTTTTTCGATGGGTAAAAAGTGTCCAAAAAATCTAAAAAAAATTGTGAATACTCCTGAATAGTTATAGAATGCAAACACGTATTTGTTAAGCTCAAAAAGTTATTATTTTTTACGCTGTAAGAAGCTATTCAAGCCGAGAAATTCCCAAGGAAAATTTCCCTATCGTCCCGAGTGACCCAGCGCGACGACCGAGAGTAAAATTTAATTTATATTCGTTTTTTATCGACGGTACCGGACGCAGCGAATATTGATCCAAAAGTTGTTATCGAAAAAAAATATATACATTCGTATTCTATTTATTATCGCAACTAGAAAATGCGAATGTGGAACTGATTGAACGTATGGTTGATAGAAAAAATAATTAAAAACAAAGACAGCTTGATCAAACTTGGTAAAAACAAATATAGTGTTTTATTTTCGATAAATCGAAATTTCAATTATCACCGTTGCGTTTAAACGCGGTGTACGTGACAACTAGAGCAGTCGGAAGTTTTCACCCACCACCGTACGTATTTCGATCGTGTATTTCGCGCAATTTAATTACGCGCATTTGCAAAAACAATGTATATCTTCGATAAGAAGGAAGGAAAATCTTATCTACCCTTGAAATTTAATAATTTTTGAACGAACGATAACCGTAACTCCAATTCGCGGCTGAGACGCATGGAGCGTTGTCAGGCTGGAGCGTATTAACCGGAACGCTTGTCGAGAGCCTCTTCTGAAGAAGATTAAATGGCCGCGAACGGTGAAATTCTCCGCTCTTGCAGCAGCCCAAGTTCCTCCCGCTGAATTTCCTATCTTCATCTCTTTAACTCATCTCCCCCACTGTCTTTCTAACTCTCTCGGCTGCCATCGACTCTTCAAGCAATCCTTGCCTCGTGCACCCAGCAGCGGTACCAGCAGCCCTCACACCCTCGCTAATCTCGAGCTTCGACCCGCTAATGTGCCGCTACTTTTCAACTAAACGTTAACCCAACCGAGAGATAGTGTTCCAGGATGTTATACACATATACCAGAAGCCCATTGAGGATCCTGAACGGTATCCATAAATTCGCGAACAAGAAGAGCCTCTCCGCTTGCGTGTTTCACCCCCGGCGTCACCGGAGAGTCTAATAACTCGCTCTCATACATTATACATAAACGGTTTTGGTATTCATTCTCTCGTTTCGACGCCCCCCAAGACGCCTCGGTGTCGCAGTCGCGACTGCGGCACGTTTTACTTCTTCTCTATGTACGTACAAGGGTGTTATATACGCTCGTGAAATTACATATCGAATCTCGTCGCGATGCTGACATACCGCGAATAATCAAAAAAGAAGCAGAAGAGAAGCCCAAAGGCTGGGACAACGGAATATTCGGATGCTGAGCTTTGGACCGTGAACTTTTCACGATTCACACGGAGAAGCCTGGTCCGGACGCTTGATGACTACATTTTCCTCCGTAATCTCGTTCCTCAATCGCCTTTTTCTCCTCACCGCGAATGGGACCAAAAAAAACCGAGAAATCCGCTTCGCTTTTCCCGCAAGAGTAACCCCTTGGGGAACCGCAAATTGCATTATCATCGCCAGTCATACTGATTTTGCGCAAGCTGCGTTAGACCGTCCGCGAAGCCAAACTTTGGAACACTCTTCAATCTTCATCTTTCCTCTGGCTGTACACGTGCTGCATGATCCGTAACGCTGCCATATACTCCCTAACCTAGCCAGATGGCTGGAGTATAAGATCACATGGATACACACGTACACAAAGTATTACCAGGCGTGTCCAGCTAATATGACTGATTACAATCTGCGGAGTACAGCAACACGTCAGACATCACGCTCGTCCCTCTTCTTCTCTTCTAGACTGGGTAGCGTCTGACTTACGGTCGGTCGGTGGCAAATCCTCCCCAGGACCAGCGCAGCCTCCCGACACATGCAGCAAAACACACGTTCTTTCTCACTTCCCCTTCCGCGATCTTCGTTTTCCGTCTGTTCCAGCACCGATGCACTCGGATGTTTTAGCAAATGCGGTCCAGCCGAGGTTACAACCTTCATCAGAGGGGAGATAAACCCGATAGGATCGGCAATCTCGTCACGCTACCACCGTCATCACCGTTACAGCTGTACATAAAATGTGGTTATGTACTGTTACATGTATATACATGCATCTTTCCTCTCTCTCTCTCGTTCTCTCTTTCTTTACGCTTCTCTCCGATGTATCCAGCATCCGAGAAAATGAGAACGACGTCTCGCAAGACATCGGAGAGACCGGAGAGTGGCTCACCTCGCCTTACCATTTACCAAAGTGTGTCGTAGCATCTCGCGAGTATAAGAACGCAAAGGGCTTTTACCGCAAACTGGGATTGCCATCGCGCCCCATCACCCCGTCAGTTTTCACGCTACACCCTTTATGCCTGTCTTCCATGCCGGGCACCGCGACGTCCTCCCCCTCGGGGCATCTTTCCACTCTGTGAAACGCACGTCTTCAACCTCAACACCAGCCTACACGGTGCGCGCCATCCTGATAACTTTATGCGGCACAGAGGGAAAGCACATTCGAGCCTTGACGTTTCTCAAGTAAGCCGAAGACCGGATATACCGTCTTGGTGACATGACACACCAGAAACTCTCAGATTTTCACACACTTTCGTCATCACCTTGGCGCATTTCTTCCATCCCTCGGACTCTCCGTTCGAACCCTTTCTTCCTGCGCGAGAAACGTTTCACGATTTCCCATAACTTTTTCAAAATGAAAAAGAAACTCTAAAGCACCAGAAAAAAATTGAATCATCTCGTTCTTTCCCCTGTTTTTATCTCCATTATCCAAGAAATTTCCAATGTTAGCGATGTACCTCTTTATTGGCATGCGGGGAATTGGTTGCAGCCAGAGTTCTTTCGAGTCAGTGACGTTACAGGTTTATTATCTCTTCAGGTAATTACACGGTCTAATTACAGTGGAGAGCACAAAACCCTGAGGGTATTCGGACGGTCGTAATTGGTTTGTAAACACCATGTAAAGCGTCAAATTTGGTGGTACGAATGGGATGTATGTTGCGCACGTCGAACGGGGATTTCGCTGCACATAGCGTGATCTATACGCCCTCGCGTCCATCATCGAAGTGATCAATGAATGCTCATATCGTTATTGATGTTCGTCAGCGCGTGTATTTTCTAATTCAACGAGCCACACTCGTCTTTCGAATATCCGGTTTCGTACATGTGTTCGCGTATTTCTGCCTCGAGCGGGAGGGTATACACTTGTTTGCGTATCGTTGAAAGATTGATGGGCCAACATTCGAATCGAGTTATGAACGTACAGAGTACAGCAGTTGAGCGACACACATACGAGGCAGATGAATCTACCTTCCTCATTCTCTTTCCTCCCTTTGTGCTTTGATATCGCAAAACCCCTTATGCCGGATCAATGCACTCGAAGCACAACCCGCAACGTCAATTACCGTTCAATCGTTACGCAGAATCCGATCCGACTCTCAGATATACGCGTATAACGATGTTTTTTTTTACATCCCTTAGTTTCTCCAATGAATATCCGATGGTCGATCATACGTGGCTTCTGAATAAAAATATTTTAAAATCCTACCAGTCTACAAAAAGACTCTGAAATTCCTCGATTTCTCGAACGGAAAAAACGGGAGTACCATTTTTTGCATTCCCAGCATTTCAACATTAACATTTGGAAAAAATCTGGCGTAACATTTCACGGGCGAAGGTTGGTCTTTCGATGTGCAAAATCAGATATATCTGAAGCTTTAGGATCCTCCGAATGTTCAGCTGGAGTATATTCTGTGACGTTCTGTGATGATAATTTTGAATCGAATAAAAGCTCCCATTTCTCGTTCAATTTTGTGGAAAAAAAGTATATTTTTCGTAGTATATAAAACTATACTGAAAAATATCTATTGACGATTATAAAAATCTTTGGAAAAATGTACACGTCGAATGGCGAAAAATTCATCCAAAAAAAAAAGTTCAATAATCTTTACCGTACAATTGTCTCGCAATCGACCTCAAAAACCAAACCAAGCTTTTCGACACTCTTCGACGCGACTATCGCGTAATTTTTCCACTCCCCGGAAGGTTCATGGATTTTCATGTTTCTCCGTGAATAAAGTTACGCGAGTCCACGTTATTATGAAGAATCGCGTCGGATGTAAGGCGTTCTCGCGAATCTTGTATGCCGAGAGAATCAACCACGCCCAATTAATTTTTTTCTCGCTCTCTCTCTCTTCAATGCCACGGTCGAATGCAGATGGTAAATTCATTCAAGAATATACATGGACACATGTACGCATTACATGCACGTATATACATCCACGCTGCCGGGAAATTAGCATCAACCGCAAAGTCACGAAGGATGTATTATTCGCGAAAGATGAGATTCTCCATTGTCATCTCGCGCGCGTCGATCCCCGAGACCCTGTCACTATAACAAATGGTGGGTTACCTCTTCTTTTATCTCGCGATCTCCCTCCGACGATCGTCGGGCTCTCAAGTACTATCGTTTTATATTCTGTAACCAGAAAAAAAAGATAAAGAAAAAAAGAAACATTGTCGTGTCTCTCGTGGGTTATATCAGACGGTCGCCTACGCCCATCGTCTCGTGCAGCCGCGACGCGATCACATTTATTATTATCGCTGTCTATGAATATAAAGCGCGTGTACATTCATTAAAATCAACCATCCTTCAACGGATGATAAGAGAATTTTAATGAGGAATGAACACAATCGTTTCACGAGCTATTTATCTCTCGATGTATTCGAGTGAAACATATCTTTGAGACGTCGAGTCGCCACTCCGGCATCGACGGTGGCGTTTTCACGACCGGTTAATTGCGCGATTATTCCTTTCAATCGTACTCGTCCTAATGGCGGATGTTATCTTCCTCGGAATATTGATACGTGAAAATGTATCTTTTATATCGCGAGAACATTTCTAGCGTCTTGAATAATTATTCTGAATATGAATATTCTGAATATTTAATTTTATTTTATTGGACGTGAATTCACAGAATATGACTATGCGGTTTTTTGAGTTTCGATGAGTTTCTTTAGCGACAGTCCGAATTATCGATGTTTGGTGCAACAAGACGAAAAGTCACGAGCTAGATTTTGATGGGCAATTACGTGGGCTCGGTGAAAATTGAGATAAAAACGTCTCGCTGTTTCTTTCTTTTTCCATAATTCCATCAGTCTGTATCTACTGTTTGCCGTATACAACCGGTAGTCAAGAGAACGGTTTAAGCATATATAACCCTAACGAGCAGTTCGCCGGAACGTCCACTTCAGCATCTCCTCTGGTAGCCGCCTCATCTTCGCCTTCTCTTGCACTTCACTCCTCTTTCCCCTGACTCTCGCCTTCGTTCTTTTCCCACTCGACAAGGTGCAGCCAAGTTTAGAACATATCTGCATTAGGGTGACTGAGAAAACCTCGAAACGTCGTATTCTCCACTCTTCCACTCCCAAAAAGTGGTAGGTTTTCGCTCTGGAATTTAAAAAATGACGTCTTTTTAGAGAGGGACTTTTTTAACGGGAAAATCTAACAAGTTTGGGGGGTAGAGGTGATAAAAAAAAACCTGTAACCACCCTAAATGAATGTAACGCCCCCAAAAGTGAGGGTTCGTCCGAATGATCTCAAAAAGGCGCTGGAGACGAAAAAAGCCCGAAACTAAATGACCTCCGAGCATGCACCAAGTTGCCATACTCTTAAAAATTAAGAAAACTCATTTTTTTCGGCGTTTTTATTTTTTTGTAAATTAACAAAACATAAAAACCGTTTAAACATAAAGTTTGATTATCTAATGTATTGATGCATTAAATTGGAAAAAAACGCGATGAGAGTAGAATAAAAACTCGAGGTTATGCATCATGGTGCTCTGCTCATGCGCATAGACGTTTGTGGGACAGTGGGGGTAAGGAGAATAGTCTGCAGAGCAGAGGGGCCCCGACGCGTTTACGGAAAAGAGCGCCGACTCTAGCATATAAATGCTGTCATACAACAGTCAGGCTCTTGAAGCCAAGATATATTGAAAACAGTGTGTTCTTGCACGCACGCAGGAATCCTCGACCCTTAAGGTCCGTGCAAATCCATAACGTACACACTGTACTGGGAGCTTTGCGTAAACGGCGGTAATGCGCGTTCTCTTTGAAAAGGATAATTCGTGCCGCTCGAATGGCACACAGAAGATACCGCGCTGCTGGGCTTCTGATTGTCGTTCTTTCATTGCAACGAAACACGTGCAATGAAACAGCACCGGCAAGCTGTACTGTGGCGTATACAATTTTTCATTATTATTACAGTACACGTATATAAAATATTGTGAGTTGATAGACGAACCTGTGAGTCCATAAATACGAAAATATTTGAAACTCCCGGGAAATTTTCAAAATAATATACGCACTTTGAAATGCAAATTTTTTCGAAAAATCAAAGTACATGAACAGTTAAAAAAAAATCTCAGCATGAAAATGAAAAAATCATAAAAACTTGTCTCAAGTGAGTAGAACAGGAAAATGAAAAACTCGGGCGAATAAAAAAAACCAAAATTCCAAAATCCTCCGATTTTGGCGTGAAAGTTTCCATGTATGTTAATTTAGTAACATCTATACGTACATTTATTCATTATTCGCATACGAACATGTATCTCCGTTTGTACATTGAACATGTGCGTACATATTCGCGTATGACATTTATATATACGTGCCTGATGTACGTGAAAATTTCCTCCCATCAAGGGGTCGTGACGAAGAGCGATCTCAGTCTCATCCTTGTGCTCGCATTATTACCGAGAGAAAGAGAGAAAGAGAGAGAGAGAGAGAATCTCAATACGCGCGTGAAACATCGCCCACAATGCGCGCAATGCCACCAGACTACATCTACAGCTTTTAGCATGTACATTTTACATCCACGTATATCCATATACAGGGTGTCCCAAAACTGGATGTTAACACTTCAAAGCTAGATTCATGATGAAATTCCGAGTGAAAATGTATTTTGGTATTTCTTTCTACGACTAAAACCTGACGAGTTATCGGCTGTCGAAGTTCCGGCCACGCGAACGCGCGCACCCCCTTCTCCGGTGGACGCCGCGCGCGCGCACGCGTCCTATCGGTAAAACTACGTTAATTCATAACTCGAAAGGGATTCGTCGGATCGAAAAGTGCTCAAAGACTTTTCGACTCGGAATTTTATGCCCAATGCAGCAACAAATTACCAGCATATACTTTTGAGACACCCTGTATGCATATATACAATATACATTCGCGAATATGGGTTCTGTGTGGCTCGGCCATTAGCAACAGTGAATACTACTTCTGGGTGGTAGATCGTAATTACCACAAGTCGTGAATTATGACTTCATGATGACGCTGAAGAGAGAGAGAGAGAGAGAGAATAGCAACGGAGAGGGGGAGAGTGTAACAAATGAAACAGGCGGACGCGACGGTTTACAAACGTGCATTTCGTGCGTGCCAATAAAACTCCATCGTTTATGCACTGTATCCTCTCGTACACACCCTATTACATAGTTCCGGTGTTTCGCAACGCATGTGTCGTATTTCCCATTTAATGCAAAACTCGATTGAAACTCTAAAAAGCTGCATCATTGATAATAAAATATTGAAAAACCCATATGATATTTTTTTGATAATTGATAATTCGACAACACGATACTGCTCTGGATGAAAACACGTTTTTGTCCTTTGAAGCATACTCGTAAACGTGAAATGAATATTTCATGAAAAGCCCTAGAAAGCCACTCACCTCTTCGTTAATGAAATTTTCCTCAAATAATATTTTCATATCCGGAAATATATATTTGTCCACTTCCGGTTGTGCATAAAAAAAATATGGTATACGCCTAATTTGACATTTAATTTATCCGCACGTGAACTTTTTATCGCGCGATATATCCGCGTTTGCTTGAAACTCACTCGTTTTTCACGATGAAAACGGAAAATCGTTGGATTTGCACGTGAAATCGAGAGAGGATTTGCGCGACAGACGGTCGTGATGTGTTGGACGCGTCGGTGTATCAGCGTCCGATTCACAACATCCCCGACGTGCCAGCAAAGTGAAAAGTCTTTCGGGAAGAAAGAGGAAAAGCTCGATGCTTGGGAATCCACGTCCGAAAAGTTTCCGGAGCGTAAAAAGGTGGGAAAAGATGGCAGAAGCGAGAAAGAGCGAAAGAGCCAGAAAAAAGATGTAGCTGGTCACTAAAGCCTACGACACGTCAGAGGAGAAAATGCACGTGTACTTTAAGAATCTTCTCTCACACGTATCCGTCCCTCTCTCTCTCTCCCTTTTTTCTTTTTACACTCGGAGATAGGTTGACAAGTCGGATAAGCCGAAAATGCCCCTTCGATGTGTTGGGCTTTGAAAAAAGTATCGTGATTCTCGGGGATGAAAGCGAGAAAGTGATTGAAAGGAAAAAAATGAAGATGCAACACACGAGAGAGTGAGAGAGAGAGAGAGAGAGAAAATAAAAAAGTAAATGAAGAAAAAGCTTTGAGAGGGGGGGGGGGCGAAGATTCAACCTAAAGTTTTTCGTATTATCCGTCTATAGGGCATCGTGATCACCAAGTTTCTCACCCTCTCTGTGGCTTCGCTCCTTCACTCCCACGAGATAGCCTCACCGCACTTTCGAATCTTTGTGGTTTTTCCCGTCTTGTCCAATATCCAAAGCAACGAGCCTTAACTTTATACATATTTCTGATGCTCTACGTAATGGAATACTGCATTCTTCCCAGGTACTCTCTGTGGTACCCGACGGTAATCATTATAAATCTCCGTGAGAAACGAGGGTTGATGATATTTTTTGAAACAATAAGAATGGACGTCACACTTTGAAAAAAAGAAATCAATTTTGTTCCTTCGCGGATCAGTTTGTATCCTCGTGACTCGCTAATTTTTGGTTTTACGTCGTTTGACCACTTTCTTCGAATATTCCATATTTATTTTCCAACAAGATGCTGGTAAAATATTTCATTAATCTTTCATTGTTTTTTTTTTTTTTTCACTTTTGTTTATGCAACTCTGAAGTGTGTCGAGAGTCTATCGAGCGAAATTACAGCCGGTACAGTAAAACTATAATCACGTGAACGAGAACGAGTCGCGAGATAAATATACGTGTAGATAACGATGTCTCTGGGGATGTCATTCATATTACATGGAGAGCTTTTTCTCTTCATCCCCTGCACGGAGTTACGCTTCCATATCCCATATGCTATATCCGTTTTTAATGGCAAAACGATTTCCGGGCTTTCCGGGACATATACATACATATATATGTATGTATATAAATATACATATATATATGTATGTATGTACTTTCGAGCCGGTTCAAAGCCGAAGCGGATGAAGCTTTGCCGAGATACCGGCTGGTCGTTCGACGAACGTGCGAGCGTTAAATTTTGGATCACCGAGCTCCGCTGGAAACCCGGCAACGATTCGAGCAAGAAAAAAGATGGCAATAATAACGATGAATTCCGTATTACCATGTGTATTTATTTATCTTTTTCATTTTCTTACATCATAATATTTATTTCATCTCGACGACATGGGAAATAAAACGTCCTTATGATATTACAAATATACGATTACTTATCTATTCTGTACACTTTAAGGGTGAAAAAAGCGATTTTTTTTTCGGCGTCAACTACACGACAGCTGTTTCATGATTTGATAACTTTAGGGTGAAAAAAAGTGATCATCTTCTGAAATTTTTGAATTATTTAACCGATTTGAGTATCGCGTCGTAACGCCACGTGACTCGATGTAATTTGGTCCATCAGTCCGTTGTGATCCAGAGATTTTTTTGAAATTGAAAACGAGTTATTTTCGAATATTTCCATAGTCTCTTGGATCGTCGATGCATTTGAGCTCTTTTTCACGTGGATCCATAACGCATATCTTTTCGTGAAAACGACAATTCATATCTCCACACTTGGCCAGCGTTTCCTCTTTATCGAAGCAATTCGGATAGCCCCACTTTGTCTTTGATGGATCCCATTCGTCGACCAGCATGCATACTTCGTTCTTGAGACAACCGATATCTTTGCAGAATCTTCCATATTTACTATGACCATTGACTTGCACGATGATGAGCAAAAACAGACTGGCAAGCGTTGTTTTCGTGAAAAATTCCATGATCACCTCTGGAAGAGACAAAAACAACGATATGTCATCGAGAAAAAGTTCATAATCCGGCAAATCCAATATTACAATATCGCATGATGAGTTCAACGTAGGAACATGCAAACTCTGTACACAAACTCAAATTTTCAATAACAAAATTATATAGTTGAATACAAAAGTTGTTCGTAAAAGATTCACCGGATAGTTATGTGCGACAAAAACCATTTAAAAAATCGAAGACGAGGAATCATATTTTGAACAACATTGAAAAAAAGTACCTTGATATGCTCAATACCCAGAGTCGACAAAAATGATCTACTCTGATGGGAAATAAGAACGTGTGGTCTCTCGTACTCGCGAGCCTCTTACGAACTGACGAATTGAGAATTATTCGTACGTCGAACGTTTTTTCTGATCTCATGCTATCTCACCGTGATGTTAACACATTGCTGTGTTTTTCGATACGTATAGGTCACGGCACTTTTCCAGTCTTCCTTATCTTTAATAAAATCGCTACACCTTCGTTGATGACGTGCATCATTTGACGAGCTAATAAAGAGTGAGCATAATACTTCATAGGAAAAAATCTCTTGAATATTACTTCGAAAAATATTTTCGAACAATTTAGGTTATCAAGGTGGAAAGGCAAACAGATTGTATTTTTGTTACATTGCGCAAAACATTCGATAGAGTGTCACGAGTCCAGAATTAGTACACGTGACGCAATGCTGATAAAAATGAATTATTCTGAATAAGATCCAAGAGAAATCCAACAACTGGCAAAGAAAATGCCCCTTTTTTCCGATAACATTTTTTTTTAACGATATTTGCCCATAAAAAATCGACCACATCTGTGTACCCGATGACATCTGTGGGTCACAAATTTTTCTAGTAGTCTCGTGTTAAAACGCCTTTTTGAAAAAATACGTGTGATAATTTTTCCGCCGATGAAACCATCGGGCTTATCGCGCGGAATCGACAGCTGTACGAATGTTGCCATCTTCGAATATATAATTACGCGATACTGGTAGAATTTTCTCAACTTTGGGAGTTTATATATTTTTGAAACCGAGATATTTAAACGTATGGAACAAGACGAAAGTTTGACGTACACCTTATCTCGAAATCATCTGAAATGGGAGTGGATGCTCAAATATATATATACATATATACGTTATATATACTTTCTGTTGAGTTAAGTCGAAAACTTAAGGACCGCGCGATAGACGTATATACGACTCTCTTGCTTTCAGCGCACCACCAAAAACTATTTGACTTTTGGTCCAAAGTTTTCCTCAAAATTGCCCGCCGAAGAGAGTCTTCCGAGAGTTGATACTCTCGACTCTCTGCTTCTTCTTTTATCCATCAGCTTCAACGAGACGAGAGAGAAAATCCCTCGGCAATATCACGGCGAATAAGCAGGCGTCATCAGAATTATTGGATTTCGTCATATCTCTAACTTTTCCCGGTCCCCAGTTTCCCTTTTGAATTTTGAATATCGGTTGACCTCATTTTCGTTGCTTCGAGCGTTATACCGAGACGGTCAACGAGGTTCACTCGTTATTACCATTCATCGTTACTCGTTTTAATTCCAAAGGAAAATATAATAATAAATAAAATACTTTCGCGAAACTTTGGACTAGAAAGATTATTATCAATATTATTTTTTTTTTTTCACTTTCTTGCGACACCAAACTTTGCAACGATGTTTTTGAAATTCGATAAAAATGACGTATCGTAAAGATGAAACGTTCATGGATTTTCAAAGTCAACAACAGATTTAATTGACCGAAATATCGAGCTTATGACGTTTAATTTCGTGCTTTGAGAGAAAAGCTTTTGTTCCTGAATCAATTTATCCTTATCGTTTTCGATAGCAAGCTGTTGTACTCCTTTCATGTTTCGATGCTGTTTTATCGACGAGCAAGAAAGAAGAGAGAAGCTGAGATACGAGGGAAGCCGCGGTCTTCCGGAAGCTTCGCTTTCTTGATAGGGTTATCGTGAAATATCGTTGCGACAACTCGCGATGGCATCCACGACCGCGATGGAAAAGTAAAAAGTATTAAAAAAAAGAAAAAAGAAACGAAAAAACAAACAAAAGAAGGAGAAGAAACCGACGTTTCTATCGAGCGGAGAAGCGGAAGCGCATAGCCCCTGGTAAGTCAAAGGATGCGTCTTTATTCGATCTGAGAATTCGAAGGAGAGAAGAACGAAGGTGATTTCGATGTAGCGGCGCGATGGAAATTGAATTACGTCGACTGGCGCGAGTATTGGATTTCCCAACGATACACAATCCTGTACCCTTCTTTCACGTACAACTTGAGTCACGTATTTAACTCTGAAGCTCTATGGGAGTATGAGAAAAAAATGTTTTATACATCAAAGTTCATTGTCTCATGATTGGACGATAAAATTATTATTGTCAGTGTGTTTTATAACGTTCCTTTTTCGTCCGTTTTCCACCTCTTGACTCTTTAACGATGCTCCATCCTCTCGAAACAGTGATAACAATAATTATTTATCGAATATCGCCAATATAATTTGATACTCGGTGTTGCATCGTTTTTTTTTACTCGTTATTATGGAATTATCAAGAGTTACTCTTTTTTTGCGATATAATCGTCGTGATATATCGCAGATCTACCCTCCAGTTTTTGACGAATTTTTTGACGTACGAAGAACATTGACGGTGTTGTTTTTTTATCGATTTAGTTGACAAAATGACAGGTGCGAGGAAAACTAGTAAATTCGCGAGGAAAAAGTATCTTATAAAACTATAGGATTTGAGTACACTTTGCACATATTATTACTGTCCATTTTCGACCTCTTGACTCTTTATCGATGCTCCGTTCTCTGGAAACAGTGATAACAATAATTATTTATCGAATATCGCCAATATAATTTGATACTCGGTGTTGCAACGTTTATTTTTCTCGTTATTATGGAATTATCAAGAGTTACTCTTTTTTTGCGATATAATCGTCGTGATATATCGCAGATCTACCCTCCAGTTTTTGACGAACCTTTTGACGTACGAAGAACATTGACGGTGTTGTTTTTTTATCGATTTAGTTGACAAAATGACAGGTGCGAGGAAAACTAGTAAATTCGCGAGGAAAAAGTATCTTATAAAAATATAGGATTTGAGTACACTTTGCACAAATTATTACTGTCCATTTTCGACCTCTTGACTCTTTATCGATGTTCCGTTCACTCGAAACAGTGATAACAATAATTATTTATCGAATATTGCCAATATAATTTCATACTCGGTGTTGCAACGTTTTTTTTTTTCTCGTTATTATGGAATTATCAAGAGTTATTCTTTTTTTGCGATATAATCGTCGTGATATATCGCAGATCTACCCTCCAGTTTTTGACGAACCTTTTGACGTACGAAGAACATCGACGGTGTCGCATTTTTCGTTTTTTCGTCAATTTAGTTGACAAAATGACACGTGCCAGGAAATCTCGTAAAATTCGCGAGGAAAAAGTATCTTTGAAAAATATAAGATTACAGTACACTTTGCACAATTTAAATACACAATACGCACAATGAATGGACAACGCGTCTCGAGATTCGAATGAATATCCATTCGTGGTTCTTTCCGACGCGTCGAATGTTTAACGAAATACAATTATTTGTTACTCCACGAGCATGATAATGAGAGAAAAGAGCAGATATAAGAGGGCAGGAAAAAACGAATAAAGTCGTAGACGAAAAGCGATGGATGAAGCGAGTCGAATACGAGCTTCCTGGCATCAATTATGAGAGTAACTTTTTTCCTCTCAGTTTTTCCGACAAAGATAAGAAGTTGGTGGCTATTAATTCTCGCGGAAGAGTTTTGCCTCCCGGTCGGGTTCTTCGACGTTGAGCCACGACCGACGACCGTCTGCACGAGAGAGACAGAACATTTTCCTTCGTTATTGGAGCTATACGGAGCATTGTTTATTATTCCCGGGCTATATAAAATCGCGTCGGAGTTTTAACGCGAGCGTTATACCGTCAGTCGAGCAACTTCCGTATCGCGCCAAAAGGCCATTAAAGATCGGGGTCGAACGGAAACTCATGGTGTATAATACATGTCCTTTCCACGTTGGTAAACGCTCCTTGATCCTGCGGCAATTTAAAAATTTAAATGTCGATCCTGAAGTATCATCGGATAATTAACTAGTTAAATATATAGACAGGGGATTAACGTCTTTGTCAAACTTGTAACACAGCCCGGAGGCAAAATCAACGTCCGGAGTGAAAAGGACGAGGACGAGAGCGCGCGGTTTCGTTTTTCAAACACCCGTCAGGGCTATCTCGAGAACGTAATTGGATCGACCTTTGATACCGAAAAATTGATGAGGAAGATGCAATTTTGATCGTAAAACCGAATGTCGTCGATCGACGATTGACTCCGTTTATTTTGGGGACGTTTAAACGATGTTATATACGTACTTTAATTAAATTCATTGAGTGACATTATCAGCGCTTTTTCACCGCGCGAAATTTTGTTCACGTTTTGTGAATTTTTGTACTTCTTCGCTGCGCTGAACGGCAATTGCCGATTTAACACAGCACTTCACACAATAACATAAATCATTCGATTTAAATATAATTATCAACAACAACTTATTTATTCAAATACATCGAAATAAATTCGGCTTTATGGTAACCCTTGTGGCAGGGAAAATACAATACGTTTTCTCACTAAAGTGATGGTGAAAAAGTTGAACGCGGTGAACGAATTTTTCAATAAAATCGAGTTTCCTCGATCGACGTTACATCAGCGATTTTTCACCGCGTAAAAACTCCTCTAAGCTGTGCTTTTTTGCTTCCTCTTGTGTCTTTCTTTCGGGCTTTCACGAGCGATAAAGCGAAACGAAAAAATTGTAATATGATTTCGCGAAATGCTAATTTGAGAAAAAAAAAAAATGGAAACAGAAAATGAAATGAAATGGGAGCTGCGAGGTATTTTGCTTCCATGTCTGTCGGAACGTCAATAGTCGCAGATTGCATTGAACCCTCGAGCCTCCTTTGAAACGCCATCAAGCGAAAAGCTGATATCCAGTCTGACGATAGCCTCTCCTCTTTTCGATCTTTTTCTCCGCGTTCTACACACTTTCTCCTATTCCTCCTCTATATATTTTTATACCGTGTTCGAAGATTGGTAACTAGACACATCCGAATGTACAGGTATGTCTATATAAGTATATACGCGGATGATATTACAGTTGCGTATTGCGAGCATTCGGAAACTGCGCCAGTAGCGTGTTGTACAGTCCTCGAGAGTCGATTTTCTACGATGCCAATTTAATTTTTATAGCCCCGCTGGTGTACTTGGCTATCGAGAGCAGCTTGAGGATGGAGCGAGGGGATGGAGGAGGGAGTGCATGTATTGATCCGCTCAATTTTCCAACGTCGTCGAGTACCTCGAAGCCTGCCGACCTTAATTGAGAAATCGAAAGCTATACACGCATATAAATATATATATATGTGTGTAATGTGATGCCTTCAAATAAAAAAAAAATAGACGATATTTATTGATGAAAAGTCATATTAATATAATCATCAGGACCGACAGTTTGGCAGAAATGCATATTCGATCGAAGCGACTTCCGGTTTTTTTTCCAATCGATTTGGCACGAAAAAAGGTTAAATCGATGAGATACGTCGTGAAAAAAGCGTGGGATAATTGAGGAGCATGATGTTGCCGAGTCAAGTGTATGCATTTATCGAGCACCGTACAATACGTATACGCTCGTCATTCGATGATTATAATCATTGAGAGAATAATTTTTTATTTGTCGAAACTCGATCGGTAAATTGATAGAACTGCCCACTCGATCGAAGCAACGTGAAATGTTCAGATAAATCGAGAACATGCTTTTTTGATTAATTAACTGTGTACTTCGTTGAAAGTTTCATTGTACTTGATTTATTACATATTTCACTAATTAAAATTAAAAAATCGCCTGCCACGAAATCCACGTGAGCTCGTTAGCTAACAATTATGAATATTCTTCCCGCGATGAAAATGGGGGAAAAAATGTGTAATCAATCATGCAAATTGATACAATTTCAATATAAAAGAAATCCGGTATCGTTTTGCCGACGATTTAAATTTACACGCCGATATTAATTTTGACGTCGATAACGGAGCTGAGGGGTAGTTGGATTAAAAAAAACGGCCCTCCTTCGTTCGTGAAAAATATAATTGCGAACGGTGGAATATATTAATCGGCGACGATTGTGTTGCCACGGCCGTAAATTCACTTTGCTCGTGCATGCATTTAAAAAAAGAGAAAAAAAAACAAGAAAAAGAACGAAAAAAACGACGTTATATCCGTTCTACGGCCGTCATTGTTCAGGCATTATATTTAAATCCCATACGTAGGACGTACGAGCTCATCTTCCGCGACTGAACAACGTACGAGGCATACTAATTGCGCATATATTATTCATATGCATTTCTTCATATAAATATATACGTTAAATATACAGGGCGTCCCCAAACTCCATGTAGATATCTCGAAGTCGCATTCGTGACGAAATTTCGAGACGAAAAGTATCGAACGATTTTTTTATCCGACGGAGTCCTGACGAGTTATCAATTGTGAAAGTTTGAGCCAATAAGGCGCACGCACTCCCCTCTCCGGCGCAGCGCGCCAACGGGCTTCGCACGTCTTATTGGTCGAAATACATTAATTGACTACTCGACGGGAAATTGTCGGATCAAAAAGTGGTTTTAGACTTTTCTACTTGGAATTTCATCCCCTATTTTCTTGTGAATTATTGACAATTACTTCTGGGACATCCTGTATACAACCAGATATATTTTCGTATTCGTTTGCGCGCGTGTGCATAATTCACCATCGATGGCGTGACGAAAATTCGTTTGTGCGAAATATCTTTTCATTTATCCCCGATCTCTCGCTTTGGTGGAATATAAAACGCGATAAAAGAGCGCTTATTGGTGGGAGGCGAAAAAAAAGGAGAAGAAAAACGAGAAAACCACCCCGAGCATGAAATGTCGCGAATGAATTAATCTTCGTTGGAATAAAATTATTGCGGCAGATGTGCGACGAACGAGGTCGCGCACTCGCCGCTGAATCTTCGAGGGTCCTCATCTTCTTGCTCATCTCGAGGATGTTGAACATCGAATTAAAATAGAAACGTAAGAGAAAGGAAATTATAAAGACGAGAACGTTGGGTCTTCGTAATTAACGATATTGACGTTTAATTATTTTTCCAGCATTTAAAATTTGCGACACAAACAATTATTCTCGGAAAACTGAAAAATAACACTTTTGCCAAAATAATTTTTTCGCCACCCAATCATACCACATTTTTTTTTCTCCCAATCGTGGTGCCTAATAATTAGCGTTAAAAAATTGGCAATGACGTATATTTGATCGAGGAAACTTCCGCCATTCAAATAAATCGAGAATATAATTTTTTTCTTCAAAAATGTTAATATCAAGATGATTTGATTATTTATCGAAAATTTAATTATATTATGTAATTAATCAAGCAGGCATCCGAGGGAATGAAAAATAATGAATAAGCCAGTAAAACAATGAATAAATGAACAAGTAAAACAAAAATGGATAACGTAACGATTAATCAATCGAAGTATTTTGCAGTTTTATTTTTCCCATTGAAGGAAAGTCGTTAGATAATATAGAATATACAAAGCTCCCTTTTCTCCTCGTGGCATTTAACTATTTTTGTTTTACATCACCTGACGCTGTAACGAGACCAATGGAGAAGTAAATCGGCTGCATTAGCTTCAATCAGCAGTGAAAAGAGTAAATTGACATTCACTCATAATTAATTATGCACTTGATGCGACAGATGGAGCCTGTGTACGCTTTTGTTTGTGTTTCAATGACGTTTCATTTTATCAGAGCTCATTCTAATGATTTCATCATTTTGTCGTCGTCTTCTGGTGTGTTCTCCCTTCCTCCAAGGGATGTCAAAGCTATGCCCAACTCGTACAAGAGTCTATGTGCATTATGTCTTTTTTAAAATACGCAAGGAAATTCCCATACGACGTGTGCAATACACCGAGAGCTTTTCTTAGCGTTTCAGTGCCATTTTGCGGAGTATGCTTTTAAGCCATCGCGCTTCCTGTCTCGCGTAGGTGTGCTACATCCATGTGACTGACGTTAATCGGCTACGAAAGAAGACGACTTTTACATCAAAGTGAAAAGAACGGGGACGAAAAAGTGAACTTGTCGCAGTCGAGCCAGACACGAGAATGCAACAGTCTTTTTTTTATCGCACCAAGATCTAAAGGTTGAAGTTTTTTTCATCGCCTTTTCGGAGATGTTTGAAACGAATAATCCCAACGTAAGTACGTTAAAATGTGAATTTCGAGTAGCCGGCAATACTACGAAATTCTGAAAAAAAAATCAGTCTCACAGAACATACCGAGCATACCAATTTTAAATGTGAACTATGACAAAAAGTTATTCCCAAAAATAGACCAATCAGAGTGTTTCTATTCGACGCCTGATTGACTAATGTACAGATTCAATAAAAATTCATCTGGAGGTGAGTTCGTAATTTCGAAAAATCGTCGGAACTTTTCGATCTAGAATTCCATCGAAAAAGGATACCAACAAATTATCGGTTTAATCGCGAAACAGTCACGCTGAAAATTGAATTTTTGGTTTTTTTTATTTTGATTTTTCGAGAGAAAAATTAATCGTGTAGAAAGTTCCGAGTGCATTAATTTAAGACGATAACAATATCGTAAACTATTGAAAAATTCAAACGTCTTATATTTTCTTTCCACGTGAAATAAATTCATC
Organism: Heteropelma amictum; assembly: GCA_959613375.1. Taxonomy (NCBI): domain Eukaryota; kingdom Metazoa; phylum Arthropoda; class Insecta; order Hymenoptera; family Ichneumonidae; genus Heteropelma; species Heteropelma amictum. Next base: position 26,914,066 of record OY390723.1, read on the forward strand.
AAAAAAATCGTTAAATTTATGCTCATATATTCGGTATATTCGGATAAATCAATTATACGAGTTTGATTTTGTATGAATTCCCTAAATTTTTTCAATTGATTTTTTCCCTTCAGTTTGGCTCTTTTATCCTTTTAATACACACACACACACACACACATAAATATATGTGCTCAAAATGTAACGAATTTTCGGACTTTTCACAAATTCATTTCCGTGCCTTTTTTCGCCTCTGATCGGCGAATCTCCTACGCTTCGTTCGAACAAAAAATTCTTTTGAACCCCTAGAAAGCAACGGGGGAGAAAAAGCTTCGCATGCGAGTTTCCTGCTTTGACAAAGCTCTCATTTTCAACATATTTCACGTATACGTGACTCAAAGGGAATAAATTAAAAGTGCGAATAGGAGGAAATAGAATAATAACTATTATTATTATTATTATTATTATTATTATTATATATTTTTATTCGCTCGATTGTCGAAATAATTAAAACATCCTGTGGGCTAAAGTTACATTACGTATTACGCAGGATAAATGAAATACTCGAAAATATACACGCACCCGTGCTTCGCTTAATATTCAATTTTATCGAAAGATTAAACGTTAATTTGAAAAAAAATGCATGTAAAAGACGTCTGGTAAATTTTTCATTTGCCGCGGACAGTTTCATCGTTAATACAATATTAAACAACAATGTGTAAATCCGACGCCACAAACTTGACTGGAACATTGAGATTTTCCCTCGTGCGGCAGGAAAAATAATTTACACTCATAGACGATGGATCAACAAAGTTTTAATTGCACCATCGTTACGTATAATTCTCTGAAAACCGGGTAGAAAATGGGAAAACTGAAAAAAAAAACTTCAATCTTCTTGACGATAAATTCCCGTAAAGACTAGCTTTTATGCGGAACCGTGATAATTATTATTACATTATTATTATTAATATTAATTATTATTACAAGTCATGTTTTTTAGTGCTCTGTCGTATCGTAAACGCAATATTTATACGCAATCCCCTCGGTGGATGTCCGCCCATCACAGGCGTTTTTCTCACGTGGAAATCATTCGACTCACAACTTCATTTTGCGAATACTTCGATGTCAATTTACATGAATTTATTAATTCAACTGTAATTCGAAATAAATGAAAATGACTGTATAAACAAATTTATTCAACCATATACTAGACCCACTTTCTGGCATTGAAACAAACATGTATGTATTTTATGAGAAAACTTCATATTAGGATATTAATTTTATCATCCGTCAGATAAAAAATTTCATTCCGAAAACGAGGTTTTGGCGGTCGACGTATATCGGTATCAGGGCTTCGCGAATTTTTCCAGCTGTGCAGAGTGCAGAAATTGATGTTATTGCATACGTTACGACAGCGTTAGCAGACGAGACACCGAATGAGTTTTTACTCGAGGATGAACACAAGAGTGCACGAGTCTTTGTGTTTATGTCGAGGCAAGGGGATTGAGCATGTGGGACAGATCCTCTTTCGCAGTAGATACGGCGAGTTGGTGGTCAGACATTTCTGTGGCAAGCTCCAGACTGTCGAGTGTTGCGAGCGTACGGCGTGTGAGAGACCACTGTGTCGCTGATTAACACGGAATAACGCAGACCGCCTAACAAGGCTCCGGGTTAATTAATTGAGTTGTATTTTCGGTAAATTCACGAAATATTGAAAGAAGAAGAATTGCGATATCTCGCGAACGGTTGAATAATTTCGTCAACAACGTTCGAAATGAATTAAAAGCCTCTCAAACTTTCATTTTCAGATTCACCGCGTCGGGTCATTATTTATTGCAATAAGGGGGTCACAATAGTGGGAGAATGACCTTGAAATTCCCCTTTCATCTCTAGGGAAATAATTCTCGACCCTGGAAACATCCAAATAATTTCTCAATAATTTTCAAATTTGTACTTTTCGCAAATCAACGATAAAATGATGACCTCAAACTTTCATTTTCAGATTCACCGCGTCGGGTCATTATTTATTGCAATAAGGGGGTCACAATAGTGGGAGGATGACCTTAAGATTCTCATTTCATCTCTAGGTAAATAATTCTCGACCCTGGAAACATCCAAATAATTTTTCAATAATTTCAAAATTTGTATTATTCGCAAATCAATGATGACATGATACGCTGATGGTCAAGGGCGTTCCTTGGGGTCAGAATAGTGGGAGAATGACCTTGAAATTCCCCTTTCATCTCTAGATAAATAGTTCTCGGTCCTGGAAGCATCTAAATAATTTTTCAATAATTTTCAAATTTGTACTTTTCGCAAATCAACGATAAAATGATAGGCTGATGGTCAAGGGCGTTCCTTGGGGTCAAAATAGTGAGAGAACGACCTTGGAAATCTCCTTTCATTTCCACGCACAGGCTTCTGGGCCCAGGAAGCATTTAAATACTTTTTTTTTCAGAGGGATGAAAAGAAGCTTCAGGGTTAAAAAAAACGGAGACAATAAAAAGAGCATAACGATTTTTAGTGGTACAGACTTAATTTTGGCACTAACGATCGGAACGAGTGAGCATCATTCGAAAATATATATATATTTTTTCAAATTCACCGCGTTGGTGGCTATACTCTCCATCACTTTTTTGCCTCGATACAGATCGTTTATAACCATACAATAGACGAAAAAAAAAATCATTCACCAGAAATGCTCACTAGCGCGTGAATGCGAGTAATAAATATTTACAAAAAAAAAAGCCATAGAGGCAAAAAGAGAAGGCAGAAAGAAGGTTTAGGGTAATTTTCATCTTGACAGCAGCTTTCCAAGTGGCTTGACATGATGGAGCGCGAGTGGCACATCACTTTGAAAATATTCTCTCCGCCGCTTTGCATTCTCGCGTTAATGAACATTCCGTCAGTCTCCACCGAGCCCTCCATCCTTACTCTCCCAAACACACACACAAACACAAACACACACGCGTGTGGAACACACCGACTTACGCAGACGCAAACATTTGTACAAAAGTTTTCGTTCGCTCGCGTACTTTCGTAAATTTCCAAGCACTTTAATCATTTATTTATTCATCGTATCCCGCAAATGTCTCACTTTACCATCCGCAAGGTATTCAACAAACTTTTCAACGAGAAATATCAATGCTGGAAAATATGTATACCCCAAAAATATTTATCTCAGCTTTTACAAACGTATAATTTATTTGAATTTACGAATTACCGATCGAAGCAACAATATTTTCTCGAGTGAGTATTATAACAGCGTCTCGCTGGCGAGTTTGAGCCATGTTTCTTTTATGGAAAGGACGTACGAGACTAGTCTGATCCTTTTTTACGTTTAAGGTTGTTTGGCAGGCTTCCCTCCAGCAACAATAAAATACAACAAGAATACTGAAAAAATCAATCGTGTATAATTCTAAATAATAAAAACTTCTTTCCCTCTCGATGTCGACATCTTTTTTTCGTACCCTGGAAATTTTTTTCTTTTTCCGGCAGTATGGTTCTACTTGAAACATTTCCATACAAGATTTGGAAAATGAGGCAGATATATTGTACAAAATTCGTGATAATTTCATATATGGCAACATCACATTGGAATTTCACCCCCAATGTAGCGTTAAATTATCCAGCATCCGGTTTTCGAAGAAAAGTTGCAAAATTGTCGTTGAAAAATGTTGGATTCCAAAATTCGTACGATTCCTAAGAAAGTTCGTTTGGCGAGGAAACTACCTTAAGTTGGTAAACATTTTTCTTACGATTTTCAGGCTTTTTTCAAACAACTTTCGTTTAATATCTATCCAAAGTGCACAGAATTGATATCCGGAGAGGTATGTAAATCGAAAACTATATAGGCAATCCTCGATAATCCCACGACTACGAGGAGATCAAGACAATCCGATTTGCCGGAGAATCTTCGAGATGTTGCTCGCATCTTTATGCCCGAAATGCATGGCGGATCAATTTTAAGGGCCAAAATCTTTTGGAAAATCGGCAGAGCTCATCCTCGACATATCGCGTAGCCTTCCTTTTATTTCTTTATCGTGATAACCTGTTTTCTCAGTCTGTTCTCTCTGTAACCATGGAAATCTCTCACTTCCCAGCTTCGCGGAGTCTCCGATCTTTGGATATTCGTGTATCATCATCAGGAGCATGATATTTCACAAAAATACAGAAAACATAAATCCCCAGATTGCATTAAAGATGTGAAAAATTAATTCAAATTTATGGAGAGCCGGTGTATCCACGAAAAAACATACACATTTGTTTTCTCACAGGGGATAATACTCCTCGCTGAATCGGGAAAAACAAAAGGATCCGAAAAGAATAAAGAAAAACATGAGATAAATTAAACCGTGATAAAATAATGAAAAAACAGACACATTTTAATATTTATACACATTATGTAGAAAAACATGAAAAAGCAACCTCGAGGGAGTAGCACGGATGCAATGACGTAATGGGACTTTGGACAGGTACACAATGGATTCGCCTCGTGAAACCTACGCACATAATAATTCTTTCCCCTCACACTACGTCTCTCGCGCAAGGGTGATTTTTCTCGCTGCTTCCCTACGCCCTCTCATGAGCAAATACGTTAGCTCTTCACAGCATCCTGCGACCTCTCCCGCCCTCGCTCTCTTTCTGTATCTTTTTTTTTTCCACCCCTGTAAAACTCGAGCTTTGTTCATCTTTGTGTCAAAACAGATGATGGAAAAAAGAATAACAAGCCAGAAAAAAATACGGGAGAAACAAACCGTATAGACGAACGAAAAGGAAAAGATAGAGGGACGAGAAAAACGAGCGTATTATACGAAAGCTGCTGCGGAGCAAAGCATCAAGAGATGCTGCGCGAGAGATGCCGTGTGCGGGGAAACATCCCAAATAGAAAAATATACCGGCTATTCTGTTTGCCCCGGTGTGCACCCAACGTTTCGTTCACCACCATGTCGTGCGTATGAAATTATAAGTGCTGGAAGAGCAGAAAGCGCATAATTTAAGAATGCATATACAGACGAGCGAACGAGAACGAACAACCAAGCGCAAAAGATATTGCGTAAACGGTGAACATTCGTATGAAATATTTTGGGACGAAACAAGGCTTTTTATCGATCTTATACAGATTCCTTCATAGATGTCGTGTCGATTGATATTTTTAATCTTATGAATGATTGAATGAGCTATTAAAATCAATGTAGTTTGTTCAATAGGACCAAAACTTTGGCAATTGATAACCCATTCGATTTTGGTCGTGAAAAAAAAATAAAAATATCTTTAGACTCGAAATTTCGTTCTGAATCTATTTTTAAGGTATGAACATCATGTTTTGAACCATCCGGTATGTATATTATATACTTACCGGATGACACGATCGATGAAGAAGGCAGAAGGACTAACAATGTTCTTGTGAACTTCGCTCAAAATGATCGAACAGCAAACGGGAATAAATTCGCTCTCCGTCTTCATTCGATCGAACAATGGTTTTTTTTTCTTTCTCAGTCTCGCAAGACTCGTTAAAAGTATAACTTCGCGAGGAGGAAGAAGTACAAAGGGCGGAGGAGTTTTTTTACGTTTTAATATCCTCTCGAGGGAGATCCTTACGTTTTAATATCCTCCCACGAGGTCTCGTAATCTCGATACAACCCTCAGACAGCTCGGCGGAGCTTTAAGGGGGTACATGTCACTTTCAGAGCTCGAAAACCGCGTTTTTTCAGGATTTTTTTAGGCTGTAACTGTAAAGAAATTCAGGTGTTTGAAACGACAGAACGAAGCGTTTCCGTTTGAAAAGAGAAACAGTTTGCTGGACATCTTCAGTATCCTTTCTTTTAACGTTTTTTCAAAATCCCTTTACTCACATTCTTTTTTTGAAACGCGCGGTACGCCGTTTTTTTCCGCTAACATCATCACATCCCCGACTGCCAAATATGTGTTGAAAATATTCAAAATTGAAAAAGTTATGATTTTTTTGGTGAAAATTGCCTAATTCTTTTTGTTTTGTTTGCAATTCAGTTTTTCCTACATTATCTAAAATATTCCGAGCAATCGCTGTGATTTTATCCTTTTTTTTAATCGTCCGGGTAAAATCGACCCAGTGCAACCGTCACGAAATTCTCCGTCAGTGCTACTACGAGAGATTTGCATTTTCATTGCTCAGAATCACTTTGGTCGGTTTCTTGCAAGTATGTAATCGATGTTTTTCTTGTTTTTCGATTTTTATAGCATTGCCAATTGCACGAAAGTACTCGACTAAAATCCTTACAGTATTGACTCAATTATTATTCACGAATATATATATTCATATAATTATATGCACTGATACCTTTATTATGACACGATGCTTTTAAAATGCCAAAAAAAAAATAGTAAAATAAACCAAAAAATTTCGGATATTCATGCGCAGTCTCGCGATCGTTTTATCAGCCAATGAAAATTATCGTCACAATTTCGACGGACGATTTAAGAAATTCATCGTAATCCCGATAATCGATCGATGTAACAGCAGATCCGTGCGTTTCTTAGCAGACACACGGACGACCACGTGATTTTAATAAACACCAAAAATGAAAAAAAGTCGAAAATCGGTCGCGTACTCAAAAAAGGCATTCACGTCCCTCTAGAAAGCAGTCTTATCTCGTTTCTCTCGTAAAACTTGAGCGTTGAGATACAAGCGGTTCAACACTGTACCGGTATTTTGCCTATTATACCAGGGCAGAGTTGGACCATAAAAATAGAGAAAAGAAAAAAGAACAGAAAGCAGCGATGAAGTCTGGCTATGTAAGGAGAGATAAAGCGAATTTTCCCTTGTGTACAGCACATCCAGCAGATACATCAGTGTTAAGAAGGAAGGAACATACAAGCATATTAGGGTGGTATGCAAAAAAAAAGAGCTACTGCCATCATTTTTTCCTCTTTTGTCTTTTTTTTTTCTACTAAAAAATTGATCGTTCTCACCGATTCAAACACGAGCCCTGAATATTTCAAGAAACACGCGACAAACCCAGTGTACCATGGATGTTTCATGTTTTTCGTGAAAACTGAAGAATCAAAAGCGACGAAAAATGTACACCGATGTGAAACGAAATATTTGGAGCATGGAATGTTTATTGAGTCGTATAATTCTCAATGGTTTTTTAGCTCGAAAAAATTATCAACGAGTGTTTCGAAAAGAAAAAAATGTATGCTAAAAAAAATGTCGACAACTCGCGTCGAACGACTTCACGATTTTTTGGATAATCCTTTCGACAATCTAAACGGATGACGCTGTGAATTTTGCATCGTTGAAACTCGACGAAAACACGAAATTTTCCCATTTTTTCAATTGAATTTTCCGGAATTTTTGTCAAAACTTCTTCACATTCTTCCGAGAGCCATAAATCGTGAAATTGCAAAGATTCATTTGCCACATCGAGCTGATTGCTGATCCGCTGAAATAAAAACATTATTTGGCGGTGCATTGTTCGGTGTACGTAGGAGAAGAAAAATTGTCGTTTTTTCCTCAACCTACCCTAATGCATACACGCGTGTGTACTCTGGGATGCTGCAGTTGCAGCATCCCTTCCTCTGTGATGCATCAACCGGCGCGGCAACTCCGTTGAGAAGGCGAGTATATTCCGCGGTGGCTTACGCTTCGTGGTTAATGCGCTACATGTTTTATGATCCGGATATACGATGATGCCTATAAGCGCTCTCGTATATCCCTCTTTCTCTTTATCTCTGTCTCTCCGCGTGTTTCCTTATTCTCTTTACCATAATCTAATTTCATATACGAGTGGAATAAAATTTGAGCGCTCGTTAATTTTCGTATTCCTAGTTTTGGCGATTAATATATAAGAATGTCGCACAGCGGGACGAACAATAAAATTCGTTTCATTCGATAAAAAAAAATGGTACTCTGGGAATATTAGGATTCCAGGATCGACGCCGCGCGAAATTTAGATACAGTAGTACCTCTCTAAGAGAGCCCTCGGTAAGAGAGAATTTCTCCGCCGTTCCGCTTGAGCGGTTTTTAGGGCTTCCCCCACCTCGCTCGAGCGCTTTCAATGTACCCGACACCTCGATAAGAGGTCACGAACGATTTTAGCTAATCGCACGTGTTTAAATCACAATGTTTATAGATTCTTACTTAAAATCCTCATAGATACTGAAATATAATGAAATAATGAAATATATATATATACATTATATATTTCAACTTGAAGTACATATGCAAGATAAATTGTGATGTACATATTTTATTATACATTATATATGTCCGAGTTTCGATAACGAATATTTTACGTATATTTTGGCGGACAAAAAAATTATTGAACAATTATTGAAAGTCTTACAAAGTTTCGCTTTATATTTGTTACAATGTTGCAAAAAAAAAATCAAAATTTATTTATAAAATTCATGTACACATCGATATTCAATGAGATATATATGTACTTACCCGTGAAACGACGCGAAACACAATACTTTCCGCAACTTGTTGTCAATTTTGCTCACGATGGCTCGTGTCCTCTTGTCGAGGTCGAGTGGAGAAACACGAACACGCCACCACATGCGCAATTCTCGAGCGCTCTAACCTAGTGGTGGGGGAAGGCTTCGGCGACGAATTTCTCTAACTTTTATTCCCCTAACCGCCCTACACCTCTCTCTTAGAGAGGTCCTACTGTATCGTTTTCACATTTTTTTTGTCGGCGAATTAATATATATATTTTTTCAAATTTTGCTTTAAAGGAACGTCTTACGCTCATTTTGTTTTTTCTCTGTACTATACGTCTTCGTATCGTTCTTGGCTCTCCCAAAGTTTCCTACACTGTATGCCTCTGGCATATATGCTGGGTTTCTTGATCGCTAACGACCCTCGTCAAGTTTTCTTCATATCCCAACGCCCAAACTGTCACCCACCTGGCTTTCTCGCGAACAAGTTGTTCTCCTGCACCCAACTTGCACTCCCTCGCTCTGCAAGCATGTTTCATTATTATCCTCGGTTTCCGGATACCATTTCAGGTACTTTTACTCAGCCACTGATTTCGGAAGAGAATCGCCAAAGAAAACAGTAGAAAACAGTTAATAACCAAAGTTCTCGCGCTCGTTTTAATTCCCCAAAAAGCAGTCTAACGAAATTACAGTCGTAACTGGGCGTAAACTTGAAGAGCGTTTCCTCGCAACGCGAACGTCGACGATGAACTTTGAAGTACTCCAAAAATTCGGAGTAACATCGGAATAAAGTCCATGCATCGTACACAAAGTTTCTCCAAAATTGTACCCGCGATTCAAAGCCTTTTCGAGCTGCGAAAGATGTAATACAGTTCGTGCATCGACAATGACGATAACGATAAAAATTCAAGTTAATTCAATTACGACACTGGCTGTTTTAATTTATTTATTTTTCCCAAATAAAAGCTCGGATGATTAGAACGATGTTCACACGTCGTTTTGCACTTCTCTCTCCTGTCGGCCACTTTACACCTGATATAACATCGGATTCGACTCCGGGGTGGTTTATCTCGCACATATTTATCCGAGCAAACATCGATAGAGAGTGCATATCAGCGTCAACGAGGAGTTTCAGACACAACATGCGTGTGCAGTGTAGCTTTAATGGGCTAAGCCTGTTCGTCGTTTGGCTTTGTCGTTCAGCTTTGGAATAATAGGCAGGCGGAATATCTGACACGGACAGACAGAGAGGGAGAGAGACAATAAGTTCTCGCTGAATTTCAATCTCATCGACACGAGAGTTTACTTAACCTCGAGACTCCGAGGATCCGTTTTTTTTCAAACATTTCCTTTGATTTTTCGCCCTGGAAAAGCAAATTTTCCCTTTCCCAACGAGCTTGCGGAGTTCTTTTCATTTTTACAATACAATAACATTACAATAACAAATTTATCGTTTGGAACAAGTACCTTCAGTTTTCACATTCAAAGGAACTCTGTGATTATTCTCGTTGAAATGATTAATTACTTTTTTCGTTCGATTCTCCTCCTTGATGATAAAAATCGAAGCTGTCAATCCCCGATAAATTTTTGATATTATCGACACGATAATTCACTCGAAAAAAACAATATTGACGATGTATCCTGATAACCCTGCAGAGCTGTTTTTATTTTATCTTTACGATTTACGTATATTTAATATAACTCTAAATTTGATTATTGCAAACAAGTCCATTATACTTTCGATATGCAAAGAAAATTAATGACTATCACAATCGGATCATTCTTGATTATTATTTTAGTTTAAAATTCAGTCACGATGTGAATCAAAGTTTTAATCTCTCGATTGAAGAACGGCTCGATGTAAAGTAAGGATAAACCTATTGAGTTGGGTGAAATTACATGTTTTTTTTTAAGTGTTCCATACGTCACGACGTCTATCGACGATCAGGGTCGCGGACTGTACAGTGTCAAAAAAAAATAAAAAACGAAACGAACAAGCCAGACAGGCGAAAATGAGAAATGCCTGAATGCCCTTCTTTCAGGTTTTACGACGTGCGAAACTCGATAGTGTACAGCAAAAGTGAGATGATATTGAGCGGGCTCCGAAAAGGTATCCATACGTACAATATACACCTGTATATATCTATTAAACAACCGAAACGAGAAGAAAGCTCTTCGGGAGCACTCAATTGATGAAAAAAAAAGTTTCCTAACGTCCATCAGTCTGTCTTTTGCTCGAAAATCGTCTTGTCAAATTGTACACATACACATATATGCGCAATGTTAAAAACATACTCGCGAGAACCGAAAAAAATCACGAGTCAACGTCAGATACTAATTTCTGTTTATATTTTATGCGGGTGTTCCTCGGAGTCTCAGAGGCTTTCGTTTCGTCACCTCGACAAACTTTTCTCACCCTCATCCCTCTTTCGCATCACCACGGTCTCCCTTCCAGACTTTGAACTTTTTTTTCCATCTCTCATCGTCATTATTCCACCTATTACATTCGTTATTTTAAAATCATTACTGTCCGGAAGATCGTTTTCAAAAATGAGTCTCGCGCAGAGCCTGGAAACTGCATCATTTCGAAGGAACATGACCGTCTTTTCTTCACGAAAAAAAAAACGGAGCAAGAGATATATTCGATCGAGTGGGAAAATCATACTTCCAAAGCTGTCTGATTTTACGTGGGACGCCCCATACATTTATATACAGTCTCTTTTTTCCTACACGTCGAGAAACAAGTGGCTTTGACTGTTGATTTTTTTTTTAATCCCATTCTGCGGTCTGAAATCGTATGGCAAGTCCCTGATCCTTCAGGATAGAGTGGTATCAGTCTAGAAACAGTCACAGTGCGGTGTACGGAGTTCAGATTCGTACAGGATCCAAGAGGCGGGATGAGGGAAAGCGAGAGAGGGAGAGAGAGATGTGGAGAGCGAAAATGCGAGGGAGAGAGCGAACCGTGAGTCTCGGGGATGTTATCGCGGCGGGACACGGGATATATCGAGAGATTTCCCTCAGGACCTCGTGATACTCGTAATGCTATTACCCTGTAAAATTTAGCAGGCTCTGGCAATTCGTGAGTGTATGGGCCACTGGGTGCGAGCGAGAAAAGGAGCGAAAGAAAGCGAAGCCGAACTCCAAGTTGGAAAATAGATAGCCAGCGAGTCTGTGTATTCGTGTTTTGTGCGCGACATATCGACCAGCATCGTTTGGACCATCGAGGCATTTTTTTTCTCCCCTCGATCATTCAACCTCGCCATCCGTCCCCGACATTCCCGCGTCTCTCGTTCACGATGACGACCCTTTCTCGTTCTTCCCAAGCCCTCGAGAAAAAGTCCCATCTTCGTGTTCCTCCTATTGTCTCTTCGATCTTATTCAATTTTTTCTCGTCTTCGTCGTTGAGGCTTTCGCGCCGGGCAACGTAGCACGTGGAATCCAAAATCGCGCTGAGAATAAATCGACGTAGGTCGGGTAAAATGTGAAAAAAAATCGATAATAATAACCGTTATGTAAAGCGAAGAAGGAAAAGTGTCTGTTGCAGAATCGAAGAGACAAAAGCCTGATTTCATCTCGTTTAATCGTTTAACGAGAAATTTTGGAAAAGAATCATTACGATTATTTCAATTTTGAAGGATTTACGATGCGAATAACGGATGGAACTCGACCGTGCTTGTTTTTGCATTTCGTTTTATGGTTAATTGAACGTATCACCGATGAACTGATCGTGATTTTGTATTTCTGCTCTTCGCTCCAAAACGTCCCTTCCTTTCTTTCTCTTTCTGCTTTTCTTGCTCACAATCGCGCACCATTTCTGCCACCAACTCGGTGCAGGTATATGCTCTAACAATATCAAGTCTCTTCGTGAATTGCCCCATGAATCTCTCGGAAACGTTTATTCGCGAACGGCACGTAACTCTCGTAGATTTAGTGCGTTCACCGGACACACCTGACCAAACTCGACGTTCCACGATATATTATATACATATATAAACTATAAATGTTGTATATAACATCGCCAACGTCGTCTGCCCAGTAGTGCTACAAAGTTCTCGAAGCTTCAGCGTACCTTGGTAGTTTGAACACATCGTACCGTCGTGTAACGCACATTTGTCCATAAATCGATGCGGGCCGATTCAAAACTCGATTAATTAAGATTTTGCAGAAAGAGAACGATCAAACAAAACAACAAAAACGATCCTCGACAAATTCGTCACGTGATTCTCCAAATGGATTCTTCGATGACTGTGAATGCATGAATTTCCAGCAATGATTAATGAACGACGATTTTTTAAATCAACGAAATCCAATGGGATATGTTCGCACTGTTTTATATTCTGCGAAAAATTGAATTGCGAAACTGTAATACCACTCTGCAGGTTTTGTACAGTGTATTTCATGCTCTGTGCAGTGTAATTATTGTGTAGAAAAATATGTATATACAAATATCAAACAAAACAACAACAAAAACGACACTCGACAAATTCGTCACGTGATTCTCCAAATGGATTCTTCGATGACTGTGAATGCATGAATTTCCAGCAATGATTAATGAACGACGATTTTTTAAATCAACGAAATCCAATGGGATATGTTCGCACTGTTTTATATTCTGCGAAAAATTGAATTGCGAAACTGTAATACCACTCTGCAGGTTTTGTGCAGTATATTCCATGCTCTGTGCAGTGTAATTATTGTGTAGAAAAATATGTATATACAAATATCAAACAAAACAACAACAAAAACGACACTCGACAAATTCGTCACGTGATTCTCCAAATGGATTCTTCGATGACTGTGAATGCATGAATTTCCAGCAATGATTAATGAGCGACGATTTTTTAAATCAACGAAATCCAATGGGATATGTTCGCACTGTTTTATATTCTGCGAAAAATTGAATTGCGAAACTGTAATACCACTGTGCAGATTTTGTACAGTGTATTTCATGCTCTGGGCATTGTAATTATTGTGTAGAAAAATATGTATATACAAATATCAAACAAAACAACAACAAAAACGACACTCGACAAATTCGTCACGTGATTCTCCAAATGGATTCTTCGATGACTGTGAATGCATGAATTTCCAGCAATGATTAATGAACGACGATTTTTTAAATCAACGAAATCCAATGGGATATGTTCGCACTGTTTTATATTCTGCGAAAAATTGAATTGCGAAACTGTAATACCACTCTGCAGGTTTTGTGCAGTGTATTCCATGCTCTGTGCAGTGTAATTATTGTGTAGAAAAATATGTATATACACATATGTATCTATATAAATGCATCCGTGTGTGTATCCACCTTAAGGTGCTAACCGTAAGAGGAAAGGCGAGGGACGGAATCGCTGGTCGTTTTTCGCACTATCCGTTGCTCAGTTTGCAGAAGCACACGCTTTTCAATGCTTTGAATCTGCCGCTGCATCACCATACGGGAAACAAAGTTTATCCCTCGGTGCAACGAGCACAAAACTCCGAACATTGGCAAATGCAGGAAAGTACGGTTTCATTTGATCCACACGAGCGTTCAAAACTCCCACAAAGACAATTTAAATTTCACAATAACCGAAATTCGCGTTTTCCATAAAAAATCAACGTTTGTTTTGAGCGAAGGAAAAGTATTTTTCGTGTATTTTGTTAAAAAAATAATGCATCATCGAATTTCCGGTTCTTTCCAGGCACTTCATTACAGCTCCTTATCGAAAAAGTTCACGCTCGGTAGAAAAAATTAAAATTCATAAATATGATACCCGCGTGTATTGAAAGCCCTATGGAGGGCAATATAGACTTTGTAATTTACGAATATTCGTGTTTTTGTAAATATGAAGATGAATCTCACGTAATTTTAGTTGGAAAAATATAACGTACAATTTCTTGTTTCTCTTTATCGCGTTCGAACGTCACTGCTCGAGTGTATGAAATTATTTTTCGAAATAATTCTAGTTTACAAACGAAATAGCGTTATTATTCTTTCGATGCGATATTTCATCACCGCCGAACGAATTCAACTGCGGTAAAGGCGTGTTTCCGTTATAAAAACGAAAAGGGTGGAGGTAATTCTCGAAGAAAAAGTGGACAATTTTATTTTTCCTTTGCGTGGGATAATTTATTTTCATGTATGTCACTCTCGGTGTATCGAACGAACAAGAGCTTGCCAAGATCTTTGAATCATGCGAGGCATTTCTCAGGACGTAGATAACGTAGCGTTGCAAGTAAACAGGATGTACCATCGTCGATCCTTGTCATGCAGCATCCATGGACGTACGACTTTATCAAAGCAAACGAAAAAGAAAATCGAAAGGCAAAATTTCACGCAATTTCATACAGCTATTTAGTGTCATACGGGCTGTGTTATTTTTTATCGATATGCACGCTAAGGTGGATGGGAAACGGCTACTTTTTTTTCTTGATGTACTGAAAAATTGTTCGCTCGGAATCTGAAGAATTTACGAGTTTTTGTTTCGAATTTTGCAAATTGCACAACCAGTGAGTTACGAAAATATTCTGTACCTCATTTTTGTAGGAAATTTCATGCTCTACAAAAAAGATCCCTTGCGGTTTAACGATAAACGCAACGGTTTGTGAGATAAAGGGTGCTGAAGCTGCAACCGTGTAGATTACGATACTTTCGATCATGCCTTGAATTATGTTCGATTGTTCGAGTGATATTTAGTCTTTTCGGCTATTAAAATGTGAAAAAAAGCAGGCAGGAAGGAACATTTGTCGTCTTGTACCTTTTCTAATGCAAGTTCGATTATAATAAAAGGCTGCGTGTTCGATAGTTCGAATAACAATCGAGAATAACGAATGGACTTTGAAAAAATAATAAAATTTTATCAAAGACGTCGGCGGAGGATCAAAAAGCCCGAGTCTGCTCTGGCTTGCGGGACAAAGTGGTCACCGTTAGGACATCGCTCTCTTTAAAACGCGCACTATTTTATATTCTCTTTTGTACCTTGCCTGCCACCATTTTTTTAAAACCCGTTTCAAGTCTGAGAGACAATGAATTTTTTGAGCTAACGATAACGCGGAACAAAAGTCCCATCGTCAAAGCGAAAATGGAAAGGATTAACTCCGGCAAAAGGGGAGAGAGAAAATGAGAAAAAAGGACATGAAGCATACTCGCGCGATTTAATTGATACCCCGGATCGTCGTTATGTTTTTCAGTTGAATTGAAAAAAAAAAAAATAACACATGTTGAAGGCAGACGAAATCCGTGTCAAAGGGGGAGACATGAAGAATGTTTATTCATATGATAAATGAATATACGAAATATTTGACTCGTGTGAAATAATATTCAATGGAAAATATATGCGTATATAAAGAAATTCGATGAAACAGCTCGCGTAAATTGAGCCAGCGACGGATAATACGTCAATCCCCCTTGATCGACAAACATTTATTATTAATTCCGCCTCTATACACTGTATATAAAAATAATGAAGAAAAATTGCAGGGGATAACTTCCCCAATCACCATCTATCGCCAATAAAATGTATACCTCATTCATCGAGATATATTTTCACAATTGTCAAATTCGAATTAATCGAATTGATCGATTAAAAGTTGATCTCTTCTCCAATGACACAGTGGTTTCGAATGAAAGAAAAGTGCGTATATTACATGAATCAAAAATTGAATTTTCAAACGAATCGAGTCTTTTATTGAGCTCGATTTTTTGGCTAACGTGAAAATCCTCTGTACCCTAAGTGTATTGACAGTTTTTCGACTAATTGTTGGAGAAAATTTTTTTTTAATTTTGGGCGGAAATGAAGCTCCTTAGAATGCATGAGTACGGTATATACATACGTATACTACATGGACGACATGTTATTGGTGCGCGATATGTTTGCACATAACGTGAATACGTAAAAGGTGGCTGTGTACCGAGGAACTGGACCAAACCATGGCCACTCGGTCCAGCAGCTGTTGTGGTCGCTGAGAAGCATCACCACTCCCCAAGACTCATTATGCACTTTCCAGCATACATTATATACATAAACATACAGCGTATACATATATACATGTGACATGTGTGTACATACATGTATGCTGAAATATACATAGTGTCTATCGCTTCTCACGTCCAGCTTTTGTCCCTCATGTATAAACCTCGATATAGGCTCTCTCCCTCGCCAATTATTTTCTCCTCTCCTCGATTCTTCGTCGAGCAAGATTTTCTCACTATCGCGCCCCCGTCTCTCGCCGCATACATCCCTCTCTGCGTATACATACGCTCGTATACAGGACGTTCCAAAACTCTGTATTAATAATTGAATGGCGAATGGAAAATAAGATGCCAAGAAAAATTGAATTTTCAGAGTATTTTATACGCTCAAAATGCAGCTCGTTGGTCCAGTTCTGTTAATTGATAATGGGGGACTTCGTTGGATCGAAAAGTGCTTAAAGACTTGCAGCTCAAAATTTTATTCCCAGTGTAGTATTCAACTGTATCGGCATCCAGCTTTGGGAGCACCTGTATTTGTCGATTATCTTCCCACCAAGTTCGAATCATTGCCACCACGTGAGGATCCAATTATTGGCCGAGTACCCAAACACACACACAAATATTTGCCGGAGACTCACTTTGTCGCTGTATACACACACCTCGAGTCGTATGACGATACTTTGTCGGCGTAGGCTCGACTTTTTTTTCACCTTGCCGTACTTTGCGTCGCCCCTTAATGTCTCCCCTTGCTTTTCTCTTCGTGCCATATAGCACAGCCTGTACGGGGGGGACCTCTCGCACTATGTACCGCAACACACAAATATCGAAAAACAGAGGCAGAGAAAGAGAGAGTTGCCGATGTCGCACTATAAATACATCGAAACCTTGAGAGCCCCGACCGGTCAATTGGAAATCCTTTTCCAAGATAGAATAAATAAGGCGATGGAGAAGCAATATTTCTCGTAGATTCTAGTACAAAATGATTGCTCCTCAATTTGGCACGCGAGCGTATTGATTCGTCTCATAATAAAATCACGATCGTCGCAGGCACACGATTGTTGCTGGAACACTCAGCGCGGCTTGACGTCGGGAAAGTTGGCAATCTTTTTCGATCCAATTTACCCTCGGTTTCTCAAGGAACGTCTGAAGAACCAACGGCAAAGGTTACGAACATATTTGACAATGTACCCTCAAGACAATGGACCATGTTGACGTTGGTTGGAGGCTGGGAAACATGAGGGTCATCATGACGAAAAGTCACCAAAGTTGTAGTCGAAAGCCCACCTGGTGTCCAATACCGCGTCCAAATTGTTAAGTACACTAGCTGGTAGACCCACGTGAGTCGAGTTTGAAGCAGCCTATCGCGCTTGTATACCCTCATCGGTCAATCCCATCCGCCCGTTTGCTGCTCCTGACGCGTGAGAGTTGTGGTACATTGTTCTATCCCTTTGGCGTACTTACCAGGGTATACGTCCGGTCGGGTTACTCCGTCATGCCTTCCGCAGGGATCCTGACTCTGTGCATCAACGTTGAGCTAAATATCTTGGAGAGCGCGGTATGAAACTCGAGAAGCAACGTTGTCAATCGATGCTATCAGGGTATGTTGTCTTATCCAGCGTCATGCGGGCATAAACTCTGGACATTGATGGCATGGTGCTTGGACGTCATCGGAGTAGTTTTGTATTCACCGCGTCATACATAGCGCGTCGAGGACGCTCCCGGTGGTGAGCAAATGTACTAATGCAGGCCCCACCCAGCATTCCCACGAACGTCTTAGAGTTCGGGTGTCCGGTTCGTGAGCTTTCAGCGGTATTTAGCCGACTAGTGGTCCTCCTATAAATGTATTAGCACGGACATCAGTTTAGGTGAAAATACTCGACCTTTGTTTTTGATACACTGAATCTATCATCACCTTACATACGACAGTCAAATACGAGCCCCTAAAACTAACCCTCAGCGGTTCCACGTTGCCACTTTTTATTTCCAGCTTGAATAACGTGGGTAATCTTTTTTTATACTTTGGCGAAAGACATGTCCCATTTTATCCAAATGGGAAACGAAAAACAGCAATAAGGGGCTTTTCGATGTTAATATTGATTAAATATGAAAAGAAAACGATCGATTATTTAGACCCACCCTAATACATATGTAGGATGGTATGTACGGCTATGTGCACAGATATTATCGCTGGATCTCTGGTACAGGAAGTGAAGCTCGAAACAGACAACTGCTTCCTCGCAGGCTTCCCCTGTCGCCTCCCCATTCTTCGATTACGACGTTAGTTCGAGCCAAACTGGCTGTACACATTCTATACCATGTTATACGTGTTTGACGATACGGTAAACTATGTAATCGCACGGCACGTACGATAGTCGGTCCAATCGAATATCATATACATTCTAAACAGTCTCCATTACACTCCGGTAATATCCAGTTATTATAGCTCTGTTGACCCGATGTGGTTTCATCGTGTGGGATCATACGTGAACATACATTATCCTCCCAGAATAGTTTGTGTATATTCGCGCTTCTTCGTCGATAAATTAATTGATAAACTTGCGATACCAGGCGCTCGCTTACGCTGAAAAACCTCGATGCGTGGTTCTTTTTTCTAAACATTTCATTTCCGAGCTGCGACTCAATAAATATTATAAATATTATTATCTGAAAAATCCAAAGTTGCGGCTTTCGGGCTCCGAAAATTCGGATGTCAACGTTCCAAGGGATCTCTAATGCGAATAAAGTGCGATAAAAATATGACCTTGCGGGTTTTCATCGCAGACCTCTCTCCTTAAGGGAGTTTTATTGGACACGAAAATATAAGACGAGTGGCGGGTCGGAGCGGTCAGAAATCTTGAACGCTTGACCTTGGTAGGTCTCCGAGGCTCAACCGCCATACTTGTAAAGCCTTGGTATCGTTTTCGACTCAACCTTCCTCTGGTTTTTTTCTCGTGATATTACACGAACGGACCTCAATTAGGACCCTAGGCATCGTCGATCTTCTCAGCACCCGCCTTTTCGCATTGTCCAGCGTCACAACACCTTCGGACGAACGAATACCCATTTCGTCCGATCTGATTTTTAAACGCCGCTACATTTCCTCTCCTCGGGCGTACAACCCCGTTTTCCCGCGGTATATCTTCCAATGCCTGTGCGGTAGCTGCAAAACGGCGATAACGCTCAACGTCTTCCTACCCACTGCCAGATACTTACCGGATGTCTGAAGCCCTCTGAAAGACACCACCGGATTCCGCAGAGAAGCTCCGTTGTACGCGCAAAATTCAAGATCAGAACGGAATAAGAATAAGAGCTGTGTACGGCGCGTGAGGCGCGAAGAAAAGCCGAGGAACGAGGAAAAGGGACGATGAGCCCTTCCCGTCTGAGGCTTTAATCCTCCGACACGGCCATTGTTTAATCTCGCGATAAAGCTGAAGTTGTGTTTGTGTGCCCGCGCGCCTTCAACGTGGTAATTTCATCATGTGGCCATTCATGCTGGTATTCTCATCAACGTTCTCTGACGTTAATTCGCAGAAAACGAAGGAAGTGTGACTTGTCGGATCCTCCCTCTGTCTCATCATTCTCTTGTCTTATGTTCTATTTTCTCTTGCTGCGTCAGACATTCTATATCCTAACGGTAGTTTATATACGTGGGCACGTTTACGCGGGATATAGAAATGTAATACGCGTTGCATGTCGGAAGATAAAGATAGTCCTGTCTGCTCTCGGTTGTATAAACCCCGACAAGGGATGGTATGCTCTTTCTCTCGGTGCCTCGTAGAGCCAACAGGCTTTACTTCTGATCATGGCTCTTTCTTCTCCGATAAAATACACTGCCGTCCAAAAGTTCCCTGACGAGGGTACCACGCGATACAAAATGGCGGCATCTGCCGCGTATTGTACCAAACATGGAAGGACTTGGTTGCTGGTATGTCGTGTGGAAGGTCCTTGGCAACCGAAGATTCACGAAAGAAACAAACTGGCTTCCACCGAAAATAATTTGCGGGCAACTTCGGGCGCCCCGTTGACGAACTCTGTTCCACCTGTTCCGCTGATAAAGAATAATTCCAAGGGTACTAATTTCGAATAAGGACGATACTGAAGAACAGCGTTTTCCCCGCTATCCGAGAACTTTTGGGCTGCGGTGTACATTTCGAACCCTAAGAGCTTGAATATCCATCTTCAATGGCTCGCGCTGAACGTAGACGTCATATCACAAGAGGATTACTTTGGAAGCATTTGGGGTCAAACCCGTACTTGATATATCTTTTCTCCTTTTTCCGTCCAATTCTCGGCTGTATTCTTTCCACGAATATATACGCGAAATAGGAATATTGTTATAGTTTTTCCGTAGTTTTATTCTGGTATCGTTATAGAATTTCGCAAACATTCGTAAACGATTCGAACTCAACGTAGACAAAATCCCAAGACATCTTCCTGTCTCCAAGAACGTCATGCCGGTGCTAAGCAGAGTCTCAGCCGATCCTTCGATATTTGTAACAGCTAAAAGGACCTTTTTTCAATCCAACACGTAGGAACCCACCGTGGGCATGGGATCGATGCTCAAACCTTGCAAGATCGACAATGTCTCTCAAGACCGGTCCAAACCGATCTCCCTGTCTCGTTGATCTTGTTGTATAGAACGCTTGTACGCGACACATCGTCCCTCTATGCGTCGATATGCCGCATACGTGCACGCTGATCTCGTCTTTCACGCAGCGGACAATGGCTGATTAAGCCGCTTCGCGGTGCACACAATGTCCAACGAGAACTGATCGGGAGGAACAGGAAAGGGTCGGAGGGGTAAGGGGTAAAGGGAGGATACGTCGGCACTCACTGATACCATGCCGAGCTTGCTAGGTGCTCCGTGAACGCGCGCGAGCTTCAATCAGATAGACGTACGAGCCGACGAGAGTCGCTTTCCAACCGACGAGAAGACGAGAATTATAGCCGAGCTGCTGGAGAGAACTAACTCGCGAGAGGCATCGTGAATTCAAAGTCGGAGAACCTGCCGGGTTGCGTTTGACACGAGAAGAGACAGAAGAAGCGTAGGCGGCATCGAACGGTGCCAAGCGGTCTCTGTGCCCCAACCGCACCTTGAATTCAAGGGATACATTCTCTCGTTTGATAAACGTAATAGACCGCTGGACCATTCTTGTTTCTCCGAGGCTATCATCCAGTTGATAACAAATGGCAAAGAGCAGTTTCGACATTTTTCTACAAACCTTTTCTCCCTTTATAATTCAGCATCGATATGTCACTGAAGTTTGGTACGGTGGAGAAAAAAGGTGCAAACAAAAGTTGCACATTTTCGCATCCCTGCAGGGATTCCCAGCAGCCCTGTGGGTCCATCGATTTCGCGATTGTTCGCGAACCCCATTTGGATGACCGACCAATTGCAACAGCTCTAATCGTCTTTTGATAAGCGTATTAACCTTTGCACTCACGAGAGAACGCTAAGCTCGCTGTACCAGCCGAGTATTTACGTGAGATCATCTTGAAGATTATAAGAAACCGTACTACCGAAACACCCGGGAAATTGCGTGGCCTACAATGAGCCGGAGATCGCAGACAAGGTAACCTCTTTGTACCGCAAAATGGACGAACTTTCTACCTGATAAAAGTGCCTACAGGTTGTGCAGCGAAGATTCCCGTCTCCAGCGTGCGAAAATACGATATTGCCATTTTTTCTCTAAACTCTTGGAATTTGAAAAAAAAAACCTTCCAAACCCATGGAGAAATTCTAAAAAAATTCTCGGAACGAAATTAACGATGGAAAATGAATTCATTTATTGGATATCAAGAAAGTACCTTGTCTGGATTTTCCTAATTTTCCAGATTTTTCCAATTGATTATTATTTGTGGGCATAACTCTCGTGATATCGAAGAAGCATCTTTAGCCCTGAAGATCTTTTTGCGCAGATGCTCTGCAAAAACGTTAAGTCCGTTTTTTTCGAAAAACAATGTTGTTTGAGCTGGAATTTATTTACTCGCGTGAAAATTTCAGTTTTTCGAATTGGAGAAAAGTAAAAAAAATCCAACCCAAGAATGAAACACCCTAATATGTGTATAGTACATTGGCTTTATGGGAAATTGTGCAAATTCAAGGGTGCTGGTGCAGCCCGTTTCAGAGGTCGGATATAATTAATTGTACCTACCTTTCGTCCTCGCCCGCGTATCTCCTCTGCGCTCCCCTAGTGAGTTCGTAATTGAACTTTGCTTCAGAAATCTCTCCCTGCTAACTTGCTCCGCGAATTAGCGTTAATCCACACAGTATTCTATGTACACATAAACACGCGTGATATATTTCAAAAATTTTCATAGAAATATAACGATAAATATTATCCTCTCTCGCCACGTCGGATAAATCAATGCCTGTTTTATTTTTACACCTTCATATCTTCGTATATATATCACGTGCGGCATATGAAAAAATGCATTTCCGTTCGCAAGCTCGGGTATCCGACGGATAATTTAGTTCGCGCACGAACCGAACTGACGCATGTATGTGACGTTGTCTATTTTTGATTTTACAATTATTAGCATCGATACCGTCGCAGTGACGCTTCTTTCGCTTCTCCCACATGCTCGTAATCGAATTGCAGTCGTCGCGATCGAATATACGCAACCCGCATCGATATTTCATTTTTCAACCGCACGATGCAAAAAAAAAAAGCTGATTACATTTTCATTACGATCGAAAAAAATATTGAAATATGCCATGTTTTTTTTAATATCGCAATTAATGTTATTAACATCGCTGCTGCAGTGACATTTTTTCGTCTCTTTCCGCAGCCGTATAATCAAATTGTATTCATCGCGATCGAATGCGAAACGTCTATGTCGATATTTGATTTTTCCCCCGCGATGCAAAAAGAAAAGACTCTGTTTCCCTCGTTGATTCCGTGATTGCTCCAACTCGCCTGTGGCAGCGCGTGTGCTGATCAAACTCGACGTTGGCTTTGCCTATGACTAGTGTATATATGCATCAGCGTTAGATTGATTTCCGCTCAGTGAACTTCCGTTGCGATTCTAAACGTCACACACGTGCGATTGCAATATCGTGGGAGCATATATGTGGGAGCTTTTGCTCGCCCTGTCGTATTCGCGCGGGGAGCTTTTGCCCAGCCGGGCGTAATGACGCCGATTGTTCTCTCCTGTCGGAAGCTCAATTTTGTGTACACTCGTATATATACATCAATTGTGCACCTATGGAGATGGAGAAAGGACCGAGGAAGGCGAATGTGCACGTTGCAAAAGTGCACGCTTCCACCTGTGCGGAATGTTAATTTTCTGCGAAATATTCGAGATGCGCGTTTGGAGCTTGCGATTTTTTCTCTTCGAAGTCACAATTATCACGCGATATTTCGTCAATTCGTAATCATGATTCCCGTTTTTTCGCCTCAAGAATTATCCCCAACTGCGGACTCCGTTCGACGCTCCTGTTACTTTTTCATTGAGCGAAAAAAAATATAAGCGGAAAAAGATTGCTTGCCGTTTACGGTACTCTCCAAGCACCGGATGCTCTCAGAGTTTCCTTCGAAATAGCAAGGAACTATCGTTTACGGCGATTTTTTGATAAATTCCAAATTTCAATCAATTTTTTCTAAAGTTTAAAAAAAAATGCCAAAATAATGCAGAAAACTAGTGAAAATACGCGCATACTCCGTGTGACTCATTTTTTTTTTGGTTTCTTCGGGAGTGTACTTTGAGTTGGAGTAATTTTTTTCTTTTTGCGAAAAGATCTTTGAATCCCTACGCACGTGCGAGCATCAACAATTGTCATGATGTACGATTCTCGATAATTTTTTTCCCATGCGAAAGCTTCACCACGTGTCCTCCTCTATAAATACTCCATTCTACTTTCGTGCTATTTTTCTCAAAGGACGCTCGTGCTATTTTTCATCGCGCCGCCTTTTTAATTGAATCGACCACCTTACGACTCAATATTTTCTGATTATAATAAATAAACATCTTTCGTATCTCATTCATACAATACACGTATAAAATGAAATTGTGCAAGCAGTCGGTGTTCATCCTCGACGTATTGCATCCTCCGGCGCTCTTCTCGCTGGAGTTTATTGCAGAGAAAACACTCACGAAATCCATACGGAACCTAATACATACACATATACAGGACGATTCAGGATACTTCGCCATATTATATCAAACTACATTTAAAAGCACTCGAAAATTTGAAAAAAAGAGCAAAGTCGATTTTTTGCGAAAATCGTCCAGAATCGGCAGTTGCAAAGTTCGCTGTCCGAAATTTCATCGCTCGCCATTCAAAAGCTTTCGAAAATTTGAAAAAAAAAAGAGCAAAGTCGATTTTTTGCGAATATCGTCCAGAATTTGCTGGTGCAAAATTCGCTGTCCGAAATCTTATCGCTTCTTATTTAAAAGCTTTCGAAGATTTGAAATAAAAACAGCAATCCAGATTTGTTCGTTCGGAATCTGCAGTTTCAAAGTTCGCTATCTGTACTGAATCAGCCTGTATTTGTGTACAATATATACATATATGCTCTCATGTACGAGCACGTTTCTTGGAGGAACGAAGAGCAGTAGCAGCCGCGACAAATTTGCCGCGCGATATCGTTGATGGGTTTAGATTAATAAATAATCATTAGCCTGGTAATAAATAGCACATGCAGCCCCGGGTGTCCGTCGAGACTGCGGCCGTTGTACGGCTGTTGCACGGAATGACCGATAGAGACAGAGCGTGGCAGCAGAGAAGAGAGGACGAGATTGCCAGGGTGTCCCTCTATAATTATTAATGGTTGGTACCCTCATCCTCGCGGGCTCGGCGGAGACCGCACGTGGAGAGTCAACCAACACGACGATTTGCGCCCACAGTTCCTGCACACGCTCTCATTTATTTCATATGTAAAACAGCTGGTGTTAATTTCGACCCTGATTTCAAGTTTTATATCATTTTGCTTGTGAGCATGAATTCCTACCAATTTTCCTTTTTCCTGACTCAATACACGCACATTTTCTACTCTTGAATATAAATTCCCCCGGAATACGTTCGATTTTAAAATAAATACACGGATTTATACAAATTTATTTCATTATTTTTATTATTTCAAAGGTAGCATTTTTTCCAGTATTTGCACTCGTAAGTATACGTTTGTTGCACCGTGAAACCGAAAACACGAGTGAACCGGCCGACTACGACGAGATAACTCTACTCGAGGCCACAAAAGTGATTTATTATCGCAGGCATGAAAATAAACTGCGCTTTTTTCTTTTTATTCTCCCTGAACGCATCGATGGAAAGCATATTATGCAGCGATGCAACTGTGCATTCTCGTTGAACAATCCAGGGAATATTATCTAATAATTCAAGCAGATAAAACCACGAAATAAAGAACACACTTTTCTAAAAGAATATTATCGTCCATTGCTGCGTAATTTGTTTCGAAATATTATATTGAAACGTGCAACAAACATTTTTCATAATAATTTTATCGCGTCAAAATCGAATAACGTGCGATGGGATATCAATAACCAAAATGTAATTACCTTTGAAATCACTTTTCGTTGATTGCCGAAATGTATTGATTAATTCGATTATTCCATTAAATATCGAAGAGGAAAGAGAAATGATGACGCAATTTCAATAAGCCATTTTCTCAACAAAGAACGAAAGAGGAAAGAGAAATAATGACGCAATTTCGATAAGCCATTTTCTACAACAAAGAACGAAAGAGGAAATCTTGAAATAAACTCAAGCGATATGGTGTCGTATTCGTGGGATTCGAAATCGAGTCGAAAATTCATTTGTGATATTTTTATGATTTTTTTTTTAATTTTTTACCAACACGATATCACTCGTCCTCCTTTATATTGATTGTAAAAATGACTCGAATCTCAATGAAACAATCTTCCTCATCTTGGTAATAGCATCAAATTGTTTTTTCTTGTTTCGATCAAAGTCGTCGGTTTTAAATGAAATTTGCACTCAGCACGAATACAGTTTCCATCCCTTTTCGCCCCTCTCTCCATCCAATCTGACAGATACACGAATTATTCCGCGCAGCTGCGTGTTTCACGAGTCATCTGAACGAAATTTTCCAACACATGGGAAAAGTTCTTTGGAATTGAAACGTCTTTCATCTGTACTTTTGCACAAATTTATGAATCAACATTTTACATCAGTTTTAAACATCATTCATTCGCGATATTTTCCTCATCGTTCACATTTTCAGATTATTGTAACAATAATTATCATTGAATGGCAAAAAAAATTTTATATCGGCAAAACGTCAAACGATTTCGATGACTGTGACATAATTGGAATACAGATAATTTGTCTCGTTTTAAAAGTAATGAATGTCTAATTTATCAGGGAATTAACGAATTTCCAATGAAACAATGTTCAATGAAATGTCGTTTTTTATTCAATCGTTCTGACAGCTCGGACGTCTGACCAAGTGATTATTTATTCTACTGCTAGTAGGTCATAACCGACTATGATCAGACAGAAATTTCCGAGGTTGGTTTCAACATGCCACGTAATTTGTAATAATCATCAAACCTCCAATCTCTCTATTTCTCACTCCCTCCACTATTTTACACTTTGTTTTATCATATCGTTTAATAATTCCAATAAATCACTCACCGTGTATTATATGGAAATTGGAGTATGCTGCTTTAACGTGTTCAATATCGAACGATAATATTATTTCACTCCATTACCGAGTGTTTCATTTAATTGTCTCTATTATTTCGAAATATAATTTTACATGATATAAAACAAAATTCTATTCGTTAATTTGGTAACGAAGTAATTATTTTTATAAAAAGTATACAGGCTGAAAAAAATGGTTTAAATTGAAAAAATAATTTGAAATTAATTCAGACATCAATTTCCAATCATGAGAACAGTAGACATTTATTGGAATTTCCTACGTACAGGGTTTTTTACTTTACACATAATACCAACTTCTTACACCATGAATTTTGAAATATTTCCTTAATTTTCAAAGTAACATTGGAAATATGGTAAATGGACGGTCAAAAGGCCAAAAAATGGCGACAATCGAGAATTTTTTATTTTTTTTTTGTTAATACGAGACCCTTTGTATCATTCGATGTCGTGCCGCATTGCTCCTCGTATTAATTAATCCCAGTTGAGCATGGAGCTCGTAGGAAGAAACTGGACTAATGAGAACATGGAAAATTAACGCGTGCCATCGTGTAACTCTCCCGTATATGCTGAGAATTATCAAGCTGCAGGTGCACTCACCGTACACCGCGAGTACTTCCTGTATGAGGCCAAGGCACGGCGGACCCTCTGAGCGAATAGAGACGAAGAGGGATGAAATTATCGAATAATATTTCCAATAACAATAAAGTACGCAAAAAAAAGTAAATTAAAATGATGAAACTCAAAACTGAGCAATGAATTTCCGTTTCAAAATGAAAAAAAAAAAACCTGCATTAATAGATAAAACCATATCGAGCATCGCGAAATAAATTCGATACGCATTTCAAAAATGTAACGAAAATCAATCCAACGAGCGAATGGAAATGTATTTTTCATTCCCATCGTGTGATAAATATATTTTTAAAAATTCTACGATCGTGAAATTCATTATCCATTTATTCCTCTGACGTCTCGTTTAAGGCTGTCGGGACTAAACGTCGATCTTCGGAATAATTTCAAAATTTTATATTGCGATGCGCGTCACCGACGCTCACAACTTTTATCAACGACATAATTGAGCACTCGTGAAACCAACGAGAGGGGTAGAAGGGGGAGTAATCAAGTTACCGAGGATGGTAATGAAAAGGAAAATAAAGATCCTCCCCGGATTAATATCTGCTTTAATTGCGTCAGTAGGTAAATCGGTTTTATCTTAACTAACGTATCACATTCAATCACGAGACATCGATGACTTACTCGAAAAGTTACGCTCTCGCCTCTCTTCGCTCTCGATACGAGCTTTCCGCTTCTGTCGCATTAGCTCGATCGATCTTTTCTTTTTTTTTTTCTCGTTTTTTATTCTCCTTGGATGAAACACGTTCAAAAGTAATTTCCTCGCAGATTGAATATGCTAATGTCGGCTCTTGAGCGGAGTTGACGATTAAAATTAGATCGCACAACCTATTCGTGGACGACGTTGTATAAATATATAACATGCGAGCCGTTCCATGAGCACTTTTCCCCCCTCGAGATCGATATAAGTATACGGAGATTGGTTTTTTTCAGCCTGTCTGATTCTACGACCCTGATACCCTATGATTCATCGATTAAATATATAAATCGTATCAATGGGCAGCAGAAAGCTCTCGTGACCGAATTTCATTGGTGACCGCGAAAGAATCAATTATTTCACCGATAAAGCCTCCCTCGATCGTGCAGACATCATAAATATATTTCACATCGATTATTTATACACGCAATACTGCACACATAATTTTTTAACGGAATGTATAATGAAACTGTACGCGTGATTTTTTGTCAAAACATACGCCGACTGGATTTTCGATCTCATTCATAAATTTTAAAATCCATTACGAAAGATGTAGCGTTGAAACTGTAGAAAAAGTTTTTAATTACATCGAAAGTTCAGAGCGAGAGTTTTGCCGATAATATATTTTTTTTTTCTTTCGTCTCATCTCTTCCAACGACCAATCAATGTACACCGGTTAATTGTCTCCTCGTATGTGACGCAAAGTCATCGTTTACGTGTAAACTGCCACTGCCGAGATGAGCGAAAAACCGGATCGTGCGTGATCGTCCCTCGATACGGATCGCGCATTGATCCGATAGAGGGTGTCTCAAAACTCGATGTTAAGAATTTAAAGTTAAATTCAGCATGAAATTCCGAGTCAAAATGTATTTTGGTACTTTTTCATACGACCAAAATCTGATGAGTTATCAATTGTCAAAGTTTCAGCCAATCGGACGGGCCTCCCTTCTCCTACGAGCGAACGCGCGCATTCTATTGCCCCGACGGTATTCATTGATAACTCAACGGGGAATCGTCCGATCGAAAAGTGCTTCAGGACTTTTCGACTTGAAATTTTGTCACCAACGTTGCAGCATTGAATTATCAGGATCCGGTTTATCGCGTTTTTACAATTTTTCTTTTTCTAATAACGTGAAAAAAACATGAATGCAACATCAACCGTGGACGCTACAAAACATATTTTTATAAAAATACATTGGAAAACTGTGGATTCAAAATGTAAAACTGCTCAATCAAATTCACATCACGGGGTGTCTCATCCAGTTCCCTCGCAGGCTCCATTTTTCTCTCGCGTCAAATTGTACCAAACGCGAACCCTGTGAATTTTACTCATCCATCACCATTTTTCCTTATCTCCCATGTTCTTCTTTTTTTTCTTTTTGACTGTTCAATTCTTTAACTTCAAACGAACATTTACGCGAAATCGTGCCCCCCCCCCCCCCTTTTCATCGATTTCACAGCGGATGAGAGCGCCACATTGCGAATTTACTCAGAACTGTCTTGTTCACGGTTGAAAAGATCGCGTGTAGAGAAATTTCATTTCCCGACATTGATAAAAAACATTGATCTCTCGTTTCCCTCCTTTTGTCTCTGTCTTTCTCTCTCTTTTCATTTAAATTTTCACTCTTTTTTACTTTATCTCTGTATCGCCAAACTTCACGTTACTCTATACGCATTTCGGTAGCCCGACCATTCTCTTCCATGATTTTCTCAAGCAGAAAGACATTCTTCTCTTTTTTCGTTTGGTTTTTCCTTCGGTTTATCATCCCTTGTATTTTTTACATGCCTGTTTCGTTTGAAAATGCAGCATTTCCGTTTCACTGACGCACGTTCTTTTTTCCTTTTCAACGAATCTCATTTGTAATCTCCTCTGCAATGGCTACCCTTTGATCTTCGCTAGCTCTGTTTTTCTTAGTCAATTTTGTGGATATTTTTATAATCTCTTGCTTTTTTTCCAACAATTAATTTATAACTCTGCAATATGATTCTTAAAAAAAATGACCGTGCTCACTATCTTGCCTATGACTGACTTGTTTTCGGATTTTCATAATGTTGCAAAGCTCTTAAATCTCGAAATTTCACCTCATTGTTGCCGTCGTTCAACCTTGAAGCGATTTTCAGCCCGTGACAGGGCTGTTGAATAATTCACCCACAGGTAATTTCGCGTTGCGACAGGCGTTAAATTTCTTTTCACTTTGTTAATTCGCAATGTGCTCGTGCTTTCTTCTTTTTCCTAAGCGTTTCTCCCAAACCATCAGCCTCGTTTCACTTCCCTGTTTTTCACGTCCATTTCCGCCTTCTAGTATCTTTTTTTTTGCGCAAAATGTTTTTTCTCTTCCATTTAACATCATTCCTTTCCTTTTTGCAGAAATAAACCGACACTGCTGGTTACGAACTAACCAGCAGCCTCGGTTTATTTGCCAATCCTGAAAGAGCGCTCTGTAAAAAATAGAAAAGCAAAGAGAAAAATATAGGAAAAGACCCGGAGAGAGCGCGCTCTCGTCGAACGTCCAAAGTATCGCGACCCGCCAATTTCCGATATCGCCAACTCTGTTATCGAAGCTACCCTGCGGGGGCGGATCAAACGCTAATTCCCAGGGATGCCAGCTGGAGTTTGACATACAATGAAACAAAAAAACAACAACAATAACATGGTTCCGACTCGATTTGCAGGAAGTTTAGAGAAGAAAGAAAATAAGCCAAGGTCTGACAAGGCGTACGATGAAAACTACAAACGCCAGTGATGTCAACGAACAATTTGATGATTCTAAATAATCGGAATGACCCGAAAAATGTAAAATAAAATGAACGACGGATTCTCGAAGCTTTGCTTGATTCTCAATCCTGCTTTCCTTGCTCTTCATTTTTCCTCAAGATTTATTTTTAATTATTCAAAGAAACTCGAACGATTTTGTCGGCGGCTTCAGCGTGCCGCGAGTGACGCACCCGTTTTTCACCCTCCAGGAGAAACAATTCCATTGTAAAATGTCACCGGCACTGTGTGCTTCCTGCAGAACTTTTGAAACTCGTCTTGAGATGTTAAATTACAGCAGGAAACAAAAGACGATTTAGAAGAACCCCTTCGGCGTGTTTCAGACGTCGTTTTCCATTCCTCGGTGAAATGAGAGAGAAAAAGGACGGAAAAGAGTTCATTACAAGCGAAAGGTTAGCAGACTCGTCGCTACTCCGAAAAAAAACACTTTTTCGAGTCACCATTTTACTCGCGAGAACTTTAAAATTGCACGGCTTTTTCCTCCCATTTTCTCATTGCGTGCTTTTCTCTTAAACGCGACTCGTAATCCGTGATATATTTTTATCAATTATCTCCGCAATCATAAATGGTAAATGTGTTTGAAAAATCAATATTCGCATCGATCAGCCGCAGGCACGATTTTTGTATAAACTATTATTATTCATTATTACCAATAACGTGATAATAATCATAATTATACTTCGACGGTTCGATTACTTTTTCACGAATAAATATCCCGAAACATTCGCCAATATTAATCATTGCACATGCTCGAGAAAACACAAAATAAAATAACGTCGTGTTTTATGAATTATTGCATGCTTATTGGGTCAAATTTTTCCTTCTCCGACCATTTTCTTTCAACTTTTTCGATGATGAACGAGGATGTTTAAGAATTTTTTTTTCATCTCATAATAATATTATATCATCGCTGCTGATGCTTTTAGCCTTTAATCATACACGTAAAACAAGTGACCACTTACAATGCAGCTCCTTATCGAATCGAAACAAGCTGTGATAAATTGAGTAAAAAATCGCGAAAAAAATTGTCCATCATCGAGAACCATTATCGATTATTCGTTTCTCGATCTTCTAAAAGCTTCGACAAACCGGTTTTGCTTAACAATTTGTTTCTCTTCTCAGTCGATCTTTTTTTTTGTTACTTGTTTTACATTGTATATAAATTCATATTGACACTGAAAAACATGTAATCTTAGGCCGTACCGAGGCTGGTAACACGATAGAGAGCTTATCTCACGAGGATAGAAGAGCACGCGTTGTCGCGGAAATCTACGAGGCAATCTATTTTTATTAAAAATAAAAAGACGTCTCCATAGAGCCACGAGAATTGTGTCCTTGTTCTTGACTCTTTCGCAGATGAATACTCGGTGGCACGCTATAGTTGGGCACGTGCAACGTACTCGCGTGGGCTTGAATATTCTATCTCCATCTCGTTGCACAATTTCCCTAATGTAATAACTTTCAACGATCAACGAGAGTCTCTTGTGTATAGTATGCATGTACAGGGTGATTCACACATGAAGTGTCGAAGCCAGAAACTTGTGAATTCTGGGTGACGTTTTGAGCAAAATTAGCTAGCCTTTTGCCTTTTTTTCAATTAGTATTCGAACGGAAAACAAGGAACATTCGCAGTGTTCTAGGTCGGATCGGGAATCCAAGCACCCAAAAGGTACATTCCGACGTCCTCGAGGTATGCAACGGTTGCAGTTTTTTTATTTCGCACAGAAAGACGTAATATATTTCAGCGAAAACTTGACACTCTCAAGGGTTCGCGAGATAGAATTTTTGCAACCCCCCAAAACGTACAATTTGACATTGTCGCGGCAGAACGAAAATGTCGGTTCGGTCGAAAACACCAAATTTTCCGGAGCTTTCAAATCATTGCCGATTTTTTTCAGTGCTCAATACGGCGTCATAAACATGAACATTGGAAGATTTTTCAAAACTTCGAATGACCGTAAACTCCAACAGGAAATAAAAAAGGATGGAGAGATCCGAGTGTCTTCTGTGACTAGAACACAGTTTCACGTATATACTCGTGACGTTGCTCGTCTGCCATCCGCTACTTCGGTTTTTCAAAAAACAGCCAATGGCAGAACGAATTAATCGACAGCAATAAACATGTCGAAAGTTCCATGTTGCTCACGCGGACTTTTTAAGAAATGATAAACATGTGCATTGTGTATTTTATCCAACCGACTCTCCGGAGAACTGCAAACAACTGTGATTAGTCACGACGAAGGAAATATGTTCGCGAAACAGGAAGGAAGAGTGATAGCAAATTTTGTGGGGGTTTGTGCCTTGTGCTAAGTTTTGCGAGTGTATTTACATGCTACAAAGACTGAATGAAACTGGAAAATCTTGATAAACTCGTTCCAGCCCTAATCATCGAATAAGGGGATGATGGAAAGAGGGTCCGAAGGATTAACCGCAAGAAAAAGAGCGAGAGAAGAATAAAAAGATAAAACAGACACGATCAATTTTTGATAATCGCGTTCATGTAACTTCTGTCGTATTTCGATGTTTCCGGCATTTCACACGTGGGAAAAAAACGACACTCCGTTGTCCGAGCAATGGAATCTTAATTCCTTTTTGATTTAAGGCGTTTTTTTGCGACTTTTACGTGCAAACGCCTCGATCCCCGAAAGCAAAAATGATAAAATTTTAACCCTTGGAAAAAATATGTCGACGAGTCTTTGAATCGATTGTTTTTTTTGTTTCACAGATGTTAATTAAATGCTCAGTGTTTTTTTGAGGTTTTTTCGAGAAAAAAGATGCTGAATGTGACGTTTAAAGCGTGTCAAACCTCATGGCAATGCAGCCACGAATTTTCGCCTCTTTGTTATTCGTCGAAACAACCCTCTATCTACTAATTTCCTTCGCCCCTCTGCGGTACTCTCTTCCTCGCTTCAATCCACGAACGCTCTTCCGTAATTGAAGTTTATTGGCATTATACACACACACACACACACACACTTATGGTATGTGTGAGTATTAGGGTGTCCATTTTGCCGTGATGACTTCTCCCACTTGGGTATGCCCGAAATAATTAGTTCACAGCCGAAAAATAGTGTTGGGAAACAAATACTTTCAAATACCGTTGACCCTCGAGTGGAGATACTTTTCTAATTTAAATAACCCGGAATTCTCACGCTTTTTAGATTTTAATTTTATTTCCTCTTATCCATTAAACTTTTGGAGATTGTTTCGCTTCGACAACGATCCTGAAATCTTTTTGTCGCCAACACGATGATTTCTCCAACTAAGAAGATGGTAGTCGAAGCAGAATCAAAAGTATTATCGAATATAACGAGCGAGAAAAATTGTAAATACAAAACGACCGAAAATATGTCGTTATTTTTGCAGTTTTTTGTTCAAATCATCAGGTTAAAACCGGAATACATTGTTTTTCTGCTGTACCCAAGTGAAGAGAGTCAGTTTGGAGTCAAGGCACACCCTAACGTTCATGTGCACACAAACGTCCCTTCGAGCATCGCAAAGTTCTGAGACAATTTGCACAATTTAACTTGGGCAGCTAATAAGCACAAGAATTGCAACATTACAGTTCCCCTGTTGAGCACATTCGACTCATTACTCTCCGTACACGGTTTATTCGTCATGTTAATCATACACAATGTAAATTCCATCCATACAGATTGTTTCTAGAGTTCACAGTGCGAATAAGAAATTAAATTAACAGCTGTAACGAGTATAGTTTGACGCCAAGACACATGCTGTATACTCGGACGTATATTCGTCTGCTTTTCACCCTCTGGCGAATCATATCGAAAATGTGCATAGTTTGATAATGAAATCGCAGCTAAAAATGATCTCGAGACTTTCCCACAATATTTGTAACTCCATAAATGCGAATGGCACACGTGCGAGTGGGAAAACGTCATGCCATTTCATTTACATGACAAACATTTAAAAAAAAACGTCGTTTTTAACGTCGTTGGATCTTAACCTAAAATCAGATTAGGAAAATTCGAAAAAAATACTTCAGCATTTCGACGCAAAGTACGAGGTGTCTCGTGGCTTGCGAACTCGGTGATAAAATGAAATTTCACATCGGATTCGAATTCGGTGACCTTGAAAATTATAGATTCGATTTCGGTTTCGGTACGCGCCATGAATCCTTCATTGCCCAAATCTTTATCGAACAAACTTCGTCTCTCTTCTCATTTACATCGAGATTTTATCTCACCTCCCTCACCCCTTTTCTTCTCTCTCTCTCTCTCTCTCTCTTCATTGGAGTGTACTTTGGGCAATAAAGCGATGGACCCGAGAAGGTGCAGAAGAGGATTGGATAAAACATCGGTGCATCTGATCCTAGTGATCACGCGCACCTTGATTAAGGGGCTTCAATAACGGAGAGTGGGATAATTGGAAAGCAAACAGTAAAACGTTGAATGGCGGGCGTGAGAGAAGGAAGGACATGGATAAACGTTTGAACGTTACAGATTTGGCACTGGTCGAGCAATCAAAGTCGAATTCACTTACAGCACGAGCCAGCAACGTATATGCACTTTTCAATACATATATACAATACATATGTACATATATATGTACAGCCGCAAGTTACTTGGGATTCAAAGCACCCCGGCGTTTCGCGTGTTCCGGTACTAATGAAATGTTAGGGGCGCACGATCGGTGAAGGTGAGATTGAGTTTTCGGGGCTGGTCGGCGATAAGTTTCCGCAAATCGCGAGAACGCGATGGTATAACATGAAAAAAAGAGAGAGGGGGGGGGGGGGGGGCAACGAGAGGAGATGAAAAAAAAAGCAGAAGGTTATGTCATCAGGCGCGATATCCTCCGAGAAAAAAAAAGTTAAATCTTTCTCTCGAGAAGCATGTGCGTTGTAATAATTAATCACTGTACGTCTACGTGGATACCGGTGCTCCGAATGAAAATGATGCAATTTCTCAAGTTTCATACAAGCGGGAAAAATGGTGTTCTTTTTTTTTTCATTTTTTTTTTTGAAGATTTAAAAAAACAATGTTTGCACGAATCTTTGGTGCTTTTACATTTTGCACGATGCATTTTGCATTTTGCTTTTACATTTGCACGATGCCACGTTTGCGTATTCTTGATCTTGTTTAGCTTTTTCCGAAAATGCAAATTCTCGTGTCTCTCGGAATTTCATTGCCGCAACATCGAGGTATGTTTTTCGAAAAAGCGACACCGCCAACGAGAGCGATGTTTTTCGTAATCTCGAGACACGTCTTTTGCCGGTCGCGTACGCGATATTCGAGGGTCTCCCGCGTATATACGTGTGAGCAGAGCTTTTGTCAGGGCTCGCACTTTTCGCGTCCACAGATATTGCGCGCAAAAGTTTTATAACGCTTTTCATGTGCGAATTGTGTATGGATTATTTTAGTATGCAGAATGCGCGGCGACTCCAGACGCATAACCCTCGAGTATTATTCTGAAATATGACGCCAAATACCATTCGCCTCCGGTTACACGAGAGAGCGCGTCACGCCAACGAGTTACGAGTTGCATTATATTCGCACGGTGCATGTGTATTAGGGTGTCCGTCGCTCCTCAAGCTGACTTTTCTCACTTTTGGGTATAAAACGTACGTACGACCGAAAAATAATGTTTGAGGCCAAAAAAAAACATTTTCAATGACGACACTTTTTCCATTCGATTATCTCGACATTTTTGCACTCTTGAGAACTTCAATTTCCCTATTCTCGTTTGTCGTTTTGGTTCTACTTGAAAAACTGTGTTGATTCTCCATCGCCCATGGTGCTTTTAGATGGAGACACCTCTAGATCGGTGGCAAAGATTTTTTGCTCAATTTCGAAAAAGTGCTTGTCAACGATTCGACACAGATTCGCCCATGTAAAAAGATCGCGGTCAAAGGAGAATCGGCGAGTTTTGAAGAATACGATACCTTTTGAGTACCATGAGATTTTAGCATTTTTGATATTTCAATTTTATCTTTGACGGTGTGATCCCTTTTTGATCCGAGTTTTACAGTCGTGACGAAAGCTTTTTTTTTCGATTTGGAAGAAAGATTTGTCTCCGATAAAAAAAATCCACGAGGATCGTGGTCGAAGCAGAATCGATGGGTTTAAAAGGTCACGATGACTTTTCCCATTTAATTGACATGAGATTCTTGCACCTTTGACAGTGTCATTTTTCTTTCGCTTCTTAGGCAAGCATCAAGTTCTTACAAAATCGTAGAATTTTAATATTGACGATAAACTTTTTTTTTACTTTCGAGAGAATTGTCGTCATCGATACAAAAAGGAGCCATCTAAGAAAATCACGGTACGAGCAGAATTAAGGGTTTTTAGAAATTTTACGAATTAAATAAATGAAAAATACATCTAAATCTTAAAAGTGAGAAAGCCTCGTGTTGATTAATAAATGGGAAAAGTTGGAGAAGAAATAGAAAAAAGTTACATGGAGCGCTGGCGAAAAAAAGCGAACTTGGGATTCGACGAACACCCTAATGTATGCATATATGTATAAAAATGCATGTGTTTGTATACGACATATAAATATGTTATACTGGTGCACACGCGGTGTGCAGCACGTTTTTCTTTCCGGTCGCGGGTGCAATATTCTGTCAGGAAAAAGACGACATTGCGCATTGTTAATATTATGGCAAAAACGGACTGCTGTAAATATGTTGAGGCAGAGTAATTGCATTTCATTGTTTTTTTTTTTTCAAACTCCGAGATCGAGATTATGACGTTACCCATTACGGAAATACCTTCATGAGGTGGACAAACGAAGCGAACGCCGCTGTTTAAAAAAATAAAGAAAGTTAATTCATCACTGAACGTTACAAACATTGTAAAACAAAAATGCAAATAAATCAAGTACTAGGACGTCGAATTTTAATAAAGTATTGTATATTCCATCTCGGGATATTTTCGTTTTTTCCTGAATCCGATTTTTTTTTGTTACTTCAATCTTTTTTATCCGAAATAAAAGAAAAAAACGGACAAAAATTCACGCACCAAAAATCACAACTTTTCGAGGCGAGAGCTCCGAAACGAAAAATTTCGAGTTTTCGGTTTGGCATTTTATCCTCAATGTGCCATTTGATTGCCAGAAGATTAATGCAACCGATTCGGAGTTTCCTCCTCAGCGAGCGAGAGGTTTTGAAAAATCTGAAAATTACTTATCCTTTCCGCGTGATAAAGCACGCTGGAGGAAACTGAAACATAATGAAAAAAAAGAAAAAAAAACGAGAAGAACGATCCTGCTGATCGTGCCTTAAAAAACTCCACATGCCGATCGGATGTAAAACACACATCGCGCAAACTTTTGCGTTGGAATTAACGGAATATACACTTTGCCCGTATGAAATTTACTTCGATATGTAAATCCTCTGGGGAAACCGAGCGTGTATGAGAATCTAGAACGCAAATCGATCTTGTCGTTTCCCTTCTTTTTTTTCATCCGCATAAACGCATCGCTGGTTAAACAATAAATACTTGTCGAAGTCGGACAATAATTTATTCTCCATTTGCTACGACCTTAATGTATGAGCTTGCTCAACGCAGATTGGTCCACGATTCAATGATTACGGAGTACCATGTCCTCTTTTTCTTTATTTCGTTTCGTTGGGATCTTCTTCGTATTTACGATGCACTTACATCTGTATAGATCTATAACTTTGGTACACGGTTTCATGAATATATATATCAAGAGACGCGGCAGCGTCTCGACACCAAGTAATAAAAAAAAAATTGTTTGTCCTGACGTCAGAGACCTGCCACGGATATTATACAGGAAAATGGTCTCCAGCTGTCAACCAAGAATTTAAATCAAGTATATTTCTCCTAATCGAAAATGTAATGACATTTTACCTATTGAATATGATCTTTTTCTTTCCATTGAGCCTAGTTAGAGCACGATTTGATCTACCGATACGTGCAAACTCATATTATGAGCTGATTTTTTGCTATTAAATTTCAAAAAAATATATACATCACATTCGTCATGTCGCGAATTAGGCAAAACACCGAAAATTTTTTAACCTTTTCGGATGTCAAAGTCTTAACGCTTGAAGAATTTTTTTTTTGTTTATTTTTGTCTCACATGATTGAATTCGGTGGTTTCCTACAAAAAGAAGTGAAATCCACATTTAAAAAGTAAAAAATGTACACCAAGTAATAAAAATAGCAGTTTTCGTCGAAAAGTATTTTTTTCAAATAGTGTGAAAAATAAAAATAACATTTTCCAAAAAAAAAAAAAAATCATACTTGGCGTGCATGGAACCTCTTTTTCTTAACCCGTCGCCCGTCTCTCCTCTGCTTCTTCCGGGTTTTCCGATTCCAACTTTTTTTGGCGGTCTCTCATGCACTTATACTTTTCTCTCCGCTTCGCCCGTCTCTCCTCTGCTATTTCCGGGTTTTCCGATTCCAACTTTTTTTGGCGGTCTCTCAATCGCTTACAAGTTTCTATGTGCTTCGCCCGTCTTTCCTCTGCTTTTTCCGGGTTTTCCGGTTTCAACTTTTTTTTGCAGTCTTTCCAGCGCTTATACATTTCTTTCCAATTTGCCCATCTCTTCTCTGCTTTTTCCGGGTTTTCCGAGAACAACTTTTTTTGGCGGTCTCTCCAGCGCTTACTTTTTTCTCTGCACTTCGCTTGTCTCTCCTCTACTTTTTCCGGGTTTTCCGATTCCAACTTTTTTTGGCGGTCTCTCATGCACTTATGCTTTTCTCTCTGCTTCGCCCGTCTCTCCTCTGCTTTTTCCGGGTTTTCCGATTCCAACTTTTTTTGGCGGTCTCTCTTGCGCTTATCGTTTTCTCTCCACTTTGCCCGTTTCTCCTCTGTTTTTTCCGGGTTTTCCGGTTTCAACTTTTTTTTGCGGACTCTCCAGCGCTTATCTCTTTCTCTCCACTTCGCCAGTCTCTCCTCTGCTTTTTCCAGGTTTTCCGATTCCAACTTTTTCTGGCGGTCTCTCATGCACTTATACTTTTCTCTCTGCTTGGCCCGTCTCTCCTCTGCTTTTTCCGGGTTTTCCGATTCCAACTTTTTTCGGCGGTCTCTCCATCGCTTAGATCTTTCTGCGATCTTAGCCCGTCTCTCCTCTGTTTTTTCCGGGTTTTCCGATTCCAACTTTTTTTGGCGGTCTCTCCAGCGCTTACTTTTTTCTCTGCACTTCGCTTGTCTCTCCTCTGCTTTTTCCGGGTTTTCCGATTCCAACTTTTTTTTGCGGTCTTTCCTAGGCTTATAGGTTTCTGTCCAATTTGCCCGTCTCTCCTCTGCTTTTTCCGGGTTTTCTGATTCTAACTTTTTTTGACGCTGCCTGCAGCACTTAACATTTTCTTTCACCCTCGCCCGTTGCTCCGCTGCTTGGTGCATGGTGGAGTTTTCTTTCTTCACCGGCCTTAGAGACTCTCTGGCTTCGTCCCAATGATTGTCCAATGTTTCGTCCACCTCTTCGATTTCAAGGCCAAATAGAGTCGTTATTGTTGAGTTCCATCCTGTTACGGTGTCTCCGAGTAACAACGGCATCGCTTCGTCCCATTCGATGTCGGATGTCTCGTTCACCCCTTTGTCTATATCGGTGTGGAAACTCTTCTCTATAAGTTCCGTCCACCACGCATCGATATCATCCGCCGATAAAGGATCTCGAGATGGAACGTTGGAGGTCTTAACCTGCCGTGGAACGCGACGCTTTAACGGTCTTTCAGCTTCTTGATGATAAACCTGGGTCGATATTTACATTGATCATCATTACGAATTACCCTCTCGCCACAAACAACGTTTGGATTTTAATTTTCATAAAATTTACCTTCTGTACTGAAACGCACTCTCCCCGACATTCTTTGCTGGTCCTCGTGAATTCCTGCTCTGCCGAACAAACTGACACAATACCGAGGGCAATTAAATAAATAACCACGACAAAATGGTACCGCGTCATATCTACGATCAAGCATCAGAATCGAAGTTGTTTTTAACTGTTTTCGGCCGAAACACGCGTTAGACTTTATTTGAATATCTCCACGAAATATCGAAGGAGGCAAATAAGCCAAGTGTCGTTCAAGACGAAAAGATGACTTTCAACTGCACAGATGTACTCTAGGCTTTGCTATTCATACCTTTATCTTTTTGACTGTTCGATTAAAAAATATATTCTCAATACATGTGGCAACGAGATAAGGAATATACAGGGTGATTCATAGCAACACTGACAGCCAGTAACTACACATTCTCGACGATATACTGAGCATATCTACTTAGCCGTTTTTCAATTTTCAAAATAGTTTTCAAACGGGGAGCAATAGAATTTGGAAGTTTTAAGCCAATCACAGTCGTTGTTTTATACGCGTTCGAAGACCCTTCAGTGCCGGATCAGCAAGGCTCTGATTCTAGACATATGAAGAACCGGCAGAGTTCAGGCAGAAAAGCATTTCGTGAGCGCGAAGGTCGTTTGTTCCAATTGAAAATAGCTGTTCTTTTCGATTAAATGCCGTATCGGCAGCTTGGATTGACGTTTGTTACACGATGACGGATATCGTATCATCATTTATTCATCGTGTAACAAAGGCCGATCCAAGCAGCCGATACGGCATTTAATCGAAAAGAACAGCTATTTTCAATTGGAACAAAAGACCTTTGCGCTCGCTCGCGAAATGCTTTTCTGCCTGAAAATAGCTGTTGCGTTCGATTAAATGACGTTTAAAAGAACGGCTATTTTCAATTGAAACAAAAGACCTTCGTGCTCACGAAATGCTTTTCGGCCTGATCTCTGCCGGTTCTTCATATGTCTAGAATCAGAGCCTTGCTGATCCGGCACTGAGGGGTCTTCGAACGCGTATAAAACAACGACTGTGATTGGCTTAAAACTTCCAAATTCTATTGCTCCCCGTTTAAAAACTATTTTGAAAATTGAAAAACGGCTAAGTAGATATGCTCAGTATATCGTCGAGAATATGTAGTTACTGGGTGTCAGTGTTGCTATGAATCACCCTGTATAAAATAAAAGTATTCATTTCGGACGAGACATAATTTTATGTTTCTATGTGGTCGATAAATTTCGACGATATTTGACAATTTTCGAGTGTTCCATTCATATAATTCTGTATCTATGTAGTCACACGAAAGAAATATGAATTTTTTGTAGAAGCATATTTTTCATTCATTCATCGTCTTACTCACCGAGTTCTCTTTGTACGCGTCGACGTTACGCAACGTCTGGTGGTATTTCAAATAGTCAATTCATAAGGAAAAAAGTTTCTACACAAAGAAACGATAAGAACATGTCTGATCCATGCATAACGTTGAAGAATAATGAAAAATAGATCCACTCGTCGCGTACGAAATTAATTTAAAAGAGCACGTAGTAAAAAATAACATTTTTCCAAAAGTTCGAGCGGTCCTAATTTTTCTCCGTTATGGTATTTCCCCAAAAAAAAAAAAAAAAATCAAACTTGGCGTGCATGATTAAGAATAAGAGTTTCCATGCACGCCAAGTTTGATTTTTTTTTTTTTTTGGAAAATGTTACTTTTATTTTTCACACTATTTGAAAAAAATACTTTTCGACTAAAACTACTACTTTAATTACTTGGTGTACATTTTCTACTTTAAATATAGACACATATATATATGTATGTATGTATGTATGTATGTATGCATGTATATACATATACGTGCATATATGTGCATATGGCAAATACACGTCTCAGGCGTATATTAACCTATCGACATGAATAACGATGTACTTAAGCGAGAAGAAACGTTATAGCTATAGGTGGTGCGGAAAGGAAGTGGAGAAACGGTATCGCATGTGTCGTCAATGCCCGTGTACATGCACATAAATGCGCGTACTTAAGGGACTTGTCTTGCCAATAGTAGAATTTTTTTCACGAAATTTCATGAAATTCGGAGCGTAGGTTCAAAGTGAAAAAAAGAAAGAACATGCAATGATATTTCCGGAAATTTTAAGTTGAAAGATGGAAAAAAATGCAGATTTTCGTCAAAGTCGAACGATGTTCGACGAAATCTAATCACCTTGATGCTTGATCAAGGTGATTAATTTTTACCCACTATTGTAGAGACGAGATTGGCGAGGTTGATATTGTCATAGGAAGATCGTATTTTTTATGCGGACGTAATTTTTGCTTTTCCCGAATGCTCCACGAGGAGTCTCAAAACACTCGCTGTTGCCGAGGGTCCTTAAAGAATCACAGACGTTAACGGATGAAACTGACAAATTCAATGAAGAGAAAAATGTTGCTTTGAGTCGTGCTCCAAAGGGAGAAGAAGAAAAAAGAGAGATGGTTAATGAGAATCTCAGGAGGGGTTGAAAGGCACTGCCGCTTATTTCTCCGGAGAGTCTTCGAGATATTATTAAGCTCGCGTTACCCAAGCGTTCGATAATTAATAAAGTAATGAGCGTGCGGAGTCTCCTGTGTAGAGGTTGGGAAAAAATTAGGGCGAGGGGGGAAGTATAAAAGGGGAGCCCCTCGTGTAACGAACTAGCTTTAATGAACGTTATATACCTTTGGAGCTTCGGATGATTTCATCTCTCGCGCAGCATCTCTGCTTTCGCTCTGCTCCGTTTCTCGGTCTCACCGTTCGAACACGTCCGCACGTTCATATTATAATATGCTTTATCTGCTGGCAATCGCGGTATATAACTATAATATAACAGGAACGGGCAGACCACCATCGTAGGCAGAAATAAGCTCGTAGCTTCGTAATTAAAAGTACACGGTCAGCAGGTTAATGATCACACGGTGGCGGACAGATGTCACGTAAATTTTGCCAAGTCATTGAAACTCGTAATACACAATCAAAGCAATGTTTCAATGGGGGAAAATCAATTCAATTATTTTCACGATTAAATTGACGCGTTTACGAGCGCACGTACTCTTGCTGGAAAAATGCACTCACGAAGTGAAATCCTTTTACGAGATTTGAAAAAAAATTCCTCGAATTAATAAAAAAAAAGCGTACATACGACGATTCTATTTTTCCTGTTTGAGATCCGAAACGAAATAATAATGATAACGATAATAATGTATCATTGCTATTAGATTTATGTAATCACGTTTAATCGTGATAAATTTTGGAACAAAATGAAAAGGAACGTTATCGTGCTTTTACTTATTTTGTTTGCAACAGAATTTTGCACTGAAATTACAAAAAATTGTATGTAACACTTTTTTAGTTAATACCACAAGTACCATACGTGCTACGTAATGCATTTTTTGTATTTCTTTTTTGAATGTTATAAGAACAACATTATCTTCCACGAAATTGTGTTTTCAAAATCAAAAGTTCCCTGGAAAGCTCCTCGACTCCCGAGGATAAATGTGAAAAGTTTGCCTCTTCCACGACGTGCGGTAAAGGGCTTAATCATGCCTCAATATTCGTCCCAACACGCGCTTTCACGTTATTTCTCTTCACATGATTTTTTTCTCCTCTAGTTTTCATTCACTTTTTTTCTCCCCAGCCCGAGGGCAAAGCCTCTGATCTCTTCTCGGGCTGGAAAAACTTTTCTCCCATCAACGTTACTCTGAATATTGAGAGAACGTGAAGATAAAAAGGGTTTTGCTCCCTCCGCCCTTTCCTACACATTTTCTCGGCTAACATTTATTCAGAAATATCAAAATTGTAAAACTCGATGTTAATACCTTAAGGCTAGATGCAAAATGAAATTCCGAGTCGAAATGTATTTTGGTATA
Organism: Heteropelma amictum; assembly: GCA_959613375.1. NCBI lineage: Eukaryota > Metazoa > Arthropoda > Insecta > Hymenoptera > Ichneumonidae > Heteropelma > Heteropelma amictum. The sequence goes on from OY390723.1 coordinate 26,958,836, forward strand.
TTTTTATACGACCAAAACCTGACGAGATATCAGTCGTCAAAGTACGAGCCAATCGGACGCGCGCCTCCCCTACCCCAGCGGGCGAGCGCGCGCGTTCTATTGGTCCAGCTATAGTTATTAATAACTCGACGGGGATTCGTCGAATCGAAAAGTGCTTAAAGACTTTTCGATTCGGAATTTCATCCCCCACGTGGCATTAAATTATCAGCATTCAATCTTTGGACACCCTGTATACTTTCATGCATGTGTGAAAAAAAATTTAGAAAAAAATGTTATTAATGGAAAAATAAATGAATGACCGCGTTTATATATTATGTTTTAACGCACACGAACAAACACGATGTCTCTCGTCTCTCCGCTCTATCACCAAAGGGACTCTGAATTGTTAATTCTGATTATACCTTCATCCCCTACCCAATCTTTTCCCTCGACTCCTACAACTCGTACGTTTTCTCGTACTTATCATCTTCGCATATACCGACCTCTTTCGTACTCAATTCACACCCGAGCTTTAATGTACCCTCATTTACGTCTTGGCTCGCGAGTTATACGTCTCAGACTTTGAAAATGTTAACGTGACTTCTAGCCAAGTTGTTGCTGGCTCTGCTCTCTCTTGCCACACGTCCATACTCCCTCGTAGCAGTCTAATCTACGTGCCGGAGATTCTCTTTGCGTTGCCGCATAAAATTTCTCACATGCTTACACGCGTATGCGGAACACACGGAATACTGCATTTTCGAGAAAAAAAAGCAATATATTCTTGAAAAATTAGCAATCACAGCGACATTTATCCCGCAAACAGAGCAAAACACACGGGTATTTGCGGAGATCGAAAGTATTCAAATTCGTGCAATTATCGATGAAATAAAAATGTTCCAATCGATCGATATAATTTCGAATGGAATTTCATCCGAGAGATTCGATAGATTTTTGATAGATTCGATAGATTTTTGAAAATACTCGAGTAGAAAATACTCGAGTAGTAAATGCATTTATTGTAAATACCCTTTGGTGACCTAAAATCGATCCTGTGCTGGAGGTTTTATGGATTTTTTTGTTTCTTCGAGTGAAAACGTAATTGCAGGAAAACGACGTTTTTGTGAAGGAGAGAGCGAAAAAATGTGTAAAAACCTTCGGTTATAAAACGTTTCACGACGAGATACCTCGAGGTTATCTCTTGGCCTGCTTCTCAAACGCGTTTAATCAACACAGACTCGTGAATTAACAATTTCCCCCATCCCTGGACCATCCAACGTTTGTATCTTCTCGCGTGAATCAACGTGTTTTATTGCGACCTGTAAAAAAGCGTTCAAAGCATTAAAGAAAAAAAGCGAGATAAACGCATGTTTTTAAGTTCTGTACACAAAAATTTGAACACCCGTGTAGTTATTTTATTTTCGTACGATTCGCATTGCGCTTATCGTTTAATAAAAATAATACTATTATATTTATATTGAATGAATAACGTGAAAGATTTTCTATTTTTTTCTTGTCTTTTTCATTGATAATAAAAAATGATGATTCAAAGAGACTGAAGGAAGCACGTTTCCGTAGCAACGCGAACGGAAACATGAAAACAATGTTAAAATGACGCGAAGAATTTTTCAAACAAACTGAAAGTAACAAGAATAAAATCATTCACCCAACATTTGACTTTGATGTAAAAAAAAAACATCGTGGGATATGATTTTTTACATTTTCACAATGATTTCACATTTACCGATAACTAGATATAAGAAATCCAAGATAACAAACTTATTCAGAAAATTCAGTCATTTTCTTCACATTGCTGCAAAGCCGCTTTTTTCAGCTTTTTTTATCTATCATTTTATTTATCTCTTCAAACCATTTTCGTCCATAATTTTTATGCTGATTGCTGTATTGTACTGTATTGAATCGACAGATATTATTACAACGTTACGTAAATACGTAAATACATACGAGACGAGCTGATAAAGTGAAAGCGTGTTGGTCGGAGGGACTTAACGTATTTTAAAATAACGATAATACTGGATAAATGAATTATTGTGATAAAAGCAACGTTCCATATCAGTGTAGTCGTGGGAATCTGTAAAAAAAAAATAACATTGGAATTTATCGGCGAGAATATAATTAACGATGCTTTTGATGCAGTAAATGCACACAAACAAGGCTGTGTGCAAATAGACAGAATTTTTCAATTCTCAATGTATCATTGGACGTATTTGCTTTTTGGTTGCAGTAACGGCGAATCATCCGCCACAAAGGCCATGGATACCATTAACCAGGCCAAACAGGACAAGACCCACGTGTGAGTACAGTTTTGTTGCCATAGTACAAACAAATTTGTATGTTTGATCATCTTTTAAACGCCCGTAGTGAAATTTGATAAATGCCCAAACGCGGGAAAATCCCTCCGCGCTCGATAATTCAATCGGTCTGTGGAAAATATTGGATAAAAAACATTCTCCAAATTTACGATTTTTTCGATTAAATTGATTCATCACCGATCGCCGGATATTCCGGGGGGATTGAAATACCATTGAGAAAAATCGTATAATTATCCACCAAGCGATCGTGCAATTTGAAGAATCCACGAAATCAGGAAAATTCCTCCGCATTCGATGTTGCGATACGATATTTTCGTTCGAATATTTCATTGCTAATTATCAATTACAATGCTGCGATAATATCGACAATGATAAAATGATGATTTTTTAAACGCTCCGAGCGATTTGCGAATGAAAGAGAATTCCTTCGTGTATGAATATATTACAAACTCCAACGAGTACGAGATATTTTCGTTTAATTATTTCTTCACTGATTATCGAGTACCAAGACTACAATGATTTTGGCAAAAATAATATTTCGTCGTCATTAAAAAAAATCCCATAAATTCCAACGAGGTTCTGCAAACATTATTGACTCTTTTGCATGACATTACCGCAATGAATTCGAAAATGCAAAGTAAGTTCACAAACAAGTAGTGTAATTGCTCGAATAGAGATTTATTGAAAAACTATGAAAAATTGAAAATGATTTTTGTAACACTTTGACAGCATCAAAGACCTTCTACTTATTTATTTATTTTATTTGTACCTTGATGTTTTCGCCCTTCCGAAATTATCATACGATCCAAAGCCTTTGTCAAAATTTAATACCGATGATAATTCTTCTCGCTCTGTTTTGCAAACGCCTCGTTCGGTTCACATGCAATTATTATTTTTTTCTAAAAATACCTGCCTAGAGGGCAAATACCAAACAATTTTTTCGCCCACAGCTCGCTTCTCAAAAGACACAAATAAATGGGGTAAAAAAATCATACTCGAAAAGTATCTTACGTCATAATAATCGGGCCCGTCCCAGGTGCTGGAAAAACCCTTTCGAATTTATTCGTATTATTATTGATGAAGTCATTTGTTTAAAACGTACGAGGCTTCGGGATCATCGTTTGAAAATTACCGTTACTAACGTTGCATTACGAATAGAAATGGCGTAACGAAATTTAATTGCCTCTTGGGTAATCTCCCTCTCATAAAACAGCATCGTATACGAGAATCGTTTTTCCTTTTCTCTCTTGACTCATCGTTTCCATACACGCGACGTCAGCAACGTTCGCACTCTCGGAGCTACCGTAATAACAACATTGATAATTTTAACGATAATAATAATAATAATAATAATGATAATAATAATAATAATGGTCAAACGCTCTAATTGATAAACTGGAGGATAAACCCCAGGCGTAACTGATTAAGAATATATCGTTTTCGATGTCGAATCATCCGTGTGTGTGCTGCTCACTGTGATGCTGCGAGCACGTATTTTTCCTGTCACCAGGTGATTAAGTACCGCAATAAATATACGGCGAGGGCATTTACAAAAAACTAAAATAATTGATTGAAAAAAAATGATAAAAAAAAAGAACGACAACAACAACGATCCTGTAGATAACTCGAACGATATTTTTCTCGAGAGAAACAACAGGAATTTGATGCGAAAAAATTGTTGAACGTCGATGCCATCCAATCGATATTTACCATTTATTTTTTCCTACTGTGTATGAATTTTTCGGTTGGAAAAAAATCTCTCGATTCGCGAATTCACTTCTCAATTTCGTACATTTGTTTATATAATTATGTAAGAAAAATTATTACGCAAAAAAGTGCACGAGGCGTCCTAAAACTCGATGTTGAATTCGATGTTTCGAAAAATTGTGTTACAGCTGCAAAAATGATTGATCGATCTGGAAGAAATTTTCGAGGTGTGACTCACTATGACCTTGTTGGCCGGAGATAGCTTTAGTACTGTGAAAAAATCAAAAATTAAAAATTAAGTAGACTTTTTAATCAAAATTTTATGTAATAAAAACACTCGCACTCGAAAGTTGTGATAAAATAATGTCGTTTTTAAGAATAATGCGATATTTATCGCGTTTGAAAAAATGCAGGACCCCCCCCCCCCCCCTCTAACCGTCGAAGTTTGAGCCAATCGGATGCGCGCCCTCCCTCCTGCCGCGGCGGCGCGCGAGCGCACGCGTCCCATTGGCTCAACTGTATCAATTAATAACTAAACGAGTATTCGTCGGATCGAAAAGTGCTTGAGGACTTTTCGACGTAGAATTTTATCTCCGATGTAGCCTTAAATTGATCAGCATCGACTTTTGGGACACCCCGTATATTATTTATTTGACAAAATAACGCCAATGCCAGGGGTATCGTAAAAGCATTCGGAATTCCTTGCGTCTTGAAGAAATAAAAGAAATTTTCGCACGGAGAAGCATCACGAAGTAACACAAGAGGTATTACAGCATACTGAAAACCTCGATAATTCATTTTGACGTCCCTTTGCTTGGCACGCTGCTGTGTACTCAGCGTTCAACGATGAATGCTACCCGTCTCTTAGTTCGGCTTCCGGCATAAATGAAGTTTTACTCAAATGAATATAAACTCCTCGTGCAGCCTGCGAAGCGAGATTCTTCGTCAACAGCTGTTAGTCGATTAACAAAATGTGGGCAAAGAGAATCGAGAACCTGAGAAACGGAGAACTCCGGAGGAACGGAAAAATTTTCATTCATCTCTCCTTAAACAAGTGCAAAGTACCAAAAGTATGCCCGCGGAATTTGCAAGCGAGTCGCTAAACTCGAAAAGAATATCAAACAAACTCCAAAACTTGTTTAATCAATTAAGGATAAATCATATTTTCATGCCATATTAACAATGAATTACAGAATATTGAATTTGAATGATATTCGAAAAAAACGCTATTATTAATACGTCACTCGCACTCTGAAGATTTTATTGCCTCCGAGTAATGCACCTGCGTCGTAAAGATATTAATATTTGGTACTCAACGCCAGGTTAACGACTGTGTACACCGTGAGACCTCCATTTTCACGCGCGTAGAAAACGAACGAGTGACAAGCGAAATTCTCAATTGTGCAGAAATGGAATAGAAACGATAAATCATATTCCATTATGCTTCTCTACCCTATTCATTATTTATAAAGCAATATCCCCATTATATCAGCAGAGAAGGAGAACTCTTCACTTTAATAAATAGTCGCATATAAGATTTATGAAATGACCAGCCCGGCTTTAAAATCGTTCCCGATTTTTTTCAGTGCCCAAAGAGGCCGTCACAATAATAACATATTTCGAAATAAAATTGGCGATATCTTTTGTTCGCGAGATGGAATTTTTTGAACCCCCCAAAAAGTGCAATTAAAAATACAGAGGCGATAACTTTTGAATTATCAATGATAGATTGTAGCCAATAAAATCGTTACTTCCAATTACGAAAAATCGATATAAATCGATGTAAATCTTTTGAAAAATTCTTTTTAGTCACGAGACGAATATTACGAAATAAATCGAATATTACTGTTCTGATGGTTTTTCAAAATTTCGTATGAAATATTCGCACAAATAATTTTATCGTGAAATGCACATGAACATTGGGAAAATCCATCAAACTTCATGATTACCTCAGTTGAAGCTTAAAGCTTCCTTTATCTATTTGCATCTGTATCTGTCAAATGTGTGTTGGCTTTTATTCGTAGCAGAGGTGGCTTTTACCAAAACTCGCGATTTATGACGCGATAAACCGCCTCGCGATTTCGATATCGCACGCCTATATACGAATTTATCACGTTTGCATATACCCACGAGCAAAATTCGTTTATTTATCGTACGAAAGAGCCTCGACCGAATTTCGCATTTTCCATACGCGTTTAAGGCGAGCACAGTTTGTCTAGATCGCAAAAAATTCGCCCCCAAAATGGCAAAATGCTTCTAGTAAATTTTACTTTATTTTATCCCAAAAAGATCGAACAAAGAGGCACAATCCCGAGAGAAATGAAATAGAATATGAATTTCCACCACTTGGCGATAGAACGAAAATTAACGAACGACAAGCGCATAAAAAAAGTTATTAACAATCTGTCGAACCAAACTCATTCGTTTTTCCAAACACCCGTGAATTTTTTCCGAATCTTTTCATCGTTTTGGAATTTTTTTTTAAACTTGAAAAATCGTGTACGAATGTCGAAAAAAGTACGATATTTATTTAAATTTACGCGGAGGAAATTTCGTTCGACAGCGTTAGACTTTGTTGAAAAAATTCGAGAAACAAAATGGTCCGCGTGAATAAGAGAAAAATTGCAACTGCAAAATGTTCGATTCTCCCCCAGCGTTTAATCTCTTTTTATCTCATTTTTTCCAGCATCTCTTTCTTTTATCTTCATAAACTGTAATTTTTTATTTTCATGTCGCTTTTCGCGGTTATCCAGCTGCGATAATACAAAACTGGTTTCGCGTTTTTTTCGTTTCATCGAGGCAGATCGTGGGTTCCGCTAAACTTATTATATAACGCGTGCATACGATCGTGTACCATGCGTAAATACATACAAAAGTATACGCATGTGTATTATACTTGACTGAAAAGTCGACCTCAGTCGCAGCCACTTTATCAGCTAGATACATATTTCTTGCGTACACAGCACCATGGAGAACTTCGACTTATGAATGAATGAGAAAATACCTCATGCCGCGAGTGCGTGAGCGTCTCGTGATTGTGTCTCTGCCGTACGTATACGAAGGTACAGGCTGTCCCAAAACTCGATGTTAATAATTTGCAACGAAATTCAGGACAAATTTCCGAGGCGGAATGTCTTTTAGTATTTTTTTATACGACCAAAACCTAACGAGTTATTAATCGTTGAAGATCAAGCCAATCGGACGCGCGTCCTCTCCCTTCTCCGGCGGGTGCTGCGCGAGCGCACGCGTCCTATTGGTCCAACTCTAATGATTGATAACTCAACGGGGGTTCGTCGAATCGAAAAGCGCTCAAAGACTTTTCGACTAGCAACTTCATTCCCAGTGCAGCGATGAATTGTCAGCAGACAATTTTTTGGGACCCTATTTATGCGTATTAGGGCGGTCGTCCGTTATTGAGGTATTTTGGAATTTTCGTGTTTCCCTGGTCTTAAAAGCTTTTGAATTGATGAAAAATAATCCCTTGAAAGCTTTGAACTTTGTCTCCCCACTGTATGATAATCCAGCTTGCCATCAAAGTTTCTTATGGGATATTAGCACAAAACAAAACTTTTGGTAAATATGCCAATGATCATAGAATCACGCATAAAATTCGTAAATGCCAATTTATATAACATTAACATATTTTCTAGAACAAAATACAAAAGTTAAAAATTCTAGTTTGATAATATGGATACACGAGTCAGGTACAGATATATTTATTGACTTTCAGTAAACGATAAAATTTTAATTGCCCGATTTATATATTTTTTTTAAACATAATCAATTTCGTGTTTAATTTAATACTTTCATTCACATTCATTATATGATGTTTAATTATACATTGAAAAATTATCATGTAAATTGGTCGAAAGAAAAAACAATGCAAACAATTCCCTCGTTCGCATATATTACGTGAATCCTCAACGAATAAAAATCGAATGTAAAAAAAAGGAAAGAAGAACGAGATCAATCGACTGGAGTGTATATATCACGGGCATATAAATTTATATGTGTATTCTTCTCACTCATCCATCGCGTATATTTCTTCGCGGCGGAATGCTCTTCTCGTGACTTTACTACCCTCTTACTCCACCCACCGTCTCTCTTTGCTGAGCCCCGCAAAGTTGGAATCTTCGCGACTATCCGCATATATATCGTAAAACGATGATGGAGCACGTACAAGAGTCGAGATCGATTTTTCCACAATTCCAAGTCATATCGCAACATTTTTATACATATAGAACGTACATTAAGGCACATTCGTTCTTTTTCAGTCTCCTTCTCTCTCTCCTGCCGATCCATCGAATAGCGAAAAAAAATAAAATGAAATACCGTACAATATACTCGTCGGTGTGTGCTCGAGAAGTTATATGAGACAAAAAAAAATCAAATAAAACGGCAAAGTGCTAAACAATGTACAAGGTGTCCCAGAATTCGATGTCGATCATGTAAAAATTACGTTCGTGACGAAATTTCATGACGAAAAGTATTTCGTCACTTTTTTATACGCCGAAATCCCGACGAGTTCTCAATCGTCAAAGATTGAGCCAACCGGGCGCGAGCTCTCCCCCCTCTGGCTGGGACCGCGCGAGACTTCACGCGTCTCGTTCGCACGAATTTCGTCGATCGATAACTCAGCAGCGATTCGTCGGATCGAAAAGTGGCTGAGGACTTTCCGACTTGAAATATCATCCCCTATTCCATCCCAATTACATCGATATTCAATTCTGAGACACCCTGTATATCCACCACGCTCGGTCTACACTTGTTTCTCGTTCATTTCAATTTTTCGCGTACCGTAAAACGCTTCTATGGGTTCACTCGACACGCGTGAAATACAAAAAAAAAAGGCTTTACACACGCACACAAATATAGGCACAGTAAAAGATCTCTGCGAATTCATCGACTCTCGATATTCGCTCCCGTTCGAACAACTCACCATTGCGTCGTATCGAATCGTCGAGGGCTCCCCAGAATCGCACAAACTCTCGTGTACACAAAAAAAAACTGGTAGAGACGCATCGAAGAGATCCAAAGTCAAATGAAACACGAATGAGAACAATGACAGTCGATGTATGAATCGGACAAAAAATTCCGAATAGACAAAAAATGATTATCTCGGAAGAACGAAAAGTTTGCGACGACGACGACTGTGGGCTGGACCAAACAGGATCGGAGAGTAAAATAAAAATACGTATTATTCATAATTTCGTTTTTAATACGAACAAACGTCACTTCTTTTGACTCCAATATTTTCAGCGAACAATTGTGCAGATTTTAATAATAAATTAAGTCGAAAAAGATGAGACAAATGGTGTTGCATCCCGAATGACGGACATTAACCGTAAATCCTTGCTCCTTTTTTAAACACCTTTCGTAGTTCGTCATTTTATCAGCATTTAATCGTTTCTTTGTTGCCACGAAACCTCGTATATAAAATGTATTTTTCTTCTCCACCCTTGTTCTCCGTTGGTCGATATCCAGCAAGGAGAGATGAACGTTCATGAGCCTCACAGGGCACAACCTGCCATCATGTATTTCTCCGCGGTAAACACTTTGCTAAAGGGGGTTGAAGTGATTAACAGGCCAAGTGGGTGCTCTCCGAGTCACACAGGATGTATATGCATGTATATGCATGCAGCATAATACGTATTCCGAGTGCAGAACGAGAGATTGTCGAGAGCGAGACCAGGGTCGCGTTCTCATTGTACGTCTCTGACTGCTCTTTCCCTCTCTCCCTCTCTGGACCATCCCTTCGAACAGAGGGATGTTCAGCGCGACCTTCCGGTTGAACCCTTACCACCCGGAGTTTTAGCATCCCTCAACCCCCTTTTTCCTCCCCTCATCTGTCTCTCTCACGTCTGTACACCTGCACGAGTGCAACACCTAAAACGAGACATTTTTTATCATCTTTATTCTCCATCTTCATCTCTGAAAATTCCCCAGAACACACGCAAACGTTCGCTTCGCACTATTCTTACGACAGATCCGCGCAGTTGCGTCTCTTTCCGTCTAGAGACATTTTTTTCTCCATCTGACCTTTTCTTTTTGTGGCAACATTTCGGAGATTCATAAAAACGATTAAATAGACGTCAAACGTTATTTCGTAGGAAAAGCATGAATCTTCGAAGGAATAATCTAATGCTGAATAAACGTAAAGAGTTTTTGCAGTAAAAATTCTGAAATTTTGAAAATTCGGTCGCATGACCTTGAATCTCTCGCTCTCCCTCTTTTTTTTCATCCAAGAAAATCAGTGTTCTTCTCAACCTCACTTCGTTCCTGTTGCTTCGGAAGTTTAAACATTTATGAAATCGATCAAAAACACATCTCGCAATATTTCGTCAAGAAAATATGGATATTTTGTGACGTGCCGCTGAATAAATGTGCAAAGTTTTTGAGGATAAATTCTGCACATCATTTTATCGATATTTCGAAGTCGATATACCATGAACAATTTTTAATTTTTTTTGAATATTTGACACGTGACATAAAAGTGTCATGACACAAAGGTACGACGATCTTTTTTGCCCCTGTACGTGTCAGTCTTACAGCGAGAATTGTTTTTTCTTGTCAACATCTGAAAACCGAGGTAGAAGGAGTTTGAAAAAAAAAAAAAAATCACGATACGAATCTGCTATACCGAATGTATCTTTATTCTTTCGCGAAAAAGCAGTACACGTTGTAGTATTTTTCTTTCGCAACAACCAATATCCACTAATGTCATCTCGAGTGTTAATTTCCTCTCCGTTCGAGGAGATTCGTTACCGGGTGAAGGAAAAACCCTCGTATCCGTTGCTGAACGTTGAAGAAGGAAAAAAACTTTACTCTGCGCCCCGCGAAACACCAGGTAAAATGAAGGAAGAAAACGGAGCGCGGAGTTCTCGATCTTATTAGCTCCGAAGTAGTTTCTTTTCACCCTTTTTTTCGCAAGATCCGACTGCCTGCGGAGTAAAGAAGATGAGAAGTTATGTTTTTTTTTTTTCACTGCGATCGATTAGCGTTTGAGGTCGAATGAAATTCACCAAAGTGCTTTTGTGCATTTAGCTGAACGTTCGTTATAACGTCAGTATCTGTTATCACAGGAAAAAGAACGTTTAAAAGGCACTTCGTTAAATCGAAGATTTAACGGTATATTAATTGAATTTACACAATATCAATCCCATTGTACCACGATGGTTTGAAAAAAAGCAATTTTTATTTTCGTCATTTTGAAAAACGTGCAAACTTTCCGTTTTCTTGTCATTAACGATTCGGAAGATTGGGCCACTTCGAAATTTCGAAATGTCATTTTTTCCGCACCGTAAAACGTGGCTTGAAGTGTTAATTCAGCATTAGGTGGTAAATGGGCCAAGTATTTCTCTTTTTTTTTACCAATGTACACAACACTGTAGAGAATGCGGGTAGTATCGCGTTTCGCAGCTTTCTCTCTCGCGACGTTCGCTGTTAAAAATTGCAGGTCGCGCGCATTATTCATGATAATATATTATTCGTTTATTTGTTTATTTATTTATTTATTACAACCAAATAACAAACGCCAGTTCCAAATGGAGCTCCACACTCGCGGTCTTCTTTATCTTAACGTACATGCGAATATGCAGCACCTTCATCTTTTTTTTCTTGATACTCTTGATAATGCATTTCGTAAAACTTCTCCCCCTCTCTCTCTCTCTCTCTCTTATTCTTATCCATCTTATCATTATACACTATTGCACTATACGCTATCGCGTTGATAGACAAATTTAATGCATTAGCGAAAAGCTGCATGCAATTCTATCTTACACGTACAATAAAATACACAGTACATTACGTTTGTTCACGGCTTCCTGGTATCCCACAAAGATTCGAGTTTCGCGAGGCCTCCAGCATCCACCGTTCCACGGTCCAATACGAGCCTCTGTACCCCGCGGTTGTGTTAGAAACAAAAAAAAATCGTTATAGCAACGTCAAAAAAGCCGCCAGTGAGAACTTCGACATTTTGGAGCATGCAAAAAATTCGTGTGCTCCATGATCACAAAAAACTCAGCTTCCCTTTCGTTAGATCGAAATTCACGTTTTATTTCGTTTTCCTTTTCGATGCGCATTTTTAGCCGCAAAATCTAATGTTTCCTGGCGAACGTCGTATATTTTTTTTTTGGCATCAAAAAGTTTGCTAAATCCTGTTGAAAACCACCCCCGAACGGTCCGGTAATCTTCACCGAAATGAGGCGAATATAATGGGGGTGGTGGGGGTGAGAATTTTCAACATGCGTGCATTTATGTGTAGATCCGTAGTTGGACGTTGCAATTGCAATTAAGCTAATGCACGAAGGGATATACGAAGGGATATATAGCCTCGTGTCAGTCATCGTCAAAATAGCCAAGGGGGTTATTAGGTACGGGTACTGCAAACCGGATGGCAGAAATGACAGATCAAGGCTCCAGGGCATCCGCACAAGATCACGTACTCATCCTATGAATTTGCCACCGCGTCTTCGACCGACGATCGTATATAAATATATGGGGTATTCCACGCTAAAACGCCAAGCGAAAAATCTTCACCATTTTTGTTTCGGTGTGATAAAGTTCGTAATGATTTTTTCCGCGGTAGCACTCCCTCGGAGTTACACTGGCGATTTTTTTCAGATTTTTTATCCGAGCCATCGTCAAACCGCGATGTTTTTCTCACGTTTATAATTACGCGATGGAGATTTTTTTTTTGAAAAAATTCACAAAAGGTACCAGGAACCCTCTGAAATTTTCATAGGGGAGAATAATGAAAAAGACCGCTCGGCTCCGTTTGTTGACTCGATCGATTTTTTAAATTCACTTTTGACACTTTTTCATAACAGAATATTTAGTAACAGAATCGATATAAATTGATTAGCTGAAAAATCATAGAAAGCAAAAAAGCTTACCGCGTGAGCTGCTTCTGAATTTTCTTCAAAAAAGTTCACGACGCCGGCATTTTCGACGTGACAAGGTTCGCGATTTCGAAAATTGTTGGGAAAAAAAAAAATCGTGAAAGGTTTTCCCTAGTTGGCGTGGAATGCCCCATGTATCATCCGCCCTCGTCCCTTCTCTCGAATCTGTAAGATCCTTTGGCTGAATCTCGCGAGTGTATCCATCTTGCAATTGATTATCCAAGAGAGATCATCAAAGACGTCTTATTTTCTCTCGGGCGATGCAACAATTAAGCCTCGATGGAGAATCGAGCGACGAAGGAAGCAAAAATAGTTCATCGATGTTAAAATCAGATAAAATCAGACATTTTCCAAAATTATTAAAGCGACTATCGGTGGGTCGTAGAATATCACATTCATCAATCCGAGGAAGGAAAAATGGTGGTTTCAGCAGTCGTCAGATTTTTGAATCCTCTTTGGTGCTCCTATCAGGAAATCCTGTATAATTTTCAGTTTCTCGCGAGTTCATTAGCACCTGCTTCACGCTATTGAATTATAATTGATAAAGCCGCTGCGATAACCGCAATATGTTTGTTCATTAAGGGGGTAGTATCATGCACCAAGTATCTCTCTCTCTCTCTCTCTCTCTCTGTCTCTCTTTATATCTCGCTGAATCTGCACTCTACCGCGACCATGACATTATTTACAGCCCGTTTGAACCGAGTTACGAAATAACTTTACCAAACTCCCATGGTGCCCACGAGTGTGGGGAATCCCCAGTGCGTCGCCCATCGAGTCGTCGACGCTCTCTCGCCTTTTCCTATAATAGAACCCACTGATTTACTGCGATCTCTGTGCACACATTGCACCAGAGCCATCTATCGTTTTTTTTTTTTCGAAAACGCACGAGGGACCCATTTCCGCTTGAAATTACACCGACTAGATGTGCATGTATCAGGACGTATTTTCTACAAAAAAAAGGCATCAGAAATTCAAAAAAACGGTAGTCCTTGAACTATTTTGAATGTCTTTTATCGTGTGAAACGTCACGTTTCACACGATAAAAATTCGCAATTCGAAAATGAGTCGAAAAAAAATCAATGTGCAATATTATGATTCGAGGACGACATTTTACAAATATCATTCACGAAGAACATGTTTTTTCTATTTCCTGTTTTTATTTTGATAATTGAAAAAAAAATTAATCCTCACATTTCAGTCTTGTATAGGATGCCTTGGGATTATTCCGCAGCCGATTTTCAAAAATAATAATCATATCTCGTAGTCCCGATGATATTACGAGAAACATTTCGTGATTGGACTTTTGCAAAATCGTGATATCGAAACAAACGATATGATGCCGAAGATCTATAGAGGATGGAACGGAAAATAGATTGCATAATGCACTCGACCAGATTTTTCTTCGATTCCTAAACTCAATCTTCTCGTCTGCACTTTTCAACGAAAATAAGTGAACCGTATAATGATACATCTCTCCTAATTTATATACCGAACAGACGAAAGGAGTTGAGAGATATCGTTTCCGATATTTATTTTTCCTCATAGCTGTCAAACGCCCTCAGATTCCCGTCGCTCCCTCTCGCCATCGCTCACCTTTTCCCACGAGCAATTTCTCTTCCCGTACGAAAAGTATATCTTCGGAATAATATTTTCCAACATTGGAAAATCATCTTCGTAAATTCGCTCTTAGCCCCGATCGGAATCATGTCTTACGGTACGAGAGAAAATAAATCGCGTTGTCGCGTAAATCGACATATGCATGTCGAGAAAAAACAAACGAAAAACGTTGTGATATTTGATGAAAAAGAAAATTCAGGTGTTTTTTTTTAATGATTTTTGAGACAATGTAATTAAAAACGATAAAGCGACGTTCTCATGAGGTTGTGAGAAGGTTAGCTGGGAAACGGGCTTGCTCTTACGACAAGATCGTATTATAAGGCTTTCTATCTCCTTCGAAGCGGGTGTTTAATAATTCATATTCAAAATCTCTATATCGAGATTGTATGCGTGTATACTCGCGGCTAACGTAAGTTGGAGAACTCAGCGCGCATTATAAGTCACTTGTGCTCGAATTTCGTCGAGCGAGCTCAAAGTGTGAATTCACAGAGACAAATTCGCACTTATGGACGTGTACAAGTATACAGGATGCCTCAAAACTCAATTTTAATCATTTGTAGCTAAATTGCGATGAAATTCCGAGTCAAAGTGCCTTTTAGTATTTTTCTGTGCGACCAAAACTTGACGAGTTATTAACTGTCAAAGTTTGGGCCAATGGGCCGCGCGCCCTCCCTTCTCCTACGGGCACTGGGCGTGCCTGCGCGTCCTATTCGTCCAACTATGTCGATTGATAACTCGCTGGGGAATCATCGGATCGAGAGGTGCTCAAAGACTTTTCGTCTTGGAATTTCATATTCTACTTGGCATTAAATTATCAACATACAGCTTGGGGACACCCTGTATATTTACACGCCTCTGGAAGTATGCACGTGTGCTTATATACGCGGGCGTCTGAGAAGCTTTACAGTTCAGGCATATACATAGAATCTAATGCACCAAGACAAACTTTATGCTGATTCTCTTGATTCCGAATGTGAAAAGCCAACCGCCTGTGCAGCATCACATTAGACGCGATATTAAAGATCTTTTCGTCACTCAATTATCGCCACAAAAATCTTTGTACACTCTGCGAAAAAAATGTGTATGACAGCCATTTGTCAATTAAAAATTCGTCATTCTCTGGGACGCCTAAGACCGCTCTGGATTCACCACCCCAACCGGAATACACCGCGAATTAGTCGTACTTGTGGCGATCATACGGAAATCTAAAGGAATCATCCGTACAGATCGAAAAGTTGTTAAGAAAATGTTTAAGAAAAAAAGGTTACATTTTCGGAAATCTTTGATGCTGCTATGGACGTGACGTGCATCGCCCCCTATAGTCTCAAACGAACTTACCTACGTGCCAAAACGGAGCATCCAAACCCAGCGAGAAGTCCAAGAGTTTAGCACCGGCTGACTCGCTCCATTGCCTGCTCGCAGCTCAGGAATCTCGCCTTATTTTCGTTATATAACAGATATCCCAAAGGAGGTTCGAGACTCGGAATGACCAAAGATATATACATCAGGCTCTGCAACCAAGGATGCACGCCCGTTATATTCCCAAATGCAATTGCCGTTGGCTAACCTACCGCAAAAGCGGCGCTCTTCAACTACCCCCAAAACGATCTTCGGAAGCAGAGACTAACGGCACCGAGTCGCTGTGTACATAACCGTTGTACATAAAGTCTTCCACGAGTATATTATATACATACACGAAATACCTCGTACAACTCGCGATGCTCTCTCATTGGGCGACTTATCGCTCGCAGGGTTTCCCAAAGTACGTTTCGCCGCGCGAGAGTACCAAAGATCACTCGTCTGTGATCATAATTGGAGATGAGGGGTGCGGCAATGGTACAGCACGTACGGAGATTAAAGAAGGGTAGAATAGCCAGACTCTCCTCCGGGAGAATGAAATGCCGTTCGGTACCATCACCAGCAAATTGCCAAACAACTTGAGAAGTGTCGTTGTCCCGGTAATTCCAAAGGACCAGGAAGTGCACATGTAGAAAGAAACCCCGGTGAGGGGAGAGCATTGAGGAAGAAGCTTGGAAAGATCAACGATCGTCGTTGGTCGTTAACTGACTGCATAAAAGAGATATACGATCTTGTTTCTTGGCCGGAAGAACTGACGCCTTTCGTTGAGATAAAATGATTATCAACCCCGCGGATCGAAACGCCGATTACGTTGTACGATCTCGCCGACGGCAATTTCGCGTTTACAATGTCAATTCCTCCGGTAGGTTTTTTCATTGAGCGAAGGCTTCTTTCAGCATATTCCGCAGGTAATATGCCGAAAAAAATGGCATCCAATGTGAATTTTCAGCTGACTAAAAGATCGAAAGAACAAGCCACTCATTGTCCCTCTATTTTCTTCGCGTACGGGGTGAAATCATTCCATTCGAACACTTGAGTGAATTATTCTGGCAAAAAATTCCGTCATTACACCAGTTTGGATGAAATTCCAAGTTGAGAGATCTTTAAGCGCCTTTTGGTCCGATGAGTACCCGTTGAGTTATCTATTGATGTGGCTGGACCCGTAAAAAACGTTGGAGATGCCGGAGGGCGCGCGGCCGATTGGCTCAAACTTTGGCAATTAATAATTCATCAGGATTTGCTCGCATAAAACGTTACTAAAATACATTACGACCCGCATTTCATACCGGATGTAGATCAACATCGAGCTCCGGACCACTCTGTATATTCTCCCAGCGTGAGTCGATCGACTCGAAGTGCAATATGATGTGCACATTTTTAATACCCTCGTTTCATCCGTTTGGAATTCGCCAGGGCTCGTTCCATTAAATTCTTGTCTCAAGAATGAAATCTTCGCGATAAGATCCTACTCAATTTGTCCGGGAACGACATAACCCGGGTGGCGTCATCCGGGTGGTGAAAAACGCCCGAAAAAGCGTGCACCAATCGTCCTAACCTACAAAACCTTTTAACACCATCATGGAGTCCCACCATGGAAGATATCGTTTGGTACTCGATCCAGCAAAGTATCTCATTGTTGCAGCGTTAACCCCGCCTCGACCACCGCATAAGAAGAGCCTAACAGGACATCGTTCCTTGTTGTTTTCTTCGTGATTTCAGGTATATTTACAGTCATGTGCTACAACGTACTTTGCGACAAGTACGCGACGAGACAGATGTACGGTTACTGTCCAAGCTGGGCGCTCGACTGGGAATATCGGAAAAAAGGCATTCTCGACGAGATACGCCATTACGCGGCTGATCTTATCAGCCTTCAGGAAGTCGAGACTGATCAATTCTACAAATTCTTCCTGCCGGAGCTAAAGCAGGACGGTTATGACGGGATATTCTCACCAAAGTCCCGGGCGAAGACGATGGCTGAGAACGATCGCAAGTACGTCGACGGATGCGCCATTTTCTACAGAACAGCCAAGTAAGTGAACTCTAGCGAGCATTCTCCGTACCCTGCTTTCTCCTTGGCTGCCATATCCTCTCTCTTTTTTATTTTATTTATTTCAAATGGTTTTTCTTTGTCGTCGTTCTCCTTCTCTCTTTCTTTTTCCATTCCTCGCGATAACGTACGACGAGGCACATCGTCGCACTGTGTGTGTGTGTGTGTGTGTGTGCGGTATCTTCCCACTTTGCGGTTTCTCACTTTGACGCTCTCGCCTCTGGCGTCTCTTTTCCGCGCCGTGCTCGTCAGCATTGAACGATATTCTCAAAGAGACTCGGCTGCGAAGCCGCGATGAGAAAAGAGATGGAAGGTACAGGTTGGAAAGGAGGACTCGCGGAATAAAAGGAAAGAACGGGAGACGACGTTCCGCGACTCCCCGGAGGAGTTGTTCGTTCCCGATCGATTCCTGATATAAAAATACGAAAAAATCGATAAGACTCCATCACTCTCGGTCGCGAGAAGATACCGGAGAAGTCGAGCCCTTTTATGACTCGCGTCTGGAACACTCCTCCGTTCCCTCGTGAATTTTTGGCTTTTTATTTACGTAAATTCGGGAACAAATTCAAAAAAGGAATCGCAATAGGTGTCGACCGATCTTTCGTACCGCTTCTCGGTGTACGGAGACGTTTCCGGATGTAACAGCGTCAAAAAAGTGTCCCACCTCCGTTTTATCGTCGCTCTCGTATTTCTCTCCGAGAGAAGCCTTTTGCCTCGATCGTCTTTGTTGTTTTTTACGTCTCCGCTTGGTGCACAGCATCATTTTCACTGGTTATAGTCTTTACCGCACGGCCGAGGGTGTATTTCGCCTCGGCAGGTGTACGATTATTTCGTAAGCGGTTCTGGAAGTCCGTTATCGTGATGTATAGTGGGTGAAGTGCCGCAGGCATACTTAACGCGTTTATATACACATATATGTAAACGTATGTATGTCGTTCAAGTATTTACGTTATACGATAGCAAACCGGCGAGTGTACTCGCACGCAATCTCGTTTCTCCGCCGCGGTTAGCGTTCGAGTATGTCCTGTGGCGAGGCTGGGTACGGCGATGAAGCCATCCAGCATCCAGCCAGCATTTGCGGGTATGCCCATAGAGGGAGACTCGCATCGAGATTCAAAGCTGAAAACTGCGGATTCTGGCTGTTGTTCCCCGCAAAACGACCGAACGATCCTTCGACCATCGCGTACTTGTGAATTGATCATTTAATTGCGCTGGAGAACTCGAAACAATAAATTCTATTTACGATACCAGCGTCGTGGAAGCGAAAATTCAAAATCGTTCGTTATCCGCGCCTGGTTGACGGTGAAAAACATTTTTTACACTCATTTTTTACATCCTTTTGACAACAACGAGTCTGAATGAAGTGACGAAAGGAATTTGATCTCGAAACGAAAAGAACTCTGGTGGAATCGCTCTCGATATTTAACCGCGTGTCGTTGTTGGAAAAGACGTTTGAAAACGCGCAGTTTGAAAAAAAGAACGTTGAAATTGAAGCATTTTTGGAGAAGTTAGAAGCGTTTCAAAAAAACACTGTCGAATTTTCGAAATTCCCTAGCTCAGTAGCGGAAATGACAATTTTCTTCGGAGCTCGAGTTGCCATGAAATGCCCCATATAAATATACGTGTGCACATTTAAGCCATCTGCAACAACATCGCGTACTATGAATGTCTCATAAAGTATATATCTCCATAACGAGCAGAGCTATCCGAGACAAAATCATAGCAGGAAGATAACCGCGTTTTAGTGTCGCCTGCTGGCCAGTTTAAAGAAACGAATGAGGGCACTTTGCGCTTATCCTTTCCAGCCATTTTCCTTCGTACGGAATTGAATGCCGCGATGCTCGATTTTTTCCCTTCAAAAACCAAAAGGAGACCCGTAAATTGGCTTCTCGATCAAAATCCAAAATTGCCCCCCCCCCCCCCTCTCAGTCCCGAAACGTTCGAAATACGCGATACTCTCGAGAAAACTGACAATCCTCTCTCAGGCGGACGTTTAAAGAGGAAAAAAGATCACGAGAGTATCCCCGCACGGTAATGTCAATGAGTGAAAAATGTGTGGGAGTCGAGCAAAAGAGAGGCCATGGAATTCACGATGAGCGGAAACTTTTAGAGCGAGTTCGATTTCCGTCTTTTATCCTTTCGACTTCTCTTTTTTCCTCAACTTTACTGCTACACATCGAGCACTCATACAGGGTGTCCCAGAATTAAATATCGATAATTTAGACGAAGATAGAAGATGAAATTCCAAGACGAAAAGTCTCCGAGCACTTTTTGATCCGACGCACCCTCGCTCAGTTGTCGATTCTCGCAGTTCGGCCAATAGGACTCCGATAGGGAGGGGAGAGCGCGCGTCCGATTGGTTCTGACTTTATTCGTTGAAAGCAGGTCAGGATTTCATCGCAGAAAAAAATGACGAAATACATTTCGTCTCGAAATTTCGTGACGAATTCACAGCTTTTGACTGTCGACGTCGACTTCCGGCACACCCTGTATATAACAGTAAACCCATCCAAATGTACGGAAAACCGATATAGAACATCTTAGCTTTCGAGTCGGCGCACGTGGCAATTGCAATTACCAATCGCCACTTTTAAATCGGAAACTGTAGTTAACGTTCGTCGAGTTACCAGAAACTTTCCCACTTCTTCAATGTTCCTTCGGATCTACGTAATCTATAGATATTTATGTACATACATATATATATATATTTGTGTGTGTGTGTATGTATATATATAGATTATTCCTTGACTATGTCCCGTAATTGCTGAAAAGATGCGAGGAGAATCTTCAACGCCGGCTCGAGTTTATTGACTCGAAGCTCGTTAACCCAGTACCTGATTCTCTTGGAACACGCTGCACGATTATGAGCTTTTGTCTGGCTCAAATAAATTATACTCCCGCTTTGAGGGGGTTTGATATTTATTTCGAGACGTGTATACACATGTTAGGGTGGGTGAAACAAACGGCCATTTTTGTCGCTCTTGATAAATGAAGAATCAACTGGTCAATCTCGAGAAAACAAAGATTCAAATCCCTTTGTCTCAAAACTAACATGTCCCTCATCGCAATTTTTAATTTCCCACTTAAACAACACAGAAACTGTTCTTTTTTATCTTCGAAATTTGACAAGGCACTAACCTTGAGAAAAAAAATTCAACAACTATTTTTTGTGGATAATTTGATGCTCTTGAAAAAAGCCATGTTTCCATGTTTCCTTAGTTTCCTTTTTCCATCTCCGCAATTTTTATTTTTCCATCCTGACGCCCCTAATGTGCGCTGGAGCCCTCTTACCCCCACCCGCTGTATAGTATTCGCACGTGGGCACGGAGAAAGTGGCGAAAACCCGTGCCGATACGGTCGACCCTTTCGCCGGAGTTCTCTCTCGTGTTCTCCCGCTCACGAGTACCTATCGCTGTCGATAATTCCAACATTATTATCGACCCATTTCCGGAAACGCGACAGCATCTCGACGCCAAGTAATCCGAGAGAAAATTATCCGAAACTTGCTATCTTTAAAATGCTCTTGAAGGTGGCTAGACTCGAAAATTCATCCCATAACGTAGCTCGTCATTGCAAAGCTCGACTCTCATCGAAATGTATTTGCCCGAAGGAAACTTGTACTTTCCCAAAACTTTTCCATTATTTCAATATCGTGTCTCCGATCCGCTATAAACTTGCGGTACAGACTATGTACATATACATAGTACATATAATATATATATATATATATATATATATATATATATATTCTGCATCTGCCAAAAGTGTTCAAAGTTCCATAGGCAAACAGATACATAAAGTTTCACGTGGGATATGAGATGCTTGCGTGGACCGTTTCTCGGATCTCGATACTTTGATCTCACTCCTGTGAAATGGAGCGAAACGTTTATGCTGCCTTCGAGTTCGCTAACTCTGACCGGAAACTTTGGAATATGCATATATGTATCGTATATACATACATACATACATGCACGTGGTGTATATCGAAGGAGCAGATGGTTCACCCGGTACGAAGGCCAACCGATACAGCCAACCATAGGATACACATATATAGATATGTATTACACAATATGATACTCATGGGTGCATCTTCTTGACATCCTCTCAATGTCTAAACCCACAGGATATTGTCATCTCCATGGCGATTCGTCACATTATTCAAGCTCGATAACCGTTCAATATGCAAATGCCCTCTTACCAAAGTGTTCACGACTAATTTAACATCGCCACGATGTCCCTGCTGAACATAAACATTCATACAGCTACATACCAGTGTTTTTCACTTTTGGTATCATTTTTTTTTTCGTTTCGTCGTTCAAACGAAATTATCCACGGTTTAATTACAAGAATCATTGAAAAATCATTGAAGAACATGAAACACAGCGGGGTCTTTGAACGTCAGAGGTAAAAAAAAATGCCACTATTTCTGCATCGTTTAAGATAGTCTTAAAAAAAGAAAAGAGCAAAAAAAAATGAAAACAAGAAACGTGGTATCGAAATTTCGCGATAGAAATTCAATAGCGTTTAATTATACGAATCATCGAAAAGTCGTTGAAGGACATGAAACACAGCGGGGTCTTTGAACGTCAGAGGTAAAAAAAATGCTAATTTTTCCAAAGCGTTCACGCCTAATTTAACATCGCCACGCTGTCTGTGCTAAACGTACACATATATACAGCTGCATACCAGTGTTTTTCACTTTTGGTATCATTTTTTTTTTGATTCTCCGTTGAAACGAAATTATCCACGGTTTAATTACACGAATCATCGAAAAGTCATTGAAGAACATAAAACACAGCGGGGTCTTTGAACGTCAGAGGTAAAAAAAAATGCCACTATTTCTGCATCGTTTAAGATAGTCTTAAAAAAAGAAAAGAGCAAAAAAAAATGAAAACAAGAAACGTGGTATCGAAATTTCGCGATAGAAATTCAATAGCGTTTAATTATACGAATCATCGAAAAGTCGTTGAAGGACATGAAACACAGCGGGGTCTTTGAACGTCAGAGGTAAAAAAAATGCTAATTTTTCCAAAGCGTTCACGCCTAATTTAACATCGCCACGCTGTCTGTGCTAAACGTACACATATATACAGCTGCATACCAGTGTTTTTCACTTTTGGTATCATTTTTTTTTTGATTCTCCGTTGAAACGAAATTATCCACGGTTTAATTACACGAATCATCGAAAAGTCATTGAAGAACATAAAACACAGCGGGGTCTTTGAACGTCAGAGGTAAAAAAAAATGCCACTATTTCTGCATCGTTTAAGATAGTCTTAAAAAAAGAAAAGAGCAAAAAAAAATGGAAACAAGGAACGTGGTATCGAAATTTCGCGATAGAAATTCAATAGCGTTTAATTATACGAATCATCGAAAAGTCATTGAAGAACATGAAACACAGCGGGGTCTTTGAACGTCAGAGGTAAAAAAAATGCTAATTTTTCCAAAGCGTTCACGCCTAATTCAACATCGCCACGCTATCCCTGCTGAAAATACACATATATACAGCTACATACCAGTGTTTTTCACTTTTGGCATCATTTTTTTTTTCGATTCTCCGTTGAAACGAGATTATCCACGGTTTAATTACACGAATCATCGAAAAGTCATTGAAGAACATAAAACACAGCGGGGTCTTTGAACGTCAGAGGAAAAAAAAAATGCCACTATTTCTGCATCGTTTAAGATAGTCTTAAAAAAATAAAAGATCAAAAAAAAATGAAAACAAGAAACGTGGTATCGAAATTTCGCGATAGAAATTCAATAGCGTTTAATTATACGAATCATCGAAAAGTCATTGAAGAACATGAAACACAGCGGGGTCTTTGAACGTCAGAGGTAAAAAAAATGCTAATTTTTCCAAAGCGTTCACGCCTAATTCAACATCGCCACGCTATCCCTGCTGAAAATACACATATATACAGCTACATACCAGTGTTTTTCACTTTTGGCATCATTTTTTTTTTCGATTCTCCGTTGAAACGAAATTATCCACGGTTTAATTACACGAATCATCGAAAAGTCATTGAAGAACATAAAACACAGCGGGGTCTTTGAACGTCAGAGGTAAAAAAAATGCCACTATTTCTGCATCGTTTAAGATAGTCTTAAAAAAATAAAAGATCAAAAAAAAAATGGAAACAAGGAACGTGGTATCGAAATTTCGCGATAGAAATTCAAAGTAGTCTCGGGATTCTCGATTTACAAAATCAGGAGGAAAAGTTTCTGCGCTATTTTCACTCCGAGTTGGCGAAAAGGTTCGCGATCGTAGATGACATTTATTCAATTCCGTTGAGTTCGCGTAGGCGAACGAGAGCCGAAGATTATAGCTCTCGTGTGCTGGTCTCAAGGAGAAAAGGCAGTAGTGGCAAGACTCTTACGGAGGATGGAGAGAACTTTCGACTTACGTGCTACACATCGCAAAACGAGATTGTATTCCACGTGTACTACGTGATACGCCTGCTTGCTTGGCCGTATTTTTTTTTTTCATCCTTTTTCACTTATGAAAAGCGATCTCTCGCAAAACTCGTAGTTATGGAGATAAATTCGTGTATATTTATATATCGATACCGGATGTCTCGAAAGAGCCTTTTCCGGAGATGAAATACCTTATTCCTGGATTCGAGATCGACGCTCGACGTTGCAAATATTTTCCCCAACTTTTCGATCGCAACAAAATCTCCGCGTATGTTCGTAAATACGTACGAATAAATATAGACGTATCTCGTTTTTATATATTTCTCGGTGACCGCAAAATTTATTCAACCACGTGAGTACACACAAACGTACGATGAGAGGAGGTTTTTCCTTTTTTGAAAATGTACATACGAATATAATCGAGCGTTTTTTATTTATTGATATAATTGAAAGCAAGTGACTTTTGGACGAGATTCGGCTGAATCTTTCGTTCGAAAAATTCGAAACAATTTTTCCCATCTCGAAGGATTTAACGAATATTTAGTCTTTTCGAGTAGTTACATTTTTTTCCAATTCCTGATTAATCTCGAGACGATTCGGTGGAATAATGCGTCGACTTTTTGGAAATAATTCGGCAGTTTTAAGATGGAGCTACATTTTTTAGCGCGATGATGCGAAAAATATCGAAATCCGTGTGAATTAAGCCTCGGATATATTCCCAACGGAGCATCGGATTTCCTACGAAAATTTTCGATGTGAAGAAAAGTTATTTTCCCACGTTATTTAAATCGAGAGCGAGTAATCGTAATAAAGGGTCGCTTAATGCTCGTATTTGTGGGCTCGTATTTGCAATCCTGTTTTCTAAAGTACCGAGCGATCAATTTTTGTACGAGGAGAAAAGAAAAGTCGTTTTCCTTTCATGTAAATAATTTTTTTTTCAATTTGTAGAATTTAATAAAAATTTCACACAATAAAAATATACGTTTTTCGAAACAGCACATTTGTTTGTTATAAATGTATTCGATCGGTGTTTTCGAGCGGTATTCCACCTTTTCTGTATTCCACCGGATATACACATCGCGTGCATCTCGCGTTTTCCAGATTCACTCTGATTAAGGATCATCTCGTGGAGTTTAATCAATTGGCAATGGCCAACGCGGAAGGTTCGGACCACATGTTGAACAGAGTGATGCCAAAGGACAACATTGGCCTCGCCGCACTTTTAAGGACCACCGAAGCCGCATGGGACAACGGTGAGTGCATGAAACTTTCCGCACGAAATTTTCCTTTTTGTCTCATGTTTCCTTCGCACATTTTTTTCTTTTTCATCGACAGCGATATTTCGCGTGCTATTTTTCGTACGCATTTGCGACGGGCTCAACAGCAATTTCATCATGATTTTTCGAAATTCGATAAATTCTTCGTTAGTGCAAAAAATCTCAAACTGCCACGGGATAATTATACGCGACATTTTTCGATCGGCGATGAATCTTCGTGAAAATGACCTCGATGAACGACGAAAAATATAATAATAATAATAATAATTTAACAAGGACAAATATCGATCCAACGCCAAACGTTTCGACGATAATTCGTTGTCCAGCTGGTCCGGAACGTTAGTTCCGAATCAGCGAACCGAAGGCTTCTCTTAACGATGTAAATTTTTTTTTCGGATCTTCTTAAAAATGAGAAAAAAGATGGTCCTCACGTCGTGACAACGCCGGGTATTTCTCGTGTCTGAAAAGTGAGGACTTTGTCGATAATCCCGACGCTCTTTAAACCGCTTATTTTTTTTTGCAATATGTACACACACACTTATAAATGAATATTTGTTCTTTCACCTTTAAATTCACCATAGGATTCCATGGACACGGAACAATGAAAGTTCCGTCTGAAACGAACTGGAGAAAGGAAAAAAGAAAGGTCGTTGAATAAAAAAAAAGGAAGAGATTCGATGAGAATGGCAAAAGTATGAGAGAGGAGGAAGATTAAGAGCGCCAAGGGGACAGAAAGGAAGATAAGAGGAGAAGAAAAAAAAGAGTTGAAGATAACTCGGGGTTGCAGGGAAGAGAATGAGAGAGGATACTCGATAAATTTCCACCGGATTCTGTGACCCATATAGCTGGGAATCTTCTCGTTCTCTCTCTCTCTCTCTCTCTCTCTCTTTCTCTCTCTCTCTCTCGATCGGTAAAACAATTTACCACGTCGAAGAATAACGTTTAAAAAATCGTGATCGATAGCATCCCCTCGGTAACTTTAACAAACATACGCTTGGGTGGGTTAAAATAATCCGCGATTTTCTTATTTCTCGATACACCAAAAAAATCGATCGTCCGCCTGTTGCCTCAACAAACACGACTTGAAACACGAAGAATTTTGAATTCCCCATTAAAATCGCTCGCCTCTTCTCTTTCCCTCGACTTTCTTTTCCCCCTCGCTCTTCGCGGTAAATCCTCGGCGAATGACGAAATATAGACTGTTAATCGAGAGGGAATAAAAATAATCGATACTCGCGTATACCGCCTGAGCTCCGTGGGTCGTTAACGAGCCACGGGATACACGCATTTTCTGTAATTCAAGCCAATTAACGCGCAATCGTGCGTAATTGATGGGGATGCTGGATGGAGCAAAATTGTTGCATCGCGGCACGCAACGCGTGCGCGATCTCCGCCGGACACTCTCGCAATCCGCTGCAATAAATTCGTCCATGTGTACTTTCTATACTCTCGAAACTATGTACGTTTCGAGATTTAATTACGTTCGTATTTGATTAACGATTTATCGAGCTATAAAACAGGTGCGAGTCTCGAGCAATTAAACGATCGGATCATCGCGGTCTGCGCAATAAACGCATGATGCCCCGGTAGGACTGATCAATTTTAACGAGATTCGTTGATGCTTAAAGCGTCAGCGGACAAAAATGTGACTCAAGGGTGACCGCCCTTGCAAAAGCTCGTCGAACGTCCCTCGATGTTTCTCGATCTCGCGTTTTCGAGAGAACGATCTTTGGTCTTTGGTCTTCCGGTCTTTTTCTCACGAGATGGTATAACGAAATTTTTAAAACGAAGTGAAAAAAAAAAACATCGACGAAGAATCGGGAAAATTCCTCTCAATTTTATTTTCGTGTATTTATTTGCGCGGGCGAAACATTTGAACTTTCGTGATTCGGAATGGAAGTTCGAATGGAGGAAGCTTGGATCAGTGTATTTCGTCCGGAGGACTAATTTGTCGAGCGAAAGTCGTAAACACTCGCAGGAGGTAATGGAAAAAATGAAGAAAAAAAAACCCTTTGAACGAAGCTTCTTCCGAGTACAACACGTTTGTGCGGTATGTCTGCTGGGAATCGCGAGGAAACGCGCGTCGGTATGCACGAGATGATTCGCGATATACAGGGTGTCCCAAAAGTCGCTGTAAATAATTTGCAGCTTGATTCAGAATGAAATTCCAAGCCGAAATGTTCTTTGGTGTTTTTTCGTACGATGAAAACCTGATGAATTACCGGGTGTCAAAGTTTGAGCAGTCCTATTGGTCCAACTGTATCGATTAATAACTCAAGGGGGAATAAATTGTCAGCATTTTTTGGGACACCCGGTATACCGGGTTTTAATAACTTACAGCTAGATTCAGGATGTCATTCTCGGTTGAAGTGAATTTTAGATTTTTTTCATACGATCATAACCTGGTGAGTTATTAATCGTCAAAGTGTGAGCCAATCGGACACGCCCGCCCTCTCTAGTCCAGCGATCGAAGTTTACTAATTAATAACTCAACGGGGAAAGGGCTCATAGAGGGAGAAAAAAATCAGGTAGGTCCAACTGTATCGACTAATAACTCAAGGGGGAATAAATTGTCAGCATTCATTTTTGGGACACCCAGTATACCGGGTTTTAATAACTTACAGCTAGATTCAGGATGTCATTCTCGGTTGAAGTGAATTTTAGATTTTTTTCATACGATCATAACCTGGTGAGTTATTAATCGTCAAAGTGTGAGCCAATCGGACACGCCCGCCCTCTCTAGTCCAGCGATCGAAGTTTACTAATTAATAACTCAACGGGGAAAGTACTCATAGAGGGAGAAGAAAATCAGGTTGGTCCAACTGTATCGACTAATAACTCAAGGGGGAATAAATTGTCAGCATTCATTTTTGGGACACCCGGTATTCCGGGTTTTAATAACTTACAGCTAGATTCAGGATGTCATTCTCGATTGAAGTGAATTTTAGATTTTTTTCATACGATCATAACCTGGTGAGTTATTAATCGTCAAAGTCTGAGCCAATCGGACACGCCCGCCCTCTCTAGTCCAGCGATCGAAGTTTACTAATTAATAACTCAACGGGGAAAGTACTCATAGAGGGAGAAGAAAATCAGGTTGGTCCAACTGTATCGACTAATAACTCAAGGGGGAATAAATTGTCAGCATTCATTTTTGGGACACCCGGTATTCCGGGTTTTAATAACTTACAGCTAGATTCAGGATGACATTCTCGGTTGAAATGTATTTCAGATTTTTTTCATACGATCATAACCTAGTGAGTTATTAATTGTCAAAGTCTGAGCCAATCGGACGCGCCCGCCCTCTCTACTCCAGCGATCGAAGTTTACTAATTAATAACTCAACGGGGAAAGTACTCATAGAGGGAGAAAAAATCAGGTTGGTCCCAACTGTATCGACTAATAACCCAAGGGGGAATAAATTGTCAGCATTTTTTGGGACACCCGGTATACCGGGTTTTAATAACTTACAGCTAGATTCAGGATGACATTCTCGGTTGAAATGTATTTCACATTTTTTTCATACGATCATAACCTGGTGAGTTATTAATTGTCAAAGTTTGAGCCAATCGGACACGCCCGCCCTCTCTAGTCCAGCGATCGAAGTTTACTAATTAATAACTCAACGGGGAAAGGGCTCATAGACTTTCCGACTTGAAATTCTATCCCCAATGGAGCATTAAATCAAATTATCAGCATGCAGTTTTGGGACTTTCTGTATGTATGATGATAAGAGAGCTGCGCGGCTCGGCACTCGCGCAATCTCGAGCGTCCGAGAGGCCTCTGTTGACCGCGAGCTTAACTAATTACCTGCGGGCACTCGAGCGATGCCATTCCCTCGTATCATTTCTCAAGAGCTTCACATGTACAATATGTACATCAAGGTGTCCTTTATTTTATTTCCCAGGTCACCTTCTTAAACTCGAGTATCCTCCAAAACATTACTTCATAGTCCAAAAACACTGTTGAAGCAGAAAAAAAAATGTCAACCGTTGTCAACCCCTGATTAAACGACGATACTTTTCCCATTCGATTAACATGCAATTTTCGTTATTTCCGCATCCCAATATTTTTTCTCCCTCATAAAAGTGTTGTATTATATTGTATACTATGTATAAAATATATAAAACTGTCGACAACGATCCAAAAAAGGTATCAACACAGTTTTGAAAAAAATGCAATGAATAAAATGAGCGAGAGAGAGATGGAACGTCAAAAAACGCAGAAATCCCATTTTGATTAAATGGAAAAAGTATCGTCGTTCTTCGATTATTGGAGCAACCACGTGCAACACTTGAACTTTGGCAATATTCCGTGCCCTTTAACGTCCGTTTAACCAGAAGCGGCCATGCAAAAAAAGTTCTGCTGAAGTACATCAGAGTTGAAGTAAAAAACAAACAGACGACATTTATCGAGTTACGCGGAGGACCGGAGCAGAAACGTTTTCATATGGCACCCCCCCCCCCCCCCCCCGGCGCATCCTCCCACTTCCCGCCATCCTGTTACGAAGGATATCACGAGTCATCGCGTTGAAAATAAAAATAAAGAGAGAACAGTATTGAGAACGTAATGAGAGAGATGAAGTGCGCGCTTGACCTCGGCAATGTACGAGATCGCCACTCGGATCGTTCGTACAGCGAGTTTATTTTATAATTTGCGAGTTCTCTCCTGCACACGAGGCGTGCGCACATGCGTTCACCTGCCAATCGGTATCTCGCGAATTCATCTCGAGTGCGCGTCGTTCGCACGACTCTCTCTCCGATGATTCTAGCGAATATTTAATTCGCTCTTGCCGCTTTTTTTACTTTCTTTTTCATGCTTGTTTTCAATCGCGTTCCTCTCGTTCATTCGCGTCTGTGTGTTTGTTTTTCTTTTTTTGTTTAGACGAGGCGACCTCTTGTGGGTAAATGACCGAGCGGGAGAGAGAGAGAGAGAGTGGAATCGATAAAATCGTGCAGAGTCTTTGAGTAATGGTGAAAGTTACTCCAAAGAAATGAGTGTTATATTTCTATCTAAAGATAGCTGTGAAAATCTAATAATGCTTACAAGTTTACAATGGAGATAGCTTTTTGAATCTTCGATCAATCTTTGCGCCGGTTAATCTCGAGTTATCGCTAAAAAAACTAAGTAGAACTAAAACTCTCTTTGTATTATCTTTTCATCGCAAATGAGTTTGGAAGCTGCTGCCTCGAAATTTCATGACCGTATATTGCACTACGAAGTGATTATCAATTAGTTTACGTGATTACATCTTGAGAAACTTTCGTATAAGGATTTATACGAAATGTTTAAGAATATCGTCTCGCTAGCAGCAAAGATGTAAGACAAATACAGCGCAGGAACTCTCTTCACTATAATTTTATCGCAAAAATGAAGACAATATTTGTGATAATCTAACATGCATTCTTCATCATTCGTATTCGTACGCCAAACAGCGACTGAACACAGTGAGCGAGTGAGCACAAACGAGGGCAAACAATCGCAAAGTGCATGGACGCGTTCCCAGTGCCGTCGCTATCAGCGCCGCCGTTGGCGCGCTCGGAAGTTACTTTAACACACAGCGCAAATCAACGACAATAACAACCAACGACAACAACGATTGCAAATCGACTAATCGAAAACTGAATAATCGATATTCACGCATCGATTATTATTAATATGCAATAATCGATTATCAAAAGAAGTAAAAAAAGAAAAAGGATAAAACAAAAAAAACAACATATGGCGAACAGAGCTGACGAGCTGACGTTGTGCTTCGCAAACGATTGATAAGTTCACGTCAGTGATCGCTGTCATATTGTTGTCGGCGATTTCGCGGTGTTCTCTGTAAAGTTTCGCAGTATCATCGTGTCGAGGATAAAATACGACAATAAAGCAAGAACAGGAAACACAATGTCGGGTTACTCTGGTCAAGAAAATTACTGGGCGCAGCCACCGCATGGACAATACAACTTCGAGCCATCGAGTTTCGGGCAACCTAACCCCCAATTTGAATTTCAAACGTACACCGAGGAACAAACCGGAGAATACAATGCTTACGGACAAAAGAGCTATCTCGATCCCACGCAAAGTACATACAGCGGTGAGATGATGTATCCCGGAGAGGATTTCAAAGGTTCGTTCCGTTATTCGAGAAAACTAACCAAAAACATAGCTCGTCGAACGCAAGTTTCGCTCGTTCCTTTCGTTATCTCCGCGAAATCGGAAAATCGCGTTAAAAGCAGGTGCAAGTACTATACATCTGATACAAAAGAAAAAAACATCGCGATCCTCGACGTTTTCAACATCGTTCGAGTTTTCCGCATTATTTTCTTTCTTTTCCCGACATTTCCGTTTTCAATCTCAAAGTAAAATGCGAGAAAGCGTTCGAGCAAAGCGAAAGAACTACGCAAAACGATCGTCAAAGGGCGGCGCACTCTCGGAGGAACGTTAGTGCCTTTGCCGAATCAAAACTCTCGTAAACTTTTAGCGCCCGCGTCTTTCGGGGAGGAAGAGGACGAGCCGCCGCTTCTGGAAGAACTCGGCATCGATCCTGATCGCATAATGCAAAAGACGCTGGCCGTCATGAATCCGTTTCATCGTAGAGGTCAAACGGACGACGCCAATTATTTGACTCAAGATTCGGATCTCGCCGGTCCCGTGGCTTTCTGTTTGGTTCTCGCTGCGTTTTTGCTTCTCGCCGGATCGAAAGCACATTTTGGTTACGTCTACGGCCTGGCTGTTACGTCCTGCGTTCTCATGTACATCCTGCAATCCTTGATGAGCAGCACGGGAAATGTGACTCTTTCCTCGGTGGCGTCGGTGCTCGGCTATTGTCTCTTACCCGTCGTGGCTCTCGCAGGCTTGAGCATCTTCACGACGCTGCGAGGTCCGATCGGCATGATGCTCGCAGCCCTGGCGGTTACTTGGGCGACCCTGTCGGCCTCGAGACTCTTTTGCGCCATGTCCGGCGAGGAGAAACAGCGTCTCCTCGTCGCTTATCCCTGCGCTCTCCTCTACGGTGTATTTACGCTTATCGTTATTTTCTGATTCGATGCGATCGAGCGTCGACGCAAATATCACTTGTAACAAAAGCGCACGGCGTTGCGGTTTATTCGCCTAACATGGGCGATGTATATAATACATTTATGCGTACATTAGGGTTTTCAATTATTTCACAAGATGGCGTTTTTCAAGTTCCGAATCATTAGTTTGTAGCTAAAAGACGATATCGATAGAAAAAGCATTGATTTTTCACAGGGCATTGATCTCCGCTCGACTGACGACACTTTTCCCACTCTGTCAACGTGGGATTTTTGCAATTTTGAGATTCGATATTTTCTCTCGCTTATTGACACGCGTTTTTGAAAAAAGAAAATCGAGAGATTTTTCAACATATTTATCACTCTTGTACAAATTAGTCCGTCATGGTCTAAGGAGAATCTGTAGATTTTCGAAATTCCGTCGATCGAATGAGCGAGAAGAAGGGTTGAAATCAAATGGCAACAGTATCGTCATTCAGCCAGGGATTTATGGCATTTGATAGATTTTTATTTTTTTCCTATATGGTTTTTAAGCCATAAATTAATGATTCGTAGCACTCTCGAGTGAAAAAGTTACCTCGACGAAATAAGGGACACCCTAATGTGTATAGGCTTATTCCTCAATGTGAGCAAAGCTGTTTCAAATAGCCAAATTACATCGTTCGTCTTGAGTTATTTGTAACAGTTTGTAAATAAATATCGAAAAATCAAAACGGAAATAGCGAGTTTTTTTTTATCGCCTTTGAGGAATAAAATACAGGGCACATGGTCAGAAATCCACGGTAGTATTAATCGAACGTTGTGAGCTGTAATAATTTAATTTATATTAATCGTAATTCCTTAATTATCTGTGTCGTTCAATTAACAATTTAATACTCCATTCAGAATGCAATTTCAAGTCCAGTCGCGTGCGTCGTAGAAGAGAATTTTCAAAAAAAAAATTGTCAAAATACGAAAATACATCGAGTCAATTTCCAACGACCTTTGACGATAGAAACACAAAGCACCGTTCTGCCTCGTTGAAACTTTTTCGAAAAAATCACCGACGGCAAGCCGCATTTTGGCGAAAAAACTCTATTTCGGAAGCTATACCCAATTTTCCAACAATTTTTGTGTCACAACGATACCGATGAAAAAAAAAATTCTGTATCCTGATTTCCGAGTCAATGCGTATTTTTTTAATTTTACAGAAAAGTTCATCAAGTTAATTATTTATTGTCCGAAAAATGTTAGCCGCGAAAAATTGTTGAAAAATCCTGGAGCACTCCGTCGAGACGAAAATTTCGGGAAAACATTCGATAAAGTTTCGCCTGCCGCTGAGAAATTCGCCCGACGATCGATTTTCATTAATAATTTTTTTTTTTCTTTATTTTGTTAACGCACAGGCCTTCCGTCGGATCCCGCTCAAGTTCAGCAGCCAATTTTAGTCTGCACAGCGCACATTCATTGGGATCCGGAATTTTGCGACGTTAAGCTCATTCAGACGATGATGCTGAGCAACGAGCTTCGTACGATATTGGACCAAGCTGGGCAATCCTTTCGACCGGGGCACAAACCCGATTCTTCCAATGTTCAAGTATTATTATGCGGCGATTTCAATTCGTTACCTGACTCTGGTGGGTTGCTTTTTTTTCTTACAACGCTGAGCAAAATGGGAAAAAAATAATAACAACAATCACCCGCGCAAAATCACGCTGAAAAATTGATCGCGAGTCGAATTTTTCTCAATTTTCGTTACTTTTTTTTCCCCATTTTCATCCGTGCTCACGATTTCGAAAATTGCAAGATATTTACCGCCGTCATCGCGAGAATATTCATCACGTTCGTTGAGTGTCAACGATGAAAAATTGTTCCGTAAAAAAAAATATTACCAAAAGTCGCCAAAAAGATCACTTTCATTGTATCGAATTTGTTTTATTTCAAAAGTAACGTCTTTAAAAAGTATTGTCTTTGAAAAAAAAGTGTTCAATTTCGTTGTTTTTGTTCTTCCTCGACCAGGAGTCATTGAATTTTTAACATCAGGACGAGTGTCGTCCGATCATCGCGACTTCAAAGAATTGGCGTACAAATCTTGCTTGCAAAAAATATCAGGCTGCGACAAACCGAACGAATTTACCCACTCGTTCAAGCTCGCCTCGGCGTACAGTGAAGATATCATGCCGTACACCAATTACACGTGAGTGAAAAATTCGACAAGAACGAACGAAAAAAATCGATTTGCATCGAAGAGCCGTGAATGACAAAATTGAGAATGCACTTTCGTTTTTTCCCACCCCCTCAGATTCGATTTCAAAGGGATTATAGATTACATTTTCTACTCGAAGCAAAGTATGGTACCTTTGGGTCTGCTTGGACCTCTTAGCGCGGACTGGTTCAGAGAACACAAAGTCGTTGGTTGCCCGCACCCTCATATACCGTCTGGTAAGTAAATCTTTATCGAATTCGTGACAAACTAAAATCGCGCGAAAAATCAAACATAAATGACATTCAAAAATTCTCCCCAATGATCAACAATTATCATACCTTACGTCATTTTCGTCGAAAAAATGATATTAAAATGTCAACGAACGGAATCATAAAAACTGGCGCTATTCATTTCTTCCCGGTTGAAACAGAGACAATTTGAAAAAAAAACAATTAATTTTCCGAGATTACAATCGCAAGTCTGACATTTTTGAAAAACAACGTTGAAATTTGAAGATTTCAAGATCATCCTTCGCTACCCTTCTGGCGACAAAACGCTCCTATCAAAATAAAAGTACGATGATACATAAATTACATCATTCAGTACGATTATTAAACACTATATCGTATCCGTCGTATAATACATTACATCTCCGAAACTGAGCTCTCGAAACAGGAGAGATTTTTCCCGACAAATCCGTCACGCGTTCCTCTACCGTTCAGAGAGCCGGCGGGATGAAATCTCGGAGAAGCATCCCTCTCTTTTTCATCTTAAAAAAATATTTGTCGTTTCAGATCATTTTCCTCTGTTGGTCGAAGTGGAAATGACGCCGACAGTAGGGACTAGTAACGGTATGATCTCACGCAGGTAGCAGCCGCTCCGAACTAGGCCCAAGTAAAATAATGCCAACGAAAGAGAAATGAAAACAAACAATAAGGAATAACGATAACGAAGGAATAAACGAGAGAAAACAAAAAGCAAAGAAATAAACGAAACGAGAAAGACAAGGAAAGAGCAATCTCCTCTTCCTCCCCCTTCCCCTCCACACCCAACACTCCTTCTCTTCTTACATTCTCACTCCGATGATGTGTCATTCGCGAATGATCAAACAACATTATTCTGCATCGGCGGATGCTCTTCGATACTCATCCAGATTGTCGCGGATCGAACGAAGGAACGAAAGAAAAATCAAGTCGGGAGAAGAAAAAATGGGGAAAAAAGAAGCACGAGAAGGAAAATGATCGATTTAAGAAATAGGCAAAAATGACTAAAACGATGATGAGAATAATTCTATTGACCAGGTGACGGGAGAGTCGTGTTGTAATGCGTTTAGCCCACGTGTAGTGTATCGCATTTTTAACGAGTTGATCAAACTTTTTTCGCTCTACTCTTTTGTTTTGTTGTTTTATTTCTTTTTTTTTTCCTTTTTTTCTTTTTTTTTTTTATTATTATTTTGTCGCCTACTTTAAGCCCGATCGTCCCAAGCCCGAACGGATGACCCAACATCTACGATCACCTTAATATTGTAGATACCTATTTTCCTACAAAAGTAAAGTAATAAGAGAAGCGTAGACGAATAATTCGAAGAAAAAAAAAAGGAGAAAGATAGGAGAAAAAAAAAAGAGAGAAATATTCCGATCAAACCTCTGTGATATTGAGATTAACCATTGGAGCAATTTCACATATTTATTAAAACGAATTAGCGTCTACTGGATGAAGCTCCCCTTCATTGTCCGTCGATCTCCGTTTTTCTCTCCCTTCTTTCTCGTTCTTCTTTCTTTCTTTTTTTTTCTCTCTCTCTCTCTCGTTTAGAGAAGAAAAAAGGAGAAGACAAAAAAAAAAACCCTCCCCAGAATCTTTCCCAAATGTCATTGCAACATTCTCCAAGCCAACGTTTTTGATAAGAACGCTGCCATCCATTCAGACGAGATATCGTATTTTTCAAAGTAAAACACTAACGAAGAAAAAAAAAATGCAAAAAACGGAAAAAATGGAAAAAAACGAAAAAAAAAAAGGAAAATACGAAAACGAAGAATACGTCGACGACGCGAAAAGGTGGAGAAGAGCGGGGGAAGAAAAATCAGAGAAACGTGAACGTTAAAAATAAAACGAACATACACGCTATACCGGGCTGTGCGAAGTGATTGGAGTTGACTTAAACAATTTCAATGCAAGTACAAATCTGTTCTTATTGGCCACGTATAATGATTAAAGGATTAAAGTGAGGGAGAAGAAAAAAATGCAAAACAAATAGAAGAAGAAGAGGAATTAACGATAAAGTATGATTAAACTTTAGTGAGATAAGAACGAATAGACGATATTGTAGCGGGTGTAGTTATTAATTACGACGGTTATGACATCATTTTTGCGATCCTTGAAGGCACGTGTAGCTTCACGCTCATCCGCACGAAGAAACGCGTGCGCGTGTACAATTAGTATTCAACGAGATAATCAAGTTGACCGTTCGATCGATAAAAACCGTTCGCCAATTTCAACGACGTCTTTCTTTCATTGATTGTATTCGAAATTTCGCGAGTTTGCTGCTCATGAAATTCGACAATTCGTACGAAATACACGAAAAATCATGTTTCGATTTTTCAATTCGATTTTTATTTCTCCAAAGGCATCAACGACAGGGATCGATGATTTCCGATGAATTTTCGCAAATGGACAAAGCGAGCGTTGCATTAAAAAAAAAAGAAAAAAAAGACCAACGACAACGAGAAAAACAATCCAGCGGCGTTCCTCTCAATTTCCCTTTTGGGTTAAGGAAATATTGTAAAAATTCTGAAAACACGATATCAATACTCTCTGTTTTTTCGATTCCTCGCTATGGGAGCAATTATATTACAAAAAAAAACGGAAAATTCGGAAATTGAATCGACTTTTCGATCGACGAAGGGAAAAAACAAATTTGAGCATTGCGATTTTGACGGGAAAAGGGGGAATCTCGTTAAAAAGCAGCGACGAAAAAAAAAACAATCCAACTTTTTTTTACCTCATTCGTAGTTTTTATTTTGCGCGGAAAAAGATTGAAAAAAAATGCCGGAAACGCGCGAATATGGTTTTTTTCTCGAGATTAATCAGCGCAGAGTGTTCTCGCGGTGTGAGCAATTATTTGCTTTTGTTTCCGGATGACGGGAGCGATCGTGATGGAAAGTATTGGCGCGTTTATCGAAATTTCGAAACGAATCAATCGTGTCGGAAAGTTTTGAATGATACGAGCAACGACGAGTCGCGCAAAATCGAATGGAGCGAGCGGTGCACGAATAAGTTTGACCGCGCGATATTGTGTAGCGAATTGATGTATAAAAGTAGATAATCACGCGATAGTTTTTAATTGATCGAGCGTATTCGCTGGCATTCGCTGTTTGTATATTCGTTCATCGAGGTTTATTATTTTTCTCTCTCCTCTCTTTCTCTCTCATTCTTCATGATATCAAGGCAAAGGTGACCGTCTTTTATTTCTCATGCAATAATTACCTACGACAAAATTTCTCAGCAAAAATTTCTCGTGCAATATTTTATCCTAGCAACCTAATCTAAAAATGTTGTATGCTGTGGCATTCGTGCCCGAAAATGATGTTACCAATGCATATGATCAATTAATTAAAACTGATTTTTATTTTAAAAAAGCTGATGATCTTCAGGAACTCCTAGATTATTTTGAGGCTACATGGGTTGGAAGATTAAATCGTCGTGGAAGGACATGTTCAAAATTTGATATTAACTTGTGGAATCATCGATCGACTTTGGATGGTGTTTATCGAACAAATAATTCGGTCGAGGGTTGGCACAGTAGTCTTAATAACCAAAGCTATTTCCGCCCATCTTAATATATGGAAATTTATCGAATTTTTGCGTGAAGAACAAGCGCTCGTGGATTTGAGTTTAGAGCAATTTATCCGCGGTGATCATGCTAAAAAAATAAAAGCTGTATATCCCCGACGTAATAAACGAATTTTAAGTATCTCTCGATGTTACCATGAAAAGCCAATAATTGAATATTTACGTGGAATTGCTCATAATTTAAATTATTGAAATGTTTTTGTATGAGAAATTTTTGCTGATAAATTTTGACATGGGTAATTTTTGCGGATTAATAAAGGCGGGGAGCCAAAATTGCAAAAGGCAAAATTTGGCAAAACACAAGATATTGCAATAAAATAAATACAACCTGTTGTCGGATCTCGGGCCTAATGTGAAAAAAAAACCTAGAAATCCATGATGATTTTACGCTAGGAACGACGAAAGCACGGAAATTTGGCTCCTCCGAGAAAAGCTGAAGAAAATTTTCAAGACTCTGTATTTGTCCCACTCGCACTCCGTCAAAGTAACCAAAACAACACCGAGAATGGAAAATCTCGCATCTTCCGTTATTTCCGCCGAAGGAAATGAGGATTTTCGTCGCTCGCCTCATTTTAGAAAATGCGATCTGGGGATCGATGTTTACTCGAAATTACCGCGACCGCGAGGGGACATTTTTCACGCGAAAACGATTATCGAAGCAACGAGATTAACGATCCAACGTTCGGAGCTGTGAAAACACCGCGACTTTGAAATAATTATCGATGCTGGATGAGCGATTGTTTTTTTTTTCATTTCTTTTTTCTTCGAACAAAAGACGCTCATTTTTCGTACGAACGGAGAATTTTCTTTCAGTTTATTACCGAAAAACTATCTCTAGAGAATAATCGCTGAAACCGCATAATTATAAGTTCGATATCGGTAATTAGTTTACGGTCGATGTGACGTAGTTTTTGTGTTCTTTTTTTCTTAATACTTACGACGCTTCTACGTGATGCAGTAATGATGAAAGCGCACCGGAAACGGAGAAGAGATTTTGCAGATTGATTCTTTCGACATGGGCGAGCCGCGAATGGACGGTTTAAAATTGAAGAAAAAAAAACACACGCGAAAAAGCCATTGGCGCTTTTCTTTTATACTTTGTAATATTTTTTTCTTTCCTCGATTAATTTGTCGCCAATAAAAAATGTATAAGCAACGACGGGCTGAATTTCATATTTTCGCGGTATACAGGGTGTCCCGAAATTCGATGTCTGTCATGGAACCGGAGAGAGTTGTCCTTTTTTTGCTTCCATGTTTTTTTTTTCTCACGATGAAAAATCAGAGGAAAATAATGATTCGCATCGCAGAATGAATCAAACGATTGAATTAAAAAACAGTGTGCGTTAGACTCGTGAAATAATTCGTGATAAATTAAACGGACGAAATCAAGTATACGAAGCTGTTCTTTTTTTATTGGCCAATAGTTCCGCTCAATGTTTGCAGTACCAATAAAATTTCGTGCAAAAATAAGCATGCTTGTCTCATCTTTCACCGAGTTCGCGACGAATAACATGAAATAATGTAGCAACGAGGCTCGTACTCGAGTTTTTGTCATTACGCGCGCTGATCGGCATTTTTTCCTTCTTCCTTTTTTTTCACGAAATCTTCGATCGAGCTTGCCGCACGACATAGCACCACGTAGAAGAAATAAATAACGTTGAAATTTACGATCGTTGTGACACGAGGAAACAGCGATAAAAACGTTGGAGATAAAAACCTGAAAATAACGAAATAACGACAACGAGTGATGAAAAAGAGACGAAAGAACAAAGATAGGAAAAATTCGAATTCGTGTGATTCAACGTCGTGTAAAATTCAACATAAATGCGGATGATAATGGTCGCCGAAGGAAAAGTTATCAAAAAAAAAAGAAAGAAATTGACATTTTCAAATCGTCATTTTTGTAATAGCGCGCAAGTATGATAATTGTAAAAGTATATATGTACTTCTAAGAGCGAGGACAAAATGAAATCTTGTTAAAATGACACTGTTATGCCGATCCGTTCGAGGACAAAAATAATACGAACAAGTAATATGTATAGAGATGTACATTTATTATTATTATCGATAAGTTATGTGGTGCTAGGATGACGAATGGACAAATTTTCAAAGGGGAAAACCACAATAAAAATGAAAAAAGACATGACGAAATGATCGATGCGCTCAGCACGGGACATCTTGGCCTGTAAGCTTTATCGTAAGAGCGTTTTACTCGATTTCACTGAATTTCACCGACAAAACAAACATTTTATGCATTATGAGATCTTGAGATGTTGTACGTTCTCTTCTCGCGGGACGAAAAATCGAGATATACAGGGTGTTTCAGAACTCGATGCCGATCATTTCAAGTCACGTTCGTCGGGAAATTCCGAGCCGAAATGTATTTTTATTATTTTTTCATGCGATGAGATCCTGATGAACCGTCGGTTGTCAAAGCTCGGGCCAATCGGACGCGCGCTCTCCCCTCTCTGGCGCACCGCGCGTCCTGTCGGCCGTACTACATCAATTAATAACTCACGAGGGATTCGTCGGATCAAAAAGTGCCAATAGACTTTTCGTCTTGGAATTTCATCCCCTATTTACGTCTAAATTATTGACATTTAATTCGGAGACACCCTGTATATGCGGAGGGAGAAAATTGTCAGGTGGCCAATCCCCGTTGCTCCATTAACACCGAAGCGACTACGTTTGGGCACTCGAGGGAGAAACAATTTTTTCTAATCATCCCCTCTTTCGATTTATGGCATTGTCCTTGAGCTGCGATCCTTCCCGAGGGGTGAAAGAATGATTTTAAAGCGAAAATCGCAATAAAATCTAAATATTCGTCGACAAATGTATGAAAAATACTTTTAGTCTCTGGAGC
Organism: Heteropelma amictum; assembly: GCA_959613375.1. Lineage (NCBI taxonomy): Eukaryota > Metazoa > Arthropoda > Insecta > Hymenoptera > Ichneumonidae > Heteropelma > Heteropelma amictum. The sequence goes on from OY390723.1 coordinate 27,000,391, forward strand.
ACGTTGTCTTCTTAGCTATTTTGGTACAAAATTCACAGAATTTGGCTCGTTGAAAAGAGGCTGTTTGAGTGAATTTTCCGAAATACGTAAAAATTATTTTCGCGCCAAATTTCTGAATTTTTTAGCAAAGTCATTGAGAATAACAACATTTTTTCAGCAGCTAACCATTTTTCTTCACCCCTTTGTCCACGAATCGTGGTTTTACGTCGATTTTCAGGCGGAAGCCACTTTTTGAGCACTTGAGAAGGGTCTCAAGATAGAAATTCGAAGATAACGCCATAATTCGAAAGATCGGGCGATCCGATAAGGGGAATCTAATTTTTCCACTGCAGATTGCAGCAAACATCCTTTTTCTCTCATTGTCGAGTGTTCAAGCATGGTCGCGCTTGAGCGTCAAAAATCGAACGTATTTTCGGACACTCTTCAAACGGGACATTACAAATTCTCGAATGAAAATCAAAATCCGGCGTGTACCAAAAAAACGTCACAGCTTTTGCAGCAAAAACGTGCTGAGAAAAATGAATAAAAATTACATGTTGAATTTACTTCACTTTTGTAGCATCCAAATTCATCATTTTTTTTCGGTAAACACCACGTTGGATGATGTCAAAAAAAAACATTTATTTTTGTCCGATTGTAGCGGAGGTCGGCCACTCGATGATCGTCACGCTGTAAGAAAAAATCTCTCGGTTTAGGATCTCGTTCGAAAAGGGTCTCGCGCCAGCTTCCGATGGGATTCTCAGAAATTCAAAATTTTCATACTGCCCGTACCTCGATAGCACTCGAAGACAAAAAGTAAAAAAGAAAAACAAAAAGCCAAGGCTCAAATTGACTTGCGAATAAAATTGAGAAATAAGTTCAACGGCGGTTAAACGTTCATTCGTTGAATCTGCATTGTGGCGCGATTGCGCATAAACTCGATGCTGGCAAGAGGGGAAACAATTTTGGAAACAAAAACGAAGACAAAAAGAAAAATTTACGAAATAAAATCGTACGAGACCAAATCTCCCACTCGTTCCGTCAAAAAAAAATGTGTCGCTCTGTTATTCTTCTTTTTTTTTCATCCCCCGTATCGTTGAAGTTTCGATCGTTGGAACGCGACGATAATTACGATGGAAACGACATTTGTGGAATTTACGAAAGCCAGGAAAAACTTGGGATTTTCTAAATTGCCACTATCGTTGTTTTCCAACCACGCAAACTTTTGCACAAACTCTCTGTCGTTTTATCTCAATTTTCCTGCGCCTTTTTTTTGCTCCTTCTATCCAAAGTTGCGCGTTTAACGCGTCGTCTCTACAGGGATGTAAAAAACGTGAATTTATCGTTAGTCCGATAATTTTTTTTCACATCGATTATTCGAAAATGAAATTGAAAGGAAAAACGCGATCGACTCGGAGATGAAAAACGAAATTCAAGCGTAAAAGTACAAAGTAGCTGAGCGAGACCAGGATGGGTTGTTGAGAATACAAAAAACCATGAGAATTTCAAGTTTTCATAGTTGGAGTCCAACGAAACGTGCGTTTGATCGTCAAGATTCTAAGATTCGCCGAATATTTTTCGAAATGATGACAGCCGTGAAAAAAAAAGCATGAGAACATAATGAAAACTCGGAAAAATTCAGTAGAAAAATGGAGTAAATGCGTATTTCCGTCGAGGTCCAACGATGCAAACTTCAACATCGTAAAAAGTTGTAGAGGCATAATGAGGGCTAAGGGGGTGTGGTCTGGTAGAGATAATCACGGGGGGAAAACGAGCAACAAACACGAGGAATTAGCGTATTACGTCGTCGCAATAATTTGTAGAATCAATTACTTTCCACGTACTTTTATTTTCCTACGCCTCGGTTGATGACGTCCGAGTTAACGAAAAGAATCTTGTGATTGAACGTTTTCATGATAAATGCAATAATTGTATATGGGCTGCATTTTGAATGATGATCGAGAATGTAACGATTTATCGACGACGAATGAATAAAATGGAAAATATTGAAGCGAATATCGTTTATTGGATTCTTTATTTTCCGCTAAAGTTTTCATCACCGGAAGGAAGGCAACGTACGGTCGATTTTCCCGTCATCAATAATTGTGCGATGTTTTTACAATAAAATTAATCAAAAAAAAAGAAAGAAAATGAAGATTCATCGTTTCAATGATTGACGAACTTTCGGTTCTCCGTTTTCCATCCATCTATTCGATTATCTTTCCTTTTACAGTATTTACAATAAAATGTTTTATATATATTTAAATACTACGGATTTCACGTCGGAAACAGATTGAAGTTCCAATTTAACCGGACAGTGTAATATGTAGCTTAAAAGCTCCTCCGTGTAACCAACGAGAAAATACAACTTCCTCGTCGCCAAATTCTGCTTTATGATACCTGCTATTCTAACGATATTGTGCTGCCTCTTGATGATTATTTCGCTAGCAAATATGTTGTGCCATGTACCGACCATAAAGCGACGAATGAAAACGTCTTCGACCGCCGTTTCCGACGGACGATTGCCATCCAAAATGCTAGCTGCAAGTATCAACGTTGTTGCGTCGGTATTTCGTTATCGGAGCGAGGAAAAAACCTTTGTCGTCATTTTGCTCGGCAACTTTTCTTTTTGCTTTTTCTTTTTTGTTTGAAAATAATATATCCGTCGAGCACCGAAAATTATTCAGAAAAATTCATACTCGAGTTAATTCAGGAGGCGATTCATTATTGATCGAGATTAAAAGAGAATGGAAGCCGAGTTGAATTTTCTTGAAGACCATTTCAAAGTTTGATTTTATCGATAAACTCACAAGTGTTCCACGAATTCCAGGACTTTCGATGGGCGATGTAATGCGGCGGATTTGCCATTTCGTAAGTCAGCGGAAAATTTTGTTTCAACGTCGGTTTGTAGCGTCCGGATCTTTGTTTCGACGCGACGGCGGACACGTGAAAAAATCGCTGCGGCAAAGTCGTTCGCAGCGATGAAGAGCATGTCGCCTAAAAAATGAAGAATGCAACAACGTTTAACGCTGAAAAGGTCGGTGCCCTTCCAAAAAGATGCGCCGAATGAATTCTTTGATAAAAAAAACCAAATTGAACATTCAAATTGCAAAATTACGATAATTTGCGATAACAATGTAGTCCTAGTTGTGGAGTAGCGATTTCTTTACCGACCTTAGTTTCCGATTCGCCGAGCACAAAAAGCTTTCGGAACGGATAAAACATTTGCAAACATAACCTACAATATGTTTAACCCATCATTGATAATCTATGGAAATACGTATTTTTCGATCAAAAGGTATCGATCAGTGAAATAAAGAACGGTCGTTCATCGGTTTTCTTATTTCTAACTTGGAGGAATTGCGGGAAACGAGAATGAAAAGCTTAGGATCTCGAGAAAATGACATTGTAGACTCGTTCGACTTGAACGCGCGATCTTAATAAATTTGCGGAATTAAAATATGAATTACCGTTCGTAGTGCACTTATCATGTTTCTTATTGTCTTTATGTTCAATGTTAAATACCACACGTGCCGAATTATCTACAAAAAGTTGGGTGAATTATGTTTTATTACTCGTATTGCCAAACATCGAACAAAAGCTGCAATTATTGTATGGCAGCTTAACGCCATCTCTCGGCCATCTCTCTCTGGAAACATGAAACATGGTGGAACCTCTGTGAAGTTAACTGGTTGGTTGAAGGTTGAGCTTTCGCTTTGTAGAAGGTTTTCATCGAAATTATGTTAATTCAACAAACGATACGAAAAGGTCGCGTCAAATAAAAAAAGTAATCTCGAATCATTTTTATTATCGAAGATTCGGGGATATTCCAAAGATGATGATTTTTTGCATGGATTGGGGGGTGTAAAATTGTCCTGAAATATAAATCTTGCTTAAAATTATACGTAATGAAAAAAGTTATTTGGAATGATAAGGACAAAGGAATGATAATTGTAATAAAAGATCCCTTGATCACACTGTAAATTGAGGGTGACAAAATGTTCGTAGGAAAATCGACTGGAAATAAACGTAAGGGTGGGGAACGAACGAAAGAAGGTTGTACACTTATAAATTGCTTGAAATAATCATATATTTTTATGTGAAATCGTCCTGTCGAACACAAATTTGATGTTCGACGAAAATTAACAGTTAAAAATGAAACGAAATAATACGGAAAACGAGAATCGAGAATCCTTTTGAAAGGATGATAAGAATTGACAAAAAAAACGGATTCGCGCTATAAATTCGAATAAGAAATAAAGTCTGAGGCTCTCTGCGATATTCATTGCGCACAGTCGTCTTGACGTTGGATCGAAAAATAGCAAAATTACGACAATAGTTAGATGAAATTCGTATTATTAATAACCATGCTGGTGACGTCTATGCCCGTTTCGAATCGTTGCCAATTCGAAGACTCGTACTCGTCATCTTCATCGTCATCTACCATTTATGGTTGACACTTTGTTCCACTGACCAAGTCGTCGACCGAAGCCCTTAGAATACGATAATTTACTTCATCCGCTGTCAAAGTATTACTCATAAGTTTCTGGAACCTAATCGACACAACCCAAAGGTCCTCACTATCGATTACTTGCTGTTTTACAATCTGAAAAAAAGATTGATGCGTGTTTCGATCAAACCCTTCGCGGCACCCATTTGTAGACGGTTAAAAACCGCTGAATACAAGTTTTTTAAAAATCGACAGCTTTTAAAATCACAACATTTTTTTGAATTTTTTTTGGAATCTCGAAAATTTGACCACGGGTACACCATCAGCGACCCCAAAAATCTTTCTTCTCATCTTTCTTCATTAATGTTTTTTTTTCAAAATGCTGTTTTTTCAGATTTTGCCACTTTTACGAACCAATCAACAAAGCATAAAAGCAATTTGAATGTAAAGTTTGTAATGTAAAGTTCAACGCGTTAGGATCGCGAAATTGCAATAGAAGATGGTTAAATCGAATGATAACGACATGGAAATCACGAAAACGTGCTTCGGACGATTCAAGACAAAAGAAAAAACAAAACAAGTCCATTTGCGGGAAAAACTATCGCTTGATAATTATCCGCTACTTTACAAACCGTCGTTCGAAAAAATCACTGGAAATTCTTATGCGGCTATTGACATACCTTTACGCTTGAAGGGAACTGGAGAGTTTCCGTATTTTTCGTTGCGATTGTACCGAAATCTGGCTCCACGCCAGAGTCGTCCATTCGCCAGCAACCGATAGCCACTTCGGATACAAGACCGTAAAACAAGACTCCATTGGAGGCGGAAGCTTCAGCCGTTGATTGCGACGGCCGCAAAGTCTCGAACGATTTGAACGATTCCGGCGATGCCCGCGGATCGTTCTCGAACAATTCGAAGTTCCTGAAAATAAGATTTCAACTATACCTCAAAAAGACGATAAGCCCCTTGTTACACATTCTCAAAACTACCCAGTTTGCTAATTGTGCCCATTGGTCGTCTAATCGAATAATATCCTTGCTGACGGCGACAATAATTTACCTAATTACGGACGTTTGTACCCAAGACTCCTTGAGGCTGGCAAACGGGTGGAAATACAAAATTCTGTCGTCGTTCAAGTTTATGGGTCCGAGTGTCAGTCCAAATATTCCGTCCGCTAGATCGAACGATTCGTTGTTTATCTGGGCCCTTTGGTTATCCGGCTCAGCCTTGAAGCTGTCGTGTTCGATCCTCCATGATCTGTTGTTCCTTTCGTCATAAACAATCAGGCCAAATCCAGAGACATCGGCAATGTAGACAAACACTTGGTCGGAATCGTTGCGTTCGTCTATGGTCAGTGCTATGAAGATCGAGGTGTTCACGTACTGATCTTTTGGAAAAACATAACTGTGGACAAGCTGGTCCGTTTCTGGCGAATAAACGAGAAGTTTCGGTGGACATGTCTGCTTGTCAGCCTCTACTCCGCTGTCCAGTATCCACAATCTTTCTCTAGAATCGAACTGGTGAAATAAAAAATAACATCTTTTTCACACACTCCGTTCCGACTTGAGCGCAATTTCGGCAAATTTGGAAGATTACGATTTACGATAAACGAAGAATGATGATTCTTCCGCAACGTTTTTCGGCATTATCGAGTAATTCAAACAACAACAACGAAAATTACACGCCGATTGTTTCCTCCTTTCCCCTTTGACTCGTATTTTCGAAAAAATGCGACGAAAAACGGAGCGTGAATCGGAATGTCCTATACCCATAACCGCTGTTTTTCCCAGCGTCAATTTTTGGCCGTACAAGTGTGTGGCAATGACATTTTTCCATGCAGAATTTATAAACTCGTTTTTGCGACGCGGGTGAAAAAGCTTTTCCAAAAATGAAACAGGCATTAATGGCATTGACCCCTAAAATTCATTGAAACTCACCGCAACTCGATAAACGCTGACGAGGCCCGAACAGTCCGTGCCCGGTTTTTGCATCTCCCAGCTGGGATAAGGAGCGATCAAAGAATTGCCATCATTTTCTTTATCCGTCACGTAGCCGAATGTTACAGGTACTCCACTCGCAAATCTCGGTATCGTAACAAACAACCGCTGGCCAATCGTACCTGCAAGAATCGATAAAGTTTATTGGCGCATGAAAATTAAGATCTGTGAAATAAAATTCAAATGCATACCGTGTGAAGCCGGAAAAAAAATCCAGCGCGACCAAAGCTTTTGCTTTTGTAACGAATAAATAATAAACTTATTTTAAATTTAAATGTTACGAAAATAAATGATTCCAATCCGCAAATAAATGTCATCATTTTACGATAACGTCAAATAATACTTGTTTTTCCCTTTGTACACGTGTTACGTCAGGCATAGATATGCAATACCTGAGCATTTTGTCAAAACGGAAAACTTAATTTTTTCAATAAACAAACGAACCTCCGTATTCACATAATTGTGAATCTAGCAGCACCATTCCGGGCCCGGGGATAAAATCTTTCGTGCGAATTGCCTCCTCCCGCTCTGCCGTAGTCGAATAATCAAAGTCCAACATACGCCAAGAGCGCACAATCTCCATTTGTGCGCCTTCAGATTGTGGTCTCACCGGTACGGTGAGAAACGCGATATACAGGTGAAATGATATCAGGAAAGATCCGACGCGACGTCCAAGCACCATGTTGAATAGCTATTATTATAGAAAATAGACAAATTAAGTATAAAAAAATTCGAGGATAACCCGGCGAGCTGCTGAGCTCTCGTCAATATGCACCAATTTCGAAATCCCGTGATTAAAGGCTTTCGACTGGTTGAGTTTGCAAATAAATAGCGAGCACTGATTTTGCGTTAAATTTATTCACAAAGATTAAGTCATCTCAGGTCTACTGTTGTTGAAATACACAAAGAAAATATTGATTGTTCTTCCAATGAATTTACTTCTTGCCCGAGTCTTCCTGAATATGTCTCTTTTTCATAGCCGTTATCCGACCGAAATACCGATTATGGCTACATGAACATGTTTCGAAATAACAAAACGAAGAAATACGTAAATGGAATGAATTCCATGAAAGATTTCCACAGTAATGTGAATATAACGCAAGAAAAAATTATGAGGGTGATATTCGGCTAGAGAAGAATGAGAAAGTAGAGAAATAATAACGAGAATTTCTCAATATGATTATAAACGAGAGTGTTACTGAAATATAGTACACCGAGACCTGCAATGAACCCGTAAAAGTGAACAGAGTATCAATTCATAGACGAAGTTCATTTCGGTACATGACAGACGGTGTATATGGTATCCATGCGCGCCAAGTTTGATTTTTTTTTTTGTAAAATGTTATTTTTATTTTTCACACTGTTTGAAAAACAATACTTTCCGAGCAGCCTCCAGTCGTTGACGAATAACATTATTTTTATTCAAATACTCACTCGGTGTTTTAGCTGCTGATTCGATGCACTGCTCGAGCCAAACTGACGACAAGTGCAATGGTCACGTCCTTTTTATACTCCACAACGCAGGTTAAAGGCTAATCGAGGGCTCATTACGCTATACCTGGTGCGTCGGATTCTAATGGGTTCAAAATGGTTCCTGTGAAATTGTTTGAATATGATAAAAAAAATGTCAAAATTGTAGGCACCATCGGAGCTCAATTAAAGTACGATTTTTCTAGATTTGTACATTGACGATTTCTCAATTTTCATCTTTTTTCGCGGAATGCTAACAATAAGAAATAAATTTATCGTACACCCGTTGGATTCCAACGATGCAAGCTTCAAGATCACCAGTAAGGCCATCTTCGTACATGGGTTTCAAGAGCCATCTACCTTCATTGTTTGGTGGACAATTCCCTTCAGGACATTTTAGATCCATAATCGTTCATGAATATCGTTCAGGTAATGAGTGGCAATGGTGATGGCGTTTTAAAATTGTCTATATGGACTCAGGAAACATTGTCCCGTCAATAGTATTTGGGGCCATTAAGCTCAATCGCTCGGGTCTAATTAGCTTGTTCGTTGGACCCTGTATAACGATTTGTTCTACCTTGTTTATATACTTGATGATAATCTGGAAAATGTACAATAAATGGCTCCTTCTGGAGACGCCAGGCAGGAGTGTGTCCGTGGAGAAAAAGCATACTCTGGAAAAGCGAATTACCCTGGCGGATTTGCCAACCACGATTTCGTGGTAGGTATGTTATTTGTACAAAACATACCTTCCACGAAATCGTCAACCATTGCCACTCATTACCTGAATGATATTCATGAACGATTATGGATCTAAAATGTCCTGAAGGGAATTGTCCACCAAACAATGAAGGTAGATGGCTCTTGAAACCCACATACGAAGATGGCCTTACGGGTGATCTTGAAGCTTGCATCGTTGGAATCCAACGGGTGTACGATAAATTTATTTCTTATTGTTAGCATTCCGCGAAAAAAGATGAAAATTGAGAAAACGTCAATGTAAAAATCTAGAAAAATCGTACTTTCGTTGAGCTCCGATGGTGCCTACAATTTCGACATTTTTTTATCATATTCAAACAATTTCAGAAGAACCATTTTGAACCGATTAGAATCCGACGCACCAGGTGTAGGGTAATGAGCCCTCGATTAGTCTTTATACCTGCGTTGTGTAGCATACAAAGTACGTGACCATTGCGCTTGTCGTCAGTTTGGCTCGAGCAGTGCATCGAATCAGCAGCTAAAACACCGCGTGAGTATTTTAATAAAAATAATTTTATTCGTCAACGACTGGAGGCTGCTCGGAAAGTATTGTTTTTCAAACAGTGTGAAAAATAAAAATAACATTTTCCAAAAAAAAAAAAAATCAAACTACTCGGTGTACCATATTTCAGTAATACTCTCGTTTATAATCATATTGAGAAATTCTCGTGATTATTTCTCTGCTTTACGTATTTCGTCGTTTTGTTATTTCGAAACATGTTCATGTAGCCATAATCGGTATATCGGTCGGATAACGGCTATGAAAAAGGGACATATTCAGGAAGACTCGGGCAAGAAGTAAATTCATTGGAAGAACAATCAATATTTTCTTTGTGTATTTCAACATTTAATATTTATTATTTAAAATTTAAATTATTTAAAAATATTTAATAATAATATTTAATAATATTAGCATTTAATATTTTGCGAATATTCTATCTTGGGATTATTGGCTTGTTCGTTTAAACCAACTTGGAAATTTATACGTGTATATTCGTAGAATGTTCTCAAGTTCTTTTATACTATTTACATGACCGTTCACGTCGGATTTCTCATCAGGCGTCTCAAGACACGTTGGCAGACAGTTTTTGTGACGGTCCAATTTATAAGGTCATAAACCAATTGATATTCGAAACAACCAGGCCGCGCCAGGTAATTTCCCTTTTTCTGCCCAACTGCAGAAACCATTTACATTACAAACGTGCCTATCGTCATCTCTTTGTAAAAATCGTGCACACCCAAAGGACACCTTTGTCCTTCAATATCTTTGTCAATCGTCATAACGAGGAACGTTCTAACCGATATTTCGGTCAAAAGAATAACTACTCTTCATTACGAATGGGGAACACACGGTGTAACTCCTCGTATCATTTATATTCTGCATTTTTATTTATCAACAACAGTAGACCTGAGATGACTCAATCTTTGTGAATAAATTTAACGCAAAATCAGTGCTCGCTATTTATTTGCAAACTCAACCAGCCGAAACCCTTTAATCACGGGCTTTCGAAATTCGTGCAAATTGACGAGCGCTCAGCAGTTCGCCGGGTTATCCTCGAATTTCTTTATACTTAATTTGTCTATCTATTATGATAAATAGCTCTATTCAACATGGGGCTTGGACGTCGCGTCGGATCTTTCCTGATATCATTTCACCTGTACATCGCGTTTCTCACTGTACCGGTGAGACCAGAATTTGAAGGCGAACAAATGACGGTTGTGCACTCCTGGCGTACTTTGGACTTTGATTATTCGACTACGGAGGAGCGGGAGGAGGCAATTCGCACGGAAGATTTCATTCCCGCACCCCAAATGGTGCTGGTGGATACACAATTATATGAATACGGAGGTTCGTTTGTTTCTTGAAAAATTGAGTTTTCCGTTTTGACACGATGCTCAGGCGTTGCATGCATGCCTGGCCTAATACGTATACAAAGGGAAGAACAAATATTATTTGACATTATTGTAAACTGATGTTTTCACTGGACAAAGGATAATCCTCCATGACGTTCAAATAATCATTGCCACCACATTTATTTGCGGATCAGAGCCATTTATTTTCATTACATGAGGAATAAATTCATTATTTATTCATTACAAAAGCAAAAGTTTTGGTCGCGCTGGATTTTTTTTTCAGTTCCACACGGCATGCATGCAAATTTTACTCCACAGATCTTAATTTTCATGTGCAAAAAAACTTAATCGATTCTTGCAGATACGAATGACGAGCGGGTGTTTGTTACGATACCGAGATTCGACCGTGGAGTACCCGTAACGTTCGGCTACGTGACAGACAAAACGAATGATGGCAATCCCTTGATCGCTCCTTATCCCAGCTGGGAGATGCAAAAACCGGGCCCATATTGTAAGGGCCTCGTGAGCGTTCATCGATTTGCGGGGAGTTGCAATCAATTTCAGGGATGTTGACCCCTGTTTCATTTTTGGGAAAACTTTTTCACTCGGGTCGCAAAAACGAGCCTATGAATCCACTATGGAAAAATGTTTCTACAACGCATTCGTACGGTCAAAAAATTAACGCTGGGAAAAACAGCGATTACGGGCAAAAGGACATGTCGATTCACTCTCCGTTAATCAAGTTCGGCGAATCGTTCGAGCGCCACATTTTTTCGGAAATACTTAGTCATAACTATTCTTCGTTTATCGTCAACTGTAATTTTTCAAATTGCCCCAAACTGCCCCCAAAGCGGAATACGATGTGAAAAAGATGTTGCTTCATTTCACCAGATCGATCCTATGCTGGAGAAATTGTGGATCCTGGACAGCGGGCAAGGCGGTGACGAGGAGACTTGTCCACCTAAACTTTTGGTATATTCGCCAGAAACGACCGAGCTTCTGAATAGTTACGTTTTTCCAAATGATCAGTACTCGAGCGCCTCGGGCTTCGTCGCATTGACCATAGACAAACGCGACAATTCCGACAACGTGTTTGTCTACATTGCCGATATCACTGGATATGGCCTAATTGTTTATGACGAAGAAAGCAACAAATCATGGAGGATCGATAACGATCACTTCGCGCCTGAGCCGGCTTACCAAAGGTTCGAGATAGACAACGAATCTTTCGATCTATTGGACGGTATTTTTGGACTGGCTCTTGGACCCATAGACTCCAACGACAACAGAAAATTGTATTTGCACGCGTTGACCACTCGCAGGGAGTCTTGGGTAGAAACATCCGTGATTAGGTAAATTATTATCGCCGTCAGCAACGATATTATTTGATTATACGACAAACAGGCACAATTAGCAAACTGGGTATTTTTAAGAAAATGTAACAAGCGACTTGTTTGTTTGAGGTATCGTTGAAATGTCATTTTCAGGAACTTCCAATTGTTCGAGAATAATTCGTGGGCATCACCGGAATCGTTCAGATCGTCCGAGAGTTTGCGGCCGTCGCAATCGGCCGCTGAAGCTTCCGACTCCAATGGAGTCTTGTTTCATAGTCTTTTATCCAAAGCAGCTATCGGTTGCTGGAATATGAATGCGTCTGAGGAGCCGGATCTCAACACAATCGCAACGATGAATACAGAGACTCTCCAGTTCCCTGCAAGCGCAAAGGTATGCCAATAGTCGCATAAAAGAATTACCCGTGATTTCATCGAACGTCAGTGAAGTATCGGATAATCATCAATCGATAGTTTTATCCGCAATTCCACTCGTTTTGTTTTGTTTTTTTTTTTTCATATTAAATCGTCCGACGCACGTTTACGATTTTTTTCCAATAATTTGTCCGCCTAAAAATGGGTCCCGCAAGGGGTTTGATCGAAACGCGCATTAATGTTTTTTTTCAGGTTGTAAAACGGCGCCGAACGGGTGTTGAGGAACTTTGGGTGACCACGAATAGGTACCAGAAACGTAAGACTGGTACTTCGACATCGGATGAGGTCAATTTTCGTATTCTAAACTCGTCGACCAATGACTTGGTCAAGGGGACAAAGTGTCAACCACAAACGCTAGGTGACGATAAAGATGACGAGTTTTCGAATTGGCGCGGATCCAAAAACGTGCATAGACGTCATCGGCACGGTTATTAATCATACGAATTTCATCCAACTGTTTGTGATCGCATATGCACAGAGTACCCCGCTGAGTCGAATGGACTCAGACTTAGACTTGGACCCTTAGACTTTTAGACCCTGATTCCTAATAGATTCAAAATTCAAAAAGCCAATATGTAAAATTGTCGTAATTTTTCTATTTTCCGATCCAACGTCAAGACGACTGTGCACGATGAATATCACAGGGAGCCTCAGACTTTATTTGTTATCTAAATTTTTCGGGCGAATCCGTCTTTTTCGTCAATTCTGATCATCCTTTCAAAAGGATTTTCGATTCTCGTTTTCCGTATTATTTCGTTTCGTTTTAACTGTTAATTTTCGTCGAACATCAAACTCGTGTTCGACACAGCGATTTCAAATAAAATGATATAATTATTCCAAGCAATTTATAAGTGTACAACGTTCTTTCGTTCGTTCCCTACCCTCCATTTGTTTCTAGCCGATTTTCCTACCAACACTTTGTCAATCTACGATCGGAGGAAGTCCGGATATCCCCGGTAATTATATGAAACTCGCACGAAATACCGTGAAAACGAATATCCGAGGACGAAAATTTCAACGTGTGAAATGAATGTACCATCTTTTGTTACAATCATCATTCGTCAATCTTCGATACTTTGAGTATCCAGAAACGCGATTCTTTCGGAAATGTGTAATACAGAGTGTGATAATGGACACACCTTATTTGGTCGTTTTTTCAATGATCTCTTCGATTTTTATTCACAAAAATGTGTCAAATAAAAAAGGCTTCGTAATTTTGTGTATCAAATAGTGAAAAAAAATTTCTCGAGTTGTATCAACGAACTGTTCGTTGTTATGTTTATCAAATGAAAAACTTTCTCAAGCTACATGTACATCAGGCCACAAAAAGTTGTTGAATCAAAAAGTGTTTGTAGTTTTGTGTACGAATCATTTCATTCGATTGCAATATGATCGGTCATAAAATGCACATGGTTGTTACATTCGAAGATCCGACGCATGAGGAAAATATGACGCCATTATTTTACAAAAATCAAACCATGAGCGGTGCTTGGTATAGCCAGCCAATTTTTCGGAGACCCGGGCGATCGCTCTGATACCTCATAGAGACCGTGGTGACCGCTCCGAGACTCCTCCGATACAACAATTTTTTACTCGAGCCATGCATTCTCCAACTGTTTTGCAAGGTTTTTCATTTTCATGGTCGAAGGGTGAACATTTTTCAAAACCGTCCTGTAAACTCGGATTAATATTGACTTGTTTTTGACTCGTGTACTAACAGCGTACGCGCGATGTGTGTTCTGTTTCGTATTGTAAATTCAAACGTGTGGGTCTTATTGAATATAATAACTGGCGAAAATTAAAAAAAAAACGAAATAACAGAAGGTTTCAAAGTGATTGATTTGGCACGGAACACCCCGATATATAATGTGTATAAATATAATTAAACGAATACAATGACATTTGACACAATTCGTTGTAATAAAACAGTGATATGGACTCGAAGAGTCGTCTCGATAAACGATAAATATTATTCATGGACAATTGGGCAAACAAACCAGGAAAAACGTCTCGACATAGAATCGATATGAAAAAAAAAAAAAGATTCCTGGCCCCCTCTGCTCGCTCGTGGCGCGCATTGCCCCGAAATGTGAATCATTTACGAAATTTGGATAAAAAAACCTGCGCCATAACAATGAAAAATTGAGAGAACAATTTTTTTCAACGGAAAAGTGTTACGAGACCTCGTAAACTGGATTACGAAAAAAAAAAAAATTCATTTCCCTTTTCCAAAACTTTTTCAACCGTCCGTCACGTGACCGGCCGCCTTTTATACATATAACACAGATATAAAACCGTTTATGAATAATAGTATAGAGCGCGTTGAGTTACTGAAATCCTCACAGATTTCCTCTCAAATCGATAGCCATCTCTGGGTGTAAATATAGAAATAATTGTGCACATTATTTTCGCGAGTTTCCCTTGGCCTTTTGGACCAGCAAAATCGTACTTTAAGCAAAATCGTACTTTAAGCAAAATCGTACTTTAAGCAAAATCGTACTTTAAGCAAAATCGTACTTTAAGCAAAATCGTACTTTAAGCAAAATCGTACTTTAAGCAAAATCGTACTTTAAGCAAAATCTTCGATATGTGTACCTCGAAACTACGGTGTATACAATTCAGAGTTGTACGAACGAAAGACCGACCGGTGTGGGTAGCGTAATAGCCGGATATCGCGTGCGACATATTCGGTCGAAAAGATCGAATTCCGGTGTCGTCGAAAGCTTTTTTTTGCGCAATTTTTCATTTCAGGACGATGGAAAATACAGAATAAAACGGAAAACCATGTTAAAGTGCCGAAAAAACTGTTTATTTATTTATTCGTCATTATGTTTTTTTTTCGCATTAATTTAATTCGCACAATACGTTTTCACTTGTATGCACTTTGGGCGAAGTAGATGGAATACACCCGGCGTATGATTTTCATGTACGTACTGTACATTTCACACGCACCCTCTGATGTACATACATCGCTTTTGCACAAGGTATTTGCGTACATTGTCGCACAGGAAACGCCGTATACACGAAAATTATCAATACAAAATACAATCGAGATCATCCTTTCTGCTTTTGTTGTGAATACATAAATTAGAAAAAAGGAAAAGTACGTGAAAGCAGTAGTTTAGAAAAAAGGTATCGGAATTTTATACCCTGCAAGTGTAATACTCGTTACATCGTTATTGAGGGATTTTTCAAACATGCCAACCATTCCAGGATGGGTACCCGTGAGTACGGAAATGATCTCCGTGGCTGGACCGCCGACATTGCTTCTTCGATTGACAATTCGTTCCCTCCACCAAGTCGGCGACCTTAATTTTTTGTATGCGAAAATTCACCTCGTTCGGATCGTATCTGCCCACAGACATCATCAGCTGAAACCTGTTGGACACGACCCAAAGCTCCTCACTACCGTCCGCTTTTCGTTTTGTTATCTGAAAATAACATTAAAGTACATTTTGATTAATCGGAATTTTGAAAAAAAAAATAAAACAATTGACAATCACAACAGCCGAAACTGTTCATGTACACTGTTCAAAGGAATCGCGACAATCGATGTCATTCTTTCCATACCTTCATGGCACAAGGGAATTGCAGTGTTTCACGGTTTGTCAGGATCGTCTCGAATCGCGCTGACGCCAAGTCGTTGGTGTTTAAGCATCCGATGGCCGCCTCGGTTGTGAGACTGTAGAACAAGACGCCGTTGGAGTCCATCGCCTCAGCCGCCGATTGCGATGTTCGCAGTTCATTGACAGATTTGAACGAATCCGCTGATGCCCCTGGGTGACAATCGAAGAGCTCGTGGTTCCTGAAAATGACGTTCCAACCATTTTTTTCTCATTCAAACCACAATAATATCTCGTATTGCCGATGAAGTTTCATTGGAGACTCGTTCATAGTTGAAAAATAAACGTGGACAAATGTTGTCTAGCGTCATTGCGAAGTAATTCATTCGGAGAATTTCCGGGGGAAAAAAAACAGGACGGACTCAAGTCGAAACGAATCAACGACGTCGTATAATCGAGTAATAGTGTTCGTGAGAGCGATAATTTACCTGATTATGGATGTTGGCACGTAAGTCTCTGTGAGGCTTGATAATCCGTGGAAGAACAACATTCTGTCGCCGTTGGGTAACAGGGGTCCGAGGCCCAGGGAAAAAATGCCGTTCATGTAATCGAAGGAGACGTTATCTATGTTGAAAGTTTTGTGATTCTCCTCGGCAAATACGCGCTCGTTAACGATCCTCCATGATCTTTCGTTCTCTTCGTCGTAAACCATTAAGCCATATCCATCGGGATCAGCGATGTAGAGAAACACATTGTTGGATGAATCGCGTTCGTCCACGACGAAAGTGATGAAGTCTGAGGTATTCACGTACTGCTCTTGTGGGAATTCGTATTGTTTGACAATCTCGTTCGTTTCCAGCAAAAACGCGATAACTTTAGGTGGACAGATCTGGTCGTTGATTTTCTTTCCGCTATCCAGCACCCACAGTCTGGCCGAAGAATCGATCTGACGAAATGGACAAAGCCATGTTGTTAGGTGATTTTCGACTATTTTCTATAAAATATACAAAACGCAGCACCCACAGTCTGGCCAAAGAATCGATCTAAAGAAATGGACAGAGCCATGTTGTTAGGTGATTTTCGACTATTTTCTATAAAATATACAAAACGCAGCACCCACAGTCTGGTCAAAGAATCGATCTAAAGAAATGGACAAAGCCATGTTGTTAGGTGATTTTCGACTATTTTCTATAAAATATACAAAACGCAGCACCCACAGTCTGCCCAAAGAATCGATCTGACGAAATTAAAAGAGCCATGTTATAAGGTGATTTTTGACTATTTTCTATAAAATATACAAAACGCAGCACCCACAGTCTGGCCAAAGAATCGATCTGACGAAATGGACAAAGCCATGTTGTTAGGTGATTTTCGACTATTTTCTATAAAATATACAAAACGCAGCACCCACAGTCTGGCCAAAGAATCGATCTAAAGAAATGGACAGAGCCATGTTGTTAGGTGATTTTCGACTATTTTCTATAAAATATACAAAACGCAGCACCCACAGTCTGGCCAAAGAATCGATCTAAAGAAATGGACAAAGCCATGTTCTTAGGTGATTTTCGACTATTTTCTATAAAATATACAAAACGCAGCACCTACAGTCTGCCCAAAGAATCGATCTGACGAAATTAAAAGAGCCATGTTATAAGGTGATTTTTGACTATTTTCTATAAAATATACAAAACGCAGCACCCACAGTCTGGCCAAAGAATCGATCTGACGAAATGGACAAAGCCATGTTGTTAGGTGATTTTCGACTATTTTCTATAAAATATACAAAACGCAGCACCCACAGTCTGGCCAAAGAATCGATCTAAAGAAATGGACAGAGCCATGTTGTTAGGTGATTTTCGACTATTTTCTATAAAATATACAAAACGCAGCACCCACAGTCTGGCCAAAGAATCGATCTAAAGAAATGGACAAAGCCATGTTCTTAGGTGATTTTCGACTATTTTCTATAAAATATACAAAACGCAGCACCCACAGTCTGCCCAAAGAATCGATCTGACGAAATTAAAAGAGCCATGTTATAAGGTGATTTTTGACTATTTTCTATAAAATATACAAAACGCAGCACCCACAGTCTGGCCAAAGAATCGATCTGACGAAATGGACAAAGCCATGTTGTTAGGTGATTTTCGACTATTTTCTATAAAATATACAAAACGCAGCACCCACAGTCTGGCCAAAGAATCGATCTAAAGAAATGGACAAAGCCATGTTGTTAGGTGATTTTCGACTATTTTCTATAAAATATACAAAACGCAGCACCTACAGTCTGCCCAAAGAATCGATCTGACGAAATTAAAAGAGCCATGTTATAAGGTGATTTTTGACTATTTTCTATAAAATATACAAAACGCAGCACCCACAGTCTGGCCAAAGAATCGATCTGACGAAATGGACAAAGCCATGTTGTTAGGTGATTTTCGACTATTTTCTATAAAATATACAAAACGCAGCACCCACAGTCTGGCCAAAGAATCGATCTAAAGAAATGGACAAAGCCATGTTGTTAGGTGATTTTCGACTATTTTCTATAAAATATACAAAACGCGGCACCTACAGTCTGCCCAAAGAATCGATCTGACGAAATTAAAAGAGCCATGTTATAAGGTGATTTTTGACTATTTTCTATAAAATATACAAAACGCAGCACCCACAGTCTGGCCAAAGAATCGATCTGACGAAATGGACAAAGCCATGTTGCTAGGTGATTTTCGGCTATATTCTATAAAATATACAAAACGATATTGTTTTTCCTCAACGTTTTTCGACATCCTACGATAATTTGAAACAAAAAAAAACGCTAGCACAGCACACAAAGTACACGAGCTGTCTGTCGCGTTTCAACGAGAAAAGACTCGTTTGACGATTCGTTGCGTTTTCGAGCTCATCCCAGTTGTCTCCTATATTTATTTTATTCGTGTTTTTTTTTTGTTGAAATAAACGTCGATTTTAATTCGTCAAATTCACGTTAGAATATTTGTTGAATACAAAAAAGTTTGCAATATTCTTTAGTCCGAGTTTTCAAACAACCGACAGGGAGAGTCTAGCATCACTCGCAGAGGGAAATTTGGTTCCACGTGTGCTACTGGAAATACATCGAAACTCACCGCCATCCGGTAAACGTTAACCAAACGCGAACAGTCTGCTTGCTGATCGGGATTCAATTGCGCATCCTGCATCTCAAAGTCGGGATAAGGAGCGATAAGATGCTCGTTCTTATCGTTGACTCTGTCGGTAATGTAGCCCAAAGTAATGGGTACTCCTTCCTGAAATCGCGGTATCGTAACGAACGTCTTTGGGACGATTGAACCATCTGAAAAAATTCGAAAAAGTGTTTTTCACGTGAAAATGACTCTCCGAGTCAGGAGGAACCGCAAGTCATCAAATTTCACCAACGCCGGGTTATATTCGAAAAGTCGATGGGTCGTGCAAGGAAAACATCGATTGAAGATATAAATTTCAAATTTCAAATAACTCGTGTTTCACGAAAAAAAAACATATTGTTATTTTCGTTTGGGCCTTCTACACGCTGGCTGTTTGAAAATCAAACGAACCTTTGTCGAAGTCGTATAACTGTACGTCCATCGGCACTAGTTGACCCTGGTTGAATCTTCCATTTTCAATCGCCTTGACCCGGTCTTCCTCGGTCGGAAATTCGAAATCCAGGGCAGACCAGGAGTATTCAAGCTGCAATTCTGCACTTTGCGTTAATCTCACCGGTATTACGAGAAACGCGATACACAGGTGTAGCGCCACGAGCAAAGATCCGGCGTCGCGTCCAAGCACCATTTTGAACAGCTACTGTTGTAAAAAACAGACAAATTGAATATCAATCGACGCTCGAAGTTCATTTCGGTATATGGCGGAGGATGCGTCACTCGGTCCACACTAATTACGTTTTTATTGTACGTGTTTCATTAGGCTAATGTATTTCCTGATATGAGTAACATAAGTGAACGGCTGATCTTATCGTTAGCTATAGGGCGGCATCCTGACGTTGACTAGTCAAATTAATGTAACGCACTTTATCGAAAAACGTTACGCTTCACGAGGACAAACGGTTGGAATCTCCCACAGAAAATACTCATTTTTCGTACCCGATCGGAATGAACAAAATATTAACGTATGCAACTAACAACGCAATTATTTTTCCCTTCGGAAAGGTATAGGGTATGGCTCGAAGACGACGTTTGAAAATGAAAAAAAAATTAAAATTAAAATTAACCCCGGAGAGTGAACGTTTTTCAAAACCGTCTTAAACTCCATTAATATTAAAGACTATCGTTTTTCCCTTGTGCACTAACAATTTCTATTTTCACGTCACATGCAAATACTTACGTGGTATCAGTACGAACGAAACTGACGGCACAAAAAGCGCATACAGCCCTTTTAAACTAGTAATATTTGGGGGGTGGGGGGCAGTAGAGGGGATAATAGGTATGGAAATAAATGGAGGGAGAATAAGCTATTTTGAAATACTTTAGCTACATCAGGCGGGACGACCTGGATTTTTCCCTATCGATAAGGTGGTAATAGATTTTATCTTGATTGTTGGCTGTTGATCGATAACGATAAAACGTCAGTAAACGAATTCATGTTATGAAGAAATCGAACACACGAAAATCTTGCAACCTGCCGGAATTATTCGTAGTATAATTGCTTCGATAGTTGTTTGTTCGTTATCATCGATGACGTCATCGTCATTGAACGTGCTGAAGAAAGCTAAAAACGTCACGTGGAACCTCATTAAACGAATTATGGTGTAACGATTCATATTCTCTCGCGGGATATTTCATAAGCAAAGCGTTGACGTACAGCGTGAGGCTCAGGGTAGCATCGTCGCGAGCCTCCAACTTGTAGATGAAAACGTCGTTTTTTAATGTCATATTCGGTTCAGCGAGGGGAAAGTAAAATCACCCTCCTTCGCACTACGATTATTTTTATGCCTGAAAATACGATACATGGCGTTTCTATGGCGAGTGTAAAAATTGATTATTTCATGAACGCAATCTCACAAAGTCATCCGAAAATCTGTCATTTGTAGTAAACTACCTTAATTCAGGAAATTACGCTCCATTAACATTTGTCAAATTTCTTGACGAGCGATTAACGCCGAACGATAATAGATTCCATTGAAAAACAGCAGACGACTTCGTGATTTTACGAAAGATGACGAATGATCGCGTCAAAAACATCATTCCATTCAGCCGTCTCTCATATTTTTTTTTTTTCAATAATTTTTTTATTGTTGAAATATACACTTTGGAAAGTCCGAAAATTGACGATTACATTCTTGTAGGTCCAAACAACCTATGAAAAAATTGGCGAGAGGGTTCCCCTCTTGAATAGAACTTTGTAAAATATGGCCTAAGGTGACTGGACTAGCAGACGGGAACAATTTCAGCGAGGCAAAACGAATGAAAGTAGGATGTCAAACTTTGGAGTGATTTATTCCGCACATTACATAAATATTCCATTTTCCTGTTTTTCATTAGTCATACCGATATTTTGCGCTGTTTTCGCCCGGATCGGTATGAATGTTACTAGCCGTAATCGTTTGCGGAACAGAAATTTGCCGAAGACGACTGACATCTCGTTCCCTCCACCAAGTCGTCGATTCTAGCTACTTGTATACGAAAATTAATCTCATTGGGGTTGAAAGTGCCTCCAGACGCCATTATCTGAAACCTGTTCGACACGACCCAAAGATCCTCGATATTTGTCCCTTTTCGCTTTTTAATCTGAAAAAATTCATGTATCTTCCGATTAATCGAACTTCCGATATTGCCATATCGAATGATAACCCGACTAGAAATTTCATCAGGTTATCTTGAATTTATGTATGGACCATATCCGGTGGAGTCAAGGTTATCCACACTAGGTATTCTTTATAAGGAACTTGCAAGGTCCATCCGTGGCTAACCTAGACACGATGAACTCGATAAGGTTTTCATGAGGTCTATCTGAGTGCAAACCAAGTCAGGTTTTAATCAGTATGACCGGATAAGAGCCATGAAAGATTGGCAAAATGCGCAGTGTGAACTCACACAACCCTGTGAACTCACACAACGAATAGAAGGGCCCGCGTTCAATCAAATCAAAACATTTTTTTTATTTGCAAAAAAAAGATTCTGGCATCAAAAAAGCTTCTAATTAAAGCCCCAATAAAAGTACATTTCATTTTACAATTTTTTGAATAAAACACGTTTTTTTTTTATTTTGAAAAACAAAAGTTCCTGTGCGTCAGAAAATGTTTTTAATAATATTTTCATTATTCATTCGACAAACTTGCGTAAATTGTATTCGATAAGTTTTTGATGAAACGTGTTTTTTATTTTTATTTTCAACCTACAAAACTTTATGTGCGCCAAAAATTCGAACTGTTTTTTGTTTTATGTTCATTCAAATAAGAGCAGCGACACAAATTTAGTATTATAAACGAATGTAATTTCAATTTTTAAAGAAGTTTCTTCTAAGGCAAAATTATTTGATAAAATTAATAAATAATTGAAAGAAAATTTACATTATTCGTTGTCTACGATTTATTGAATAAAACATTATCGCTTGCACGCGGGATGAAATATTAAATATTAATATTAAATGTATCAGGTACTGTCAATGTTACCTTGAAAGGACCTAGTCGGATTCACCCGATAAGGACCTCAAGTGTCACTGCGTTACAGACCGAGTTAGGTCCACACCGGGTTGCCACATCAGGACCACATGCGGGATATGTCTGACCTGATCAGGACCTTAACAAAACCACAGACAAATTTCTAGTCGGGAATTGTCACTCGACTCACTGTCGCTCGGAAAAATTGCGTATGTTATTCACCCTACTGGATTATCGAGATATTCCTCTCTTCGTACCTTCATAGCACAAGGAAATTGGAGGGTTTCTTTATTCGTCACAATTGTATCGAAAATTGGGCCACCAAATTCGTCCGGTCGATTGGTATTCCAGCAACCGATAGCCGCGTCGGACAGAAGGCTGTAAAATAAGACGCCATTCGAGTCCATTGCTTCGGACGCCGACTGTGACGATCGAGGGCCACGTAAACTTCGGAACGATCTCGGTGGCGCCTGCTGTTGCCCATTAAACAACGTGAAGTTCCTGAAAATAACATTTTAACGATTGCTCGACGATTCGTCGCGGTAACTCGTTGATTATCAACAAATCAATCTTGACAACTTGCATCCAATGTTAGTGCAAAATACATCGAGAGTCAAGAATGTCGAGAAAAGAAAGAAAAAGCGAAACGTAAACGTAAACGGCAGGTCCGATAAATCCCCATGTTGTTTTTTTTTTTAGAAAAACGAATCAACGATCCTCGAAGCTCGTACGAAAATACGCAGCTTCGATTCTTCTCTCCGTATCCGCTTGAATAGCTATTTGTCGTCGTAATTATTTTTATTTTTATTAATTAATTAATTAATTTTTTTAATTTTAATTTTTTACGTTAATTTTTTGCGTTAATTTTTTACCTGATTATCGATGTTTGCACGTAAGACTCTACGACGCTTGATAACGCGTGGAAGAACAAAATTCTGTCGCCGTCGGGTAAGACAGGTCCGAGGCCCAGAGAAAAAATGCCGTTCATGTAATCGAAGGAGACGTTGTCAATATTAAAAGTTCCGTGATTCGGATAAGGATATACGAGATTGTCGACGATCCTCCATGATCTGTCGTTCTCTTCGTCGTAAACGATCAAGCCAAAACCATCGGGATCGGCTATGTAGAGAAACACATTTTTCGATGAATCGCGTTCGTCCACGACGAAAGTGATGAACTCCGAGATACCCGAGTACTGATTTTTTGGGAATTCGTATCGTTTCAGAGGCTCGTTCGTTTTCAGTGAAAAAACGATAAGTTTGGGCGGACAAATTTGATCGTTAATGATTTTTCCGCTATCCAGCGCCCACAATCTATCCGCCGAATCGATCTGGTGGAATGAAAAAAAAAATACATTTTCTTCATAGAATGTGCTATCCGCTTCCGATGAGCTTTGAGTGGTTTTGGCAAAATTGTCGCTATAACGTACGAAAAATTATTATTTTTCATGATTCGTTTTGTTTTCGTTGAATTTCAGTAAATCAAACGTTGTTTTGTGTAACTTGAGTTATTATTGTTTTTCTCATCCGAGAGCGATAATTTATTCTTTATCGATCTCGCACGAGATGGAATGAAATTCAGTGTCAAGGCACACTGAAACTCACTGCAATCCGGTAGACGTTGACCATACCCAGACAAGCTGGCCCCTGATTTTGCATCAACCAGGTAGGATAAGGAGCAATCAGACGATTGCCCTCGTCATTTATTTTTACCGTCAGATAGCCCAGCGTGACGGGTACTCCAAGCTGAAATCGTGGTACAGTAACGAATACCGTCGTGCCTGTGCGAAAAAAGATGGAAAAAGTAGTCTCGCGTGAATAACAAAGTCTGAGAAGTAAAATTTTCATGTCGGGTGGAAAAAAAAATGAGTAAAAGCCATCAGATCCACAAATCAGCACTGCTGTACAAAAAATTATCAAAAAAATCATCAGCTTTTGTCATGAATAAATAATAAATCTCTTCCTTCCCTGTTTTTCTTTTTTATTTTTATTTACAACAACCACGACACGTTTGTTTTAACAACAACAATGTTTGTTTAACGTTTGCAATAATAGGCGCTAACATTTCGTTGAAACGATACAGCAGTTTTTTCAAAAAACAATCGAACCTCGGTCGTTTTCGTGCAGATCTACATCCATCGGCAGTATTTGCCCCGGGATGAAGGATTTCATGTAAATCGCAGCATCCCGCTCTTCCGTACTTGAAAAATCGAAATCCAGAGAAGACCAGGAGTAGGCTTCTCGCAATTGTTTGTGTTGAAATTGCGCTCTCGCTGGTGTAACGAGTAACGCAAAATACAGCGGAAGCGGAAACGCCCAAGATCCCACGTGATGATCGAGGATCATTTTTAAAAGCTGTTGTTATTTAAAAAGAAAACAATTTCTGTCCATCCGTCAATCGCATGAAAATTGGCGCCGTCGACGATGGCGCTTAGAGGGCAACGCCTCGAAAATTCATTCGAAACATCGTTTGATAATCATTCTCCCCTATCGTGTTTCGGATGGTTATACACAGCTGTATTTCCATACAGAAACTCGTTACCCTCAAAAATAATTCGAAAATGACGGTCCAACGTGTGTTTTTGTCAAGCTTCACCACAGAAACATACATTCATATTTTTTATACATTTCCCGTTCGAAATTCTCAAACACGCGACACGCGTAATGTCGATAATAAAGACAAAATTAATTTTCAATTCGTTTTCGACGAAAAGAGTCGTGAGAGCAGAAAATTCAGTCATTTTGTTCAGTCATGGGCTGTGCGTGGACCACCACGAGTAAAAATAACGAAAAAATTGACGAAATTTGTTGATTTCGATGGAACGCGCGAAGAATTCAACTATACTTTGTCAATTAAATTTTTAAAAAATAGGGTGTCCTGCGTAATATGTTAATTCACTATGAAAAAAAGCGGTAAATTTATAAATTGTTATTAATTATGGATCCACGAACCGTTCGGTCGAAACGCGACGCACCGCGAGATGTCCCAATGTTCAAAGACGAGAGTTCTCCTCGCGATTCGTAACAAAACTTCAGTAGAGTATGCAGAGGCTCGTGAATTTATGCCAAGATGCAGTTTGCTCCGAATCCCATTATCCAAACGAGTCTCCCGCTGAAGCACTCTTGATACACGATGAATATCAGACTCGCGATAAATCCAGATTTATCACCAAAGACTCGTTCGGTACGGGCGAAATTGTTTTTTTTTAATATATCCTTATCAAGAACAAATTTTGAATCATTATTTCCGCCTTCGGATTGATGAGCATTGATGTTAAAAATACCACTACCCCAAAGCAAACAAATGCTTATCTCGCGGTGTAATTAAAATAATTCGTCGAGGCAAAAAAATCGTGTAGACTTCCGTGTTCCGTGTCTCATGTGCGAGCTTCTTTTTCATTTCCGGAGATTTGGGCGTTTTCAAACTTTCACATAAACGTCTCAAAAATTCAAAGTCTTTCTTTGAGCACCTTATTTTTCTTTCGCTTTGCTAATTGCAGTTGCATCCAAAAAGGAGGAGAATACGACGAGTTCGCTTTTTCATCTGAAAATTGTCGCAATTCCGCGCGTCGCCTGTGCTGATGATGAGCTTATTGGGGGATTATCCAACGATAAGAGAATATCAAAAATTCGATATTGCCCAGACGGATTTTTCGAGGTAGGATCAATAGAGGGTGGGAGCGACGAATTATTGTCACAAACCGGAAGAGACTGGAGCAAAAACAGCCATCGGACGTCCGAGCGGTCACCCATCCGAGTACCGGAAGTGTCAGCACTCAATGACTCGTGCGGTAGCGCACCGATCGTTTGACTATACTACGAGATTTATTCTGCACATTTTGGTTTACACAAGATAATCCGAAAGTTTTCGGTACTTTCCCGTACGGCATTCCGAAAAATGTCTATACCCGAGATGTGGCGCATACTGAATTCACGGTTCGCGAATTACTCCATTCGCCTTATCGATATATTCGATGTATTTGATAGAAACGACACTGGGCACGATTTATTTTGCCCACTTTCTCTTGTTTACACGAGATTACAATCGCACAATTTTTCGTACTCTCCTGTATATGATATTGTATATGAGATTTTTTCTATAATATTGTATATGATATTGTATATGATATTGTGTATAATATTATATAAAATATTGTATATGATATTGTATATGATATTGTATATAATATTGTATATGATATTGTATATAATATTGTATATGATATTGTATACAATATTTTATATAATATTGTATATGATATTGTATATGATATTTTATATAATATTGTATATGATATTGTATATAGTATATTGTTTATAATATTTTCCGCGCATCTTTTCTCAAATTCGCGACGAATTTGAATTCAGAGTCGGGAAATTGCCAAATATAGAATAGCATGGGTCGATTTTCCGATATTCGTTCAAATTTGGGGAATTTTCAGCGAGACGGTATGAATATCCGCGTTTGCGAACTAGTAATGTGGTAGGCACGGCTGACAACTCGTTCCCTCCACCAAGTAGTCGACTCCAGCTCTCTGTATGCGAAAATTAATCTCAGTCGGGTCGAACATACCACCAGCTGCGATTTTCTGAAATCTGTTCGACACAACCCAAAGCTCCTCGCTGTTTGTTCCTCTCCGTTTTACAACCTGAAAAACGTACAATGCATCTTCCGGTCCAGCAAACGATTGATCGCGAAGGGCAAAGGCCATACCTTCATGCCTGCAGGGAATTCGAGGGTTTCTTTGTTCCTCACAATCGTCTCGAAGATTGGGTTCCCAAATTCGTCCAGTTGATTGGTATTCCAGCAACCGATGGCCACGTCG
This sequence comes from Heteropelma amictum, assembly GCA_959613375.1. Classification (NCBI taxonomy): domain Eukaryota; kingdom Metazoa; phylum Arthropoda; class Insecta; order Hymenoptera; family Ichneumonidae; genus Heteropelma; species Heteropelma amictum. Next base: position 27,027,685 of record OY390723.1, read on the forward strand.
GACAGAAGACTGTGAAACAAGACCCCATTGGAGGCCATCGCTTCAGTCGCCGACTGGGAAGATCGAGAAAGGTTGAAAGACCGGAAGGACCTCGGTGACGCCTGCGGTTGACCATAGAAGAGCGCGTAATTCCTGAAAACGACATTTGAAAAACCAAAAGAATTTCCCCGCTTTTCCAAAAAAAATCTCATTCCGACAGCTCGCTCCTAGTCAACGAACCAACGTTGACGCAGATTCTGTCCAATGTGAATAGCTTCAATTTCGAAAAAAAAAAGTATATTTAGGTGAACCAAAGTCCAATCTCCATGTTTCTTTTTTGTTTTGGAAAACAGTTGGAAGATGCACAAAGCCCGTTCCAAAAATCTCAGCTTTGATCGTTTTTCCCGTGTCTAAGCAGTTTCAAAAGCAATTTCTCGCCACAATTGTTTCTCGACGAGTGTCAATTGCTCTCCTGGTTGGATATACCCGTAATCGAATTATTTTATTGCTGTGAAATTGATGATTATTAACCTGATTACGGATGTTGGCACGTAAGACTCTACGACACTCGATAACGCGTGGAAGTACAAAATTCTGTCGCCGTTGGGTAAAATGGGTCCGATGGCCAGTGAAAAAATGCCGTTCATCAATTCGGCCGAATCGTCGTTTATCCGGATTGTTCCGTGATCGGGATAAGGGTAAAAGAGATTGTTAACGATCCTCCATGATCTGTCGTTCGCTTCGTCGTAAACGACCAAGCCACATCCGTTGATATCGGAAATGTAGATGAACACGTTGCCGGAATCGTCGCGTTCGTCGATGACGAAAGTGTTGAACAGCGAGGCGGACGTGTACTGATCTTTCGGGAAAACGTATTGTTTCAACAGTCTGTCCGTTTTCAGCGAGAAAACGAGGAATTTTGGTGGACAAATCTGGTCTTTGAGTATCTTCCCAGCATCCAGCACCCACAGTCTCTCCGAAGAATCGATCTGGTGAAATGAAAAATGGCACCTCTTGTTCACACGAAAATCGAAATATTCGAGCCCTCGCAAAATGTTTTTGGAACTCGACTTTTTAGAGGCAAGAGCAGGTCCGACGATAGTTTGATGCTTCGTTATTCCCGATTAACGGTTTAAAATTGCAAAAATCGTTTAACGGCCAACGCTTTGCTCTTCCGCGAAAGATTTTACAGATCTGACTGATTCCGACACGCGAACCTGCAACTTGAATATTTCACAGCACGATACTTCAAAATTTCAAAAAACTTCGGCAAGCTCGCGAAATCGATGGGCTATAAAGACATTGTTCAATGTTGAAATAATAACAATAATAATATACGGCAGTGATAATTCACGTGTTATTTAGAATTTCAACACGCAAAAATATTTATTCGTCGATTGGTTAATTCGCGAAAGTCAACTTTACACATCCGCAGTTGTTTTCTGTTTTTCTCCTCACTCGCATTTTTTTTAAAATACCATGAACCAAGTCTTGAAATTCCGAGCGAAAAACTCATCGGATGTAGAAGCTCAAACTTCCGGAATAACATGTTTATACCCTGGCGGATCTGCCGCAACCAGCTTCGTGGTGTCTTTTGGACAAAATACGAACCTGGAAATCGCGGTTGTGGAATATGACACTGAACCGGAAGTTTGAATTCACAATCAGAAGATCGTAGTCGGAGCTACCGGTATTTCCGAACTATTTTAAGCTAGCCTGACATAGCGACCGGAAACCAAAGAAATTTCGGTGTTACAAGCAGAGAATCACTTCCGGTTTAAATTCCGGTTCATAAGTCTCGTCCCAAACCACGGAAACGACGATTTTGTGGTATGTTGTTTGTCCAAAACATTATACACCTGCCACGAAAACGTGGTTGGCAAATCCGACAAAATAAAACATTTGCAAACAAGATATAAAACGCACCGCAAGTCGAAGAGCGCTGGTTATACCCAGACATTCTGGCCCCGGATTTTGCATCGACCAGCTGGGATACGGAGCGATCAAAGGGTTGCCTTTCGCATTCATTTTACCCGTCACATAACCCAACGTAACGGGTACTCCACGCTGAAATCGCGGTATCGTAACGAGCAGCAAGGAATTACGCGCGGTTCCTGCGAGAATCAAAAAAGTATTTTCCACGAGAAATATATAGCGTATGAAGTAATAAAAATTTTCATCCGTCCTGCGTTGCAAAAAAAAAATAATAAAATAAAAAAATACACAACTCCAATGTCCGAACGGTGTCCAAAGGTTATGAAAATGCAACGACCAACAATTTTCGTTTCGGAATTTTTCATTAAAACGGAAAATCTATTTGTTTTTTTTTTTTTTTTTTCAAGAGAATGACAAACCTCCGGCGCATTCGTAGAAATCCACATCCAGCAGCAGTATTTTGTCTGGGATAAATGATTTAACATAGATCGCAGCATCCCGCTCTTCCGAGGTTGGAAAATCGAAATCCAGAGAGGACCACGAGAACACTTCAAGCATTTGTTTATTTTCAGTTGACAGTTTCACTGGTATAACGAGAGTCGCGATACACAGCCGAAGGATGAACAGCCGAGATCCAACGAGATGTCCAAGCCCCATTTTTAAGAACTTTTTGAGATAAATAAAAAATAACTTTAGTGTAAACTGCTGATTAAAGTGTTTCTCAGTATGCAGGAGATTTCACGACGTCGAAATAGTGCTTTCGCTCGAAGATTTTTTATTCTCTTCGCGATTCGTTGTTCTACTTTTGTACAAAGAGCAGTGTCTCAACAATTTATACCCGAGGACGATTCCGAAAAGTGAATTGTTTTGTATAATTTGTATCAACGATAAAAGTGTCAACATAATTACGACGATAAATACAATATGGCTTCAATATCGAATCCGAATTAAAGAAAAATATATACAATATCTTGCATCACGAATTTCTGTTCGAAATTGTTTATTGACGCGAAATTTCAAAACCGAATACCCCCGCATTGACTTTCCTGTACGTTTTCCTCTTCATTGCCGAAGATATTTTTCAAACAAGAGGCTCCCTAGCGAAAAAAAATTGCAAATTTCGATTTTCTATGCTGAACCCGCTGTAAATTTTTCAAAACGAGTCGTTGACGTTCGCCAATTTATTTGATCATTTTTTCATAACTCATCTCATCATTTTTCTTCGTATTATCACTGTATACCAATTTCCGGAGGAAATCAATGATTTTTCGATGTATTTCTCGATGTTCAAAATATTAATTCATGATAAAAACGCAGAAAAATTATTGTTTAACAAGCCTCTGCACGAGTCGTTATCTTTTATCCATAATCCTCTGCCAAAGAACTATTTATTTCTGCATCACGTAAAATTAAAATGTTTAACCATGATTTACAATTTTGTTATTGATCCGATTAAAATTTATCGGCCCAATTTTGACGAATAATCACGAACGGAGTAAAATATCAAACAATGCAAGCAATACCATAGTTTTTGTTTTGCAAACACGGAGAGGCTATCAAGATTGCGCGCGAAATTGAAAATAAAATTCAAGGTTGCTCTCGAAACTTTTTTCGATAACGAATGTTTTCTAAAAAAAAGTTTTTCTAAACTTCTCGCTTGTATGAAGATTAACCGAAACTTGAAAACATTTCGAACATAAACTGCGATCCTCCGTCAAATCAAGATGCTAAATTTGTAAAAAAAAACAAAACGCTTCAATAGAATAAAAGCACCGTAAACTCGCGAAGGCGCGTTTTCAAAAAGCTGGGAAGTTGATGAAAAGTTTCCGCGATGACCGCTCCGACACCGCGCGGTGTTGTATAGTGTTGTCTGAAAATCCGAACATGAGGATTATAAAAACTTAGCCCACTAATTCAGTCGGATTTCTAGCGAGGTACGGATTTCAAGCTACACTTCGACACACGAAATGCGTTTTCGAAATTTCTCGAGCGTCGTCAGGCCTCGATATGCTGCGAGACACATTCCCCTTTTCTCAACCAGTGAGCGGAGGACTCACTCAGGTCAGCCTGGGTCGACAGCCACCGGGGCTCATAATTTCATGTTATTTTAGGCGCCAGTCGGTTAATTCTGACGATAATCAATTTAAATTTATCAATTAGCCCGCTAGACAAAGCACGCTAATCTCAAGGGAGGTCCACCAGTTGGGTGACCCTAGCGATTCATCAGCTACCATTACGAATTCGGCAAAACAGGCTACTTACGGTTGAAGCTTCGCCTCCTCGACAACGGCCAACTGCCTCCCTCCGCCGAATGCAATTCGCTCACACACACACACACACGAGACGCTAATCAATAATAAAATAATATATACGATAATGACGAAAATTTTTGATAAATTATTAACGGTACAAGTTTTGTTATGGCAAGACGCTTGGGCTACGAGCTCCCTTTTTACAAACTGCTATCGTGATAGCCGAGAGGAGAGTGTGACATTCTGGTCCGCGGACCGACTCGATTACCCCGCCCCCCTTCCTACTTTGATTAGATAGCCAGATCCTTTAATTTGGAGTTTCAAGCGGTCAGGGTTTGCCAACGAATTTCCTGTTACAGCTGAAACAAAACCGCGCACGAACGAGCGAATAAACAAAAAAACGGATGGGCATGAAAAATTGGAACGAGAAGCAAGGAAGGAGCAAATAGGGAAGATAATTCTGCCAACGCGAAACAATTGGACTCGGGAAGTCAAATTTTCAATGAGATTTATTTTCAAGTTTTTTTGTTGCCACAATGATATTATAATCGCCAAATTTTCGGAACTTTTCATACTTTTTCTTCAACCTCGCAAAAACTCCAAAATTCGGGGCTCCAAAATGCCTAATTCGGATTGCCGATACTTGGAGAGCACGCGATTTCAAAATTTGGCCTGCGCGACTCGCAATTCGTTCCGTTCACCAAGTCATCTATATTGGCTCTTTGTATGCGAAAATTAGTGTCATTCGGGTTTAAAGTACCAGCCATTACTTTCTGGAACCTCATCGTCATGATCCAAAGCTCCTCACTGCCAGTTCTCCTTCGTTTTACAACCTGAAAAAAGGAATTGTCTCATCTTTTTCCGGCAAACGAAAATCACGTGCGAATGGACCACAATTTAACCGTATGGTACAAGAATCTTCGTTATTTATTTATTTTTTCGTAATTGTCGCCGTGACGAAAATTTCGTCCATGTTTTTCGGATAAATCGCGAAGCCCATCAAAGTGCATTGACTTCGAACGATAACAAGAGCGAAAAGTCACTGGCGTGTTATTCAAAACAACAAAACACCATTCGGAGATAACTCGAAGAACTCATTTTCTTTTTGTACCAAGTCGAGGATTGCCCGATTTTTTTTAAATTACGAAATTATCGTTACGTTCGTTGAGAGACAAAGGAAAAGTGACGAATGGCAATTTTACGGTTGTTCTCTGCTGAAAAAACCGTGTTAGAGGGTACGATTTCGTGATACTGTTTATAAAAAACAATGTTGGGCATGATTTTACAAAAGTCTGGCTGAACGATCGGTTTTCAGTAAAACCGATATTTTTTGTAGAGCGGTTTATTTTCTACAATAATACGTAATATTGTAGGTTTTTGAACAACGAAAATTCCAAAAACACACGGTCGTCGAACAAAAGTTTCGCAAGCTATACTTTTTGCCATAAAGTCTGCGGAGCTCTATTGTTTTATTTGTTTATGTTGAATGATTTTTCAAGAACCCAGTCGATACAGTAGGATAAATGTTCTTGTCTCGAGTCGCAATCACGTCTATCGACGTCGAGAGCTCAAATTTGACCTGACGTCCTTTTTCCGGTATCCGCAGCTTTTGAACCAGTTTCGAAGACATTTTTTTTCCTTTCTTTTTTTTTTAAACACCCTGATACACGTACCTTCATGCCTGACGGGAATTGAAGAGTCTCCCTGTTTCTCACGATTACGTCGGAGGCTGGATGCCCAAATCTGTCGAGTTTATTGATATTCCAGCAACCGACAGACACGTCGGATAAGAGGCTGTGAAACAAAACACCGTTCGATTCCATTGCTTCAGCCGCCGATTGCGATGATCGCCGGTACTCTAAGAACGCGAAGGATCTCGGCGATGCCCCCGGCTGGCCGTTGAATAGCGCGTAGTTCCTGAAAACGAAAAATTGCCTCAATCGCAAAAATCGTTAAATCGATCGATCGAGGCGATGTATGACAGCGGTCGACCGAAAGTTTGACAAATTACGAAAGGACTGACGATTTTGGAATTTCGAAAGATCGCGGAAGAAATTTGTTACAGAATCGAAAAAATCTGCAAAATGTTGAAATTTTAAACTCGTCAGTTTCTCCGTGCTTTGTCGCCGAGTACCCGCAACGAATTTCAAACCGATCCGATTTACAGATTTCGAATGAGAATTTTTCGAAATTTCTTTTTTTTGTCACACGTCATGGCACATATCATAGCTGACAACTGCGCAATAAACCTGATTACGGATGTCGGCACGGAGGCCTCTGAGCGACTGGCCAACGAGTGGAAATACAAAATTCTATCGCCGTTGGACAAGAGGGGTCCGAGGGCCAGTCCAAAAATGCCGTCCATCAGATCGAACGATTCGTTGTTTATCAGAAAAGTGCCGTAATCCGGATCAGGGTAGAATATATTATTGACGATCCTCCACGATCTGTCGTTCTCTTCGTCGTAAACGATCAAGGCGAATCCAGTGACATCCGCTATGTAGACGTACACGTTGTCGGAATTATCACGTTCGTCGACGATCAAATTGATGAATAGCGAAGCGTCGGTGTACTGATCTTTTGGGAAAACGTATCGTTTCGGTGGCGCGTTCTTACTCAGCGTGTAAACGAGAAGCGTAGGTGGACAAATCTGCTTGTTGTCGAGAACGTTTCCGCTATCCAGCACCCACAATCTGCCGGTAGAGTCGACCTGTCGCGGCGAAAAATGTCAACGTTGAATCTGACATTTTACGTTAAACACGGAATTCATCCGATTTTCAATAATCGTGTGGCATTGATGAGAAAAAAAGGGTCGTTTTTCCCGAACGTCTTCAGACGCGTCTTATCGGAAAAATTTCTACGTTTTCACCTTGAATCTCACCTTTTACGTTAAACATTGAATTTATCCGATTTTCAATAATCGTGTGGCATTGATGAGAAAAAAAAGTGTCGCTTTTCCCGAACGTCTTCAGACGCATCTTATCGAAGACGTCTTATCAAAAAAATGTCTACGTTTCCATCTTGAATCTCACCTTTTTCGTTAAACATTGAATTTATCCGATTTTTAATTATCGTGTGGCATTGGTGAGAAAAAAAGGGTCGTTTTTCCCGAACGTCTTCAGACGAGTCTTATCGGAAAAATTTCTACGTTTTCACCTTGAATCTCACCTTTTACGTTAAACATTGAATTTATCCGATTTTTAATAATCGTGTGGCATTGATGAGAAAAAAAGTGTCGCCTTTCCCGAACGTCTTCAGACGAGTCTTATCGGAAAAATTTCTACGTTTTCACCTTGAATCTCACCTTTTACGTTAAACATTGAATTTATCCGATTTTCAATAATCGTGTGGCATTGATGAGAAAAAAAAGTGTCGCTTTTCCCGAACGTCTTCAGACGCATCTTATCGAAGACGTCTTATCAAAAAAATGTCTACGTTTCCATCTTGAATCTCACCTTTTTCGTTAAACATTGAATTTATCCGATTTTTAATTATCGTGTGGCATTGGTGAGAAAAAAAGGGTCGTTTTTCCCGAACGTCTTCAGACGCGTCTTATCGGAAAAATGTCTACGTTTTCACCTTGAATCTCACCTTTTACGTTAAACATTGAATTTATCCGATTTTCAATAATCGTGTGGCATTGATGAGAAAAAAAGTGTCGCCTTTCCCGAACGTCTTCAGACGAGTCTTATCGGAAAAATTTCTACGTTTTCACCTTGAATCTCACCTTTTACGTTAAACATTAAATTTATCCGATTTTATCCGAAAAAGTACTCTCGTGTGCTTTTTGCACTTTTGACGAATGACGATTTATGCGACTATTTGTCGTATCCAAAGATCGACGTTATTCAAGTTGTTAGAATTTTATTGCCGAGGTAAATTGATACTCACGGCGATTCGATAAACGCTCACTATACCCGAACAATTTATTCCCGGATTTTGCAACAGCCAGTTGGGATAGGGAGCGATTAAACGATCGCCATTCTTGTCTCGTTTATTCGTCACGTAACCCAACGTCGCAGGTACTCCAGGCTGAAATCGCGGGATTGTCACGAAAATCACGACACCGTTACCTGTGTTAAAATCGAAAAAGTCATTCTTCGTGAAAATATTATTATAAGAAAAGTGGAATTTCACATTTTTTATTTACGTCGTGTTGAAACGAACGATTAACGAATAATCAAACTTGCAATGAAAACCGGAAATTAGAACTAGACCAATGAATAATTAAAATCATAGTCTTTCCGCGCTGAATGAGTGATAGATATATTCTCAAAATAAAGAAAAATCATAAAACATGGCGCGGTCGATATTGATTTTTTACCATGTTAAAAACGAACCTTGTTCGTACACAGCCATGTCCAACGGCACTATTCGCCCTGGGAGAAAAACTCCCTCATCGATCGCGTCATCTCGATCTTTCGGGCTCGAAAAATCAAAATCCAGAGATCTCCACTGGGCCATGACTTGCAATTCCTTGCTTTGGGATCTGACTGCTACAATGAAAAACGCAAGAAGGGACACCAGCCAAAATTGCAAGGGAGGTCCGAGCACCATTTTCAAGCTGTTTTGTTATAACTGAAAAAAGAGATTAAGCGCAAATTGAGAGTCGAAGATCATTTTAGTCTTGGACCAAAATGAATTTTTATCCGCAACAACTCGTTTCAGCGCGCGCTTCTGTATTTCTCGACCTATAAAATATTAATCCACTATGCAAAGGATCGTTTAACAACAAACCCCGACACAACAAGGGAAACTGAGATTGTTGTTCCTTTTGTTTAATGCCTTTTTTTCTTGAGTAATTGGTTAAATGAGTGCCGCCGGGTTCCTCTGTATATTGAATAATACAGCACTATACAGAAGCAGAAAAATGATTGTTTAGTGATTTAACATGGCAAGCTAAAACGTCAATTGTGATTGTCAATTGAAAATCACCGTGCGATGGTACAAAGTTGGAAGGCACCAGACGTCCCGCGATCTTCGTGAAACTAGTACCAAGTTCGGAAGCTTATTAATTTATATCAAGTACATTTGCCGTAAATTATCAAGTGTTTCAATCAGATTCTGTTGACGAAGCACTTCTTTTTCATACTTGACGAATGGGTGTTACAGAAAGATGTAAAACATATGATTGGCGACTTTATTATTGACGAAATAATAATTTATCAACTCAATCTTGAAGTACGATCTCCAACGGTTTAATACTCGGTTTAATATGCGAGATAATGCAATCAATATCAATTTTTGTTATTTTGCAAACACTGGAGGTCTATGTAGATTGAACGTGGAGCTGAAAACAAAACATAAAATATCGAATGGAAAACACTTCAACTGTAAAAAAGAAACTTCTACTTGTTATATCAGTGAGTACGTTCGTATGGTATTTGTAGAATTATTATTAATAGGAGAAAGGGACAAATTTTCTCAGACAGATAATGAATAGGACAGATAATGAAATTTAAAAAAATCGTGTAAAAACTGGAAAAGTGCTTATATTCATTTTTCGAGTGTTAAAAAATGTTGAATATTTTTATGTCCTTTGTCGGTGATTGTTTGTAAACGTTGAACGTCTGTAATATTGGCATAACAGAAATTACGAATAAATTTGTATTTTTTATAATTTTACCGAAATTGAAAAAGAGACAAATTTTCGAAAAAAATGGTAACGTTGTATAGTCAACGGGTGTACGAATGTCGCGTTGTAAACTTATTGAGAACTTGGCGTGTCAAAATCGCGGAAAAACTTGCACACCAGTTGTATTTGGTTATCATTATTTACAGACGGAAAATAAGTGTTTCATCAAAAGCGGAAGTACAGCAAGCTCTAGATTAATATACGACCGAAATTTGTCAAACATTTCGTGTCGTCAGAAATAACATCATGTAAAAACTGAAGACGCCTGGAATTTTTGAAAATCTGTAAGTCTCGGAGCTTTGGTTTTCGTCGCTAGTCGGCATCGTCCGAGGAAAACACATTGGAAAATGAAAAATTGCGCAACATGAAAAATAGTCAAAATGGCGCGACAAAGAAATCGTTGAAGCTCATGTGAAACAACATCAAAGTGGCACGTGAAACGAAGAAAGCAATAACAATTATCAAACGTTAGCTAAAAACCAAGAAGCGATTTGAATTTTCAACAGTTCGTAAAGTCAAAATAGTCCGGCCAGTCACGTGACTGCTCCATGCGTGTGGCTTTGATTAGCCGTGACATCTAGCGGCGAATACATCTAGCGTCAGCGAGTGTAGAGCGGTCGCGCAGGAAATTTGTTTATCGACGTGTGTATTATTTCGCCCATGAAAAGATGGAAATAAGGAAGAAAGAAAAATAAGTATAGTATAGATGGTACAGTTTAGTGCGCGACCATGCGACGTTCTATGGTTCTATAGGGTGTAGGCGGTGGTATCTCATCACCATCACAGATCACAGACGAGTGTAGTACGTAGTACCGTAGTACGTGCCAGTACGTCTGGTAGTGTAATAATACTTTTTGTCGGGAGTGTCGGAATCGATCATATTTGATCTTCATTGACAATTATCAATTATGTGATGTGTACTATACACTGTAATTAATTATCGACGTGTGTCTTACGTCATAATAAAACAGTTGGAAGCGCCTCGTACATCCGGAAAGTTCCAGTTTTTCGATTATCGGAAGTTCGCCGAAATTAACCAACAAAATTGTTCACATGACCTCCTAGTCAGTGTCGCGATCATACATGTATAAAGCGTGAAGATCAAAGGATGGTCTCGGTGATGCAGCCCTTTATGGTAAGAATCTCGTATTCTATTCGATGATAATGAAGATTCAACATGACGCTCGAATAATTGCCCGTGTCTGATATTCGCCACTATAATCAGCATTCTGATGCACCGCAGTGCCTCTCGCCCGAGAGTTCAATGAAAAAACGCGATTTATCCTCTCTTTCGAAAAATTTACGTTTCCTACAAAAGTTAAGTCCTCGGCCGCTTTTTGCAACGCAATTCTCGATAGAAACGCGACTAAAACAAAGTGTCCGAGTGTTTCATCCGAACGTGCAAAGCCACATTTTGGCATTGGCTGCGACAAAACAGTCGCTGCCAGTCTTTAACAATTGTTTTCATCAATTCCCCTGTTACGCAGGGACTATGTGTCGCATTTTTCAAACAAACGAAAAGCAAGGACATAAGATGCGATGGAAATCTTTTCTTGCGGATCTTTTCTTAGAGTACAAAAAACACAAAAAATGGTCAATCTGGAAACCTTCCCGTTTTTGCGCGTTTCAAAGTATCTGGAAAATGCTCATCATTTTTGCCAGTCCATGTTTTACACTCGTACAACATTTCTTCGTTGCTCGATTGTTAACGAAAAAACACATCGTACCGTAGCTCGTTTGAACCGTTTTCTATTTCGCGAAGCCCTCGATGTTTTTCTCGAACTGCGCGACCCGCAACGAAAATCGCAGCCATTCTAAATAATCGCTCATACCCTCGCAGGACGTCGAGAGCTCCAGAAGCTACATCGACGAGCTGTACTCACCGGACTCTCAAAAATGTCTGGAAGCGATAATGTGAGTAAGGTTAACGGACGGAGCTCGACGGAACTCGTTTCGCTAAATTTAACCTACAAATTGACCATTCCGAACAGTTGCCTGAAGAATTCTGTAATCGGAAGTAACAGACAAAAAGGATCGGTAATCGCGCAGGGGGTAGTGCCGAGGCTGCTTCAGCTGCTCGGCGACGCTCCGGACGCGGTCGGCGATCGAGTGCGTCTCGAAGCTGCGGTGACCTTGGGCTCATTGGCAAAGGGCACCGATCAACATGTACTGGCTCTCATAGATCTCGGCGTCGTACCGATGATCCTGCGGGTCTTATCGTCGGTGCGAAGAAACGCGGAGGAAAGCTCGGATAAAACTTGCGATCAATTGATCGAGGCGTGTCTGAGATGTTTGCGAACGATCTTTCAACATTCGGTCGTACCTGTGCGAGATCTGTATCAAGATCCGATGATGGTATCGCGCTTACTGGCGCTCGCCGGCTGTTCCATAACCTGTCAAGTGTGCGTCGCAACGATACTGACTACGGCGTGCAAGGTAGGTGAGCTTTGCGGGTTTCGTGTTTCCAATCGGAGCAGCTAGATGGTGTTTGCGAGATGCGACGAGTGCTTTTTTAACGCAGAGAAAATAGTTCAGATGGTAGAATCGCAGGGTTCGCAAGAATCGCGAAAACGGAAGATATATTCTTCCATTTTGGTTTAACGTTATTTTGTCCATCGGACAGACAGCGGAGGAGCAAAATGCTTTGTCCAAGAGCGGCGCCGTTCAAACGCTCGCGACGCAGTTGGAATCGCCGCTGGCGGACGTTCAGCTGCCGGCGTTAGCGTGTTTAGCGAATATGTGTTACCAAAATCACGCCGTCTCCGCGATGGTAGCTCGGACCACGACCGACAGAGGGCCACGAAGCAAATTAGTTCCCGTTTTGCTCGGACAGTTGATGGGTCGAGAAAAAAGTTCTCTCGTGCAATTGGAAGCTGCCAGATGCGTCGCGTACATGCACAGAGCTGGTGCTCTTCCCGCGACCGATCCCCGAGTTCTTTATCGCGCGTTGCCGTGCCTCGTCAGACTCTGCCACAGAGACAGGCCTTCGCGCGAGCGCATCGCTGCCGCGGAAACTCTCGCTTATCTCACCGAGGTCGATACCGAACTGCAGCGTCTGGCGTCCATCAGCAATCATCTCATACCCACCCTTGCCGAGCTTCTGAAACCTCATCCACAGGTTTTGACGAATCGAATAACGACACATTTTCACGATCGATAAAACGCACTCTATCGGAGAATGCGATGTCAACGCGCGAATTTTCACAGGTGCAAGATGCATCCCTCACGCAGGATATGCGACAGGCGGCGTTCAGAGCATTCGCCTCCCTCGGTGCCAATGACGAAGACATCCGGAAGAGGATCATCGAAACGCAGAATCTCATGGAACACGTGGTCTCCGGGCTTCAGGATCCCGGTGGTCCGCGGGTTCGACTGGCTGCTGTACGATGCCTTCATTCCTTGTCGAGGAGTGTCCAGCAATTACGGACGACTTTTCAAGATCACGCGGTATGGCGACCTCTCATGCAGTTGCTCCATGGTGCTGACAAAGCGTCGGAAGGTCAGTCCTCCTCGGTTTCTCCAACGAACACCGTTTTGTCTCTCTTTTGTCTTTTCGCTATTTTCAAACCCTCTTGGGACACGCGAGTCCTCATCCCCGTCGGATTTTGCCCAACAATCCCAGTAAAACCAATTAGAACAGCGAAATTTAATTAACTCAAAGTAACGTGCCGGCAATTTCGTTGGTACCCAAAAGATGAGAAATATTTTCATGGATTTTTCCATCGTTTTGCTTGCTATTGTTTCTCCGGAACGTCCCAAAGTTTCGTAATATGGACAAAAATATAAATTTGAAAAAAATCATGCAACAAGGCCGAGGGGAGGGCGAGGAGGACCTTCTGACCGTAGCGTCGAGTACGTTGTGCAATCTGCTGCTCGAATTCAGTCCGAGCAAGGAGCCGATCCTCGAGTCCGGCGGTGTGGAGCTCCTGTGCTCGTTGACGAAGCGGCCGGATCCGGCGTTGCGATTGAACGGCATCTGGGCACTGATGAACGTTGCTTTTCAAGCTGAACAACGGGTCAAATCTCAAATACTCTCTTGCCTCGGTACCGATCAGATATTCCGACTGTTGGCTGATCCGGAACTCGCCGTTCTCATGAAGACACTCGGCTTGCTTCGCAATTTGCTCTCGACCAAAGCGCACATCGATCGGATTATGGACGAACACGCGGCTCACGTGATGCAGGCGGTCGTGCTCGTCCTCGAGGATCCGGAACATCCGGCCGACGTCAAGGAACAAGCACTTTGCATCCTCGCGAACGTCGCAGACGGCGATCGGGCGAGGGACCACATTATGGCTAACGAAGATGTACTTAAAAAGCTCATGGATTACATGGTTAGATTTATTCATGAAAAAAATCTCCAACAACGCGGCTTCTTTACCGATCTTTTACTTTGATTCCGGCTTGCGGCGATTCCAATCTTGAAAAAATAGTCCATCGCGTTTGACCTTGACTTTTTATTTTCGGCGCGTTTGTTACAACGCGGTTTCTTTACCGATCTTTTCCTTTGATTCTGGCTTGCCGCGATTCAAATCTTGAAAAAAAAGCCCATCGAGTTTGACCGGGAAAAAATAGCAAAAATTTGGTCGAGATCGGCGGAAAAATTCGGCCGAATGTTCGAACGATCGGTGTTTTTTTTTTCATCGAAATTTTGTATTTTTATTCTTGGCGCGTTTGTTAATAACGGAAGGCCTTGAAAAGATCTTACTTTCATAAGCGAGACAACGAATTATCAGCTTCCCAGCTTTCAGCCACGCGCGTGTCAGCGGGAACTCGGAATTCCGCGATAAGATAAAAAATCAAAGAAAAAGAAATAAAAATAGGAGAAAAATCGAAAGCAGGTCGCTCGATACTCTGACGAGTCTTTATACAAATAACCGTATTATCGTAAACTCGAGGCGACGCTCTGACGCGATGACGAATGAAATTAAAATAGCAAATTTATTCTCTCCAAGATGCACAGCAATGTGAAGCTCAAGGTCGCCGCGATATTCTGCGTCTGCAACCTGGTTTGGCGAGAGGAGCCCGGCGCAGCGCAGCGCCAGGCGCGTCTCCGCGAATTGGGCCTCTACCAAATTTTACAACAATTACGCCACACGAAAGACTCGCAATTATTCGACAAGTACGTACATGAACCTTCGTTTTTTTTTATTTTTCTCGCCCCTGCCCGCAATTTTGCACATCAATCGACATTGTCATCGGATAACGTGAAAAACAAAAGAAAACCTGTTGTTTCAGAGTGAAGACCGCAATGGCACAATTCTTTGATCCTTGAGGTGGTCAAACGCCGTTCTCGCTGATTCTTTTTCCTTTTCTTATTGGGTTTTCGTTTTTAAAGCACGTTTTAACAACGCGAAGAAGAACGAAGGGATGCTGAAAGTAATATCGTAACCGAATCTGTCGTAGTCCCATGATGTAGGCGCTGAAACACGATTGTAACCGAACCGCCAAAATTCTCGACGATAAATGATTTCGTTAGGCATACTTATTAATCAGCACTTACCGCGCGTATCGCTAGTCCGAAGTATTTATTTTGTTATATATATATAGGTCGAACCGGTAGCGAAAAAAAATCTTTCATGTTGTTAAAAGACGTCTTTCTTTCTCGTCCTCGGGGTGCGAGGAGTCGCGCCGGAATCGAGCATCGCGGGCGTATTACACGAGTACATTGTTAACACCGTTTTGGTATACGTTTTTAATATATCTTGTATAGTAAATTTATTAATTAAATATTTGACTGTGGCGGCAACTGTCAATCGCATTATTAGAAACGAATAAATTTCACGATGAAACTCGTCAGTGACGCCGCCGCGAAATTTCGTCGTTCCATGTTCTCGGAACGGCGAAACTTCGTCGGGATGAAGCTTCGTTCGAGCTGAATTGTAGCAACGAGCTTCGAGTCATTGACCATTTTTCTCAACGTGATAAAACAGCTGAGATCGTGATCGTGTGGAATTACTTTTTTTTCCAATTTCAAGGCAGACTTGCGTTTGCGCTGCCTGCTAAAAAAAGACGATGGATATCAATGCGAAAAGGGATTATCGCTGATCGGAGCTAACTTTTGTCACTGATACGTCGATTTGGCACGAAAAATTGCGACAGTTTTGGAATACCGTTTAATTATTCGACGTAATAATATAAAAAAACATCGAAATCGATGTAGTCGAAGCTTTAACATCGATTATCCATCGAACTGTTGTCTGCATCGATCGAACACTGGGGATCTCTTTTATACCGCATCGAATCTCCTCTGCGGTCAAAAAGTCTCTTTCGCATTGCTCGCGTTTTTGTGGCAAACCGTCTCAACGTGATAAAACAGCTGAGATCGTGATCGTGTGGAATTACTTTTTTTTCCAATTTCAAGGCAGACTTGCGTTTGCACTGCCTGCTAAAAAAAGACGATGGATATCAATGCGAAAAGGGATTATCGCTGATCGGAGCTAACTTTTGTCACTGATACGTCGATTTGGCACGAAAAATTGCGACAGTTTTGGAATACCGTTTAATTATTCGACGTAATAATATAAAAAAACATCGAAATCGATGTAATCGAAGCTTTAACATCGATTATCCATCGAACTGTTATCTGCATCGATCGAACACTGGGGATCTCTTTTATACCGCATCGAATCTCCTCTGCTGTCAAAAAGTCTCTTTCGCATTGCTCGCGTTTTTTGTGGCGAAACGTCTCTGACGAACTTTGTGCAGTCGATGAAAAATTTCGTAAAGTCTCGTTTAAAATGGGACGATCCGTTCTTCACGCGAGATTACCGAGCAAAATGCGGTAATATTACTTTCAATTGTCGAAAAGCGGGAGACGGAAGAGAAGCGAAATACAATAATACAATATTTCAAAACGTTTATTGAATTATGTCGCACAAAATTTCGACGATTCGCCGGCGATAATAATGTTTCATTCTTCGTAATGTATTCAGTGAATTTCTCTAATCGATTGGATCTCGCAGGTATCAAAGCTTATTTGCGTAAAACACTCGCACCGTGACAAATTTGCATTTATTATTTACATCAACGACAGGGCTAAGGAACACAGCTCGAGTGATCAACGGAGCCGTAAAATTCCATCCGCGCAAACCCTCTCCGATACTAAAGCGAAATCACGAAACTTATAAAAATTTCAGTTCAAGCGACAAGTGCCAGGATTTTGTAAAAAAAAAAAAGACGATAAGAGGAATCCGTTTAGTCATTTTTCATGATATCCGGGGCCTTCGCGTACATCGCCACGTCTGCGAAACGCGATTTTTAATTCACGCATGCAAGCAAAACTAAAAATTCGATGATAATTTTTCGCGCTCTTGACAATGCCGTAAAAGTAAAAATAAACCAATCGTACGCAATTTTCAGTAGCAACGGTACCGAAGAAAATATTTCGAAATTTTCGTTTCCCTCCGTACATTGATTCCTTCATTTCTTTTTTTTTTAAATAAGCTCGCATTCGAAGAATTTATCCGGCTTTTAATCTTTTCGAATTTTCTTCAAAACGGCTACGAGTCGGCTCGAAGCCTCTCGGGAAGAAAAATTCAAGCGCATCGAAGGAAACGAAAAGAATCATCCAGCACGGAGGAAAAAAGTTTTTCCAAAATTCTCGGAATTTTCAGTCAACAATTTGTTAGTCATTTTTCAATATTTTTATTACGCGTGCTTCTTTTTCCGATTTTTATTTTTTATCGTTGCTGGAACACTCACCGTACGTCCATCGTGGAATGTCTTTTGGTTATCAGTATTTTCGCAAAGATTCTTAACGCACCCGATGGAATTACGATTATTACGGGAAAATGTTGGAAGAAGAGTAGCACGGTGATGAGCGATAAAAAGTTCCAATTACGCGTCAACAGTCGCGTCTCTGAGGATGAACTGCACGTTCGTTCTTTTGATAATTCGAGATTCCATAATTTGTTGTTTCTTCCGTTTGTAACGTTCGCGAATTCGTATTACAGCGATACTTGTTTGGTTTCGCGTTAAAAAAATTCTCTGGTAAATGAAAAAATGACGACATACTCTTGCATCTCTTCCATCATCGCCTCGGAGGCTTGCCGAGCCTTTCCTCTGCTTGTTTTTCCTTTTGGTATTTCTCATCGTCTCAACGTTCAATAGCGTTCGCAAAAATATTGCACAAAGTTCGCGGAATTTTTTTTGTTTTCACTGCTGATTTTGATTCAGTGGAATCACTCGATCCATCGATATATCGTTCGGAAAATAGTTGGGTCTCTGCTGCTGCGCACAAATGTTTGTTTTTTTTGGTTTTTTTTTTCGGAGCGTCAAATCACGAGGTTACCGGTAATATTCAACGTGCTTTCGCGACTCAACACATCGCGTCGAAAGGAAAAACACGTAGTTGGACTGATTCCGAAATGAGTTTCTGTAATCGCGAATATTTGCAAACATCGAGCAAGATCGGAAAATTTCTTCGATTAAAGTGTATCGTTATTCTTCATAAAGTCCCGTAATCAACATCCGCTGCGGGGTACTAAGCTGGTGCATTGCCACTGCCGGATTTCGTTAGACTTTCGATGCAGTTATTGGACAATGGATCCAGATCAGCGAACAGATCCAACCAAGAATTGTCGTTTCTCTGAACATCGTCCTTTTTCTAGAGGCGAAAAATCAAAAAAAAAAAAGGAATGAATCAACAGTATTCGTAAATTGTGAAAAGCTCAGTAGAAGCGATTTCCTTGAAAACTTGGGAAACTTGTGAATGAACGAATTTTTTCATAAATCACTTTTAACCCTTAACGGCCACACCTCACCCAGGCCACGTAACGGCCATGTGGGGTAACTCATTACCCCACGCTGAAAAACTCAGTCGGACAGGATGCGTAAATGTTTTGAGACTTTTAACTAATTGCGTCATGTTCGTTGACGAGTTCTTCAATATTTCTAATGGTAACTTGGTTAATTTATAGATGGCGTTCTTAAAACTGGTCAAATAAGTCAAAATTCCGGAAAAATGGCTTTTTTTGCAAAAAAATGCACTACTCCGCCATTTTGCAATATTAACGACTAAAACTTCAGGGTGGTCTGCACAATATATACCACTAGCACAAAAAAATAACAGTATCCACCGATTATTCAAAAAGTATACTTATTTTGCAAAATTACCGGAAGGAAAAATGATCACATCTCACACTTGTCTGTCACCGGCGGATGCCGTTTGTTGTATTTATTTGAAAGGTTTAAGACTTCTAATTCCACTTTTTTGAAGCCTGGGGTATCTAGTCACCCCGTGTGGCCGTTAAGGGCTAAACAATTAACCTCGAAATTTTGACAATACCGTTGAAACAATGAAAATTCATTGGGAAAGTTCGAGAACGTCAAAGAAAAAGAATGAACGAACTCTGTGTCGGAAAAAAAGTGTCGCGAATGTTTTTTTAATCCTTAACGTTACCTTCTCCGGATGGCCCGGTCGGTTTTCCCCGATGCCGAGAATGGCGTCGTCCAAACTTTGTTTCAAAATCCTCGAGGGGAGAAACGAATCGTCGGAAATGGCTGCCCATTGTACATCCATGTTTGGCCCGCTGTTGAGAATATCTTCGAGCAACGCGACGTTTTCCGACGTCAAATGATCGAGCGTCTGTTCGCTCTGTTGGCGCGTATTTCTGTTTCCCACTTGCGCTGTTTTATCAAAGTCAAAGTCCGCGTTACTTCCGGTAAAAGAGTCCATCTCGAGATCCAGTTGCGCCAAACTTTCTTCGAGCTCGCGATGACGGGCGGTCATCTCGTTGGACCGTTTTTCATCTCCGACGAGGATTTCGTCGAAGAAATTCTTCAAGTTTCCATCCATACCCGGCGAGCGTTCGATATTTTTTTTCACATCGTTTTCCGCTTTCGAATCGTTGAAATTCGTCCGCGTTTCCTGGCTCGCGTCGTCGTCGATATTCACCAGTTTTTCGTTGGTATTCTCGTGACAATTGACGTCATCCATCGCGCTGGCTTCCTCCGCTTGTTCCACAAGGTCGTGGTATTCGGCTTCGAAGAACAATAATCTGCAACGCCTCTCTCGTTATCGATCGAAGAATTTCATGTGGAAAGATATAAAATGGAGACTTTTCTCGTTCCCCGAACGTACTTATCCTTACTGTCGTCGGCGTCCTCACCGCTGGTAGCCTCGGCCAATCTGTCCGACGTTTCCGCGAGTTCTTTCACGATCATAAAATCATACTGCTGATAGCCCTTGAAGGTGTTTGCTATCGTTGCGTATGCCTGAGCCGATTTTATTGTAAAATCGAGCAAAGTACGTTGGTAAAGAACGAGGGCGTGGCTGAACATGTTACAGCGAGCCGCCGCCAGCAAATCGACCTTTTGAAGACAGTCGAGAGCTTGATTGTCAAACGCGGCTTTGCCTCTGTATGCGGGAAGTATTGTTTGCATTATTGTCTATTTTTTGGTCATTCGGTCGTTTAACGAGCCCCGAAGAGTCTTCCTCCGGCGGTCTTGAATGATTTTTTACGAATGAAAAATATTCTCAAAGCATTGATCTTACCGTCTCGTTCGAGTCAGAACTTTTTCAAAATGGAGATACGATTGAATTTTTTAAATTTGTTCCAACGATGCCAGCAAGCGTATTCTTACCTCTTCACTCGAATCTGAACCTTTCTGAAGCGTTCGAGTTGCTTGGTCGTATCGGGATCCAATTCCTGCGATATGTTCTTCATCCAAGACAAAGCCGCTCGATACTCCGTCCTCGCTTTCTCCATCAATTGTACATTGTGCAACGTATCTTCTATAGCTCTCCGCCTGAAGGTCTCGACTTCCTGGTACAATCTCCCCAGAGGCGTCCGCAGCGACAAGCGCTGCTGTCCCGAATAAGACAATAACTTTCCAACGGCGGACATCATTTTTCCCGCTCTGGTTTTATCTTGCTTTCCAGTTTCTTTGAGGAAGCGACCCATGGCATTTTCCTCTTGCGCCAAATCTTTGTTAAACCATACGCATCATTTGAAAAACATACGGAAGAGCGTCGCCATTTTGCAAAACGTACGTGCGTTCCTTCGACAAAGGTATCTAAGATTTTCGACTGCAAACTTACTGCACAGACGCTCTTGATACTTTTCGATGACGCGTTGCAAGTAGGCGCAAGATTCTTGGATGCTCCTGAAAAGTTCTAATTTTGCATCGAGCTCCGCGTCGGACGCGACGATGCATTCGTCTTCCTTTTTTCCGAGCTTTCGAGACAATGTTTGCTTCGTCACCCAATACTGATGTTGCATCTTTGTTATCGTCGAATCGGACGGCAAATTCATGTGATGCACCGATCGATCGAAGGCATTACCGGATATTCCGGAACTTTCTTTGTCGCTGAAAAAACCTTTGGCGTTACGCGCAAAATAATTCCACAAAAATTGTGGCTTTTCTGCTTTCTTCGCAAGGTACAAAGCAAAGTGCGCCTGTAAAACATCCTCCTCCACAATGAAAATGCACGCTAATCCACGATAATTTCTAATAATCGTACAAATTTGAAACTGATTTTACCGATAAACAGGATTATAAAGGTAAAACACAAAGTAATTTGTAGTAATTATTGAATAATTACTTAATTACCTCGCCCATTTTCATTAAACTGAAATCGTATTTAATATTCAAACACACAATGGTCGTAAAACGGATGAATACGATGTTTTTTATACTCACTAGTACATGACTGCGAATCCTGTACAATTCGACGGAAGCTCAAAATACGTGCGGAAATAACGTCGAGATTGCGCTAAATATGTTATTTTACATCATTATTCGAGAAGAACTTGGCAGTGGGCACGACGAGTTCCAACATATCGCTGAACGATGTACAGATAGGCTGCACCGTTGTTCTGTTTGTTATTTATTCATCAAAAAAATCGGGCTAAATATGCACGATCTCTCGCGCTGCGAATTAGGGAAGCCGAGAGTCGAGAATTACAACAGAAAGGAAACGAGTAATCAGCAAGAGGGAACGCGTCGGAAGGACGCGAATACGAGCTTACAGTACTGTAGCTTTTTATCGTAGTGGTTTTTTTTTTAATATTTTTTTTCAGCGAATGGACGAGTCGGGACGAGCTTATCGCTGAAACTGCCAGAGACCGCTAGAAGTTTGTCACAGTGTGTGCGCGCACACACTCGCTCGACTGCTCGATATTGATTTTTAATTCCCCGCATACGATATACTGACGATGCACAATGCACAGCTGTCACACAATCTCGCACGTATTTTGTGCGACCCTGCCTGGCGATCTAACGTGTGTTTTTGACAAACGTCGAGGCAGGATCGAAGGACGGAAAATTGGAAAACAGGAACGAAGAACACAAAGTTCCATCATTTATTTCGATCGTGAACTTTGCTCAATTTTTATTAAAACTTCTTCGCGTTCTCCCGCGTATTATAATTCGTAAAATTGCAGAAATATATATGTCACATTCAGCAGCGCTGTTCAAAATAAAAACGTGTAATTTCCTTCGTTGCGTTTCAACGACGCAAACTTCGACGTCATAATCACATTCCACAAACGTGTGGAGTAATTGTGCGAAGTGAAAGAACGCGGCGCTCGATAAAAATCTCGTCTAAACGTATAATAACGTTAAGCACGGCTGAAATTTAATGAAAAAAAAAACGGTCACTGATTTCAAATTAATTTGGGAATCGAGTGATTTACGCTGCTGTTGGCGATAATTCCCGGTCGATTGGAATTCCATTCCGAAGCGCAGCAAGTTTCGGAGGAGATTCCACCGAGAAACATAATAACAATAAAGGCTTTTCCGGGCATTTTTTATTACAATAGTTGCCAAAAGACAAATTGTTTGTTTATTAAGAAATTACAAGTGTCAATAATAATATCATACAATATATATGTAAATATATATATATATATATCTTCTGACTAATTAAATTTGTTGAACAAAAATACGTCGCTGGTTCAACCAACGTTTATCCATAATATTATTGCGTCCTGTGTAACAAAATACTCGTGTTTGTTCTAATTCGATTAATGAAATTCGTTATATCGCATTGCAGGTTAGTTTGTTTTTAGTGATTGTTATTATGATTAATCATCTATCATGGCACTAATCGTGGGGAAGAAATAACGAAGAATCGCAAAGATGCTTCGGCCATCTTTGAATTAGTTCGATATTCACTCAAAACACGCTCTGAAAATAATGCTTTCTCTTTCTTCCTGCGTATGCGTCGTATTGTGTACTTAAAAATCGTTAATCGTGAAATATCCATAGAAAAACGATGGACCTTTCGGAAGGCAATGGCTACAACGATTCATTAATTATCATACTCGTTATTTCGGTCAAAAATCATGCTCAAACTTAACCTCAAAATCGAATATTATGCTTCCGCCAAATATCAACAAGAAAACGCGCGTTTCAACATGGAAAACAATCTTATTAGTAAGCGTCGGTGAACACAAACAACTCGATACTTGTTTTCCGGAAGTTTCGCAAAATGTCAGCCAATACGATATCTTCTACTTTTGATTGAGTCGGAAAAGCTCCCAATAACGCGGAAAATGTAATAAACCCTTCGAGGACACGCATGCGCCCTTCGCCCAAAATTCCATCGCATGAATTTCATAGGGAAATCCATGCGCGTGTGAAATTTTGGTCACTCGTTTTTTTTTTTTCGCATATTACACACTTCACGGGCACTTTTTGATTATCTCAAAATTCGATATTTCAAACATGTGTAATTTTTTCACTCACCGAGGTAAACCGCGGACGATCGAAAAGTCGCTCGTACAGTTTCGGCGTAATTTATCGGGATTTTTTTTTCGACAATTCGCTAATATTTTTGCAATATATTTATTTATGAAAATTATCGAGCTCGGTATTTCGAAAACGACTGATTCTTTCATTCGATTTCGATTTTCTCGAGACCGTGTACGTGCCGTGCATCGTTAAAGAGACGAGAGGTTATACGCGATGCCACGTGGCTCCATCTTTCGTCTGCTCGTTTTGCTCTATTTTTTTTCTTTTATTCATGATGATCCAGCTGATGAAAATGACGACGAGAGAAAAAAAGAGAAATAAAGAGATAAGCCGTGTTCCAACGTACTTTTTTCGCTCGTTTCGTTTTTTAATCGTCGATAATCCACCCGATGATGAAATTTTCATTGTCTCTTCGCAAAGTACCACAGTTTAGTACTGATACCACGGTTGGCGGCGCACCCATCGCAGCTTCATGCCCGATGCCGTGCGAATTTTGATACTCGCACACTCCGCGGCTCTGACCGTTTCTTTAACGCTCTGCATAAGATTCTGCGCGTTACCGACTATCATGTCCGTTGCTTCTTGATCCTCTTCCGTACCTGAATCAAAGGGAAGAAACGTAATTAACAAATTATCGTCATTTTTTAAATATCCCCGATTTTCGATTACATTCCACAGTCGCAACGAAGTGAGACGTTTCGGAATTTTCATTCGCTCGAAAGTAACCTCTAATTCTGCAACGGAAACGACACAAACCTTGCGCACCGAGCATCGTCGCTTTGACCGTCGAGAGGATTTTCAGCTGAGTCCCTATGGTCGGAATACGCTCGCACACTTGCAGCAAATTCTAGAGGTAATTTCGAAAAAAAAAAACGTATGAAACTATCCGACGAGGTACGTCGGTATAATCTCAAGGAATTAACGAAAAAAACGTCATTGAAGAAACGGAAATAAATTCGTTTCGATTTTTCGCAAATTTTGGAAAATGAATCAAAAAAATTGCGCGTTTCCGATCATTTCTGAATACGAAATTTCTTTGTCACTCGGAGTATTTGCCGATTTTTAGTTTTTTTTTAGTTTTATTTGAGTTTCGCTGGTATTATTTGATTATTTGAGTAATTGTTATTTTTTTTTCTAGTAAATACAAAAAAATAAAGATTACCGTTCGTATACGCTTGTCCGTGCACTCGCGGGCGAGTTCCTTAGCGAGACGCGTAACTTCCTGCGAGGCCTCGGCTATCGCCTTGGCACAAGCGATCAAGTCGCGTTTGTTGCCGCCCTCGCCCCTCACCAGACCCGAAAGTTGAGCCATGAGAATCGCCATTTTTTTAGCCGCAGCGATTATGTCGTTATCCTTGCTGGACCACTGTCTGACCTCTTGATGAAGACCGTGAGCAGCCATCTGCGAACGAAAGAAAAGATTTTTCGTGAAATCTTCATCAAACGATTCTCGACAACCCTGCAACGCTCCGCACTCCATCGTCAATATTATTTCCTTCGACCAAGCAGAGTCTCTCAGTTTTTTATTTAATCCAACGACAAATACCGTTGATTCCAGATGTAACGTTTCGAAAATTCGCACAAAACATTCGCGTCTCTCGGTATTTACGAAATAAATCGACTCGAGCTCTCAAACATCCTCAAAATTCTCCACGACGAACCGGGGAGTATCCGCGGTGGAATAAAAAAATGTCGATGAATTTTCGTTAATTTCCATCGTCATTTTTGGAACTTTGATGACTTCCATTTTGAAATCCTTTCGGAATTCCGCAAAGATGCGTCGAACGATTGGATTCTGACGATCAAGAGCCAAATATCGGAAGAAACAATGGCGGAAGGGCCAACGTTTTTGTTCTTTCACACATCAGTTCGCAAAGTGACCGCGTTTCGCGACTTACCATAATTGGCTGATTAGGTTGGGGCGCGTTCATGAACATTTCGTCCTCGTCGTCGGTTTCCGGTGGAGGAGGACGCGGCGGCGGGATTTCACCTCCTGGCAGTGGCGGACGCGGAGGCGTCATTTCTGTCGAAGCAAAAGCGACAATCAAAGTCCTGACGGTGAAATTTCGACCTTTTTCGCCATTTTCTTGTTCCTCCGTATTTACACAAAAAAAAAAGTAAAAAAAAGTCCGGAGAAGCCGAGAAAACGCGAAAATTGCGATATACGACGATAAAATTGCAAGTTTATGGAGAAATATCGTACCGCTGTTGATGTGCAGTTGAGACAAATCGGCGAGATTCTGCTGATCCGGATGGGTCACCAGAGCTTTGCGAACATCGCCGACGGCCGTGAGAAGCTGAGAAAGTTATTAACGGTATGAATTTCGCTTCTCTTTTCTCTCGGCTTGCTCGATATTCAGAGTTTATTATTGAATAAAACGTTGATACGATTTTGCGACGACTTTCTTGCATGCGAATTGAAAGGGAAAAAGACACAGCGAGCGTCGAACATTTCCAAGTTGGAAAATGTCGTATTTTTGAACTTACTCCGCGATTGCTCTCCCGCCACCGAGATATCGATGGTCCATCGGTGATGTTCATCGCCACGGCTTTAGCGTCCTGCACCATTGGCGCGACATCTGTAAAAACGACATAACAGCGTTGACGCCAAAGTACGCTAGCACGGAATACACCCGGCGTATCGCGTTACTTTTTATTTATCAACAACAACATATAAACTTTTGTATAGTACTGTTAATATTGATAAAATCAATGACAATGTTGTTTATGTTCGATAAAACCTCGTTTATCGGAGAAAACACGAGGACAGACTTTTCCGGCACGGCTAAATGCCGCATAATCGGAGGTTCCACTGTATATAAACAGCAAGTACAAAATAATGCAACGTCACGGATATACCACGAGAATTTATTATCGAATTCTATTAAATCCTATTAAACGCGTAAACCGGCGCATCTCCGAAACTAGGCGATGGAAATTACATAGATTTTGCCGAAAACTTTGCGAAACATGCATTCGTATTTCCCGAAACGAGGTTGCAAAATTATCGCAAAAAAAAATGTTTAGTTTTCGGTGGTTCCGCGCAAGAGCGCTACAAGCGAGTTGCCCGTTCGGTCGGTAACGTCGAGTTGTCTTCACCATTCGTGTTTCAAATCTGCTCTCAAAATTTCATAAAATTTCGGAAAAAAGACTTTTGCAACGGTCCCGGCAGAGCGGAGACATGTTTTTTTTTCCCCCTCGACTTACTTCGTTGAAGAGAATCGGCGGATTGATTGACCCGCTGTATGAAAGTCGGATCCTCGCTGTTGTCGCTTTCTTGCTTCGCGACGAGAATGACGCGATTGGCGAGACGGGCGATCGACGCTGTATTGTCGACCATTTTTTGCGGATTCGTCTTGGCGATGCCTTCCTCGCAGAGGAACGAATGTTTTTGCATCTGCTCCTCGGACGTGCGAACAAAGTCCGCGCTGTCCGTTGCCTCGTCGCAGAGGGCTCTCGTGCGTTGCATCGTTTCGGCGTACTGCTGCCGGAGATTCTCAAAATGGTCATCGGCAGCTTTGCTCTCGGGATACGTCATCCTGATGCGACCGGCGTTCACCAATTGAGGCGTCAGCGACTCGACCTGCGACGCGCTCGTCGAAAGTGCCTCCGTCAACTTTTTGTTACCTCCGCTGCCTGTAATTCGAAAATTTTGCCCGTTTTATTCCTCGCTTTTCGAGCATCACCGATGCTCGACAAAGCCAAAAATCAATAAGCGGGAATAAGCGGGATCAATTTGGAAAAAAACAGGAAAAATCATTTTCGGACGGTATTCGGAAAACTTTCTTCCTCCTCGCGTGAAATTCGTGTCGTTCATCTTCTCCGACACACTAGCATTTTTCCAAAATCTTCGTACACCGGAAACGGCGAAGAATTTGCGATTTTTTGGAAATTCGAGAAAGTCAAAATCGCGAAAGATCGAAGAAGAACCAACGAATGACCCAAACAATTTTTCAACGACTTTTGAATATTGTTATTATTGAGAAACATCGCTCTCCGGATCTTTCGTGCTCTTTTTTCGATTTTGAATTTTCGTAGCGGTTGCTAAGTACGCGAAATTCGCATTCTATTTCGATTTCATCGAGATTTTGGCTGTCGTACATTCTCAATATCAAAATTATGTAGAAATAGGAGAAGGGGTGAAACTCACCCCCGGCAGCGACCATTCTCGCCGTTTTCGCGGCCCTATTGGAGAAAGTCTGCAGCGCGTTGGTTTTGTCGTTGAAATTTTGCTCGCGTCCGGGAATTCCTTCGGGCGCGAGAACCGCGTCGGTGAATTGTTTCAGAGGCGTCGATATATCGATGAAATCTTCGACGACGCGCGACACGACGGCCTGTTGGATGCGATTTTTCAGCTCCTGAAGCTTCTGGAACAGCCGCCGGGAGACTTCCTGCGCTTGCGACGTGTTTCCGTGTCCGTTGGCGCACAATTCGCCCAGTTGACGCGACAGATTATCAACGTCGTCGCACAGCTGGAGAATCTCGGCTTTGTGAATTCCCGGCAAACCTTCCGCTACCTAAATACAAAAAAAAATTGAGAAAAAAAAGAAACGATGAAAAAAGTGACGAGGAGAAATTATTCGTGCGTGTGTGTATTTTTAACGACAATTAAATAAATGTAATTCCACGAAAAAGATGTTTCTCTCGCTAGTTCGTGGTGTTTCGTGGTGACGTCATTAGGCTTGAACGAGAATCTGCATTTTTTTCGATTTTTCACGCTGAAACTTCTTGAATTCTCAAAATATTCTCTTTCTTCTTCTCTTTGACGGAAAATATTCAGCGAATCATGATATTTCGAATATTTCGTCGAGTTTATTTGATGGCAAGATTGTTGAAAAAATTGTACGATTCGAGCGCGCTTGGGATCGCGAGATTCTAGTGAGAAAATGGAGAAAAATGTGGAAACACTGGGATCAGCTAACCCGTTTGGAAGCGGACGGCACGGACGACTCCGTCTTCAGGCACAGCTAAGTTAAAACAGCAAAATTTCGTAGGATAATTCTGGACTTTTCGTCGTCCTTGAAACTTACGTATGCGAGGGCTAGTTGATTCTTTTGATCCGTTCGCAGCATGAAACGAAAGACCGTAATCCTGTTTTTATCGATTAGCGGGGTCGTTCTAAATTTATCGTTGAGGTTCAAGCGCAATGAGGCACGATCGCAACGAAAAAATACTGGATCGTGAAGAATTCGATTTTGACAAAAAAAATCACATCAATCTCGTTGTTAAAAAAGTGATTTTCCTTTCGCATCAACGGGGCTTATTAGTTTTTCCCGAAACACGCGATTTCCTTTTTTTCCTCGTTTTTTTCGCATTTTTTGTTTTTACACACTCAAAAATTTAAAATACTCGAGCGAGGAGCGCGTTGATTTCCGATGATGAAGAGAAAAACATCGTCGTCGAATACGAGAAGTTCGCGATCGAGTTTAGTCCCGCTGAGATTGTGCCTTCGGTGCGTGATTGAATGGTAAACGAAATAAAATGAGAAATTTCCCGTTTCCGGTTTCCCGACCTTTTTCCCTTCGTGAATAATCATGGCGATAGCTCGCTGTCCGAGACCACGATCGTCGTTCTGCGGATTGAGGAGCCACTTGTTGGCCTGCTCCAATCTTCCGGCGACCGTGTGAGCCGTTTGCGCAGTACCGGATTTATCAGCCGCGATAAGAGACGAAGCGATCGAAGATCGAAGTTCGTTGAGATTCTCCTTGATTCCCCGAGCCAGGGCCTCCGCCTGAGGCGTATTGCCTGCGACAAAGCAATCATCGATCAATCAACGAAACCCTCCCTTTGACTCGCCAAAAACGAGCTCGTTATCTTTAGTTCTAATATCTTTGACGCACATTTTTCTGTACGAAATAAATTATCGTATTTATTCATTTATTTATTTTTGTTCGTATTTGATCCTTTTTCGTGTTATATCTTTGCCCGCTTTTTGGTCAATCAGTGTTGAAGAACGGAGGAGAAAAATAAAAAACGAAAATGAAACGAAAAAAAAAAATCGATGAGAAAAAAATGAAAACAAAAAGTGAGTCTGCACGGAAAATTGGTGATGAAATAACGGTGGAACGAACCTTTCTCGTTCTGACGAAGTTCGCAAAGAGCATCGGTCATCGTGGCAATTTGCGAGGCGAGTTTAGCCAGTGGTTCCGCTTGCGCCGGAGCGAGATAGCGATTCGACAATCTTTCCGCCTGCTCCAGTATCTGACGGAGACTCTTCTCGCCGATACCACCGCGAAGGGCTCGACCGTCGTCCAACCAATCATGAGCGGCTCTTACTCGCGATTCTATCGCACTCTGAGCTTTCTTCAATACCTGTGCGATTAACAATAATGCATGTTGTATCGTTATTGCATAAATAATAATCATCGAACGATGATCATAAAAGTAATCATGGTTTTTCAGGCAAATCGGCGCTCGATAAAAGTTTCTATCCAATTTAGTTCTCACTCGCGATTCTATCGCACACTGAGCTTTCTTCAATACCTGCGCGATTAACAATAATGCACGTTGGGCCGTTATTGCATAAATCAAACGGTTTGTACGAATCGGATGTTATTTCCGAAAAATAATCATCGTTTTTCAGGCAAATCGGCGCTCGATAAAAGTTTTTATTCAATTTAGTTCTTACTCGCGATTCCATCGCACTTTGAGCTTTCCCCAATACGTTAATTAATCGCGATATGCATTGTACCATTATTTCAAAAATAATACTGATGCACGCGATGTGAAAAATGCAAATCCCGATTCAGAGCGAATTCGACATTATTTCAAGAAAATTAATTTGCCGGAAATAAAATGTTTTCATTCAATTTTTGGATAAAATCGTTTTTAAGATAAATTACCAATAATTAATGATATTTTTGTGCTTTTGGCGATCAATTTATACATTTTTCATGCGTCATCAGCAACGTAGAAAAAGAATTATTCACCGTTAACTGATCCGCGTCCCATTCCTCCTCGTCATAAGTTGTCAATTGCAGAACACGAATTATCTCATTCAACTCGTCCGATATACGTCCCGACAAGTAATTGCGATTCTCCGCTGCCTCCTCGGCACCTTTGCCTCCTTGCGAAATAATGTGGATGAAGATTTTCATCGAACAGATTAAAATCGGCGCCAGAGTTTTCACCTGCGAAAATTCAAATTTTTCAATCGCAGATTATTTATTGTAAGCTTGTCAAAGTCATTAAACATTATCAAGTGTACGTCAACAATTTTGCAAATTTATTTTTGGAAAAAATTTCGTTTTTTTTTTTAAAAAGATGTTAGTATTAATTTTCTAATATAATTATAAATAATCGTTAATGCTTCGTTATTTTTTGGCAAATTCGATTCGATCGATGAAAAAAATGAAGTTGCATCGTTTCACCGTACCTGATCGAGGCAAATTTATTTCCGAAAATTTCAGTGCGACCGAACATTTTTGGAAAAAATGTTTTTTTATTTTTTTGAACCAACCTAATACGAATGCACAATTTTTCTTCAACACCAATTCGATCGATGAAAAAAAGATATAAGTATCAATTTGCTAATATAATTATAAATAATCGTTGATGCTTCGTTAGATTTTGGTAAATTCGATTCGATCGATGAAAAAAAATATTAGTATTAATTTGTTAATATAATTATAAATAATCGTTAATGCTTTGTTAGATTTTGGGCAAATTCGATTCGATCGATGAAAAAAATGAAGTTGCATCGCTTCACCGTACCTGATCGAGACATCTGACGAGAATTTCACGATGGACCTGATGCGTGAGCTCTTTTTCTCGGGCGCTCAGTTCGCGAGACACTTTGCTGAGGCACGGGCTGAGATTTTTCAAAAAGTGCATCAAATCCTCCATCGTTTCAATGACCTCGGTAACGGCGAGATAATCGAGCACCCTTTTGCACTCGCGAATGATCTTCCGGACTTCGCTTTCGTCGAAGCACAGCAGCAGAGAACTCGTACCCTGAAGAATACCTCGCGAACCTTCGATCAGCTTTTTTCTGCAATCAAGATTTTTTTTTTGAAAAAACTATTTTATACATAAACATCCAACTGCGAATGCCATGTTCATTTCTTTTTTTCTACCGCACAGTCGCAACATTTTTTCCAATTCCGATATTCGACGATTCGCCGAATGTTTTTCGTCGATTTTTCAAAATTTCGACACTCGTGGAGAGAAGGAATGAAATATCATGAAAATTCGGGGAATTTCAATGTGAAAAATCGGAGAAATCCAGATTTCGATGCAAAGTTCAAAATCATACAAGTAGAACGAGTATAAACTCGTTTTTTTTTTTGCCTCTACAGCTTCTCGTTATAATTTCGCTAGTAAAATGACTCTCAACATTTAATTAACAGAGGTACGTTCGCAAGGTGTTTTTACCTCGCTGGTCCGGAGTACGGATCGCGTTTCAGCAAGCCCGAGGCTTCCTCGAGGAGTCTGGAAGCTCCTTCGACGCGATGTAGAGCAGCTGGCATGTCCTGCTTGAGCAGGGCGTCGTCCGAAGAGTTGATCGTTTCTTTTCCCACCTGACGGAGAAACAACGATTTTTCAGCTTCCCAAAAACAACTCTTATCTTCTTTTTTTTTGATAAACTTGAAACGTACGACGCTTCTCGTACGTGGTTACATCAATTGTAGTACTCTTTGGAGAACATGTTTACCTTAATGAGATTGGTGACCGCCATGCTGACCGCTTGGACAGGACGTCCGAGGTCGGGCATTGCGTTGCCATCTTCGGCTTCCTCGTGGAGGATCACGAGCCGGGAAACCTTTGAGGCAACAAGAAGGCGTTGGTGGAAAATTTTTCAAGACCGTGGCGTTTTTTCGACGGATTTTTCCAAACTTTTCCAAAATTGAAGAAAAAAATTCTCAATACGATGGAAAAATATACAACAAAAATTCGCGGGTAATCAAAATAAGATTGAAATTTTCAGAATTAACGATCGAGATAAACGCGAAGTTGATATGAATTTGAACAAACAAATGAAAATGAAAAAAATAGTCGAAAAAAGTGGTATTTTCGTGAATTTATTGCTAAAGTTATTTGTTATATTATTAAAATATTTAAATGCGGGATATTTTTCTCAAATTTCAATATAATCGGCAATTGCGATAAATTTGGGTTCCATTGCGGTTTTGTGGTCATTTTACCTCGAGAACGATCCTTATTAAGCCGAAATAATAATTCTCCTCAGAGGAGTTGTTTCACCATCGTTTCCGTTTTACGTGACGATATTTTGATAACACGCGTATTAATATTATCAGTACTACGTGGCAAAAAAGCCACGTCGCAATGAATTGGCGAACGGAAATGGAATTTTTGAAAAAAGCAGGATCTCAGGCTCGTTTCGTCTGATGCGAATGGAAATTCGATAAAAATGTATCTACTGCCGATAGCTGTCGAAAGAAAAACCTATTGATGTCATAATTCTTCCACGGAAATCACAACCACCCCGGAAACAAATTTGCCAACATTTTTTTGCAACCCCCGCCTGAAGAATTTCGCGCGAAAAACATCATTCTTCATTTTCGACCGTTTCGAATTTTCGGAATAAAAGTGCGTTTAGCCAGCGTTTTTAGAATCATGCTGAGAATCGGCCTTTATCGTTTTTTTCGAATTTTGACAGTTTGATTTGGCACAAAACGTACGGAACGAGTTTTCGGTAAAAAATTCCCGCGCGTCGCGTCACACGCTCGGGCGTCGTGACTCTCCCATACAGCGCCACCGCGCGCTACACGCACGCAAACAAATACGCGCGCGCGACCTGCGACAAAAAATGTCACGCTGAAAAAAATGCTATAAACGTTTAACCTTGCCGGACGTATTTCCTTATAAGCGTCATCGGGTGGGTTTTCGGAATTTCGTCGATTCAATGATTTCAATGGAAATTCGTTTTGACATTCGTATGAACCCTTTTTTTATAATAATAATAATAATAATAATAATAATAATAATGAATAAATAAATAATCGTGAATATTATAACGATTATTATTTATATTGCCATTTTTGTTATAACAATAACAACAACGAAATAATGATCGTAAGAATATTAAAAGTAATTACTATTAAAATGATTTAATTATGATTAATAATATATTATTCAATAACTGGTTGCTTGAATTATTATTATTATTATTGTTGCTGTTTTTGTTTTTTGTTATCATCGTTATCTTGGATTATTATGTCATGTTTATAATACAGATTTGCTGGACATGTGGATAAACAAAAAAGCCTTTTTATAATTATTCACGAATTGTGAAATTTCGTGCCAGCAGTTCCACGCCTCGCCGCTGTGCGCCCTCGGCTCTATAAATACAGCTCTGTTTATTTTTGACTGTCAGAGTTAAGAAACGTCTATGTGGGCAGACTTTTTTATTTACCCATTTCCACACGAGGATTACTGTATTCCATGAGTCATCTGTGAGATAATTTGAAACAATTGTAAGAATTTCCGCCAATTAACAGCACGAGCGAAAAAGAATCGTTTTGCCGCGTACGGCGGATGTCAAGAACCTTGGCGATACAACTTTTTAAGCAAACGTTGTTTCGTAATTTACGAAAAACATCGAAAACTTTGGTAAACTCGTTTTCGATTGTATCGCGATGAACAAGCGTGACTCAGTTCGAATGATTTTAATGTGTAATGTAAAAGAATTTTGTGTCGTAAAATCCAGTGAAATTTTAATGACTCATTTTGCAACATACACGCACACCTGGTGAATAATCGCCGATATTCATGATTCTATGTCGTTTTGCATAAAAAGGCTGTCTTTATTTAATCCGTACTCAATTTTACATATATTTATCATCGAAGTGTGTCAGTGCATGAATTTGTTGTGATGCAAGGAGCGATTTGATTCATTGAAGAAATCGTCTTTTTCTTTGGTTTATTTTTCCTCCTTATTCATGGTTATTTTTAGTACGCGAAGGGGAAGGAAACGGTGGTCGAGCTGGGCGTTTCGACTTGTACGCGAGTTATTACAGAGGTGTGACACACGAAAATACATCACGGAAATTTGGCCATTCTTCCCGGAGGTACTCGAAATTTAATGTGTACCTGTTGTGCAACTGGCTCGAGGATGCTCTCGATGGTCTTCGTGTGAAACACTGGCATGATTGTAAAAGCCCTTTTTACAATTTTTTCCAAACGATACGCGAACTTGTTGTCATAAATGAGTGTGTCTTAAAGTAGATGAACGTTGAAGCAACGATTATTGCACGGATTGCAAGATAATTTTATAACGACTTTAGAAAATAACAAATTTATTATAATTGTAACGCATGAAAACCTCAATGCCCAACACTAGTCGGCGAACTGTTCGCTATGGAAATCCAGGAGGGGCAGGTTCACGCTGAACGCTGTAGGTGGCGGCAGCCGACGCTTTCCACCTCCCGTCGACGCCTATCGCGCACAGTTTATGAAACGATGATACAGGAATGTTTCTTTTTACGTAATGATGATTCTTCCCGTTTATTTCATATAAATGATGTATTTTTATACAATTCACGTTATGCTCGCTCGATTAAATAAGTGAAATAACTTTTATTTCGACCGTTCGTTTGACCGGGTTCGAGATCATTTGAAAGCAAAAATGTAAATAAATAAATATACCGCTGCTTTATTCTACATATTCATATGGCGCTGTTTGGAAAAAAGAGCTAGAAAAACAATCCAATTTTGCAAAGTTCACGACAATAACCACTATTATATTTCCCGGCAAACTTCACGTACGCGTTTTTCCGCGCCTGCGCATTCGCCAGTTTTCCACAAGTGTTTCAATATCTCACGAACAAGGGCAAAATACGCAAAATAATATCGGAAAGGATTCTGCAACTTTGATACTCTCGATCTGCATAAAAAATAATACAAAACAAAAGAGATTATGGTTTTCCTAACGGCCGTTCGGTTTGCGAAAAAAGCCAAGAGCAAGTAAGTAGCGAGTCGAGTTACAATTGTTATCGAAAGTTGCGAGGTTAGGTTCGAAAAATCGTGCATTTCTTGTTATTTTGATTTAATTATCACAGTAAGGTCACTCATTAAAAAAATAATCTTATTACATCGCGACTAACCAACAGCATGTAAGCGAACAAGGTACAATTATTGTCGAAAATTGTGAGGTTAGGTTCGAAAAATCTCTATGCGCGATCACTCGCAAAATTTCGACGGAATTTGTCATTTAAAACGATCAACATCTTTTTCCACGCAAGTCGCAATTTTCATTAAACATCGATTGTTGTATTGATAGTTATTTTTCTTTTTTCAAACGTCGCGCAAATCTAGCTTTCTGTTACTTTCAGATATGTGCTCGTCATAGTCGAGAGTACAGTTTCCGGTCACCCGAAATGGCGTACGCGCGAAAGGCTCGGCGACAAACTAGAATTCATAGCCTATGATCCTTTCAGTAAGTTTGAAAATGTAAATTTCATCATTACGGTAATTCCAGATTGTTTTTTTTTTCTTCAATCGTGACTCCGCGATGTGCTCGACAAACTCGAAAGTACACAATTTTGTTCCCTTGAATTCCCCACACGAGTCAGCAATTCCGAATAACCCGCTCTCATTTAGGCAGACCTTGAATACATCGGAGTTTCCGTAAATTCCTAATTATTACTCAATCTC
This sequence comes from Heteropelma amictum, assembly GCA_959613375.1. NCBI lineage: Eukaryota > Metazoa > Arthropoda > Insecta > Hymenoptera > Ichneumonidae > Heteropelma > Heteropelma amictum. The sequence continues at coordinate 27,063,802 of OY390723.1, forward strand.
GCGTGATAATGCTAAATTTTTTCTAGAAAAACAACATTCCGAAATGTCGCAAAGTCGCAGACCACAATCGTTGATCCGCGCTTTACTCGTTTCAATCAATAAGATTGTCGAGAAAGTTAAAATAGATTTTTTTTAAGCTACACATGCGAATATAAAGTTTCGCGATAATGGTTCTCATGAATTTGTAGATTTTCCTCGTTTCATCGGTTTTTTACAATTTATATCGATCGTAGGTTTTATTTCGTTTTTCCATTGTTTATCACGAGGAATACGTTTGTCGTGAGATCCAGCGTCGCGTTTCCAATCGATGTAACATTGACAATTAATATCCAAAAAAGGATTTATTCATAATCGAAATCGTGCCACCAGTCTCGAACGATGAGCAGAAATTTAAGAGCGGTAATTCAGTGTTTCTAAAAACCAATTTTCGGAAACAGAAAAGTGAGAAGATTTTTTTTCAACGTTCATCTCTATAGGATTTCCACACATTGGTCTTTTTTCGGAAAAAATACATCAAGGAGAATACGTTTTGAAGCGAAAAAATGCAAAAAGCTTCGTTTTGTTTTCTTTTCCATCCGTCGAAATCGAAAATACACGATAATTACGTTGAAAAAAAAATGGAAGCTTCCAGAGTTCACAATTCGTTTAGAAATTCATTGGATAAGAGCAAAATAGATGATCAAATTTTTGGATGTCCCTTTTTTAACGTCTCATTGAATTTTTCACCAAGCGTGAAAAAACAGGATGCTGTGAAAATCCCGTTCCGTTGAAGACAGAAAAAGACAGGAGAACATAAACTAATCTTCGATTGTCTCGTTATTTCCAGTACGGCACAGAGTCCTCTACCGAGAGACTAAACGAGTCCGAAGTCTCTAAGAGATATCATCACCGATTAAAATAATACAATTGAGGAATTAAGCAATTTCTGTATCGTCGCGAATTGTCAGCTGGTTTTTATCAATAGAAATGAGTAATTGGAAGGAGCCAAAATTTTCAAAGTCATCCTTTGCCCTTTATCACGAAAGCACAGATAATATAAATTCCTAAGATAATCAGAGCTCTGAAAATTGTCTCGTTTTATTGAAGAACCCCCAGGTGGACTTTTACATCTCGAAATCTCGATAATGCAAATCAGGTGAGTGGGGAAATTCGCGAGAATCTCGCGAATCGATTTTTCAGGGCATTTCACCAATCACGTCGATACGCGATCAAATTCATACGATCTTCCGAGAGGACGTGCACTTTTTTCCGGATCGTCTCGTTGCTTCGACGTTTCTTCCGTGAATTTTGAAAAAAAAAAACAAAAAATACAAAATTTCTCGCCAATTTGTACCTTTTTTCAATAAACTTTTAGACAAAATTCGAAAAAAAAAATCGACTTTGATTCGTACGAAAAGATAACGAGTTTTCCGTTCACGCGAGTTGTTTCAACAATTTTTCGATACTCTTATTGATGTTTCGATCGACGAAAATACGGAAAATTCGTGTTTTATCTCGATTTTGTTGGGATCGTACGTCCGGAACGTGCTTAAATATTTTTCCTCAAATACGTCGCTGTTCGAGCCGTTAGTGAATCGCGAACGTCCGTATGGTCGACGGTTTCCTCTTTACGGTATAATTCATCCATACACGCGGAGCAGTGAAATATGTCCGTATGACTTTTTGACGTGTGGTTTTAACAGATCGAATTAAAAATGACTGGATCCGCGGTGTGTGACGGTAGTAACTGGCCCGGACACCCGGAGGGATATCTATTCTGCACGACTGTCGGACGAGCATTGGCGGAAAAAAAAAAAAATTCATATATACATAGATAAACGAAGATGGGTATTATATTCTCGATATACGCGTGCGAAATATACATAAATCGACCATCTCGTTCTCCGCCCTCTCCATGTGTTTCGCGAAAGTCCTCTCGATGCACGAGTATACGCGCAGGGAGGTTTTTCCATTTTCTTCTTTTTTCCCCTCCCCTTATTCCTTTTTCTTTTTTAATTTCCATTTGCACATTCGCTGACACAGCGGAATATACAGAAAAGCAATCGACACCGACGTTCTCGAGATGAATACGTTGACTTGCATAAATCGGAATAGGGAAACAGTGGAAAGAGACGCAGCGGAGATTCGCTGGTCCATCGAAATCGCCCCCGAGTCTGACTGATTTTACGAAATTTTACGCGAAATTGAGACTGTCGTCTGGCCAAATGTGTTTCCTCGGGGAAACACGGGAGTCGTTTGATTTTTTTGAAATTTTTTCAATCATCAATTTCGGAGATATACATATATAATCATAATAATAACAATAAATCGTATATACAGGGTGTCCCAAAACTCGTCGCCGATAATTTAACGCCACATCGGGGATGAAATTCCAAGTCGAAAAGTCCCCGAGCACTTTTCGATCCGACGGGTTCCCTTCGAGTTATTAATTGATACAGTCGGGCGCGTCCGATTGGCTCAAACTTTGACGATCGATAACTCGTCAGGTTTTGGTCGTATGAAAAAACACTCGAATACATTTCGACTCGGAATTTCATCCTCCATCCAACACCGAGTTTTCGAGACACCCTGTACACAATACCGAACAACATAACCTCAAAATTCTCCTCACTCCTTTAAGTACATTGAAACTTTTTCGCACGACCGGAAGCTCTCTCACGACTCTTCGGAATCGTCGAAAAGAAGTTTGAGCTTCCGTTTTGATTCTTCAGTAGCACACTCTTTGTTGGTTCAGCAAATAATATCTATAGATGAAATAATATGTACCGATTGAAGAGAGAAAAAAAAACATGAGATTTTGCAGGTTATAACGGAATTGAAAAAAAAGAATGATTGAAAATAAAGTCTGTGCTTCACGCCGTGGTCGTTGAGAGTCTATCTTTATGTCTGTGCCGATTTCGAATCAAGGGATACCTAATCTCGATTCGACGATAGCTGACAGAAGAATACACTCGGCGCTCCTGTCAGATGCAGCAGCGGACGACGAGCGGCTACTTCGTCACCCTCTGATCCCGTTTCGTTCGATCGCGTCGTTCGGTTAATCGTAAATTTTTAAAGAACTCATTAATAGGCAGCTTTGACAAACCGCTCGTCCTCCGCTTCGAAATTTCTATCGTCACAAGGATTATCCCTACATTGAGAATAATGAAAACAATTTTTCATAAAATCTCAGCATAATTTGTATTTCTCCACGATAATAACTATATACATACATTTTTCCTGAAGCGCTATTTTCTTCATGAAAAAAGTTCATAAAATACATTTGAATTTTTTTCAAGAATTTTCGTTGCAATCGAGAATCAATGATTGTCCAATAAGAAAAATAATGAATTATCGATTTGTTTTTCACGATCAAAAGTGCAACAAATTTCGTCCCCTCGCCGAGTCACAACTCAGGGATACTCCTCTTTGATCAACTTTGAAAGTTTACGCCAAAAGATTTTTTCCCATTAAAAAAACTGTCACTTTTAAGCGTGGGAGACTACACAATCGAGGCCGAAGACATGGGCTTTTTTCAACCATCCTGATACGCATGTATGAGTGTACACGTCGAAGGGGGGAATCAGAATACACTTAAAAAGCGTTTAATGGCAGATAATAGAGAGGCATCTAGACGATACGTATTTCGGCTTTTTGTCTTGTCAATCAGAGCCAAGAATCTCATTCTATCGAGAGAGCCAGTGAGTGTATGTGCGGTGGAGGGGGGCGGGGGGGGGGCGAAGGGATTGATATTCAGTCAGGACCAAGAATCATTCTATTGTTAAAATACGTTAGGAGGGGGGGTGTTCGGCCTTTTATATACATGTTTGAAATTTCGCAGCATTGATATGTGTAATAAATACTTGAAAATGCAATTCTCACGCGTATATACAGATTCAAATTAATCGATCAACAATAACACATACACTTATGCATACATATGTATTCTTCAGGGGGTAACTCGCACCCCTGTGGCAATTTTTCTATTTGTGGGGTTAATCATCCAACATGGTGGATAAAAAGTGATAAATATAGCTAGGAAAATGTCATTGAAACGTGAAATTTACAATTCGACGTTTTGGGATTGAAAAATAAATTCGGTGAATTTCCAACTGTCGTAATCACGTAAATAGATCGAAACGACGATTGGGACGTCATTTCGTTCAAACGTTAATGTCATGATCAAATGTGGCATTGTGCGGTATTCTGTATATGTATATACACATATATATGTATAATATGTACATATATATATGTATATATGTATAAATGCACAAGATATAATGCTTTAAAACGTTTTGGTTAACCGGGCGATTATCCAAACATCAACAATACACATTAGTCTTTATTGAATTCAGGTTAAAACGAATATTATATACAAAAAGGTAGAATAAAGCCGAAGGTATATGGAGATTACGAAACCGAAGATATTCAATACGGATTTGTACACAAAAACAACCGCAACCCCTCCAGAGCGATCATCATCGCCCCTCATGCTAAATATTATATACCTACATATATGTGTACGTACCCATTAGGGTGGTTCAAAATAATTTTTTTTCGTTTTTTTCGTCCCGTTTTCGTTTGAATTTAACGGTTTTTTTGCGTTTTCTTACTGAAATTTCGAGTTTTCGCGAAAAACCCGATGAGTTTTGCAATCGGCGGAAAATGTGCGATGGATCAGGCTGTCGAACTGTCGGAAGTTCGAAAAAAAATGTTCGACTCCGACACTCGCCAGATTTTAACGGCGTACTTCAAATTACGTAAAAAATTAAGGCACTGCAGCGCCATCGCGGGATCGCGAGGAACCATCCCTGGTGTTACTAGAAAAGTGCTCGTGTCCGAATCCGGTGTTTTTTCACCTCATTTTTTCTATGCAACAAGAAGAAACATGGCCGATCGTTTTGACCCACCCTAATATGCACATACGAGTGTGTACGTTTATCGTACAAGCCCAACTCACTCTGCCACGTACAGGCAAGTATTTCCCAACGTGTACGTACGAATCTATAGATTTTGAATCGGATAAGTGTGCACATGTGTGTACACGAATGTGAGCTTTAACAAACGAAGATAGCACGGTGGTGAAACGATCGAAAAGCGCGTGTGAGAGACAAAAGAGATACGAGTTGGAAAGCATATAGGTAGCATTATATACACTACAATAATATACACAATACCATGTCTTTATCCCATTCTCATTGCGGTCGCGCGCGCTGCAGCAAATAACATCTGTACATTAGATCTCTATAAAATAGCAGCAGCCCCCGACAATGGGGTGGGTTCTATTGAAATTCTCGTTGCGTGCTTGAAACGCGTATACACACGCGTTTATTTCATTATTTCTCTTTTTCTTCTTTTTCAAAGAAGCCTCGTCACAGAGTGCAAATGTAAAATGGTAATATACGGGGCTTACGAAAATCAGCAATTATTCGAGAGTTTCTTCCCCCCCCCCCCCCGCGTCTCTTTCTTTCCTGTGTTTTTCTCAACGCCGATGTATCTCGGGCACGAATACGAGTTTTTCCGTCGGGATTCAGGATTTGGGCGATCGTACTTGATCGTACTCGCGTGAGGTATCGATGGCAGACTTTACACCGGCCTTGTAGGTTATGTTCGCGAAGAGTGTCGACGTTGGAGCAATGAGTAATGAGAGTAATGAGAAAAATGAGTAAAGACGAAGCCGAAGACGAATAAGGTGGACGATTGCAACAGAACGGAAGTAGAATGCGAATTTTTTCGCGCACAATCGCGCAACCGTGCGAAAAAAATCAGACCCGCGAGAAGAACCCATTGCACGAGACAACTGAGTTAACCCAGTCGCCGCGGAAATCCGCGAGATGGCGGTGGCGGTAGCTGCCGCCTATGCCCGTGTAAAACAACAGTTTTATAGCACATACTTTTATACATGTACAATGCCGCCTGCCTTGGCTATCCACAGTTTTAAAACACACAAAAACATTAGAGTATAAAAGAGCGTAAAAGGGAAAGGCTCGTGTTCGCGCACTGCCAGAGAGGAAACCGTATAAAAAACGAACGGAAAAAGTAAAAAAGTATTGCCAGTGCTAAAGCGAGCGTGAAACCAGCCAAGGGGGGATTGAAATCGCGCGCGCGCGAGAGAGAGAGAGAGAGTGAAAGAAATAAAAAGAAAAAATGGAGCACTTTGAGTTTAGTTGGGGCTAAAAGCGATACGAGCGAGAGAGAAAAAGCGAGCGAGGATGAGTGGGAGGGGGGCGGGGGGGGGGAGAGAGTACAAGCATTGGATGAGACGAGCGCGCTCTCGCGGGGCGCGGAGGTTAGAACAGTTGGGACGAAACAAAACAATAGGGGTGAGGGTCGACGACGGCATCAGTGGAGGAAACGTCTGAGCATCGGATTGAGACTAGTCGCCCGCGGGCATTGTGCGATCGTTTATACATGTATAAAAAAGAGAAATAATAAAATGAAAAAAAAAAAAGAAACCGAGTTCTTTTTCCTCTCTTTTTATGTATAAAAGGATAATGTGTTGGTTCTTTCTTGATCTTATTTTTTTCATTCCGTACTTGATGCCGTGTGTATATGTATTACATCTTTCGGGCATTGAATATGTTTCTCAAAAGCGTTTATTATACGAAAGCGAGATATATATATTCATAAAGATATATATATATGTATATATATATATATATATTTAGAAAAGCGAGTTTTTAAGTTTTTACCCTTGTTCTTTTTTTCCGCGTTCCGCTTGCGAAGGTCTCTAGCGTTTATGAACCTTTTTCTCTTTATCATTCTCTTATGCACAAAAAATCATGGCAAAAGTGGGGTGAAATTGATGAAAGAAGAATCGTCGAGTGTGGTTCTTCGTGCTTTGTAGCTTGCACTTTTCGCCGAACAACGCGAACCTGATTTATTACGATTGAGACGAAAAAAAAACGAAAAAAAACAACAACAACAACCGTCACAGTTTATCAAACGTTGACGAGATTTTTCGAAAAAAAGAATACCGACGGAACGTCGCTCTGTTTTCGTAACGCGAAATTGATGAACTTTTCCTTCGGTGTTTTTTCGTATTTATCCTAGAGATGTTCAAAATTCATGACGAAAGTAAACGAAAAAAAAGTCAAATTTCCAATGGAATTACTTTTATTTTTAAAATTTTTTACTCACCAGCTGATTACACTGTTATTTTTGACGGCCATGAGCTTTGAGGAAACAGTTGGAAAACAGTCGTTTTTTTTTCGTATTTAACAGACGATCGATCATAGGGGGTGAATAAAACATCCCCTGCAGGATTTTCAAAAGTTTCATTCATTCGTTTCGCGAGGATCAACGCTCGTTAAGGGAGAAGGAGTAGGAAAGCAGACGTTCAATGATCCCGAAGTTTCCATCGTTGGACTCGAACGAAAATTTGAATTTTCTCGATTTTCCCTCTTCGTTATATTTTCCATGTTTTTTTTTCCAAAAAATTGCTGAAAAAAAGTTTGCGGTACGTCACGTTGGATTCCAACGATGCAAACGTGGAAATCGTGAAATTCGTTCGGACGTTTCCGTCCGAGGGAGGCCTGTTTTTCATCCCCTAGAAATCTGACCTATTTTTGCTCGTATGTGCTCCAGATCCCCATTTTTTTTTCGTGAAATACCGTTCCCCCTGTATAATATTACACCCAGGCGTACACAAGTCAGTTCGCCCCATCCGTTGGTCTTCCGGATTCTGATCTACCCTCTAATCGCCCTCCGCTGCGTGTATTCACTCGTTAACACACATGCTCGTCGGATCTCGTTACTTCCGGTTGTCATTTGCTGTGGTAATTCGCGCCAAACGGGTCTCCCCTTTCCCCTTGGCTTTCTTTCAAAACCTCGCACCATCGATTCGGGGACGCAGCGAATTACAAATGGACCGCAAAATCGTCGAAAAGTCTCTCTCGCGCTGAGATTACGCGCCATTTTTTAAATCACCGTTACACTCCCTTTCTTTTTTTCATTTCCCTGGCGCGTGTCAGGAAAAAGCCCGAGCCACTTTTGTCACTCGAGTATATCGTCGATTCACCCCTTTGTTTCTATTTTCTTTCATTTCTTCGTCACAGTTTGCTGTATTTTGTTTTATTTTTATGGCCATTTTCTGCATAGCGGATTTTATTCCGTGGACACTCTCGTTTGTAATAGACACGAAGAGATTTTTTTTTCCACCGTAACAAACGTCCTATGAAAATACGTGTCTTTATGAACTTGAAGTTTGCATCGTTGGACGTCAACGAAAAATCGAATTTCCTCAAGTTTTTACACTCAACTTTTCCGAATTTTCATCACATTTACTATCTTTCGTCAGGAGTGTCATGATTTTGAAGTCAGATTTTTTTCCACCGCAACAAACGTCCTATGAAAATACGTGTCTTTATGAACTTGAAGTTTGCATCGTTGGACCTCAACGAAAAATCGAATTTCCTCAAGTTTTTACACTCAACTTTCCCGAATTTTCATTACATTTACTATCTTTCGTCAGGAGTGTCATGATTTTGAAGTCAGATTTTTTTCCACCGCAACAAACGTCCTATGAAAATACGTGTCTTTATGAACTTGAAGTTTGCATCGTTGGACCTCAACGAAAAATCGAATTTCCTCAAGTTTTTACACTCAACTTTCCCGAATTTTCATTACATTTACTATCTTTCGTCAGGAGTGTCATGATTTTGAAGGCAGATTTTTTTCCACCGCAACAAACGTCCTATGAAAATACGTGTCTTTATGAACTTGAAGTTTGCATCGTTGGACCTCAACGAAAAATCGAATTTCCTCAAGTTTTTACACTCAACTTTTCCGAATTTTCATTACATTTACTATCTTTCGTCAGGAGTGTCATGATTTTGAAGTCAGATTTTTTTCCACCGCAACAAACGTCCTATGAAAATACGTGCCTTTATGAACTTGAAGTTTGCATCGTTGGACCTCAACGAAAAATCGAATTTCCTCAAGTTTTTACACTCAACTTTCCCGAATTTTCATTACATTTACTATCTTTCGTCAGGAGTGTCATGATTTTGAAGGCAGATTTTTTTCCACCGCAACAAACGTCCTATGAAAATACGTGTCTTTATGAACTTGAAGTTTGCATCGTTGGACCTCAACGAAAAATCGAATTTCCTCAAGTTTTTACACTCAACTTTTCCGAATTTTCATTACATTTACTGTCTTTCGTCAGCAGTGTCATGATTTTGAAGTCAGATTTTTTTCCACCGCAACAAACGTCCTATGAAAATACGTGCCTTTATGAACTTGAAGTTTGCATCGTTGGACCTCAACGAAAAATCGAATTTCCTCAAGTTTTTACACTCAACTTTTCCGAATTTTCATTACATTTACTATCTTTCGTCAGGAGTGTCATGATTTTGAAGTCAGATTTTTTTCCACCGCAACAAACGTCCTATGAAAATACGTGTCTTTATGAACTTGAAGTTTGCATCGTTGGACCTCAACGAAAAATCGAATTTCCTCAAGTTTTTACACTCAACTTTCCCGAATTTTCATTACATTTACTATCTTTCGTCAGGAGTGTCATGATTTTGAAGTCAGATTTTTTTCCACCGCAACAAACGTCCTATGAAAATACGTGTCTTTATGAACTTGAAGTTTGCATCGTTGGACCTCAACGAAAAATCGAATTTCCTCAAGTTTTTACACTCAACTTTTCCGAATTTTCATTACATTTACTGTCTTTCGTCAGGAGTGTCATGATTTTGAAGTCAGATTTTTTTCCACCGCAACAAACGTCCTATGAAAATACGTGCCTTTATGAACTTGAAGTTTGCATCGTTGGACCTCAACGAAAAATCGAATTTCCTCAAGTTTTTACACTCAACTTTTCCGAATTTTCATTACATTTACTGTCTTTCGTCAGGAGTGTCATGATTTTGAAGTCAGATTTTTTTCCACCGCAACAAACGTCCTATGAAAATACGTGCCTTTATGAACTTGAAGTTTGCATCGTTGGACCTCAACGAAAAATCGAATTTCCTCAAGTTTTTACACTCAACTTTTCCGAATTTTCATTACATTTACTATCTTTCGTCAGGAGTATGATTTTGAAGTCAGATTTTTTTTCCACCGCAACAAACGTCCTATGAAAATACGTGTCTTTATGAACTTGAAGTTTGCATCGTCGGACCTCAACGAAAAATCGAATTTCCTCAAGTTTTTACACTCAACTTTTCCGAATTTTCATTATATTTACTATCTTTCGTCAGGAGTCTCATGATTTTGAAAAATTGCTGAAAATCATTTGGCAAATCGTAGAATATTGACGATAAAAAGATGACATTTGTTGCACGTTTCGTTGGGCTCCAACGATGCAAACTTCAAGCTCGTTGTCTTTCGTAAATTCTGTCCATCCGTTTTGGCGAATTTACTTTTACGACGTAAATTACCGACTGAATTGTCTTGTCTGTATTTTTTTTTTACTTCATTTTCCCTCGAGAACTGCTCCCGTAAGAGTTACCGCAGCTCCGTTTCCGACTGATGCTTTGTAATGTGATTAGCGTCTCTTTTTCAACAGGTGTAAATCCTCCATTGTAGCTTCGACGACCGCCGAGTGTATTTATTTTTTTCACGAGCCCTTCCTGCCTCTGGGGATCTTAGGGGTAGAAAGCACCCCTCCCATCTTGGGTTACTCCCTAATACACTCGGCATAAATATTGCGAACCGGAAACGATTATATCTTTATTGAAGCTTGTAATGACGATTTGAAAATATTATTTTTCAAAATCATTTCGTGCAAATTTGAGAAATCGGTTCTCCCTCCAGTAGGAATCATGGCAAAATCCATCTCGTTGCTAATCTGCTAATTGCGAGTTGCTAATTGCATCCAATTGAAAATTAACATCGAAATTTTGAAAAAATCCTAAAAAGCCGGTACAAAAATTCTGCATCCAAATGCCTTTTCACCTTTTCGCAAATACCAAAAAGTCCCTTCCCGCGATATTAGTTTCTGCTCCAAAATTCGAATCGCGAGAACCAACGAGCCTTTTCGAAAAAAATTTAACCCAAAATTCGCGCAATTTCTCCGATTCTTCACCTACAGTCTCTCTTATCGTCCTCTCGATGACGTTTTCTCCCCACTGCCGTCTCGCGGTTCAAAAAAATCACGCAAAAAACCGTCCAATCGAACGGCAGACTTTTGCGACCTACGTAGCCGACCAAAGTTCTCAAAAATTGTTTCACACGCGAGCTCTTCGTAAAAAAGCGAGGGGGTAAACGGGACGAAAGGAGAAAATTGCCAGCAGCGGGAAAACGCGGCAACAATTTCCCATCCGAATGCCTTTTCACGCCAACTTCCGCTATTGTCTGATGTAAATACTCCAAAAAGAAAAAAAATACAAAAAAACAACAATTTTCCCTTTCCGCGAGTTCGACTTCTTCCCTTCCTCCGGTCCACCATTTCCCATTGCCCCAAGAGGAGAGTGGTACAAAGGACGATATTTGTCGGTCGACCAATGGGAATCATCGTCGAAAGAAGGGGCGTGGTTTACCTCCGGCTCTGGATTCCCCGCCGAGCCATTCAATACCGAATTCCCGATCGGCGAACACTATGTTTTATTTTGCGCTAGTGTGCAAAAAGCCATTTTTTTCATCGTTTTTTTCTCTCTCTTTTTCGTTAGCCGCCGCGCTTCATCCCTTTGCCTATGCATTACTTGCGCTTTATGTTACGTGAGCGTTGACCGAGCGTTTCAACCCCCTCACCCCTACCTCCCACCCCGTAACCCTCTCCTTCTCTCACCCCTCGTTCCTCGATCTCTCGTTTTTTCCTGTATCGACGATAAGAGTGCATATACCGTGCTGCCACCCTCTCGATGTACAATCTCTTTTCTCCGTCGTTCTCACGTCCGCACTCGCGTTTGCTATATTTTTCATCCCTCGTTCTCAGATTCTCGACGTGCGATCTTTGCTCCAATCCAATATCGACGTCAGGGCTTTTATCCCGCATATACTATACCGTATGACGTATATTTGTGCGCACTCCGGCTTGTCAGTTATTTCCTAAAATTGACATTTTTCACTCGGCTGTATGCCCTGCGATCGCGACGATACTTTTCAACGCAGCGACACCTTTTTCACTCGATCGCCACGGCGTTTTCGTCGTTCTCCAGATTGCGGTTTTCTCCTTCGGGTGGACCGATTTTTGCGTCGCGTCAAATATTCTTTCAGCGATTTTGAAGCTTTGTTTTTGCACTCTGATGTCAAACACTCGACGTCGATTCGTCGTTGAAAACCACGTCTTTTGGCTACCGAGGGGAGTTTTCCCTTTTATCCCTTTTATCCCCCGAGTCTTTTCCCAGACTCGGAGGTTACAGGCAGAGTTACGAAAAACGGCTTTCCCGCGGTGTTTGTTTATTAATGAGGAATAAAAAAGATGGCGCTGGGGAATAATTTCTCGCAACGTTGATGATGGAAAACAAAGCCTCGCGTTTGTATCGGTGTGTTTCTGGAGGTGCCGAGCTATCAATTTTTCAGTCACATCGAGAGGAACGAAAATCGTCGTTTTTTTACCCACCCCGATACACGTGATACGACTAAACACAAAAACATGTTCAAACCGTCGCTGTGTGTCAACCACCCCTCGGATACGACATTCAGTCTTCATCCACCTGAATTGGAACTCTCCGGGGGATGTGCGATGGATTGATGAGAAAGCTCGAGGCGTACAGAGGGAGGAAAAAGAGGTTAAAGGCGAGCGCGGGCGCGTACGCCCCCGCGCAAAATCGCGATCGAGCCTCCGCGCTTTCCCGTTTTTCCGCGGCACTCTGCTTTTTTGTCCCAATGGAATAATCGCGCCCGCGAGTCAACCGCCGCGATACCAAAGCGTATACGTGTTTCCATCGATTTTACCACCCCCTTTTCCCTCAAACGATCTTTTCATCCCCCGTGAGCGTCTCGCAGCATCTTCCCGAAAATAAATCTCACGTGTGCGAGCGCGAGAACGAAGAGGCTCGTCGATTATCCATGTTCGTCCTTCTTTTTCATCATCGATCCGAATCGCGAGCTCCGATTGGTCCATCCTTGATTTTCCCACCCCTTGTCGGGTTTCCGTGCACTCGCGCGATTATCGACACACTCGATCTGTACGTGCACGTTCGTGCTATATGCTCCTCGGCGTTTTTCGAGTGGCAACAGTGTGACAAGCCTTTTTGTGTGTGTGTGTGTGTGTGTGTGTGTGTGTGTGCTTTCGTGTCTGCGCATATAACCGCGCGCCTTATTCGCAGACTCCAACCGCGACATTATCGCACCAATCGCTGCTCCTCTATCTCCTGGTTGGCCAAAAACCTCAACGAATGAGACACTTACAGGCTGCTAAATAAACGCCCGACGACATTGTATCATGCATATATTACCACGACGGTATACGCCACGACGATGACTGTTATACATCGCAGCGGTCCTTTGGAACATTCCCAACGCTCGTCATTACTGCCCGAGCGATGCAAATGCACCCCTGGTGCGTTTTTTCCCGAACGTCATCCATGGACGTCATCCGACAGGTCCAGAGGGAAGCTGCGATCTCTCGAGAGCTTTTTTTTTTGACCCCTTGATCCCGAAATTCGGCGAAATCGAGATCTTCGCCATTTTCCATCTCACCCTCGGAGGATCATCCACGGGAATCGCGAATATTGAGATGTTTTTTGAAACATGAAAGGAAGCAGATGAAACTTGCTTTCCGGAGCAGCTGTTTTGTGGAACTTTGGGAAATACACATTCGAAAAAAGAACTTTTTTTAGCTCCGAAATGTCCAGGTACCCCCTTAAGGCCATGGGGGATACCCCCTCCCCTATCGAAATTTAGAAACATTCTCATTCAAAATCTATAAATCGGATCGATTTGACATTTCTCGTGAGTATCTAGTGACACAACACGGAGGGAATGACGATTTCGCAATTTCGAAATTTTTCAAACAAAATTTTTTGTGGAGTGAACAAATTTTCAAAATTTTGACATTCTAAAATCGTCAGTCCCTCCGGGCTATATCACTAAATACTCACACCAAATTTCAAACCGATCCGATTTATAGATTTTGCGGGAGAATTTTTCTAAGCTTCGATTTACGGATGTAACACATCGCCTTAAGGTAGTTCTATCGCTTTATCGTTTTCTTAAGATTTCGTTGAAAATTTGGATGCACATTCTTTGATGTCATATGTACGTGTGCAATAAATTTTGGAAGGTTTTACCACGTGGAAGTTGAGATATTTATTGGTGAAAATCACAATTTTCGGTAGTCTCTCATAAGAGCGCGTGTTAAAAGTTGCATTTTCATCAATAAATATCTTGGTTTCTACGTGGTGGAGCCTTCTAGAACTTGGCACACATTTTTATGCAACATCGAAGAAGCTTTCTTCAGTTTGTCAAATAAATCTTGAGAATTTTTTTTTCGCAGTTTTTGTAATTATACAGCAAGCACATGTTACCTTGGATGACCTTGAATTTGGAGTATGCTGTTCTTTAGTCGATTAGCAACAACTTTTCTTATTTAACTTACGCCCGTAAACCATTTTGTATGTGAGAAAAACTGAAAAACAATTTTACGATTTGAATGGAACGATAGAACTACGTTAAGAGTGGTAAGAAAGAAACAAGTGGTCCATGATGCATGGGAAAACCTTTGGACGATTGGCTAAAGGCTCGACCGGTAAATTATGTATACCTAGTGACGTGAGGGTCCATGAAATTAGCATTAAAAATTAATTTTATATAATAAAAATAATTAATTAAAAAACGATGTATCAGAAGGAAGAAAAGCGAGCAAATAAAACTCGCGATGTTTCGATGGTAGGGAAAAGAGAGCGGACCGCGAGAGTGCCTTCAAAGCGGCGTTAAAACAAAAATGACACGCTGACGATTCGAGCCTGAACGACGATCGACAAAATCGGCGATGGGGCTGGAGGGGACCATATGATCGTTGATTCCAACGCCTTTGCCAGCTCGAGAGCCTCGAAACCATTATTTCGTCTCCGAAATTTCGATATCAGGAGTCGAAGCGAATGAACAAATATAACGAGTACATAAAGAGCCGAATATCGCGCGCGGTATATACAGGGTGGTCCGTTTTAATCGACGGATACAAATATCTTCTCAACAACGATAGATATAAAAAAATGGTCGAAACGAAAGTTGTACAGGATCAAGGGGGTAACCTTCCTGTATCGCTGATCTCGACTTTGAGATCTGTCTTGAAGGTCACTCGAAGGTCATGATGATTTTTTTAATGGGAATCCCTATTTTTTGTTTCAGATTCTTAAAGTACGGAAAATTTTACGTTCAATTAGTATCCAATGATTTTTCATTTTGACCTTCGCTTGACCTTCAAAAGATTGCATATTGCATACATTAGGGTGTCCGTTATTCCTCGTATCGAAAGTCGAATTTCGTGTCTTCGACAAGCTCGAAGCATCAATTTCGAGCCTAAAATCGATTTTTGACAAAACAAAATGACAAACACCCATCAACTTCCGTCCAAACGAGGATGCTTCTCCCATTTGTACAAGGCCACACGCAAAGTTTCAACAAAATCGAAAATGGACCCACGAATTTCGCGAATTCCTCGCTGACATCGTGTTTATCAAATTTTTCGAAACCGTCGTTCGAGCTTCGTCAATTTTTCGACAGCCTTTTTCCCCGATTTTCGTCATCGATATCGAAATCTGTCAATGCAGAAGGATCCAGTCGCAATTTTTCAAAATTCAACGAGCGTAGCAAGCGCAAAAGGAATTCCAATCTGGAACGTTCTTGTTCGGGGGATTAATGTCGTTTGCATTTTTTTTTTCCCCAACAGTGTCATCGAAGTCTATAAAGTATTGATTCGGAGCATGCCCGAGTGAGACGCGAGTCGACTTTGGAAATAACGAACACCCAAATATGTACTCAAAAGCCAACGAACGAGCGGGTTCTCCAAACACGAGAGATATCAGCGGGGTATCCCTGAGATCCGAGGCTCGAGGTTTTCTCGCACTCCGATTGGCGTTTCTGCCCGTATATACATACATACACACAAGCACATGCATATACATATCCGTAGGTTTAATTTTGCGCCCTGCTGGCTAACGCGAAATATACATATTCGACGGTCGAATAGCAACAATGCCAAAAGTTTCTCTCGACAGCTGCAACAACCGTTTTTTTGTTCATTCTTTTTTCATTTCTTTTTTTTTTTTTCTTCTCTTTTTTAACCCCCGCGAGACTCCTCCTCCGACGTCGCCGGTTGGCTCGAACAACCGACGAATGAAAACTAGAGACATCGCGTATCAACCCCGTGTGCATTATCCCGGTTTTGCGTCCCTCGGGAGAGAGAGAGAGCGCGCGCGCGCGCACACGTGGTACCCCCTCGCGCTTGTTAAACTCGTCATCGTCATCCGCACGGGAAGCAAAGTGGAGAAGAGGAGAAAGAGAGACGTCAATGAAATACAGTTGCAATCGTCCATTAACGCGAGAAACATTGTATCATCGAGCGGTCCTTTTGCCCGTTTGCCCGCGAGAAACGCGACGATCCTCGCGATTTTTCTCTCTCGTTTCGTCGTTTCTCGATGAAGATTCACCCCGGCGATGCGTTCGGCGTCGAGACGCATCCTCGACACGTCAGCGGTGCGCTTTGAAACACTCGCGAGCGACGATCGAAAAAAAAACCCGCGTGTGTCCCGAGACGGTGCGGTTTTCCAGTGACGTCTCGCGTGTTCCCGCGAGACGAGATCCTTCGTTTTGTCCTTCGGTTTCGGTTCTTCCTCTTCCTCTCTGTCTCTCACTCTCTCTCTCTCTCTCAAGTTTCCCGTCCTGGAGAATTTCGATGCTCGTTGGTGAAAATGAAAAAAAAATCGAAAACGCAGACGCAATGTGAGGTTCGACACGCGTGAATGTTTATCGCCCGCGTGAAACGCGATGGGAGATGAAAATTTCGTGATTCGCGTGGCCAGCGGAGTGACGAATCTGTGACGACTCTGAGCTCGCTCGTTACCGCACGCTTTTATCCTCGAAAAAATCGCCGAATCGAACGTAGATGTCATTTTTGAGCAAACGATTCGCAATTTCATCGACGGACGAGCGTAAAACCGAGGGGCGTCGAGGATACAGTTCCGCGGAATCGCGAGTGGCTGTGAACGAGGGCATAGATCGTATTTTTCGAAAAAGCTCTCGAAACATCGTTTTTTTTTGTTTTTCACGAGCTCGATTCGAAAAATGATACGCGTCTGCTTTTATCGAGGGTGCGAGCGAAGAAGAATTTTAGGATTCGGGTTTGATTGACCAAATTACTCTGCGATTTGATCCTTACGTGCCGAATGAGAAGGCTCTCGAAATTTGCATTTTTTCGTTTCGAAAAAAAAGACAATCAGTGTTTAATGATGTCGCTCGGTGAGGTGATCGTTTCCGGACGGAAAAAGCGCGTTGATCCTTCGCGAGTTTCATTTTCTCCTCGTAAATAATATCCTCGGTGTTTGCCCAATTACTCGGCGATTTGAAGACCAACGCGTTGGGTGTGGAGGAAAAGGGGAAAAAGCTCGGCGTTCAATTTTTTTTTCCTTTTTTTTTCTTCTCAAGAAAGACAATCGGTGTTCGATCGATCGAATTACCCGGCGAACGAATCGATCGTTATTCATGCCGGGGAAAAAAAAGTTGGTCGCAACGATACTGCATTTGGCGCTTAAGTGAAGACAATTAAAAGCGATGTCATTGCCACGAGGCGTTGGTATCGGCGTCGATGTTGGACAATTGATGCAGCAGCATCAGCAGCAACAGCAACAGCAGCAGCATCACGTGTTGCCAGCGGCGTTTTTTTTACGCGCCAGTGCCGAGCGTTACCAAAGAACACCAAAGTGCGCGAGATGCCGCAATCACGGGGTTGTTTCAGCCCTTAAGGGGCACAAACGTTACTGCCGGTGGCGCGATTGCGTTTGCGCTAAATGCACGTTAATCGCCGAGAGACAAAGAGTCATGGCTGCTCAGGTAGGTTACCTCTGCTATATCCTTTTGTTTTTTCGTTTTTTTTTTTTCGATATCTGGTAATTGTCATTACAAATTAATGACGAAATCGGGCTGTTTTGACGTTATCCGTTGGGCAACTTTGATGAAAAATGAATTTTGCAAAAATCTCTGACTGCGGCGTCGTCTTTTGCTCAACGTCAGCGTGGAATATGGATGCGGTGCGGAAATATGGTTTTTCATCCGTTTTTTTCGTTTCAATTTCGGGAGAATGAGGAAGAAACGAGAGACGAACGCGAAGATGGTGAGGAATAATTCGGAATAAAATGTAGGCGAGGTTTCCGGAGGTCTTTTTTTTTTCTTCGCTCGAAATCAAAATTCGTCTCTTTTGTGAAATTGTGGGTTAAACTAACGCAATATTCTTCTCGTCGATAGAAATTTCGAGGCATCACAAATTAGTGACAAAATCGGGCTGTTTTGACGTTATCCGTTGGGCAACTTTGATGAAAAATTAATTTTGCAAAAATCTCTGATTGCGGCGTCGTCTTTTGTTCAACGTCAGCGTGGAATATGGATGCGGTGCGGAAATATGGTTTTTCATCCGTTTTTTTCGTTTCAATTTCGAGAGAATGAGGAAGAAACGAGAGACGAACGCGAAGATGGTGAGGAATAATTCGGAATAAAATGTAGGCGAGGTTTCCGGAGGTCTTTTTTTTTCTTCGTTGGAAATCAAAATTCGTTTCTTTTGTGAAATTGTGGGTTAAACTAACGCAACATTCTTCTCGTCGATAGAAATTTCGAGGCATCACAAATTAGTGACAAAATCGGGCTGTTTTGACGTTATCCGTTGGGCAACTTTGATGAAAAATGAATTTTGCAAAAATCTCTGGCTGCGGCGTCGTCTTTTGTTCAACGTCAGCGTGGAATATGGATGCGGTGCGGAAATATGGTTTTTCATCCGTTTTTTTCGTTTCAATTTCGGGAGAATGAGGAAGAAACGAGAGACGAACGCGAAGATGGTGAGGAATAATTCGGAATAAAATGTAGGCGAGGTTTCCGGAGGTCTTTTTTTTTTCTTCGCTCGAAATCAAAATTCGTCTCTTTTGTGAAATTGTGGGTTAAACTAACGCAACATTCTTCTCGTCGATAGAAATTTCGAGGCATCACAAATTAGTGACAAAATCGGGCTGTTTTGACGTTAGCCGTTAGGCAACTTTGATGAAAAATGAATTTTGCAAAAATCTCTGACTGCGGCGTCGTCTTTTGCTCAACGTCAGCGTGGAATATGGATGCGGTGCGGAAATATGGTTTTTCATCCGTTTTTTTCGTTTCAATTTCGGGAGAATGAGGAAGAAACGAGAGACGAACGCGAAGATGGTGAGGAATAATTCGGAATAAAATGTAGGCGAGGTTTCCGGAGGTCTTTTTTTTTCTTCGCTCGAAATCAAAATTCGTCTCTTTTGTGAAATTGTGGGTTAAACTAACGCAATATTCTTCTCGTCGATAGAAATTTCGAGGCATCACAAATTAGTGACAAAATCGGGCTGTTTTGACGTTATCCGTTGGGCAACTTTGATGAAAAATTAATTTTGCAAAAATCTCTGATTGCGGCGTCGTCTTTTGTTCAACGTCAGCGTGGAATATGGATGCGGTGCGGAAATATGGTTTTTCATCCGTTTTTTTCGTTTCAATTTCGAGAGAATGAGGAAGAAACGAGAGACGAACGCGAAGATGGTGAGGAATAATTCGGAATAAAATGTAGGCGAGGTTTCCGGAGGTCTTTTTTTTTCTTCGTTGGAAATCAAAATTCGTTTCTTTTGTGAAATTGTGGGTTAAACTAACGCAACATTCTTCTCGTCGATAGAAATTTCGAGGCATCACAAATTAGTGACAAAATCGGGCTGTTTTGACGTTATCCGTTGGGCAACTTTGATGAAAAATGAATTTTGCAAAAATCTCTGGCTGCGGCGTCGTCTTTTGTTCAACGTCAGCGTGGAATATGGATGCGGTGCGGAAATATGGTTTTTCATCCGTTTTTTTCGTTTCAATTTCGGGAGAATGAGGAAGAAACGAGAGACGAACGCGAAGATGGTGAGGAATAATTCGGAATAAAATGTAGGCGAGGTTTCCGGAGGTCTTTTTTTTTTCTTCGCTCGAAATCAAAATTCGTCTCTTTTGTGAAATTGTGGGTTAAACTAACGCAACATTCTTCTCGTCGATAGAAATTTCGAGGCATCACAAATTAGTGACAAAATCGGGCTGTTTTGACGTTAGCCGTTAGGCAACTTTGATGAAAAATGAATTTTGCAAAAATCTCTGACTGCGGCGTCGTCTTTTGCTCAACGTCAGCGTGGAATATGGATGCGGTGCGGAAATATGGTTTTTCATCCGTTTTTTTCGTTTCAATTTCGGGAGAATGAGGAAGAAACGAGAGACGAACGCGAAGATGGTGAGGAATAATTCGGAATAAAATGTAGGCGAGGTTTCCGGAGGTCTTTTTTTTTCTTCGCTCGAAATCAAAATTCGTCTCTTTTGTGAAATTGTGGGTTAAACTAACGCAATATTCTTCTCGTCGATAGAAATTTCGAGGCATCACAAATTAGTGACAAAATCGGGCTGTTTTGACGTTATCCGTTGGGCAACTTTGATGAAAAATTAATTTTGCAAAAATCTCTGATTGCGGCGTCGTCTTTTGTTCAACGTCAGCGTGGAATATGGATGCGGTGCGGAAATATGGTTTTTCATCCGTTTTTTTCGTTTCAATTTCGAGAGAATGAGGAAGAAACGAGAGACGAACGCGAAGATGGTGAGGAATAATTCGGAATAAAATGTAGGCGAGGTTTCCGGAGGTCTTTTTTTTTCTTCGTTGGAAATCAAAATTCGTTTCTTTTGTGAAATTGTGGGTTAAACTAACGCAACATTCTTCTCGTCGATAGAAATTTCGAGGCATCACAAATTAGTGACAAAATCGGGCTGTTTTGACGTTATCCGTTGGGCAACTTTGATGAAAAATGAATTTTGCAAAAATCTCTGGCTGCGGCGTCGTCTTTTGTTCAACGTCAGCGTGGAATATGGATGCGGTGCGGAAATATGGTTTTTCATCCGTTTTTTTCGTTTCAATTTCGGGAGAATGAGGAAGAAACGAGAGACGAACGCGAAGATGGTGAGGAATAATTCGGAATAAAATGTAGGCGAGGTTTCCGGAGGTCTTTTTTTTTTCTTCGCTCGAAATCAAAATTCGTCTCTTTTGTGAAATTGTGGGTTAAACTAACGCAAAATTCTTCTCGTCGATAGAAATTTCGAGGCATCACAAATTAATGACGAAATCGGGCTGTTTTGACGTTATCCGTTGGGCAACTTTGATGAAAAATGAATTTTGCAAAAATCTCTGACTGCGGCGTCGTCTTTTGTTCAACGTCAGCGTGGAATATGGATGCGGTGCGGAAATATGGTTTTTCATCCGTTTTTTTCGTTTCAATTTCGAGAGAATGAGGAAGAAACGAGAGACGAACGCGAAGATGGTGAGGAATAATTCGGAATAAAATGTAGGGGAGGTTTCCGGAGGTCTTTTTTTTTTCTTCGTTGGAAATCAAAATTCGTCTCTTTTGTGAAATTGTGGGTTAAACTAACGCAACATTCTTCTCGTCGATAGAAATTTCGAGGCATCACAAATTAGTGACAAAATCGGGCTGTTTTGACGTTATCCGTTGGGCAACTTTGATGAAAAATGAATTTTGCAAAAATATCTGACTGCGGCGTCGTCTTTTGTTCAACGTCAGCGTGGAATATGGATGCGGTGCGGAAATATGGTTTTTCATCCGTTTTTTTCGTTTCAATTTCGGGAGAATGAGGAAGAAACGAGAGACGAACGCGAAGATGGTGAGGAATAATTCGGAATAAAATGTAGGCGAGGTTTCCGGAGGTCTTTTTTTTTTCTTCGCTCGAAATCAAAATTCGTCTCTTTTGTGAAATTGTGGGTTAAACTAACGCAACATTCTTCTCGTCGATAGAAATTTCGAGGCAGGTATAAATGTACCCGCGTGCGCGTATAGAAATCATTGCCGAGGTTCGTGGCAAGTGATCCTTTGAATTTTCCTCTCCTCATCCAAGATTCTCCGAAATTTGGTCCGCCTCGTGACTGTCGGAAAATATTCGGAAAGAATGAACACCGGCGTTACGGTAAAATTCAATTATCGTTATCGCAAAACGGATATTTCGGATATTTCGAAAAATGTTGAAAAATTGAGTCGCGAGATGAAAACACGGAAGATTTTCATAAAATCGGTTCCAAAAAAAGACTCCTGCAATTCTACTTGAATGACAACTATTTTCGACCTTGAGATGATCTCAAGTCCCACGATCGATCGAGTATCTTCAAGCTTTCTCGAATTTTCTTCTCAATTCCGGAAGACCAAGCACACTCGTAGCGAGATACAAGGATTTTTCGAAAAAAGAGAGTCGCGTAGGAGAAAAGCCGAATGGCGTTTCATCGCAACCCTCGACCTCAACATCGCCTTCCACGATCCTCGAATATTTAAAAAAATGTAGAAAATCTGAAATCTCGAAATGAAAACACGCAAGATTTTCAAAAAATCGGTTCCAAAAAAACCCTCCTGCAATTCTACTTGGACGACATCTATTTTCGACCTCGAGAAGATCTCAAGTCCCACGATCGATCGAGTATTCGCGAAGAAATTGAAAAATCGCAAAAAAATATTCGACCGACGATTATCTCATCAAGCTTTCTCGAATTCCCTTCTCAATTCCGCAAGACCAAGCACACTCGTAGCGAGATACAAGGATTTTTCGAAAAAAAAGAGATTCGCTAAGGAAAAATCCGAATCGCGTTTCATCCCACCTCGAGTCTCTCCAAAACGCCTTTGAAAAAAAAAAACGTGGCGTCCCATCGCATCCCATTCGTCAAAATCGTCGATGGAACGCAGGAGCACGGTAATTCATTTTTGGCAAGCCTGTATACACAAGTATCCGTACCGATTGTGATTCCAATTGAATTTCGGTATTGAGTTTCTCCCGATTTCATTATACCCAGCGTTCAATTACTCTCCTTTATTCCCCATTTATTTCCAGCGCCGTACGCGTATATCCATGCATGTGCGCTCGCGAAACGAACAAAGATGAATCGAAGAATGAAAAGACGAAAAAAAAGGAGAGGGAAATAAAGAGAAAGAAAAAGAAAGTATCCGCGCGCATACGGTACACAAGTGCTGGACCTATCGTGTCACATTTCTGTGTGTAATACCCTGTGGAGTCTTTGATACATTCCGTGCAGCATCCTCTCCCCTCTTCCGAAGCATCAACGAGTTCTCGTATGACACACGGGATATATTGTAGTCGAGAAGATTTTACTACGAACCTTCCTCGCGTACCTTGCCACTCGTCCGCCAACCCTACATTTATTTCTCTTTGATCCCTTTTGCTTTTTTTCTTTCTTCTCAATTGTTGTAATGTATCTGGTAATACACTCGGAAGCATTGGCATTCACGAGCATCGTTCGTAATCGACGAGCGTATATACTATACTTTGCCTCGTGATCCACCTCCGTGCGATCGTACATTCAGACGTATCTGCAGACGCGATAAAACTTGGGGTGGATTTTCCCTCCATTTTCTTCCTCTCTCTTCAAGAGACGTGTTTGTTCATGGATCATTTCCGCTCCCAACGGAATTAACGTCGACTTTTTTGTTCCCTCGTGGTGTATATCATTGCGCGATCCAGCAGAGTGCCAAAAGCTGTGGTCGAACAATTTCATGAAAATACCGTGGGATTGAGTGTACTTTTTTATTGGCACAATTTGGACGGATATTTATTTCGATTTGTCGAGTGCGTGCGAGAGGCACGACAGCAACGATCGAGGGACGATTTTGCATCCAACGGAATTGACATTGACTCTTTTATCGCCCGGATCGGTATCCCGGATGCTGAGGGCGGAAACGGAGACTCCGTCGAATCCTTCGATGAACATTTTTCACATTGAAAATCTCCGAGTTTTCATCGTATTTTCCTTCTGCTTTTCGCGAGACTTCTTGCTTTCGAAATTTCGTAATGAAAAAGAAGTTTATCGTACATTTCGTTGGATTCCAGCGGATTGTGGATTTTTTTTTCAAAAAATCCTCCTGTATTCCGTTCGAAATGTTCCACATGTCCCTACGGCATCCGAAATGCCGTGAATAATTTCGCGAAGCTGTGGGTGTGAAAACAGAGAGGAAATTCGATGGAAATATGCGGTTGAATATTTTTGTTCGTTTTTCGACGGTTGAATCTCCAAAAAACGTCACTCGTCAGTGAGTGCGCGAAAAAGGGCATGTCACTCCCTTTTTTTTTCTTGTCGCTCGTCGGTATACCTTTTGGAAGGTTGCCCAGGAGTGCAATTGCGTTTTTGAGTGCGCGCGTATGTGGGAACAATCGTGACACACGCGAGCTCTGAATTCGGCCGCCGGCGGGCTTCTGGCTGTATGTTTGTGCGCACGTGTAAAACAATGATCGAGTACGGTGTGTTTTATGTCAATGTGAACCATGTCCCTTAGGTTCCAGGGCTCCTTAAGTCCCGAGGGCTACGCACTTTGGTCGTTTTGTGTACGAGAACCGTCAATATTGTTCGATCGACTTCTGAAATTTCACAAGCACCGCGGGCCGCACGCGTAAAACGCACGACCACTCTGCGACTTTCGTTCTAATCTCTCGTCGGCAATCTCAAGAACGAGTCGAACGATTCGATCGAAATATGTCTTGGAACTTGAAAAAAAGTCCATTTTTTTTCTCCTCTTCGACCCGCGCACTTTCCACGCCATTTTGCGATGATAACACTCGCATACGGTCGTGAAGTTGCGAGCGCAATTTATTGCAGACATTTTGGTCGGTCGACGGATTCGAAATTTGGGAAAAATGTCGGTTTTTCTTCAGCCTCAAGAATCTCTGATCTCTCGTCGGCAATCTCAAAAACGAGTCGAACGATTCGATCGATATCTTGGAACTTGAAAAAAAGTCAATTTTTTTTCTCCTCTTCAAACCGCGCACACGTCGTGAAGTTGCGAGCGCAATTTTTTGCAAACATTTTGGTCGGTCGACGGATTCGAAATTTGGGAAAAATGTCGGTTTTTCTTCAGCCTCAAGAATCTCTGATCTCTCGTCGGCAATTTCAAAAACGAGTCGAACGATTCGATCGAAATATGTCTTGGAACTTGAAAAAAAGTCTATTTTTTTTTCTCCTCTTCGACCCGCGCACTTTCCACGCCATTTTGCGATGATAACACTCGCATACGGTCGTGAAGTTGCGAGCGCAATTTATTGCAGACATTTTGGTCGGTCGACGGATTCGAAATTTGGGAAAAATGTCGGTTTTTCTTCAGCCTCAAGAATCTCTGATCTCTCGTCGGCAATCTCAAAAACGAGTCGAACGATTCGATCGAAATATATGTTGGAACTTGAAAAAAGCCAATTTTTGTTCTCCTCTTCGACCCGCGCATTTTCCACGCCATTTTGCGATGATACCACTCGGACGCGGTCGTGAAGTTGCGAGCGCAATTTTTTGCAAACATTTTGGTCGGTCGACGGATTCGAAATTTGGGAAAAATGTCGGTTTTTCTTCAGCCTCAAGAATCTCTGATCTCTCGTCGGCAATTTAAAAAACGAGTCGAACGATTCGATCGAAATATATGTTGGAACTTGAAAAAAAGTCAATTTTTGTTCTCCTCTTCAACCCGCGCATTTTCCACGCCATTTTGCGATGATACCACTCGGATACGGTCGTCAAGTTGCGAGCGCAATTTTTTGCAAACATTTTGGTCGTTCGACGGATTCGAAATTTGGGAAAAATGTCGGTTTTTCTTCTTCTCAAGGACGGCATGGCACGGGAAGCCTCAAGAATGCCGAGATAAAATGAGGGTGCGTGCTTGAGAGTACTGTGACAATTTGAAAAAAAAAATCAATCGTTTCCGAGACACTCGCACCGTAATTTTCAATTGCAACATTATTCGAAAGTTATTAACGAATTATTATCGAATTCTGTCGATTTTTTTTTCAGTACAGTGAAATCTTTTCGAAAGTTTGTCGATATTTTGAAACTCCCCTTTTTCTAATTTTGTTTGAGACTGACTGAATAAAAGAAAAAGCGCACGTTGCTTTTTTTTTACTGAAAAACGGAGCGGCATACGAATAAAGCTTTTTAATACACGCGAGTGATTAAACGATTTGTCCCCGACGGGTCCCAAAGATACTCGCACGTTCGCTTCGTTTTATTTCGACGTTAAGGTAGTACCAGCGCGTACCACTCAGAGACAGAAATTTTTTAAACTCCGAAGAAATGTTTCGAACCCCCTGAACTTTTGCTCAAGCTGGCGAAACGAAAGATTCGTCTGAAAAGTTGATCCGCCTGTAAAAAAAAGCACGTCGAGACCAAATACGAAATAAAAACTGAGAAAACATAAACGAAAAATTAAAAAAAAGACAGTTCGCGTTCCAAGCTTTATTCTTCTTTTTTTCGTTCCTCAAGCCTCGCCCATAATAATCACAAGACATTCGCCTGTCGAACGATATCTATGCAATAATTTTATTGCAAAATATATATCGTTTATGAATAAATAAATATTAATTGTTGTATATATAGCTTTTTCGTTCGTTCAAAATGTTATTTCAGTTGCTTTCTTCATTTAAAAAGAAATAATAATCACTGAATAATTTCGTTACAAGCTGAAACTCGTTGGTTTTAAAATTTCGTTCAAAGTCGAGTCGATGCGTTCTCCGAATGTCTCTCAAAATCACGACTCGTCTGTGCAAAGTGTGTTGATTCATCGATAAACATTTTTCGCGATTTTTGCAGCGTTCGCACGACGGCAGCGAATCTTTTTTTCGAAATACACACGCGCACACGCGAGCTAAAACGAAATGAGCCGAGAGGTCAACGCCGACAGGTATATTTGAATTTGCATTCCCTTCTTTAAATACATTTTATACGGCAATTCGAACTGCCATGTATCCGAAATAACGGAATGCTTTTTGTTGCTCTTTTTTCGGCATTATTTGCAAGTAACGAGTATGTAAAAACGATTCTCTCTTCAATATTTAACCTCCGTGTGTCAATATTAGGCGCAGCAGCTGCTTTTCAGCCTTGAGAGCCGCGTATCGCACGTCGTTGAAGCACTTGGAGCGACATTTCCTCATCTTTTTCTTTTTTCTTCATTTTTTTTTTATACACACGATCGGTCGTGTGTTTGTCCGGGTCGACTCGCGTCTTGCCGGAGATGGCATTTCATCCGCGAGCCTCGTCGAACGCACCGGGACCTCGATAAGTCCCGCGTCGAGCTAAATGTTTCTCTCAACTTTTACCTCGTATCAGCCCCGAAATGCCAAAAATCGCGACTCGTCCGAAAGCCTCGCGCGCACCGAGATCTCATCTCGCGCATCCGACTTTCGCCTCGAATAGTTCGTTGAGAAATATGTCATCAATTTTTCACATCATTCACCTTGAAACTGCGAGTTTCAGGTGCAAAGAAGGCTCACTTTGCTAGCTTGAACGAACGGATTTCAGAGGGCTGCAAAGTTTTCAACCCTACGACGAAATAAAAGGGAGAAACGAAATAAAAGAATTCTACGTTTTTTCTTGGTTTCTGATGGCATATCAGCGCAGAAACGCGTATGTATAGTTCGTTTCCGACTCGGGCCTCACTACCGACAGACTAGACACGCGCGTTTTCTGCTCTGATTTTGAAAATTGACTTCGTCGAAAATCGAAATTGATTGTTTTTGAAAACCGACACTTTTCGCCTCTCGGCATCCGAAAAGTAAAGCTCCCGTCGCGGGAACGCGATTTTAGACATCGTCCGACGTCATTTGACGTCACGGTCGTCCGAAATCGTCTCCGTTCGTCCTCAGCCAGGTATCGTATCCATTTTTAAATGCCACAGTGTGAAAATCGGCGTCGCAATTATTTGGCACGATCGTACGTGTGTTCAATCGCGTCCTGGGGGAGATGGCACTTTGTCTCAGACTCCCCTGGAAGTTTTATCCTCGAGTTACCGCGTGAGACGCAAGATCGAAGGTCAACGATCGATGTCCCAAAAATCTTGACTTTTGGGATCCCGAATTGCTTGGAAAAACAAACAGCCAGGTATCGTATCATTTTTCAAATGTCACAGTGCGAAAATCCACGTCGCAATTATTTGGCACGATCGTGCGTGGGTTCAATCGCGTCCTGGGGGAGATGGCATTTAGTCTCAGACTCCCCTGAAAGTTTTATCCTCGATGTTACCGCGTGAGACATGAGATCGAAGGTCAACGATCGATGTTACCGCGTGAGACGTAAGATCGAAGGTCAACGATCGATGTCCCAAAAATCTTGACTTTTGGGATCCCGAATTGCTTGGAAAAACAAACAGCCAGGTATCGTATCATTTTTCAAATGTCACGGTGCGAAAATCAGCGTCGCAATTATTTGGCACGATCGTGCGTGGGTTCAATCGCGTCCTGGGGGAGATGGCATTTAGTCTCAGACTCCCCTGGAAGTTTTATCCTCGAGTTACCGCGTGAGACGTAAGATCGAAGGTCAACGATCGATGTCCCAAAAATCTTGACTTTTTGAATCCCGAATTGCTTGGAAAAACAAACAGCCAGGTATCGTATCATTTATCAAATGTCACGGTGCGAAAATCCACGTCGCAATTATTTGGCACGATCGTGCGTGGGTTCAATCGCGTCCTGGGGGAGATGGCACTTTGTCTCAGACTCCCCTGGAAGTTTTATCCTCGATGTTACCGCGTGAGACATGAGATCGAAGGTCAACGATCGATGTTACCGCGTGAGACGTAAGATCGAAGGTCAACGATCGATGTCCCAAAAATCTTGACTTTTGGGATCCCGAATTGCTTGGAAAAACAAACAGCCAGGTATCGTATCATTTTTCAAATGTCACGGTGCGAAAATCAGCGTCGCAATTATTTGGCACGATCGTGCGTGGGTTCAATCGCGTCCTGGGGGAGATGGCATTTAGTCTCAGACTCCCCTGGAAGTTTTATCCTCGAGTTACCGCGTGAGACGTAAGATCGAAGGTCAACGATCGATGTCCCAAAAATCTTGACTTTTTGAATCCCGAATTGCTTGGAAAAACAAACAGCCAGGTATCGTATCATTTATCAAATGTCACGGTGCGAAAATCCACGTCGCAATTATTTGGCACGATCGTGCGTGGGTTCAATCGCGTCCTGGGGGAGATGGCACTTTGTCTCAGACTCCCCTGGAAGTTTTATCCTCGATGTTACCGCGTGAGACATGAGATCGAAGGTCAACGATCGATGTTACCGCGTGAGACGTAAGATCGAAGGTCAACGATCGATGTCCCAAAAATCTTGACTTTTGGGATCCCGAATTGCTTGGAAAAACAAACAGCCAGGTATCGTATCATTTTTCAAATGTCACGGTGCGAAAATCAGCGTCGCAATTATTTGGCACGATCGTGCGTGGGTTCAATCGCGTCCTGGGGGAGATGGCATTTAGTCTCAGACTCCCCTGGAAGTTTTATCCTCGAGTTACCGCGTGAGACGTAAGATCGAAGGTCAACGATCGATGTCCCAAAAATCTTGACTTTTTGAATCCCGAATTGCTTGGAAAAACAAACAGCCAGGTATCGTATCATTTATCAAATGTCACGGTGCGAAAATCCACGTCGCAATTATTTGGCACGATCGTGCGTGGGTTCAATCGCGTCCTGGGGGAGATGGCACTTTGTCTCAGACTCCCCTGGAAGTTTTATCCTCGATGTTACCGCGTGAGACATGAGATCGAAGGTCAACGATCGATGTTACCGCGTGAGACGTAAGATCGAAGGTCAACGATCGATGTCCCAAAAATCTTGACTTTTGGGATCCCGAATTGCTTGGAAAAACAAACAGCCAGGTATCGTATCATTTTTCAAATGTCACGGTGCGAAAATCCACGTCGCAATTATTTGGCACGATCGTGCGTGGGTTCAATCGCGTCCTGGGGGAGATGGCACTTTGTCTCAGACTCCCCTGGAAGTTTTATCCTCGAGTTACCGCGTGAGACATGAGATCGAAGGTCAACGATCGATGTTACCGCGTGAGACGTAAGATCGAAGGTCAACGATCGATATTCCGAAAAATCTTGACTTTTTGGATCCCGAATTGTTTGGAAAAACAAAATGCCCGGTTTGTTTGATGCCAACGATGTAATCGCAGGTGGCGCTCAGGCGACAGCAGGCGCAGGAGGAGAGCGAAGCGAGAGAGTTGGGTCTTCAGCTGCAATACAACAACGGAAGCTGCGCAACCGGATCTGGCATGCCAGCGACTTCTTCCTCCTCATCCGGTGTCCCCGTTTCGACAATGGCGGAAAGTTCGTCGCCCACTCATTCGGCTCATGGTATTTCGAGCTCCGGTGATTTGGCTGGCATACCCGCAGCCGTGGCTGTTGCAGCGGCGGCCAAGATACAAAATCAGATTCAGCATCATCAGCAGCCGGACTGCACGGGCCTTCTTCAACACATGCAACGGATCCCTCAGGACGAGTACCGATTAGGCAAGATGGAATCGAACGACAACGACAGTAGAGTTCTAGGTAGGTCAAGTTTCCTACTCGGTTTTTCGACGTTCGTCGCACGATCATTATAGCCTCTTGGCGGATGAAAAAAAAGACGAAAGATGCCGTAACGTCGCTGCATCTCGAAAAAGCCTAAGCTTTTTCTGTGAAATTCAACGTCGAGGGTGGCAGCGACGATCTACCCCGTAGGACGAAAAAAGCGATTTTATCTTCGTTTTCAATTCGTCGCAGGCAGCCTTGAAAATTATCGTTAAATGCGCGGCTATTCTTGATTTTTTTTTTGCTACCCTACCTCCTGATCGCGAAAACGTCTCACATCTCCCTGTCGCGTCGCGACCGTACGGAGGCACGAGGAAACTGTGAAAATTGAGCGTTGGAGAAGCTCAAAACGCGTCCGCTATGGTCCCTTGCCTCGGTGGTTGAATCCGGCTGAAAAAAAACATTGCAATTCGCTTCTCCGCAACTTTGACCCAATCACGTTGAACGAATCATTACGTCGGCTTGGAAAAAGTGTATGACATTGTTCCGTTTTTCTCTGCCGCGCGCTACCACTCGTCTTTCGAAAAATGTCGAAATGAAAAAACGAATTTTCGAATTTCGTCTCGGGTTTTCAATTTTGGATCCGATATTTCGAGTGAGATTCCCCGAGAACGAAAAGCCTGCGAGTGTAGAGTGTAGAGATTTTTTGCTTTTATTTTCGAGCCTGCAGGGGGTTGCTTTCAAGTTGCCATGTTGGAATAATTATTTTTTCTTTCCAAAGGCGTATAAATTACAGAACGGTATTCACCCGTTTCCGGAAAACGAAAAAAAAACACTTCACCTCTCGAATACAGCAGCTGTAAAAGTGTTTCGAGAAAAAAATAATGGATGAACGATCTTTTTTTGAAAAATGAAATTCCCTGGAATGAAAATCGACACGTTAACGTGCATTATCGATTAATTACCTTCCACCGGGTCGATTACGAGATTCAGAGAATGTACAGTTTCTTCAGGGTCATTTTTGACCAATTTTTTCGTGTTTTTATCGACAACTGTGAAATCAGCCTCAATTAGTGGTCCATCGCGTCTTACATCGTACCTGTACGATAAACCTCGTACCGTATACGTATATCATAATAATATACACTCAAATTGGCAGAGTAGCACGTGTCTGGAACCTTGTTATTCCACAGGCTCGGCGGCTCTTAATATAATATTCATGCACAATGCTCGACTCTCCTCCGGCAAATTGTACCAAGCATCATCATCGTCATCATCATCATCATTATAATGCAACTGTGAAAAGTGCCTAATATCCAGCCTCGGGAACATACATATATCTTTGTTACCACCGTACTAGACCCTTGGTACTTGTAACGTGACGGTGGTACAAGGCAAGAGAGAAAAAAGGGAACAAAAAGAAAAGGGGAGACGCTGCTGTTTAGAGTTTCGCTGAGAAAGCGAATGGAGGAAAAAAGTGTATTGAGGGGTAGAGCGTGTCTGCATCAAAGTGCCTTTATAGCAGCATGCTATACATGCGCGGTTTATGCTCAAGCGACATTCCACGTGGTACAATTGGAGTAAAAATTGTGCGAGCCGCGGTTTGATGCTCGTAATGTGCGTGCGTGCCCCCTTAACGCATGCCTCGCCCGTGTGTGCGGTACCGATCTCACCTGCGGCAAGGTTCAACCTGCTCGCGAAAACAAACGACTCTGAGACGTGAAATTACCTTGAAAAAATAATACAAGGTGCAAGGACGCACTTCCGGTCCACTGACACTTTGCGTGACACTTTGCGTGACACTTTGGTGTTGGATCGAATCATGATTTCGCGAAAATGATGAAAATCGTCGAGCATATGGAAGGTTCGTTTGAAAATGAGGGAAACATCGAGGCGGAGATTTTTCGTCGCGCTAATTTTTCTCCCGCGCTGCTCGTGCACCCTTTATTTTTTCGCCGAAAAAATAACTAATGTCACCCTTTATTTTTTCGGCGAAAAAATAAAGGGTGACATTAGTTGCAGAGCGCAGTTAACGGGACGAGGATTGTCAACCGTCGAATATAGCTGCTGAGGCTGAACGTTCGGGGCGATAAAAGAAATCGTGGAACAAAATATTCTCGACGTATATTAGGGTAGTTGGAAAAAAAAATCAATGTTTCATCCACCGACGGAAATGGTGCAGCTTCGTTTCAGAGAGATCGTCCTGGGAGGATTTCGGTCGTACGAAAAAGATAATTAAACACTCTTTGGCTTGGAATTTTTTTTTACACGATAATTCTGAATATCAAAATGATGAAGGAATAAGAAACTACCTTAAAGGTATGATGCAACGACAGGTTCGTTGAAAAACAAAAAACTAAAGATATAAAAACGCGAAAATATCCCTCAAAGTATTTTTCCCACTTTGATGAAATGAAAAAATGAACGCCAAGTGGGTTTCAGGAGGACGATAATAAATCAATTTTTTTTTTCGAAGCTGATTGTCACATTCCGATATTTTCAGTTCGAACTGACATTCTCATCGACGACGTTATTATTTATCTTTTTCAAAATAACGATTCCCGACAATAATGAGTTTTTGATTTTCACTCATTTATCGATCTCTCGCTGAGCTCATCGCAGAGCTATTGGCAAGCGAGGTTTTTGCTACTCCAATTTCGAGACTTTCGTCAGGCAGACACACTTTGACGACGCTTATTTTTTCCCCCCCCCTGTCTTGGGAATTTGGCAACACTCACTTTTATTTTGCACACAAAAGTAAACGCACATGTCGAATTCCCCGCATCGTCTCGGGTTTCGAAAAGCTCCTCGGTGGAGATCGAACCCAGCGGCGATTTAAAATCGACCGATGAAAGCAAAAAAAAACAGCAAAGAGTATCTTTGAAGTTGAAAAAGCACAAAGTCTTCCGTTTCTTTTCTTTCTCTCGCGTTCAAAAATGTTCGTAAAACTCATTTTCCTCTCGCGAGAAACAAAGGATTCGAACGATAATTCACGATTTGTCATCTCGTTTCCGAGCTTATCAGTCAATTTTTCAAAATAAACGAGAACAAATTTCAAAACGTCGAAAAAAATGGAATCACATTCTCCCCCAAATTCGTCGATAATTCTCCGAGGCTGTTATCGTCCAAAATCAACGTGCAATCGGTATCTCCCCTACGTCCGATTTTTGCACCTCCGGATCATCCCTTAATTAATCGGATGTCGCATTAATCTCAATGCGAATAAATTGATGACGCCCGGACATGCAAATGAACTCGGGGCAATTTCTTTTTAAATTCAACATCTTTTCTTCTTGCTTTTCTCTCGTTTTTTGGCTTCTCCATTATACTCTCCGGAAGCAGTCTGCGATGTTTGTCCGGTGAAAGAATCTTGGAAAATCGGCCGACAGCGTTAAGAACGTATATATTCGTTGAATGGTATAAGAGAGCGGAGCATAGATAACAGGGTAGCGAATAACTGCCGTTTTCATGCTACGGGGGATCAAGGGAACAAAGTAAGTCATCGAGGCGGGTACATAAGCCCAACCGCTATAGCGCCCATTCTACAACCCGAAGCTCAGCGAGGGTGAAAGAGATCCCCGTAGTCTCACCCCGACTGGCAGGTCGGTCGTGTAGTCATGAGGCACTGGCTCGAGAAATTCAATTATAGCTAAACTTCTCGAGTTAAGTTCCCTCGAAAGTTCCACCCCCCCATCCCTCTGCCCGCCAACCGCCAACCCCCTGTTCCCCTCGGCTCTATACTATCCTACGCAATATTTTAAGATGCTGCCGCGTCTCCTGATATATGTGCCACACGTCAGATGCTTCTGTATAGAGCTTTTCAAAATTCACCGCACGGACGAGGCTTTTTTTCGCTCTCAAACATACCCCTCGAGAGTGGCGGAAATGCCAGGGGGTACAACGGCCACCTCCGAGGGAGTCATGAATTTTTGTAGCTTCGAGACGCTGGGAAGATACTTTTTTTTGTCATTTTTGTCCTTCTCGGACACGTTTGAGGTCATTTTGTGAGTTTGGGGGGATGAAAAAAAAAGCCCGATTGAAAATTTCACTCGCGAAAGCGGAAAGATGCGGAGCACGACGCGCCCCTCCGTGGAAATTGCAGAAATGTCTGGTTTTTCGAAAAAAATTTTTTGAAAATTTGCCAATCTCGTGAAAACTCGTCGGTGAGGAAAAAAAGAATTTTTTGCGCCTCTCCGGCAACATATGTTGCTGGAGAGGAGGTATATTATAATGATTTCAGTTTTAAGGCTTCCCCGGGAATTTACGAGTCGTTATCTTTTCCTATCTTTTCGATAGTTTTTGTCTGAAAATCAAACACTTATCAATAGCAAACGCCCCTCTTTTCCATGTTGCGTTCGTACGAGCAGGTAACGTGCGAGCCGAATTCTTCAGAAATACGACCCATAAAACTGATAAAAACCGCTCAGTCGACGAACTCTGCTTTTTTATTTTTTCAAAAATTTCGAGCGTGCGGAAACGTGTGAAAAAATGGTTTACCACTGCAAATCTGCCGTTTTACATCTCATTTTGTGCATCACGCTGGTAAATTGCTATCCACGAAAAAATGACGTGAGTTGAGAAATTACTTCTTCGTTTACGTAGTATGTACACTATACACCCTCATTGGGGGTGTACACCCCCGGTAATAAGGCTACTTTTGAATTTTTATTCTCCCAGGGGCTTAAACGCTTTTGTATATCGATAAAAAACAATACCCTAATATTTTTTAAATTTTCATTTCAACTTTCATCTCAACGAGACGCGAGCAAAGTTTCTTATGGAAAAACCATGGCGGAAACTTTTTTTTTCCTCTCTCAAAATTTTCCAAGTCGTTAACGAATCCTCCTTGAATTATGGGAAAAGTACATCTTTATGGAGAATTCAACGCTCTACAAAAAAAAACACTCCCGATGCACGAATAAATTCATGAATATCGGCATTGCACGTACCCGTTCCAAATTAAATGATTCAATTTCGCGTGAATGAAACTTTGAACGTTGATTGAAATGCGAACGCTCGCCTCTACGAATTTCGAAGAGCAGAAAAAGTTGTCTCCAAAAATGTCAAAAATCCAAAAATACCCTTATTAAGCGCCACTCCCGTTCGCGTACAATTCAGAGTCTACTCGCGAGTTTTTTTTTTGGTTTTCCGTTTGAAAATAAACGAGAAATGTCAACCAAATTGCAGCTCGAAGCTACGGAAGAACTGGTCCCGCTGACGCACGAAGAACGTCGGCGGAATAACGATTTTTTGGAGTACGTCGATTTGACCAACGACATTATACAAATGGTGCGAGAATTTCAAGATCGTTTTAATATTACCACGGAGAACGCCTGGTTCCGCGTGACAAGCCAGTATCCGGCGGAAATGCAACGGTTTGATGAACTTTCGTGGCTTCATCCCGATTTCATCCGTCTCATCGATTTTATTGATTGATTCTTGAAAAGGCAAATTTCTGTATCAATTTTTCAACATTAAAAAAATGGCCCTGAATGAATAAAATCTTGTCTGCACCCGCTCGTGTTTGATGAACTTTCGTGGCTTCATCCCGATTTCATCCATCTCATCGATTTTATTGATTGATTCTTGAAAAGGCAAATTTCTGTATCAATTTTTCAACATTAAAAAAATGGCCCTGAATGAATAAAATCTTGTCTGCACCCGCTCGTGTTTGATGAACTTTCGTGGCTTCATCCCGATTTCATCCATCTCATCGATTTTATTGATTGATTCTTGAAAAGGCAAATTTCTGTATCAATTTTTCAACATTAAAAAAATGGCCCTGAATGAATAAAATCTTGTCTGCACCCGCTCGTGTTTGATGAACTTTCGTGGCTTCATCCCGATTTCATCCATCTCATCGATTTTATTGATTGATTCTTGAAAAGGCAAATTTCTGTATCAATTTTTCAACATTGAAAAAATGGCCCTGAATGAATAAAATCTTGTCTGCACGCGCCCGTGTTTGATGAACTTTCGTGGCTTCATCCCGATTTCATCCATCTCATCGATTTTATTGATTGATTCTTGAAAAGGCAAATTTCTGTATCAATTTTTCAACATTGAAAAAATGGCCCTGAATGAATAAAATCTTGTCTGCACCCGCTCGTGTTTGATGAACTTTCGTGGCGTCATCCCGATTTCATCCATCTCATCGATTTTATTGATTGATTCTTGAAAAGGCAAATTTCTGTATCAATTTTTCAACATTGAAAAAATGGCCCTGAATGAATAAAATCTTGTCTGCACGCGCTCGTGTTTGATGAACTTTCGTGGCTTCATCCCGATTTCATCCATCTCATCGATCTTATTGGTTGATTCTTGAAAAGGCGAATTTCTGTATCAATTTTTCAACATTAAAAAAATGGCCCTGAATGAATAAAATCTTGCCTGCACGCGCTCGTGTTTGATGAACTTTCGTGGCTTCATCCCGATTTCATCCATCTCATCGATCTTATTGGTTGATTCTTGAAAAGGCGAATTTCTGTATCAATTTTTCAACATTAAAAAAATGGCCCTGAATGAATAAAATCTTGCCTGCACGCTCTCGTGTTTGATGAACTTTCGTGGCTTCATCCCGATTTCATCCATCTCATCGATCTTACTGGTTGATTCTTGAAAAGGCGAATTTCTGTATCAATTTTTCAACATTAAAAAAATGGCCCTGAATGAATAAAATCTTGTCTGCACCCGCTCGTGTTTGATGAACTTTCGTGGCGTCATCCCGATTTCATCCATCTCATCGATTTTATTGATTGATTCTTGAAAAGGCAAATTTCTGTATCAATTTTTCAACATTGAAAAAATGGCCCTGAATGAATAAAATCTTGTCTGCACCCGCTCGTGTTTGATGAACTTTCGTGGCGTCATCCCGATTTCATCCATCTCATCGATTTTATTGATTGATTCTTGAAAAGGCAAATTTCTGTATCAATTTTTCAACATTAAAAAAATGGCCCTGAATGAATAAAATCTTGCCTGGACGCTCTCGTGTTTGATGAACTTTCGTGGCTTCATCCCGATTTCATCCATCTCATCGATCTTATTGGTTGATTCTTGAAAAGGCGAATTTCTGTATCAATTTTTCAACATTAAAAAAATGGCCCTGAATGAATAAAATCTTGCCTGCACGCGCTCGTGTTTTACATCGGTTTTGCAAATGTACATTTTCATCAGTTTCGTCGAATTCCAGGACAAGTTCGTCGCAAAATTGATGCTGAATTTTTCAAATTCAAACAAAATTCAAAGTCAAATTCTTCCGACGTGTCACGCGTAGATCACCTTAAAGCGTCGATTGAAAAACACTTCTTATCGCGTTTCGAGTTTCGCTCCTCGGCAAGCTGTTTAACCTCGTTAAAATTTTTATCGCACACGTCAATCGCTCGACGGAATGCCGAGCGTTGCGGAATTGCTCGCTCTCACGCGTGGAACTTACGCAAAACGTCACATGTGTTCTTTTGGTCTTTTCGAATAAATATCGGCTGTCTTTACGCCTGTTACATTTGATTTTTTTTGAGTTCTTTCCTACTCACGTTTATCTCACGTCTATTTTCGTCATTTACGTTTAAACATTTTTCCCCCCGTCCGAATCGTCGTCGAACTCGTTTATTCTCGCCTCTACGAAGCGAAATTCAGTTAATTTTTTTCGAGCGCGCGTTTTTAATGAAAATTCGATAACGAGATTTTTCTCAATCGAGTCCCGTCTCGAAAACGTGTTTCGATCGGTCGAAAAAAAGTGAA
Organism: Heteropelma amictum; assembly: GCA_959613375.1. NCBI lineage: Eukaryota > Metazoa > Arthropoda > Insecta > Hymenoptera > Ichneumonidae > Heteropelma > Heteropelma amictum. The sequence continues at coordinate 27,101,989 of OY390723.1, forward strand.
AAATCGTCACCGATCGCTCAACCGGAAATCGAACGTCTCAAAGTCACCGTAGAGTCATTGACGAACGTTGAAACTTTGACTTGTATACGAAATGATCATTTTTCACATGGACCACAAAGACGACGTTGAGGTAAAAATAATAGCTAATTCAACCGCGAGCTACCGATTTTCTTTTCCCAAATTTCAAACGGTACATCCACCACCATGCAGCAACAACCGGCAGGTCCGATAATCTCGTCAAAGGCTTTTGAAATGGAACGATCAAACGTGTGTTTGTACGGAATGTACACTTCGGGGGGCGCAGCTTCTTGCTAGTTGTGCTTGTTCAATCGTATATCGTTAACGATCTAGATATATATATTGTATACGCGTGTATAGGCCGCTCGTAGGTTTGCTCGTGGCTTTTCTTTGCTCTTTCGTCGCGCAACTTACAACTCCTATATACACGAGCAACCCATATAGTATTTGTACTTGAAACTTTTGTCCAAGTGTCACTGCAAAGTGAAACGATATATGAGAATGTTGGTTCACCACTTGAACCTTACTGTGCCTCTCTTTTATAGCATAATACGGAGATCTTATCTCGCGCACGGTATACAACCAAAGGAGGAGGATCTCGCGGTGGCTGGTCATGTACTGTGTCTCTGCATCCCTTTTGTAACCGCAACGGCGAATGCCACGACCGAGAGACTATTATCCCGTCATCTCACCCTTGTGTCCCTTATTTTTTTTCCCTCCTCTTCTTCTTCTTCTTCTTCTTCTTCCTCTTCTTCAATCTCCTTCTCTTTTTCTTCCTTTTTCCCAGCGTCCTACCCGTTTCAATCGCACCCCATGGAATTTCATTGCCAGCAGCGCCACCCTACAGGGCCTTTGTCATACCGTGGAATCCCGACGCTTTTATTTGCATCCCATATACTATTGTCACTAGTTTCTAATCGGTTTTCCAGCCGCGTCTCCGTTTGGCTATTTCTTTTTGCTTTCAAAACTTTAATTACTTCTCCGGAATGACGAATAACCGGCGAACCCCGCGGTTTCCAATTCGCCGATCGACGAAAGCGAGCTTCGAACCGCGATTTTCCCGCGTTTCGTCCTCGACCCGTACTTGCCCGTTTTTTTCATTGTTTTTACTCGTGCGAGGTGCGCGGAAAAAGAGTGTTCTCGTTCGACCCGCCTCGCGGGAAAAGTTTGCGCCGATTGGAAAAGTGCGCTCGGAAATTCTCCTCGATTTCGCGGCGATGAATTCACTCGGCTTCAAAGGGAGATTCCATTTTCGCTCTGGGTTCTCTGTCGCGGGCGAAAAAAAGAAGAGGATATCAAAGAACGCGGTAATAATAAGTTCATTTAAATTTCATTCACGGGACGGTGGAATCGAAGAGGAATCGAGATTGGAGCGTAACGGAATAGTCTCATCTGCCTTCTGCCGCTGCTGCGTCTGACAGTCGCTGTGATGGCCTCGAGTATACACAATTCCGATGTCGCGGTTGTCGCAAAAGTAAGCTCGGAAACCTCGTAAATTCCAGTAAAAACAACCGTGAAAGTCATTCACTGCTAACTCTGGACAATTACCGCGCAGCATCACCATCCCCGTTCGTCCGATTTCATCATTTCCGGAAGAAAAAAAAACCTTCTTTTTTCCCCTCGGAAGATTTTTTTTCGAGCATCGAGAAGAAGATCCAACCTTCGAAACAAAAATTCCTCTATTTTTCCATTCTCGGGTCGAATAAATGAAGAATAATGTCATTATTTTTACGTCACTTTACCAAAATTACGATTCGGAGCAAACTTTTCAAACGTTTCCGACTTTACCCACTGGGCTTTTACGGTCCAACATCGCTACGGAGGAAACCGCCGTTTCTCAACATCAATAGCAGTTTCAACGATGAATAATCGCGTTATTCCTTCCGACGCCTTATTTTCATGCCCCTTAAAAAATATATACATATAGTATACAAAAAGTTTGCGAACGCTCGTACAGAGAGCCGTCGAAATTTTTCACACGGACACTCGTTCAAGCACACGTCTTTTTCCGCCTCGTCCTCGACAATTAATGCGTGGAGCATGCAAAAGTTGAACAGTCAACCAGTAGGAGACAAAAGCGGGATCCCGCGAGTGCGCTTATATTCTTCAACGTCTTCGTCTTCCGCGGGCGCGAGGAGCCCTCCTAAGAAACTTTGTCCCAGCTTCCGTCTCTGTCCGCGACACCACAGGAAATTATTTCACTCTCGGATGTTATGTATAGTATATATTGTCTGTGCTATATTATAGGTACTACATTATATACATACATATATATATATATACACACAAAACAGTTATGTATTATATAGAGAACAGTGAATCTCATACACGGAGGCTGCAATGAGTGAAAGGAGCGCGGAGATGGGGTACCAGAGTGAGGCGAGGTTGAAATACCTCGACTTTCAAAAGGACTATTCAATTTAGTCTCGCAATATACGCTTCACCGGTTATTATTTAAAGGGAGTACGAGAATTCCATTGCTTTTCAGTATATATTATAATTTGTCGCGTCCCGACGCGACGTCGAATCGAACTGATAACTAATTTGTTCCTGTTGTATATTCGCCGACTCGGATCAAAGAGGCGCTCTTTCGAGCAAGAGAAAATCTACCCGCTATTACATTCACGTGCAACATCCCGACTGGAACGGAGATCTGGATGGAAACGGCGAACAAACGAAAGCCGCGTTTCGATCTTCGTTCAAAGATTTTTTATACTTTACTCGCACGCGAAAAGGGCGAGGTTCGTGATGACGTCAAGTTTTTCACATCCTAGGCTCGAAATCGTAGCAGTTTTTGCCGTGAAACTGAGCCGGGACGGAAAATCTTCGGGTCACCGGAGTCTCACTTTTTTATTGCGAGTCTCGGAATTTTCGAGCCGTTTTTCACCATTTTTTACGGGACTTTTCGCTGCGCTGTAGGTCCAACATTTTTTCTTTTCGGATGACGTACTTTCGTCATGGCGATTTCATGATTAAAATACGTGAAATCGAGTGGAATTTTGTTTTAAACTTTGTTGCCGTTAAACAACGAAAGTTTGAAGTAATTCGCGATAAATTGAGCGAACTTTAGCTACTTTTCACGCGATACAGCATCCAGCAGCATCTCAAAAGCATTCCGTCGGGACGCTCGATTATACGCCGAATTGTCCTCAAACTCTAGTAATCTACTATTTTTCACCTCATTTCTACAAAACGATGGGAAAATTCAAACAAAAAATGCCTACCTGTACTCGGAAAAACGAGCGAATTTATCTCGCGTCAAACGAAAGGTCATCTCAATTTTTTCCACAAGCTTGATTGGCCTTTTTCGTCGAAGACTTTTTAATGTTGCCATCGATCGATTCGCTGTTCGATTCTATTGCAGTTTCGTTGAGATTGTACCTCCGGAATAGCCTCGAATAAAAGCCACGCGAGAGATAATTATCCGCCCCATTCCGATCGAGGATCAACTTGATACATCGAGCGATATAATAGCTGCTTCAGCCTTTCAGATGGACCTTGCATATACTTCCACTACTCGAGCATTAACGAGTCAATACAAAGTACAATCTTTTGTTAGGACCCTCGGTCAATTAGAGGGTAATTATTTCGAGAGCGAACGCACCACCTCGGATGTCATTGATCTTCCCAAGGACTCGTTATTTTAAACAGTTTTTAAATCATCGTATGGATAATTGGCCGAGTGATACTTTCGTGAAAAAAACCGTCGAGAAAAATCGTCATTCGCTCGCGAATGTCTCTTTGCGAATGCCGCTTTTATGTGTACTTTTTTCGAAATCGCGGGCAGACCGGTGTGGAATTTAGGTCAGACGACGCACGATTTTTCGACGACGCTCGTTTTGGAGTACTCAAAGCGCCGCGGTTTGAAAATATCGATCCTTTTTGAGGAAAGTATACAAATCGCATTTCCCCACCGACGTCACTCCCCCACCGGACCTTCGACCGTCGCACAACGTCGGTTTGTTTGAGCCGCAAATAAAAAATCACGAGACACTCTCGTGCCACACTCGCGATTCATTCGGTCTCCTCCGCGATTTCGCGAGTCTTTGCCGAATATGGAAATCAAACGGGCACTCGGAGGTTTTCGATTTTTTCCAAAATCGATCGTAATTTAGCGGAGAAAATGCCCGTCCCGAGCTCTGCAAGAAATTACGAAAAAAAAGACTCGTCATCGATGCTCCGTCGTCGAAAATTTTCGTGAGAAAATTATTTGAAAAAAAATCGCTCAGTTTTATCGCGAATATGTACTCGAACGGTTCTCGTCGTTTTGAAATCGCCGTTTGTCCAAACTTTTTTTTCAAAATTCATCAGTTTTCCCCTCCGTTTTTTGTCGCCAATCCGAGTCAACACTGGTGTTGAAAGAAACAAGTCCCGCAGCGGATGTAAATCGAATACAGAGGGAAATAATCGTACCGCGATATCTGCGTTTTATATTATATCTCGCGGTATTACGGGTCTCGTAAAAACAACAGCTGGTGGACATTAGCATTGGTGATAATAGGGATTCCGACATTTGAGAAAATGTGTTGCCATCGCACCGCAATTTCCCGGCAACGCGAATGGAAAATTCGGTCCTCGCTGCACGATTCGAAGGCGGAAAAAAAAATCGAAAAACCGCATTGAAAAAGAAGAAAAAAAGATTCAGAGAATCACGAGAACAAAAAACATTTAGGACATTCGAGAAAATTAATTTGAAGAAAATTATTTTTATAACCAGCTGCTTACTATTAATTTAAATCGATTGAGAAAATTTTGGCAAAACAGCTGAAGATGTTTGTATTTTAATGCCACTGGGTATAGGCAGCGTCACGAATTTATCGAGAATGTGCCAGGAAAAAATATGGCATGATTATGAGCGATTCATAATTATGAAACTTGGGGAAATTATTTTGAATAAGATTATTAAAAATCCTCGCACAATTTGGGGTTCGTTCGCTGCGAAAATGGCGCGAGACGGAGAGAGAGAATTTCGATTTTTCGTGGTGAAATTTTGCAAAAAAAAAACACTGAATCGCAAAAGCACGTCGTTAGGAAGAATCATCTGTTTCATCGTCCGATGAAAAGAAATATTAAAAAAGATATATTAACGTGAAATAATGAATCTGAAAAATTATTGGTGTTCCTCGACACTTTGACGTGCACTGTTTGTAAGATGACGGTTATTTATCGTCGGCTATTTCAATGTTTTTATCACTGTTGCAAAATCGACGTTGATTTTTCAGGGCGTCTGTGCTCGATCAAATTATCGTTGTTGCTGAAGCATAAACACGCAAACTTATTTTTCGTTAAAAAATGTTCTCAAGATTCGCGAAAAAAAATTGCATTCGTTACGACTGTAAAATATGTTCTCAATATTTCATTTCCTGGGCATTTAATGATCGAACAGATGTAATAATATCGGCAATCGTAAAAGTATGCTCATCGCGAGAAATTTCTGCGAAAATTTCAAATTTTCAAATTTCAATATTTCTCCGAGCGTAAATCGAGTGTGAAACAAAACAAAGATATTGAGGACGTATTTCATAATCGCAATGATTCATGTTACATCCTGGGGTAACGATATTTTTTTTAAACAACCAAGAAAATAATTGATTCTCCAAAAAAGTTGGAGGAATCTCGTAAAAGCGATGATCGAATTCATTACGAGCACGTAAACGTCGATTTTCGAACGCTGTTTACAAGACCGAAATGTAGAATCAGGGATTTAAAAATCGTGAAAAATCAACATTGATTTTGCAACAATAATAAAAAGAAAAATTGACAGCAGGATTGACAAATAATGCGTCGCTTACGAAAAGTGTCGTGTGTTACGAAACGCCATGAACTTTTCGAGATTACTTATTTATAACATCAATATCTTTTTTAATGTTTAAGCTGGCGGGTTGCGCTGATCAAAGGGCCGAAATCGGTGAAGAAGATGTACTTATTGAGGTAAAATATCGAGCGATTTTAGCGTCCAAATTATCGATCGCAAATACACCTTTTTGGGCATGTTTCCGCAGAATTGCGACTCTACGAAAAAGATTCTATTTTTTTGGGGCGAAGCCATCGAGTGAAAGAGCGCGATTTTTTGCATCGAATAATTTTTCGCAATTGGTATTTTATTTTCAGGGGATAAAGAACCATCGTATCGTACTTTTTTAACTTTCTCGAGGATTTTTCAATTATTCGTCAAGATTCTTCGCAAATTCGAACTACGACGTTTCAGGCTGTTTTTCGACGTGAAAATCGTTGTCAAACTTGTCAAAATTGCATTGCACTCATCTTCCATCCTCCGTTGGTACTCATTTTCGGTCCTCTTCTATCCTAAACATTTTTTCCTAATCATTTCGATGGTTTACACGACAAAAACATGGCGATGGAAAATGAATGAATTAAAAACCGAAATGACCACATAATTCTGATTTTTACAGACTTTTTATACTCAAAAGTGTACAGTCTTTCGTTTTTTCTCAGGCAACGCGAGACTCGAGTCTCGTTCCTTCGGAATCCTTAGAAAACCTTACGTTGATGATGAAAAAAAAAATATATACCCTTCGCGGTATGAAAATATACAATAAAGTACCGGATTGCACGGAATAGGCTTCCAAACATCGAAGATATAACAATCGAAGCCGTTGCAGTGATTTAGATCGGCTTTCTGTACTTTTTTAATTATTCCATTCTACGTAGTCTTTTCATTTATTTCAGCGTCTGCCTCGAGCCCATATATTCATTTATATATACATTCATTTTTTTCAATCTCCTCTTCACACTGCAGACTTTTAATAAAATCACCGTGATTTCATTAAAAGCTTTCTTCTCGTTATCATTCGAAAACTTTTCACAATGAGGTTCAACTCGGGAGAATTTTCTACAAACGCGAAAAAAACTGATCGACATCTCGTAGACGTATGAAAAAATATTTAACAAACAATATACGAAAAAAAAGCCAAATTCGATCGTCAAAACGAATTGAAAATTCTTCTTATATTCGTCTAGATTATTCGAAGATTGTCGCGAATTTTATATAATAAACACGGTTACGATAAAATCCTGCAAATCAAAAACCTGAGATAAAAAATTTTTCATCGTGTACCGTTTAACTTTGTAAAAAACAAATTTCAGCTTTTACTTTCAGTCAATTTTGACGGTAACGAGGCTGTATATATATATATATATATTCAATTTTTTTATATTCGCTTTTGGTTACTCAAATTTGAAAAAGTCCGTGTTAAAAAATTACGAATCGTACTTGTACGAGAGTACAAGAGTTCCAGAAACGAAACTTTAGTTACTTTTCTCTCAGAGATTGGACGGTGGTGGCAAAAAAAAATTCCAACCAGAGATAGACGTGCGATATAATTTTTTTCATGACAGCCTCGAACTCCACACAGCAAAGTTGGAGTTTTTCGTTGCCGTTGGACTCGCGTGAGCCTCCTTAAAGTCGTGATATCTTTTAAAAATAATTGCTCAAGTTGAGTATCTCGATGGGAAATGTGACGAAATGTTTTTCCGAAAATTTTCACGAACGAAACACTCCGGTGATATTATTTTCTGATCCTCCCCGAGGTGTGACGAAGCGAGAGGTATCGATTGTACGAAAATAGGGTAGATCCGATTTCGTAAGAAAAAGAGCAAGACGAGGGGTTGCGAAAGAACCGCCTCGATGTGAAGGCGAGACGAGTATCGGCGCGTGCGCGGAAACGCGATTAAAAATCGCGAATTGGAAAGGGTCGCGAATCAGTGAAGGGAATAAAATCGAGGGTAAACGATAATATACCCTTTGACACTGCCACCCTGCGTGGTCGGGAATAAAAAACGATGATAAAGAGAGAAGAAAAGCGGGAGAGAGGCTGTCGACATTTTCGGAACACGGGATCAATTTCACTGGACCAAAAGATTTGACCAGATAACCGGATGTTCGATAAAATCAATGAGGCGTTAATCCAACCCTTCCTCGAACGACAAAAAATAAAAAAATCGTTTTCGATGCAATTTTCACCGGCGTTCGGAATTTCTCAAATTTTTCAATTGCATTTCTCAAAATTCCGCCAATTTCCGCGAGTCTCGCGACTTCCAAAAGTGCCAAAATACAAGCTCGAACGTTGCACAAACGGATATTATTTATTGACATTTTTTTCAAGCCGCGATCGTCGGTTCGAATCGCGGTTTGAAAACTGGCTGAAATTGTCCTGAGCGCCGAGGTGATTCGTTTTGAATGACGAACGAATTTTCTTTTTTTCATACTCGTTCATGGTCCGCGTTACAAATGAAAGAGGTAATCTGTATCCGCAATGAGGCAGAATGTACATGTGAAGAGCGATAATCGATATACATTATGGGCAAGAAAAGAATGAGAAAGGTTGTGGAGGAAGAAAATGTGAAAATAAAAATGGCGAAAAAACCCACACTCACACACACACACACGTGCAAACAAATGAACTCCGAAGGTATATTGAAACGATAGTGAGAATGCGGGAGGGGTTGCGGTGGAAGGTGGAACGAATGCTTCATAACCAGACAAAAAAATCGAGTGCGAGGGTGAGCACGATGGTGAGGTTGAGTCAACTGTTTATGAGGCATAAACGCCAAAACAAAGGGTGAGCTTGGCGCGAAACAATTAAAAACCTTTCGCTCGATTGCTTTTTACATCCCCCTCGTCGTCATCGTCGTCGTCGTCGTCGTCGTCGTCGTCGTCGTCGCCGTCGTCGTTATCGTCATCATCGCCACACTTTTGTCTCCCACTTGCACTCTCTCTCTCTCTGCTGTAACCCCTTTCCCGATATTGCTCCTATATGTTTATCCCTTCTGTGATTTTCCGTGTACACACACGTATGTACAATCGTGCATGCAAGCGCGTATATACATGTATCCATCGAGCAAACCCCCACGTGCACAAAAACGCGTATATGAGAATGTCTTTTATCGAGGAAGTGAACAAATTTGCGCTGTAAAGTGAGGCTGGAAGAGCATAGTTCGTTATCGAGGAGACAGGCGGCATCGGCATCTTCACCCTGGGCGATTGGAATTGAGTTTATCCATGGAAAACGCGAGACTAATTTTGGGGCCATTTTTCGGCAAACTGCATTTTGAAGATCTACGGGTGTCGAAATCCGATGAAATCTCTTTTGTCGAGGGAGTGGAAATTTTCAATGAAAAGTGAGACTGGAAGGAGATGGACAGCATCCGCATCTCGACGCGGGTGATGAGAAACGAATGATGGTTTTGTCGATGGGAAATCCGAGAGACAATCTCGGGTCCATTTTTTCGAAAAAGCAGGGCTTTGAAAAATTCCCCCCGAAATTTTGAAGATGTTATTCCCATTAATTATAATTTTATTCCAATTGGCAAAAGAACGAGGGTCAGCGAGTTTCAGAGAGATCCGGTAGATTGTATATAACATAAAAAATTCAATCCGGATTTGAATTTCAGGAAAGATGCGCTCGATTTTCGACAAAAAGTCATCTCGTGCAGGTTTCTGGCTCTTTTACAACCGAAACTGATGGATTTCCCTCTTTTTATCTCACGATCAGTACGACGTAATTCACAAGATTTTCCTCAACCCCATTTTCGCCCAGGCCGATTCCACTCCCCATTACCGCGCAGCGATTCGAGGGTTCGCGGACGAGAAACAAAGGCCAAATCGGCGACGATTTAATGACTGATTGCACGACGTTTTTCTTCCAACCCGCGTTCTTAAGGTTGCTGTCGCTCTGTTGCATTTCATTCAGCGATTGCTCAATCCGGCAAACGTATATCGCTTGTTCGACGTGTTTTGCCGCCGGATTAACGTCTTTCGTTCGATCTTTATGCATTCGTTTCGGCGTGCAATTAATCAACGGCGGAATATTGTCGCGTCGTGAGACATCGCTCCTCGTTTTTATTGTTTCATACGCGAAATTTTCATTCGATTGTTCGACGTTCGTTCCATGCACCTCGTACATACAAATCATCCATTACCTTTTTCTTAAGGTGGTACCACCGCGAACGGATTTGGAACGAAAATTTCCAAAATTTTGACAGGCACGTAAAGGAACAAAGAGCCCACCGTATTGATGGTCGAAACGGACGGTTCTAAATGGGCGTCTCCCGTAGGCAAAGTCAGTGAAGGGGGAATTTACAATGACGATGAAAAAAAAGTTTCATCTCGTTTCGCCATAAACTTTCCGAGACGTCGACGCCGAAAATCATTGAAAAAAAGACGCGGTTACCGTACTGCAGATTTTTTTCATTTTGTTTTTTTTTTTTTGCTGATTTTTCGGCTTCGGAGTCTGAAAATACGTGGGAGCAATTTTTGAACGCGACTCTCGCGGTTGAACCGCGTGAACATTCGCATTCGGTCGATTCACTCGCTTGAACGCGGGAGAACTTTATTGATTTTATTAAATTCTTTTTCGTTATTCGTCGCTGGAGGAGCTGCCACACCCTCGGATTTAAATTGCGCGACTTTTGTTATTGATATACACTTTCGAGAAACAAATTTCTCGTATTACGAACGACATAAGATTGGAAAAAGATGCTTTTGCGATTCGAATCGATCGAGTGGCTAGCGATTTATCTTTTCTCTCGTTTAATGTATCATTTTTTTTAAGAATCAACCAAAAGAATCATCAATTAGTAGAATCAGTGCCTCATTTAGTACATTGTATACTTTTCGCAGGAAGGATAATAGCCAAATTATTTGAAAATCGTCTTTTTCCATTTTACCCTTTCGCTTCAATTCGGGATTTCATATTTATTTTTCTAACATATACATTTCGTAAATAATATCCAGAGAGACAAAAAGTATAATTGAAAAGCGTGAAAAGCTTGGAAAAAAATACTTTTGCGATTCATCTTTTCTCTCATCGTCGCGACGGTATGTCGCGGTAAATATAATTTTTTTTTAAGAATCAACCGAAAGAATAATCAATTAGTACAATCAGTGCCTCATTTAGTACATTATATACTTTTCGCAGGAAGGATAATAGCCAAATTATTTGAAAATCGTCTTTTTCCATTTTACCCTTTCGCTTCAACTCGGGATTTCATATTTATTTTTCTAACATTTACATTTCGTAAATAATATCCAGAGAGACAAAAAGTATAATTGAAAAGCGTGAAAAGCTTGGAAAAAAATACTTTTGCGATTCATCCTTTCTCTCATCGTCGCGACGGTATGTCGCGGTAAATATAATTTTTTTTTAAGAATCAACCGAAAGAATAATCAATTAGTACAATCAGTGCCTCATTTAGGACATTATATACTTTTCGCAGGAAGGATAATAGCCAAATTATTTGAAAATCGTCTTTTTCCATTTTACCCTTTCGTTTCAACTCGGGATTTCATATTTATTTTTCTATACATTTATGTTTCGCATTTCGTAAATAATATCCAGAGAGAAGATAAGTATATAATTGAAAAGAAATTTCAAAGAACTAAGCCGCTCAGTCTACTGCAGAATGAGGACTTTTATATTGTACGATGTTAGGGTTATTATTAGGGTGAATAAGGTGGTACCATCCCCCTATCCAGCACGAGACCGCCCCGATTCCGGCCCGCAGCCACTCATCAACGCCCTGCGAGTGACAGAAAGAAACAACTGGCCGATAAATTAAATCATTTACACTCCGATCTTTGAATAAATGGGATTTCCCATGAAGATCCTTGATTCTGAAACTCGTTTATTTTCAATCGTCAAAATACGAAATAAAAGTATTTTTAATACAAATATACGCGCAACTTCGAGGTGTTTCATTTTTCGGTAACATTTTTTCCACCAAGTTTAAGTATTGACAAAGTTAAATCCCGCAGGTAAAAAAATTCAATTTTCCATTCAATAACGTGTGAAAAAATCGTTTTTACGTTTAACCGTATTTTTTCCAGCCTGCCAAATATTTATATAAAAAATGAATATCTCGCGTTTTTGGAATTTCACCCCTACTTTTTAATGGAAACGTACTTATAAATTTAATTGAAACGAAATCGTAAGATTTCACTCACGAGTTAGATCCAAAGATTGATTTTAATGACATCTGCGATGAGCGACGAAATTTCGTCATTAAAATGTGGCTCTTACGTTACGAAGATATATCCAACTTTTTCTCGTCTATATTTCGTCGAAGGGTCCATATACAGCATCCCTAAAGTATATTGACCGATAAATTCGAAATCGCCTTCATTTTGCGTGAACGTCTCGTCTGTTCCCCTCCGCCCTCCCCCATTGACACATTCCGATAAGATCCGGACGTATTGGCACAAAGCTCGCGATAAGAGACATAAATATCTTTTCTGATCCTGCGGGAGCATTATTATACGCTCAGGCAATATGTCGGTGCGGCGACGGGGCGGAAATACCGGGACATTTGTCGGAGACTAATATGAGCTTTTCAAATTCATCGATCGACGCGTACACTCCCGGCCAAAAGTTTAAGGCCGTCTCAATAATCACGCTGTAATCGCGGCAAATAACAATTAAAAAATAATTTTATAATAAAATTCAACAATGCGAAATAAAAGAAAAGATTCTATGTGTAAGTCGCTTATTACACTTTTATACTTCACATTTTTCTCGTTATGCTTTAGGTAAGAAGTAAAGACTCATGACTAATAACAAATTTTTTTCGGTGTTTTAAATATTTTTCTCTTATTTTCGAAGAAACGATGACAAAAAACAACTCGTCTACGATTCTTTCCGAGCAACTTCGGTAATGTCGTAAACAAAATTCGAAAGAACGAGTAAATTTTCGGAAAAAAAAATGAACGAATTGATGGTAATTTTTATGTTTTTATTCTATGATTTTTGATAATGAAAAAATAAAGATATATCGTTATTGCTTCTATGGTATGCTCGCCAAACTCCACATATACGCCTGTGTGACAGTGTCTCTATTGTACTAATTTTTCACACTTGCAACGCATCCGCTTTTCAAAAGCCGCCCCTGTACACCCTCTATTGTGTGTGCGAAATAATTTACATACAGTCACACCCCTTAGATAACCCCGCGACTATATTACGATACATCTGCATAAGCTGGTGACATTCCACGGAATTTAAATCCAATAACTATTGTATTACGCATATTTGATGATAATAAATTTTCTCGATATTGCATTCCTTCGACATTGTTGAGAGACAAAGGGTAAAAGAGTTTCATCGCCTTATCCACCGAGACACATCGACTTTATCATTCTTAGTTCGACAATTTTTCATTTTTTTCCTTCAAACAGCACAAAAGTTAAAGTTGTACAACGAAAATGTTGTTTTTATTAAAGTTGCAACAAAATTTCTTCCCAACGACTCTGCATCGATTCTTTTGACAAATCATACCGATTAATTCGCGAAAGAAAATTCGAGTCTCGTATCACCCCTCGTATGAAAACCACCAATTCGAAGGGGGGGTGTATCGCGATCATTAATATGAATTATAAATGAGTAAATACTTTGAAAATAAAAACACTTGAAAAGCGAGGATCGAAAACCAAAAGAGAGCGTAAATTTCAGCGTCGAAATGTAAGCCTTAAGGTGGTCCAAGGGGTGAAATAAGTAACAAGCTCCACAATATCAGCTTTACCGTGTGATCCACCGAGTGACATCCGCTTTGTCACTCAAAATTGCTTCTCGATTGAAAAATATTGAAAACCGGAACAAAATGGGAAAAAAAATTTGTCAATATCTCAAAAACAAAGGATACGACTGTGGCGTTGAAATACAAGCTCCGATGTGCCCCCCGGTGAGGCAATAAAAAGATGAAAATAGCGTTTAAAGCTATAGGGCAGTTTGTGACTATATAATGCAGTTACAATATGACGTACAATAGAACGGGGTGCAGCATCGGGTGCAGCACCCCCTTGTCTGTCTTGTCGGGCATCGGGGAGGCTGCCTGCGGCGTCGCAGCCAGTCGCGAGACGCGCTCTGTATACGCGGTTATATATATTCCTCGCGTATCCTTCGATGGAGAGGGAGATACTGTGGAGACAGACGCGAACAATGGAATCAAGTGAGGACAATGCGGAATAATTTAGAATGCCATATAGATATCGAGCTTCCGGTACCTGGCCTCTGTGCGCGTGTGTGTGTGTGTGTATGGGGCTCGTCCTCCCGGCTATTGCACAGAGTGGTTAATAATGGAGTAGAGAATAGAAATGGCAATAGGAGACACACCGGGAAGCACGGCAGTGCGGATACCGCTTGGTGTAGAACTACTCTGCTGAGGACACGAAACACAGCGATAAATTAGGCGTAGGCTTCTCACGGATCCTGCTCGATATTCGATCTTTTAATAGCACGCCAGTGTACGACACTGCAGTCGTAAGCTCAGACACTAACATTGATATCATTATTTCACAACCATCAGTGACACCAAAGTATTCTCCGTTATACGATGGGAAAAAGACCGAAAGGAGATGCGCAAAACGAGTCGTTTTACCCACTTTTTCAGAATCAACCTGTAGCAATTTTTATTCGTAAATATTCTTTGATGTAAAAAAAATAAATTTGACCAAAGCACTTGTATCAATGTCACAAAAATATGGCTTTGACGTAATTGTGTATAGTGTGAAAAATAAAAATAACATTTTCCAATAAAAAAAAATCAAACTTGTTGTGCATGGTTAAGAAAAAGAGGTTCCATGCACGCCAAGTTTGATTTTTTTTTGGAAAATGTTATTTTTATTTTTCACACTATTTGAAAAAATACTTTTCGACGAAAACTACTTTTTTTTTATTACTTGGTGGACATTTTTTACTATTTACAGTTTTAAATGTGGATTTCACTTCTTTTTGTAGGAAACCATCGAATTTAATGATGCAAGTGAAAAAAACAATAAAAATTCTTCTAGCGTTAAGACTTTGACATCGGAAAAGATTAAAATACTTTGACATTAACCACTGACGCTTTGATTTTTCGGTGTTTTGCCTACTTCGCGACATGACGAACGTAATATATATATGTCATTTTGAAATTTAGTAGAGAAAAAATTAGCTCATTTTCCTGTATAATATCCGTGACAGGTCTCTGACGTCAGGTCGTTACATTTTTTTTATTACTTGGTGTCGAGACGTTGCCGCGTCTCTTGATACCTCGACATATCTACGATCAAATATGAGACTAGTTTTCAACTGTTTCGGCTGAATATACAGATTCCCATCTACATCGAAAGATCACATTGTGAAGTTTAGTTTGTTTAGTTTAGTTACAAAAGAAAGCGAACAACCCATTAGTTTGTGAAATTATAAAAATGATAAAATTATTCAAAAATATTTAGATGCTACCAGTGCCCGGCACTCTTTACGAGGAGACAAAATAAGACTTCCAGGAGCATTCTCACACCATCTTGAATCGGTAGTATAATCTCGATACAGTACAAAAACTGCAACGCAACGCGAATCTTCCGCAGCACGTTCGAGCAAAATCTTCAGTCAAGTTGCATCACTCCAAACGAAATTTCCTTTGTGCAATGAGGAAAATGAACGAAAATATTTAAACGACATTCGCAAGAAAATGAAAGAATGGAAGATCGATGTCGTTGAAGGAACTCGGTGAAGGAAAATAAAGACACGAATATGTTTGAGACGATGATGCAGTTTTATTCACTCTGCTGGAATAGCTTCCACATAATTCATTCGTTATTTATTTCGTATCACAATTTCATTGGTAAACGTTATTTCGATATGTTAATTAACAACGACATCCCTCCCGTTTCAGCTGTGCCGCTTAATTCGTTTTTTCACGTTTTATTTTTTATTTCATTCTGTAGCGTTCATTTTTCTCGATTTTTTCGTTGGATATGCTCCGATAATTCCGAATTTTCATCTCTTATCCGCGCTCATGATGGAGCACATGTTATTCTCTCCTCTTCATCCGTCTCGCCACTGCTTTTTCCGGGTTTCCCAATTTTAACATCTTTTGGCGCTCTCTGTACCGTTTATTCGCTTCTCTATACTTCGCCCGTCTCTCCGCTGCTTTTTCCGGGTTTCCCAATGTTAACATGTTTTGGCGCTCTCTGTACCGTTTATTCGCTTCTCTATTCTTCGCCCGTCTCTCCGCTGCTTTTTCCGGGTTTCCCAATATTACCATGTTTTGGCGCTCTCTGTAGCGTTTCCTCCTTTCTCTTTTCTTCGCCTGTCTCTCCGCTGCTTTTTCCGGGTCGTCCAAATTTAACATGTTTTGGCGCTCTTTGCAGCGTTTATTCGCTTCTCTATTCTTCGCCCGTCTCTCTGCTGCTTTTTCCGGGTCATCCAATTTTAACATGTTTTGGCGCTCTTTGTAGCGTTTATTCGCTTCTCTATACTTCGCCCGTCTCTCCGCTGCTTTTTCCGGGTTTCCCAATGTTAACATGTTTTGGCGCTCTCTGTACCGTTTATTCGTTTCTCTATTCTTCGCCTGTCTCTCCGCTGCTTTTTCCGGGTCATCCAATTTTAACATGTTTTGGCGCTCTTTGCAGCGTTTATTCTCTTCTCTATACTTCGCCCGTCTCTCCGCTGCTTTTTCCGGGTCATCCAATTTTAACATGTTTTGGCGCTCTTTGCAGCGTTTATTCGCTTCTCTATACTTCGCCCGTCTCTCCGCTGCTTTTTCCGGGTTTCCCAATGTTAACATGTTTTGGCGCTCTCTGTACCGTTTATTCGCTTCTCTATTCTTCGCCCGTCTCTCCGCTGCTTTTTCCGGGTTTCCCAATATTACCATGTTTTGGCGCTCTCTGTAGCGTTTCCTCCTTTCTCTTTTCTTCGCCTGTCTCTCCGCTGCTTTTTCCGGGTCGTCCAAATTTAACATGTTTTGGCGCTCTTTGCAGCGTTTATTCGCTTCTCTATTCTTCGCCCGTCTCTCTGCTGCTTTTTCCGGGTCATCCAATTTTAACATGTTTTGGCGCTCTTTGCAGCGTTTATTCGCTTCTCTATACTTCGCCCGTCTCTCCGCTGCTTTTTCCGGGTTTCCCAATGTTAACATGTTTTGGCGCTCTCTGTACCGTTTATTCGTTTCTCTATTCTTCGCCTGTCTCTCCGCTGCTTTTTCCGGGTCATCCAATTTTAACATGTTTTGGCGCTCTTTGCAGCGTTTATTCTCTTCTCTATACTTCGCCCGTCTCTCCGCTGCTTTTTCCGGGTCATCCAATTTTAACATGTTTTGGCGCTCTTTGCAGCGTTTATTCGCTTCTCTATACTTCGCCCGTCTCTCCGCTGCTTTTTCCGGGTTTTCCGATTCTAACATTTTTCGGCGCTCTCTCCAGCGTACAAAATACTCTCTGTTTTTCGCCCGTATCTCCTCTAATTTGCTCGTGGTTTCTGTTTCCAACTGTTTTTGGCGCTTTGCCGTTTTTTCTACAATAAACACGATACTTTCCATCGAGCCATCTTCTTCCTTTATTGCTCTTTGGATCTCTGTAGTTAAATATGACATCTGATTGTATTGTCGACTTCCGGATGCGTTGGTCGACTCTTCGGCCATGATGAAGAAGATAACATCCTGCATGGTGGGGGCTTCTTCTTTTACCAGTCTTGGGAACTCTCCGGGGAAAAACGGCATCGCTTCGTCCCATTGATCGCCCTGTGTCTCAGTCACCTCTTCCTTCACAACGGCGAGGAGACTCTCCGATGTTTCCCCTTCTGCCCCAACCCCTGTAAGTTTCATCCTCGAAGCATCGGTATCATCCGTTGATGAGGATTCTCGAAATAGCTCGTTACATGTCCTAACCTGCCTTGACACGCGTCGCTTGAACGGTCTCTCAGCATCCTGATAATAGGCCAGAATCGATATTTAGACGAGCATTGATCATAATTAGGAGTTACCCTTTCGTCACAAACAACATTTGAATTTTAATTTTTTAAATATTTACCTGTTGTACTGAAAATCGCTTTTCCCGGAACTCTTGACTGGTTTCCGTGAATTCCTGCTGCACTGGACAAACTGTCACAATACCGAGGACGATCAAATAAATCACAACGACAAAATGGTACCTCGACATATTTACGATCGAAGTATGAGAACAGTTTTCGGCCGAGACTCGCGTGAGACTGTATTTCAATATCTCCACGAAATATCGAAGAAGGAAAATGAGCCAAGTGGCGATAAGACGGAAAGGTGGCTTTCAACTGCGTGGATGTCGTCCATCAGACTTGACTATTTATACCTTTATATTTTTGAATGCTCGCTCGTAAAATGTTATCTCAACATGTGTGACAATAAGATAAGCAAATTATAAAACGTAAGTATTCATTTGCGCGATAGATTATATTATGTTTCTACGTGATCGATAAATTTCAACGATATTTGACGATTTTCGAGTGTTCTATGAAATATCATGTATTAACTTCTGTATCTATCTAGTTACATGACAAAAATATGGATTTTTTGAGGAAGCATATTTACTTTTCACTCGCTGTGTTTTTCGTTCACACAGTTCTTTGCGCCTGTCGACGTTACGCAACGACTAGTGGTACTTTGATAATATTTCTACCGATGCTAATGCGTAAAACTGAACAAATAGTCGATATTTCACGAGGAAAAAAGTATTTGCGTAAAAACGATAAGAACATACGTGATCGATATACAACGGTGAAGAATAATGAAATATTAATACACTTGTAGCGTACGAAATGAATTTAAAAAAACACGTAGTAAAGAATAACAACTTTCTGAAGGTTCGAGCGGGCCTTATTTTTCTCGATTACGTTGGACAACTTTTATATATTCCACCGTCTATAACAGCACCGATGACATTCCGAAATTTTTTAAAATAAATGTCTTTTCAAACCTCTCTAATGTTATTAATGTATATGTATATTAAAAAGTTCGTTCGTCGAAAAGTACTTTTCGACGAAAACCACTATTTTTATTACTTGGACATTTTTCACTTTTTAAAGTTTTAAATGTGGATTTCACTTCTTTTTGTAGGAAACCACCGAATTTAATGATGCAAGTGAAAAAAATTAAAAAAAATCTTCTAACGTTAAGACTTTGAGACATCGGAAAAGGTTCAAATACTTTGACATTCAGCGCTGACGCTTTAATTTTTCGGTGTTTTGCCTACTTCGCGACATGACGAATGTGATATATATATCATTTTGAAATTTAGCAGAGAAAAAATTAGCTCGAGATTATGAGTTTGCACATATCCACTGACCAAAACGTGCTTTAACTGTGCTCAATGGAAAGAAAAAATCATTTTTAACCGGTAAAATGTAATAACATTTTCGATTAGGGGAACAGTTTCGGAAATATAAGTGATTGAAATTCTTGGTTGACAGCTGGAGGCCTATTTTCCTGTATAATATGCGTGGCAGATCTCTGACGTCAGGTCATTACATTTTTTTTTATTACTTGGTGTCGAAACGCTGTCTTGATATTGATACTGCTCGATATTCGGTCTTTTAATAGCGCGTATGTATGTACATACATACCGCGAGTGCGACAGCGCAGTCGTAAGCTCAGACACTAACATTGACAGGCATTGTTATCATTATTTCACAACCATCAGTGACACCAAAGGATTCTCCGTTATACGATGGGAAAAAGACCGAAAGGAGATGCGCAAAACGAGTCGTTTTACCCACTTTTCCAATATCATTCTGTAGGAATTTTTATTCGTAAATATCCTATGATGTAACAAAATGAATTTGACCAAAGCACTTGTATCAATGTCACAAAAATATGGCTTTGACGTAATTCTCTATACTCCCTACGTATATCGCGATGGTGAGTGGAATTTGTCGAGTCCCTCGTTCCATTTGATGAACATATAATATAAATGTATATAACCGTCGAGAATACGGTAAGGATAGCTCGAAATATATGGGTGCTGGCGAGAGAATACCCTGAAACTTTCACGGAGTCGGCATTCCCAGCGTTCTTTAGCGTGACACGAACATTCCAAAGTCTCTGCGGATATGAGACAATTTTCACCCAATATCGGGCGAATAATTTTCCTTTTTGTTTTATTTTACATTTCGCGCAACCTTAAAACGATGGTGCCGAAGCGATATTAATTTTTTCGCTTTCTTCGCGATTTATCGTACAATTTTTATTCAATTGTCATATTTTTGACACAACGTTGAATCGAGCAGTTTATTCATTTTCTTTGTTTTTCCTCGGTTTTTGCCGAACATCGTGCATCTTTAATCGACTTTTTCATGATTGGACGTGGGTCATTTACCTTGGAATGAATTTTACATGTCTGTACATGCAGAGTACGTACAGTGTGTGTATATATTATACGAATTTGCTCGTCCATGAATCGTTCGCTCAGGCACTCTCCGCGGGTGGAAAAAAAAGGGCGAGCCTGATGTACGTTTGATATCTCCCTCACGCTTGTACGTAAATTGACTGGCACTTCAAGTGGCTGCATTTTTCCATCGCACCGTCCCCCGCGAATTTAACTGACCCTTCTCGTTAAAAAAAAGTATATATATTTTCAGCCGTCCGTTTATCATGGTTCGTCATTTTTTTCACCCTCGCTATATGTTTCGAGTATTTTATTGCGTTTTTATACCAACCTCCAGCATGCATGATACACGCGCGGTATGGAAAATATATACATGTTGCGTCTGTACGAGTGTGATGTAATTGGCTGGTTTTTTTTTCTTTTTTTTTTCGTCAATTTGCACTCGCCGCTGAGGGCTGACCATTTCGTTGTACTCGCCGTTGTGGAAATGCGAGAAAAATTGATTTCAACTCGATTTTTCAGTCATCGAATTTCGTTTCGGCGGTCCTTTGGGTGACATCGTTATGAGCGTTCGTGTTTAAAAAAAAAGACTACCTCAAAAAGGCTCCGCAAAGTCGCGTCAAATTTCACCGAAAATGTCGTCTCGATCTATGGTGGTAAATTGTGATTTTGGTAACCAAAAAATCGTGACAATTTGAAAAAAAAGAACAACGATGCTCGCCAAACACTCGCGCGAATTTACTTTCGAGCTTGGTAAGGGCGAACAAACAGCAACATGGATTTTCGAGAAGAAGTCGGTTATAAAAAGGATCAAAGACCCAGAAGCAAGTGGAGAACCCATTAAACGACAATTACAATTAATAATTCAGATAGAAACACGTGACTTTTGAGTTTGATATTTTTTAAAGCTCTCCGAACCCGCGTAAGATCATAATATAGATTTTTAACCAATGAAGTAAATGTCCAATCGAGTGTTCCGTTGAATTATCATAAAAAAGGAGGTCGGGTAAACATTCGCGTGGATATTTTCGAAGCTGCAAGGATGATAACTCGGCGAAAAAAAAAAAACAAAAGTGACAATCCGAGCTCGAACGCTACACTCGCCATAAAATCGCAATAGATCGCGGGCGACGGGGGAATTTTGCAATGCAGATGCGTGCTCAATAAAATATAAGAAAAACGCCTTTCGAGAGTCGAGCTTACGAATATACGCGTATGGGTCATTGAGGGGCTCCAAATCTGTCCAAGGGTGGTACCGCGGTGCTTTAACAAAGCACACACGCGTTTGCGCGAACATACAGGCAGACTCGCGGTACACCGGCGGTGGTGCATGTGTGGGTATACGAACGCGCTTCGTATTCTTAACGAATAAAGGGAGAAGGGTCGCCGGTGACCTCAAATGGAACGGGGGTGCCTTCCTGCATAATGGTCCAAGAGCCACAAGTACCTCTGGTTTAACTTTCGAGTGTTATTAAGCGATAGCGTAGCCAGCACGTTGTGGGTTCAACTCAACTCCTTCCATTAACCAACTCTCTCTCGATCTCCATGCTGCTCCCGTTGCTCTTGCTCTTGCGATACTATATACACCTTTAAACTTTGCCCTCTTTTCGTCTCCCTCCGATGCAGAGCAAAAGATACACATTTGTCTCGCTTTACATCCTCGTACGCTCGTTCCTTCCTCCATCCTCGTGGCTCTTGAACCTTTCTTCCCTCCGGCCATTGAAAACTCTTTTGCTCTTTTAATCCGCACGAAATACAGCCGGAATACCACGTCGTTATACCCCGCGAACGATAAAGAGTACTCTGAATAATTTGTACGAACAATCGATGAGTGTGTACGAAAGAGGGTTGGGGTGGCGTTCGTTCGGACACGAGGTTGTAATTCCGGTGCTGGTGGCTCCTCCGTTTCCGGTTTCTCTCGTCGGAGAAAGTCACCTCCGAGCCGAGGTGCCGTTCGACGAGCCATATTTTTGTTCAACCTTTCCATTTCCGTTGTTATCGGCATGCTACGTTCTTTCGACAGGCTTGAAACGGGCGAAAATAATCCTGCAAGATTCGAGCAACACCAACGACGACAGGGACTCGGATTCCGACGGCGAGCTTCACGTCATGGATCACGTTATGGGTAAGCCGAATTTCGCGCGTCTTTTCTTCCTTTTCGACCCCGAATTTCGCGAATGATCGTCGCACGAACGTTGCGCGGTGATTTTTTATCTCGGAAGCTGCGTCGAGCGGTGAGAGATCAAACGCGGAGCACGAAATCGTCGGGCGTAAGAGAGGCAACAGCGTAAACGAGTCGGAGGACGGAAGTCCCGGACCTGGAACGTTGAGTCCGAATCACACACCTCCGCGGACACCGGCGTTGACGCCGCAGAGGGCGGATACCCCGGTGCCGGAAAATCTGAGTCTCAAAAAACCTCCGAGTCCGCAGCCTTTGCACAGCCAGGGCCAGACGTTGATGCAAGCTGTTGATCTCGTGCAACCGAGGCATATAAATTCATCGCCGACGTCAACGCCATCACTCGCAGTGAGTACCAAAATACGTTTGTTCGGTTTTTTCTGTTTTACGTTTCAGAGCGAATAAAACGTTGACGGATGCTCGCGGCGGCGATCGGTCATGTTGACGAATCGCCCGAGCATCCTCGCTGGACCGAGTAGTTTTTTCTTTTTTCTCAATCAACTTTTGGACGATCGACATTCGAAGGTGTTTTGTTTATCGAGATAGACATGCGTCATTGAATTACAGGCTGCGGCTGTAGCAGCAGCGGCTGCACACTTTTCCCCGTACACGCCGTTTTACGGTCCAACCTCGAACTCGCTTTACTGCTCACCCGCTGGCCTCTATCAGCATCAGCATCATCCGCATCATCTGCACGAATCGCGCGAGATACAGATGCAAATGCAGATGCAGAGCGTTCAGCAGCCTTGCGGGCTGCAGGTCCAACAGCAGCAGCAGCAGCAGCAGCAGCAGCAAAGATCACCCGTCGACGTTTTGCTTCGAGTCTTTCCCGGCAGACGTCGAGCTGACGTTGAAGCCCTTCTCCAACGTTGCAAAGGTACTTGTACTTGTACTCAAGGCTCTAAAAGGGGCTGCTTTTCAAACGCGATTTCACAAACTTTTTCACGATATATACAAAGTTTACCGGGGACAAAAAAGGTTTTTCAGCGTAAATGCGGCCTCGCTGAAAAAATTCACTTCATCGAGGTAATCGGACGCATCGGTGAAGCTTCATAAACGAGATTTTGCCTACTTTTTGATACGATGTACAGAGCGTACTGGAGAGAAATTGGTTTTGCAGCGAAATTGTGACCGTGAGAAAAATTAGAGGGGCGGATCGGGGTTGCTTTTATAAATATCGTTAAAGTATCGTATCCAAAGATGGAGTAGTTTTGCCGGAAAAGATTTGACTATGCTGCTGAAGAGGTGAAAAAAAGATCGCGCGGAAAAATGCGCGTTTTCGAAGGAATTCGATCCAAACGAGCGCTGTTTTCTCTTAAACTTTCTAGACTTTGTCCGATTGCAAAAAAAATTGTCGAGCCGCGCGGGACGCTGAATAAAATCGATCCGCGTCCGAGACTTTTGCCGGAAAAGATTTGACTATGCTGAAGAGGTGAAAAAAGATCGCGCGGAAAAATACGCGTTTTCGAAGGAATTCGATCCAAACGAGCGCTGTTTTCTCTTAAACTTCCTAGACTTCGACCGATTGCAAAAAAAATTGACGAGCCGCGCGGGACGCTGAATAAAATCGATCCGCGTCCGAGACTTTTGCCGGAAAAGATTTGACTATGCTGAAGAGGTGAAAAAAAGATCGCGCGGAAAAATGCGCGTTTTCGGAGGAATTCGAACCAAACGATCGCTGTTTTTTCTTAAACTTCCTAGACTTTGTCCGATTGCAAAAAAAATTGTCGAGCCGCGCGGGACGCTGAATAAAATCGATCCGCGTCCCAGACTTTTGCCGGAAAAGATTGAACTATGCTGAAGAGGTGAAAAAAAGATCGCGCGGAAAAATGCGCGTTTTCGGAGGAATTCGAACCAAACGAGCGCTGTTTTCTCTTAAACTTCCTAGACTTTGTCCGATTGCAAAAAAAATTGTCGAGCCGCGCGAGACGCTGAATAAAATCGATCCGCGTCCGAGACTTTTGCCGGAAAAGATTTGACTATGCTGAAGAGGTGAAAAAGATTGCGCGGAAAAATGCGCGTTTTCGAAGGAATTCGATCCAAACGAGCGCTGTTTTCTCTTAAACTTCCTAGACTTTGTCCGATTGCAAAAAAAATTGTCGAGCCGCCCGGGACGCTGCATAAAATCGATCCGCGTCCGAGACTTTTGCCGGAAAAGATTTGACTATGCTGAAGAGGTGAAAAAAAGATCGCGCGGAAAAATGCGCGTTTTCGGAGGAATTCGAACCAAACGATCGCTGTTTTTTCTTAAACTTCCTAGACTTTGTCCGATTGCAAAAAAAATTGTCGAGCCGCGCGGGACGCTGAATAAAATCGATCCGCGTCCCAGACTTTTGCCGGAAAAGATTGAACTATGCTGAAGAGGTGAAAAAAAGATCGCGCGGAAAAATGCGCGTTTTCGGAGGAATTCGAACCAAACGAGCGCTGTTTTCTCTTAAACTTCCTAGACTTTGTCCGATTGCAAAAAAAATTGTCGAGCCGCGCGAGACGCTGAATAAAATCGATCCGCGTCCGAGACTTTTGCCGGAAAAGATTTGACTATGCTGAAGAGGTGAAAAAAAGATCGCGCGGAAAAATGCGCGTTTTCGGAGGAATTCGAACCAAACGATCGCTGTTTTTTCTTAAACTTCCTAGACTTTGTCCGATTGCAAAAAAAATTGTCGAGCCGCGCGGGACGCTGAATAAAATCGATCCGCGTCCCAGACTTTTGCCGGAAAAGATTGAACTATGCTGAAGAGGTGAAAAAAAGATCGCGCGGAAAAATGCGCGTTTTCGGAGGAATTCGAACCAAACGAGCGCTGTTTTCTCTTAAACTTCCTAGACTTTGTCCGATTGCAAAAAAAATTGTCGAGCCGCGCGAGACGCTGAATAAAATCGATCCGCGTCCGAGACTTTTGCCGGAAAAGATTTGACTATGCTGAAGAGGTGAAAAAGATTGCGCGGAAAAATGCGCGTTTTCGAAGGAATTCGATCCAAACGAGCGCTGTTTTCTCTTAAACTTCCTAGACTTTGTCCGATTGCAAAAAAAATTGTCGAGCCGCCCGGGACGCTGCATAAAATCGATCCGCGTCCGAGACTTTTGCCGGAAAAGATTTGACTATGCTGAAGAGGTGAAAAAAAGATCGCGCGGAAAAATGCGCGTTTTCGGAGGAATTCGAACCAAACGATCGCTGTTTTTTCTTAAACTTCCTAGACTTTGTCCGATTGCAAAAAAAATTGTCGAGCCGCGCGGGACGCTGAATAAAATCGATCCGCGTCCCAGACTTTTGCCGGAAAAGATTGAACTATGCTGAAGAGGTGAAAAAAAGATCGCGCGGAAAAATGCGCGTTTTCGGAGGAATTCGAACCAAACGAGCGCTGTTTTCTCTTAAACTTCCTAGACTTTGTCCGATTGCAAAAAAAATTGTCGAGCCGCGCGAGACGCTGAATAAAATCGATCCGCGTCCGAGACTTTTGCCGGAAAAGATTTGACTATGCTGAAGAGGTGAAAAAAGATCGCGCGGAAAAATGCGCGTTTTCGGAGGAATTCGATCCAAACGAGCGCTGTTTTCTCTTAAACTTCCTAGACTTTGTCCGATTGCAAAAAAAATTGTCGAGCCGCGCGGGACGCTGAATAAAATCGATCCGCGTCCCAGACTTTTGCCGGAAAAGATTGAACTATGCTGAAGAGGTGAAAAAAAGATCGCGCGGAAAAATGCGCGTTTTCGGAGGAATTCGAACCAAACGAGCGCTGTTTTCTCTTAAACTTCCTAGACTTTGTCCGATTGCAAAAAAAATTGTCGAGCCGCGCGAGACGCTGAATAAAATCGATCCGCGTCCGAGACTTTTGCCGGAAAAGATTTGACTATGCTGAAGAGGTGAAAAAAGATCGCGCGGAAAAATGCGCGTTTTCGAAGGAATTCGATCCAAACGAGCGCTGTTTTCTCTTAAACTTCCTAGACTTTGTCCGATTGCAAAAAAAATTGTCGAGCCACGCGAGACGCTGAATAAAATCGGTTCTTTCGTTGATTGCGCTTCGACCGGACATTAAATTGAACGTTGAATGGAATTTTCGGCACACAGGCGATGTATTATCGGCGATGGAGGTTCTGGTGTGCGAGGACAGCCTCCAGCCGAAATCAGCCTTCTCACCGTTAGCCGGAGCTTTGGCATCCGCGGCAGCGGCGTCGGTCGCTTCCGCATCGGCAACGGCAGCTTACGTGGCGCGCGGCGGCTACTGCGGTCCGACGCCGCCGACGCGCCACCGATTTCTCGCTGCGCCGTACTCCGGAACCGGATATCTACCGACCGTAATAAGACCACCGAATCAGACGGTTCACTCAAACGGTACGGTGGAAAATTATCGCGAAACGAGCCCCGACGACGCCAGTGACAAGACGAGCTACTCGGAGTGACCCTGATAATCACGCAGGCATCAGGCTTTTTCGCGAAAACGCTCCTCCGTCGTTTCTTCCGACATTTGCGAGTTATCGACGTCGCAAAAAGGGACAAAGACAAAAACAAAAGCGGAAATTGACAGGGGAAAGGAGATGAAAACGAAAGACTCCGTGCGGGCGAACCAAGGCGAATATTTCGGACGAGCGACCGGTTCGTTTTTGAAAATCGGTCGCGAGTTCGCGGTCCTCCTCGGACCGGAAATGTCATTGGCCGAGTCCCTTGTTCTTCCTGGCGAGTTGGCCGAGTTTTTTGATTTTGTTTTTTTTGTTTTTTTCGTTTTTGTGAATAAGTTATTACTTCGGTCACGGAGCTGCGTCGGCGTTTAAACGACGAAAGGTAAGAGGGCGCTCGACAGCGATCGCTCGTCGAGTCTCGCGAGTGTGGTCGGAAAATGAATTTCCAAAATAACGATGAATTATCACTGTTTCGTTGGGTAGGAAAAATGAATAAATCGAGGACCGAGGATCCCCCGAGGCTGACAGTGAGGGTGACGATGCCGACGCGATTTTACCGATAAATTATACTTACGGAATATGCGTAGATGATGATAATAACGATGATATTGATAAAGAAACAATAATTATTATTATTATAGTAATTGATAATTATAATAATAGGAACAAAGAGGAAAATGAGCACGTGACACCTTTAGCCGCGGGCGTTTGGGCGGATTCGTTTATTTTCGCATTTTTTTTAAGGAGATCCGAGGCCGGCGTTGCTTCACTCGGGATGTGGAATGAGAAATTTGAGTAATTTCCGTAAAAATCAGAAAAAAAATGCGTTTTTTTTCAAATTTCTTTGCCCAAAATCGTATAAACGAAAGTAGCTCGCGGAAATTTCTCAATTTTTCTCAAAATTCGGAATATCAACTCGAATCCCTTGGAAGAACGTTGAAGAAGCTCGGGTGTACTCGAAAAAGATTTTTACGGCGTTTTACCGTGGCTGAAATGACGCCCGCCATCCTCATTGCGAGAACAAAGTCGGCTCATTTTCGCGACGATTCTGGCGGCGTGTGCGAAAACGTTGATGAAAAAAATTGGGAGGAGTAAATTGGATGCAAGCTGTGGCTATTGGATAAATGTGTATATATATATATATATATATATATATATATATATATGATAACGGAAGGGTTAATCAATCAAAAGTTCTACGTATTAAGACGATTGTTAATATAATTAAAAACCCTGTAAACCGAAACTGCTTATCCTCGTAATATCATTGAAAAACTACGTATGACGAAAAAAAAAGCATCAGACGATTCGAACGGTCGTAGTCGGGTGAATTTTTCGAAAATAAAAGAAAAACGAAAATGCCGTTCCAACGTGATAAAAATGATTGCATTAAAATACACGGAAAACAATAAACGCAATAATCTGTCGAAATCAAAAAAAAAATATATATATATATATATCTGTATCATGAGAAAATGGCAAAAATACGTGCGTACCGGAAGACGAAAAAAATGACGCAAAAACTTTGTATAAAGAAGCTACTGAAATAACGTAGAACGATAATGAGTATGTGAAGAAAATGTGTAAGATGTGTAAGAACTTTTTAGAAATTGTAAACGATATCTTCATTTCGATGCAATTTGAATTTGCACGACGGTTCACACCCTCCCAAGACGCGAGGCCCGTGTCACGAATGAGCCTAAAAGTGCTACGAGAAAACCACTGTCTGTACGGAGTGGAAAATGCCTCAATAAAATAATTGAACACTCTACCGAAATATACGTGAAGTAATAAATGTCGAGCAATCTATTAAAGTTCTTCGAGTGCGTTTTTTCTTCGATCGTTTGAATTTTCTCGTAAATTCGATCCAAACTGAAAACATCGAGATTTTCCGACATATTTTCACAGCTTCAAGGATACCCAGGTAAGATGTCAACAAAACGGAAGTGAAGACGAGTCGCATCGGAATACTTTGAATCGAAAATAAATTATAATTTGTTTTTTTAATTTTGTAAAAAGAATTATGGAAAATGAGAGATTGCGAATAATTCTCGCGCCCGAAAATTCCTCGTTACTCCGTCGAAGGGCTAATTATGACGAAAGTGCAAACGATCTCTGTTGCGCGAGATGTTTTTTTTTATTTTGGCCCCTGATCGCGTCCTGTCTCACTGTAAAAACCCCGTCAACCGTTTTCTTCCTCCCTTACCGACACTCGCGATCTGCGCACGCGCGCGACGTTTGATCTCTCTCTTCTCGCGCTCTTCCACGAGCGTATACAGCGAGCGATAAGCGAATGCAAGTACAATGGGAGTGCGTGGAGCTGACACCCGTCACTTGAACGCAATTTTTACGTTCGCGCGAGTGGAAGATTTCATTATCACCACTTTAAGTATGATGTACAACAGTGACTGTTGAATAGCATCGGTATTCGCCCGGGATTTGCAACCCATATTTATTTTCGTCCTCTTTTTTTTTCTTTTTTTGCGACTGGCGCGTAATCATAAAATGGTAAAAGGCGCGCTGGGATTCCAAATCAGCGATCGTGATCATTTGAATAATCGATCATTGATTTATTGCAGTCTTTGTGCATAATGTTGGATCTGGATTGGACGAAACTGACGAGAGGAAGTGTCGACGAAACCGGAAGTCGAAAAAATCGTCCATACGTCGTGAAGTTTCTCTTTCGCAGTTTTGAAAAATAAAGATGGGCGGAGGGTGATTTTTTCTACTCACCTGAAGGAAAAAAAAACGAGGCAAAAATCGTCGACGCGTGAAAAAGGTTCTTTTTCTTCAGAATTTGTGGAAAATAAGCTCGGGAGAAGGATGCACGAGGGACTACGTATTTGCAGTAGGGACAAAGATTTCAAGGAGTTTCGTGCCAACTTAAAGTCGCGCAATCGATTACGGCAGTTTTTAAAATTAATCATTTATTATTCCAACATTTACACATTTGTTTCTATCGGTGCTGATTTTTACACGCTGTTTCGCGTCGTTCAAGCGGATGACAAATAAATACAAGAAATCCTCGATCCCTGAACGTTCTTTTCGCATGAAAATGCCCAATCGAGCGCCAAAAACATGAGCATTTCCGCGTCTGCCGTTTTTTCTCTTCATCAACCGGATACGATTTTTAAGGAGGTTCACGCGTCACTCGTGATTCGACCAATTTTTTTCTAATTTATTTCCGAGTCACTTTTGACGGTAAAAAAAACTTTACAAATATACCGTTGGATTCTATGCACATTTTATTTCCTTATTTTCCTCTTTTTCGACTACTCCAAATTGGAAAAATGTGTAGTAAAAAAAAAAAAAAAGATTCGTCATCACGACGGTGCTCAAGGTCGTGCATATGAGAGTTTCAAAAATCAGACTTTTATGAAGGTTTTTCTCAAAAATCGGACACCGGAAGCATAAGAATTCCGAGGACAGTCGTACGACGCGTTTTTCCATAAATGGACCAAATTCCAAGCCACAAAGTTGGAATTTTCCGTCACCGCTAGACCCCCGTGAGCCTCCTTAAAATATTCTCGAATTCGCGAATATACTTGAGTTTTACATCGGAAAAAAAGTTGCTTCAAAATTCGTGAGAAAAAATGTTTTTTTTCTCAAATACTTGAAAAATAAGCACGACGGAGGGGAGGGGCAGGTTTTTCGACCAATAAACGCGGAAACGATGGTGTTTCGACACTTGAGAGAAAAAGCACGTTTTTTGCGGTCCGGAGAAGCTTGCCGAGGCATGAAAAAAGAGTTTTCACTCGAAAATCGAGGTAAAATCGAAACATTCCTGGACAAACGTGTGAAAAAAAAGTATTCAAGAGTTGCTAAAAAATGTTGCTTTCTCGCTCATTTCGGACAACGAAACGTCGAATTCGCACCGGAACGAGTAAGAATGCAACGTCTTTCGGTGATCGAGAACATTTTTTCGCACGTTTTCACACGAAAATTCCAATTTCATCTCGACTTTTGAGTCGAAAATATCTTTTTCACCCCCGAAGAGGGGTAGCGGAACGTTATTTCCGGTGTAGACTGAAAAAAAACGTCCTTTTTCTCGGGCGTCCAAGCACAGTCGCTCGGGCGTCAATGGCCGAAGCATTTCGAGGGTACAACGCTTTCGGAAATTGTCGGACCGAACGTTCGGGGCGGGGACGAGCTTGCGGCGAGTTTCACCTCACCTCGAGCGGAAACGATAAAGCATATCGTCGCAAATGGGCAAAATTTGAGGATGAATGATTTTCCGATACGAGCCACCTCGTACCGCATCTCGTAAATATCGATCTAAGTTCCTAAAAAATAAAAGTAAAAAAAAAAAGAGAACAAAGTGATGTAGCGTTTAAAATCCTCGTTGAGGTTACATATTCGAGCAAACTGCGAACGGACGGTCTCGCAACCCATCATCGACGAGCCGATCCGCGATTTTCGCGTTTCACAACGTTTCCTCGCATTCTCATCCTTTTGTTTTTGTTTTTTTTCATTTCTTTACTCTTTACACAAACGCTCAGAACGACCCGCGGAAAATAAACGCGGTATATTATTTACACGGGCGCACGATTTTCCCGGACCGTCCGATCATCGTTACTTTTCCCTTCGGTTTTTATTCGTTAAATCCTAAATTACAATATTGACCGTACTCGTACGTTTTTCTTCTACTGTTGGCTCGTTTGTTTGTTTTTAGTCGGTCATTCGATCGTTAAATACTTGAATCATGGTCGCGCGGCGCAATGATCTTCATTACCATTTTCGCAGCGATGGAAAACAAAAGGGACGCGAGAATCTTCCGAACTTAACTCCCGTTCGTTCTTTCTTACACTTTTTTTTGTTTGTTTTGCAGCTTACGTTTCCATAAATTTGTCAAAGGTAGAATGTTCCTCACGCCGAATCCTCGTCGATGTCGTTGCTCGATCGGTAATTGCTCGACCGTTTGTTGCTCGAATTGCCCACGCTGGCGCTGTAATCCGGTCCCGCGTGCTGCGTCTCGTACATCTTGCGATTCTCCAAATAACGACGATAATTGTGTTCGCGCTTTTTGCGCTGCTCGTCGGCCTGCTGCCTCAGTTTTTCCGGGTTCATGTGGGACGTTACCATGTGACGCGTCAGCGAGCTCATGAATTTGTAGGTTATGCCGCAAACGTCGCACGCCAATATCTCTTGATTCCCGTCTTGTTTCTGGTTTTAGGTTATGTTCGTTCGTTCGTATTGTTGTTTTTCGTGAAACAGAATTGCAAAAACAAAAGAACAACTTTAGCGGGGGGAAGGGAGAATCATCGGCTGGGATGTATCAAACAATTTGCATTATAAAAGCTGTCGACGCAAACTTTGATGGCTCTTCTGTAATAAAAATTTGCGATTATCGCGAAAAAAGTAAAAGAGAAGCGAATATTCTCGTCACGAGCCAAAAAATTCCGTAAAAACAAAAATTCACGAGAGACTCGATCGTCGCGCGCCGTCGAATCGAATTACTGTTTCCGCCCTTCGAACACGCGGAATTTTTCGAGTCGCCGAGAAAAAAGAAAATCAAGATGGACGCCAATTCGTCCTCCCTCTGACGAAGCAACTGGCGTTCGTGATAATTAAGCAATGATTATTCGAAAGAACCTTCGGCCATAACCTCAAAAGCGAGTTGCCGAAAACGGCGTTTGCGCGAGAATTCAATGATCACGGAATTTTTTGTCGTTTTTTCCCCTCCTTTTCACTTTCGAACGAGCACACGGAAGCGTGCATAAGAAAAACGAAGTAGATTTTTCGACTGGACGTGAAAAAAAAACCATATTTTCCCGTCCTCCGGGAAATTCAATGGCCATAATTAACCGTACTTTCTCGATTTGAGTGATTAATGAATTTTCAAAATAAATACGGCGGAAATCGAATAAAAAAATATGACAATCGACTCGAATCGCAAAAATGAAAAATGAAAATCGGTTTCCGAGGATTCCCCGAGCGAATGATTCGTCTCGCCGATTGAACTACGTTTCGCGTGCCGAATCCAGCCCGCGCGGAATTCGTGTTTGTAATCCAAAGGTATCTTACGACGTACTTGCTTATGCACCATCATGTGACGCTGCAAATTGTTCAACCGATTAAATTCCCGACCACACACCTCGCAGTCGAATTTCTTGTCCGGATCGTGATTCTTCTTGTGGAGATTGAGATCTGCCGCTTGCAAAAACGACTTGTGACAAATGTCGCAGGTGTGCGTTCTCTGGTCGCCCGCCAAGTGCGACTGCTCGTGCTTCGTCAGTGCGGATTTTTCCAAAAACCGACGGCCGCAGTAGATGCACGGCAACGGACGGGACTGCGGATTGTGCTGAGTCAAGTGACGGCGCAGCGCCGTGGAAGTGGGAAAACTCTTGCCGCACTCGAGGCATCCGAACGGACGATCGCCGATGTGAGTTTTCCGATGGCGCGCCAGAGTATTTTGATCGGAGTATCTTTGATAACGATGGAAAAACGAGAGAAAAAGACGAAAAAGATATTATTCCTCGGTCGCGAGTTTCCGCTATTTTTCTCTGTATCTTAGTTACGATTGATTTTTTTTCTTTTTTTTTTTTCGGACTTCCGGTCGAAAATACGACAAATACCTCTTCGGACACATGTCGCATGGGAAACTTCGCGTCGTGATATCCTCCTCCCTCGCGTGTTTCAGCCTGTTGTGTCTCAACAATTGGAACGACGTTTTGAAGCTCTTTGAGCAAATCTCGCACTTCAAGTTATCGGCGGTCGGTATTATCACCTGAGTTCTCTTCTGGCCATTCTCGTCCTCGGATATTATCAGCGAAATTGTCACCGTGTTTTCCTCGTTGTCGGGATCGTGTGAATTCGAAGCGCCGGTGGCGCACTGTCTCGCGGGAAATATAATGGAAATATGATGAATCGTCGATAATGAAATTTCGGGATTTCAATGTTTTTGCGATCTTTTTATCGTCGATATTCCACGATTCGCCAAATGTTTTTTAAGCAAGTTTTCGTAACCATCAGACTCGTGACAAAAGGATGGAGAATGTGTTGAAAATTCGGGAAAATTCGAATTTTCGTTGAGGTCAAACTTCAAGGTCACATATTTTTTTAAACAAGTCCCTTTTTAATTATGCGGGTCGATCCGATTCTCAAATGACTCCGTTCGAAAGATTGATGATAAATCAATCAAAAAGTGCCGATGAAATTGCGAATATGATTGGAAAGAATGGTGAATTTTCTTTCTGTTGAAAAAGAGCGTAATTTTCGAGGAAAAAAAAAGAAAAATCCAAAACTCACGTCGAGCTCAGGAACGATGAAATTGTTATCGTCGAACTCTTTGAGCTCCTCGGCTTGTTCAACGGCCGCTGAACTTTCTTCGTCATTGTTCTCGTTATCCTGAATCTCCTGTTCGTCGTTGCTGTTCTCGCATATCGCGTAATTCCCATCGGCGGTGAGATAAACCGGCTGAAGGGTGCCGCTCTCGTCTTTGAAATACAACTGGCCGTCCTCGTCCTCGTGCAGAAATATTTGATCCTTTTGAAAGCGTAATTGTCTTTTAATTCAAGAGTCTCAAAAAGAAACTCCAATATCTCTCCTCCGAATGTCACACGGTGTTTTCGCGCGGGGTCGTAAATTTGGTTTTTTTTTCAGCAAAATTTATCAGGCGATTTTCAGGCGTTTTCAAAATTGTATCTTCCGAAAAAAATTATTCGCGTACCTGTGCAGCTTCATCTTCCTGTCCCTCCTCCTCGTTACCTTCGTCAGCCTCTTCCTCCTCCTCCTCTTGATTCTCACCCATTTCCTCGTTCGCTGCTTCCCACCCCTCTTCTCCCTCCCCCACCATCACTTGCTCGATGCACTGGTACTGATCGCTATCGTTATTAATCGAATGTGCAACGTAAACCGTTTCGATATTATCACCCTCGTAATATATCGTACCCTCGATTGGAATGGATTCGTCGTCAAGCTGCTCGATCTGCATTAACGAATGATTCGAGCATTGAAAATCAACATACTTGCGCGCTACCGAAAATATTGAAAATATTCAAAATTTTGAAAATCTATTTTTTCTTCTGTTATCTCAGATTTGCGGTGCAAATTCTCGAGATACAATCCCAACAAGAATGGGATAAAACATTCTCAACAACGGCACCAAAGTTTCCATCTTTGCGAAGCTACGGAAATCAACGTTCCAAAAAAACTCTTCGCATTTTATTTACGCGCATACTTTCGCGATGTGAAATCTCGAAATTATGAAAAAAGGCTGAATAAATCAATTCCAAAGGTACCTTCATACGACGAGCGGTTTCCAGATTGCGATTCGCCGTGTTGTCCCTGTTAGCTTTGGCGCTGGCGCTCGAAGATTTCCTCGTTCCGAGGACCGTGTACACCAAATTGTTGTCGACGCTCTTGACGATCTCGTGCTGGCTCTCCTCTTCCTCGCCGTCCTCCTCGTCCATCTCCAAAGAATTCGCGATACTTTGAACGTCGATGTATTCCGTCGAAGCTCGAGTCTTGGCGACCTTGTAAGCGGGCTCCGCGTTCGATCTGTCCGCCGGGGAATAATGGTTGTCCTTGGAGCTAGCCGATCGCTTGTAACTCGTCGTCTGCATTTTTTGCGTCAAAGAACCTTTCGCGCCGTTGCTTTTCTCCGCAAAGCCATTTTTCTTGCCGCATACCGCTGTCGTAGCTTGCTGATCGTTCTCTTCGTCCTCCCAATCCTGGTGAGCGTCATACGCCACTACGCCGCTACCGCTGTTTCTTTCGCGACTGAAATACTCTCTGCGTTGCTTGGAAAACTTGACGTTCCTGTATGCGTCTCGAGAGCCGTGATCTTTTTTATCCTCTTCCTTGCGATTTTTGAACGCTCCGCTCGGCTTTGAATTTGTCTCGTTCCGACGAACGATTTCGCGCGTTTTTCCAACGTCCTTCGACGACTCTTCTTTATCGTCAGCTTCCTCCGCTTCTTCCTCCACCACTTCCTCGATCTCCTCGATTATTTCCACAATCTCTTCCACCTCCAGTTCCTCCTCGTAGATTCCGTCGGAATAATTACTCTCCTCTTTCATCTTTACTTCTTTGTTGTTTCTCAGCGACTTTGCTTGCGACTTGTCCACCGCGGTGTTATTCATTTTGGTCTATACGATTATCTGCAAGGTCGGGAGAAACGCTTGAACGTACTTTCGTGCGTAACGAACTTTTCGTCTTTACGCACTACCAAGAGTTTCCAACGAAAAACCCAGGGAGCGTAAAAAAAGCTGTAAACATTCGGATTCTCGTTGCGTTTCAACGGCAAACATCGCAAAATCAGGTTTCGAAAGGACGACTCGTCGATTATAGCACGAAGGATCGTCGTGGTTTTAACTTTTCTTTTTTGCATTCGAGATGCAGGGATTTTAGAGAATTATCATTTTTTTCTCAATCGTACGCACGCACGAAAGGTAAAATACGAAATTCTGCATGAAATTTGCGCGAGTTCTTTTTCGAGGTATAAAAAAGTTAATATCGATATGTAAATCGTTCGCGCGGACTTCTGCGTAATGGCACACGCACGTACTTTTAACAAGGTTACGTGACGCCGATTACATTCTTGATAAAAACTCATTGCCTCTCGTACGCGCTTGTGCACCGTTATCCGTTCGGCGTCAAAAGTTATCGTAAATACGAAATCCAACGGTTTTGACGAAACGAGACGAGCGATAATGTGACAACAGCTTCATTTTTAGGATGGACGAACAAAAGCTATAACCGGAGTTTGAAAAAATGTGATAAAACCGATGGCTGAATTGTAGGTTATGATCGCAGGCGTTTACCCGCGGACGCATAAGAGCCCGTTACATACTTTAATACGCGATCAATTAATAATTCCGACACGTAAAATCGCATCGGCCAATCACGGCGTGAATACATTTATCAAATTCTTCCTTATTTTCAACGAATTATCGAGCATTATGGGAAAATAATGGATAATCGCGCGCTTCGTTCAATATTTATTACGTTAATTTATAATTGAAATTCGTTCTCGAACGCGGTCGAGTCGCCAGTCGGTACGTGGACGCCTTGCATTTATCAACGGACAGCAAAATGGCTACGAGAATGGAAATCAGACGCGATATCGAAGCTGGATTTTTTGCGACGAAATTACTACCAAAGCTCATGATTTTTTATACTCTGCACCAGATACACACAGACGTTTATACTTACGGTTTATCGATTTATTACTGAAAACTCTGAAGAATTAACTCCGACAATTAACAAACAAAAAAAAACAAATATTTTACTCAGTCGATACGCGATACACGGTAAACGACATTCCCCCGCACAGTGTTCGGGAGACGCCACCTTAAACGGCGCCCCACGGGATGCCGAATTGCACACAGTAACCGAGGCGCATGCGCGGTCGTAATGACTAACGTTCCGCTGATTCGCTACTTCCGTTGCCTCTCTTTGGAACACGTCATGCCCGCGAGACGATTGGTCGATCGTCTCACTGCGGCAGAGTGGCAAATTCCTTCCAATTCGGCTTCGAAATTCATCACGATATTTCTTTTCCTACGATCGGATACCTGTACGTTTCGCATGGATCATTATTAATTATTTACAACAATTCGTTAAGTTCTTTGCATACTTTCTGACATGGTGTTGAAGAATCCGCGTAGACTCTTCCGATGGTCACGCATGATCAAGCGAGCGCGAAACAGCGGAGAAACTCGGAACTACGAATGAGAACGAAGCAAAACGCGGGAATTTATGAACCGTACGAAAGACACACATATCGATATTGATCTGATTTGAATCTGTTTGATCGATAGCTCTGTACCTGCACTATATTTGACCGAATCATTTTCCATTCGTGAATTAGGGTGGTGATTAAAATATTATCGTATATTTCAAGCTTGTATCCCAAAACCTCGTACTTTTTGACACGAAAAAAGATCCTCGCAAAAGTATTCTGTTGTAAGCAAAAAACCTTCACGGCTCTGTAAAATTTCGATCTCAAATACGTGTGTTCACAGACTTTCCATACAAATAAAATCGCCCAAGTACACCATAAATGTAAAATGTATGCTTTATTTAATTCTTTACAGTGTTATTATTCTTCTTTTCTCTTCTTCCTTTATAATCACATTAACGTAGCACAAAAGAGATTCACAATCATATTTTTTCCTTAATGTTTTATTTATAATATCCTTAAAACACGCCATGTCCTAAACATTTCGGGCGGAAGGTCGTCTAGAGGGGCAGGGTCGGGGTGTTTTTGAGAGAGGACGGGGCGGGTCAAGGTCAAGGTTCAAGGTTGAAATATGAAAGTATCAACGTTGGACTTATAATTTGGGCGATTTTGGTCAGTATCGTGTGCAACGAATATGGTGTACGCATGAATATTTCTTTACATCGCGAACGTATCGATCTGCCATCGCGAGCGTTGCAAAAGAAGAATACAAACGAAAACAAAGGGCGAACAAAGACGGGAAGATGCAAACGGGCGTTGGTAGCGAGCAAAAAAGGACACTTAATTATTCCCTCGCGTTATCAATGAAGCAACTCTCGTCTCGTCTCGTCCGCTTACTTCTGTCTTTTTCGTTATCTATTAAATATACAATTGTCGATAAAAACAAAAATCAGCGCGATCACTCTGTGAATTACATCGCCGAGAAACGTCCACAACTCGCAAAGAGGAGGAGGAAGAAAAAAAGGACAATCGATAGCCCAAAATAATACTAGTATAATATTATACCGGATGCACGATGTCGATGGGTCAGCACGCTTCTTCGTTCTCTCGCTTTTCTTCTCTCTTTGTCTTTTTTTGTTCTTTTTAGGTTTTTTTTTTGATCGATAGAAAAAATATAATATTCAATTTGTCGTTTCTTCGTTTTTTTTCAAACTCTTCTCTTCCCTCTTTCTTCTCTCTTCATTCTCTGATATTATTTACAGGTGATAGGAGCAATATTACACGTATATGTATAGTGCACCGCGTCACAATTGGAACGAGAAGCCGAAGCGCAGATAAATAGTGTGATACAGAGTTTATCGGGTGACAAGGGGCTGCGGAGGGTAAGGAGGGAGGGATTTCATCGGGGCAGACGATGCAACGAATCGTCTCTTGAATCGTCGATATTATTTCGCAAAAATCACTCTCACTCATTCCGTCGATATTTCCTTAACTAACAACGAGAGCTTTCGTGCCCCATTCGATTATACGACGTTTGGAAAAGCTTCCCTACACTTCCAACTTACATAATTTGGCTTTTAACGCGTCTGGGAGGACAGAGGGAAAACAAACGAAGAAAATTAAGCATAAATAAACGAACGAACCGTCGCGGACATTCCGTGGATAAAATCCCAACGAAAATGAAGCGGAATGCTAATTCCACGAGGGAAATTCGAAATCGTCGCGCAAGCGTCCTTTTCATCCCTTCGGGAGGCGATATTATCCATGTGATTATTTCGATGAAACGTTTTTTTACATTACAATAAATAGTTTGACGCTTTGACAGCTCGGTCTGGCCTAAAAACGGAATGTAACTACGCACGGTGTTCGAGAGTGTACGAGAGAGTCAGGGAGGTGCGCGGGGAGGACGATCGAGGGTTGGATCGACGAAAAAATTCGGACGTTATCGATATTCAATGGAATTTCCGTACGGATTATGTCACTGGAACGAGAGCTCGAGATTTACATGTACGATATACGCGCAGCGTTTCAACGCCGCTTGGCAGTGTTCCAAAAAATCAAACGAGGAAGAAAAACTCGAGCCTCGCGGGAAATCTCGAGGAAAATTCTCGAGAACGAAAGAAAAACGGAAGAAAAAAAAATGCATGAGCAACAAGCTGCCTGGCAGTGTGGAGACTTGGAAACGACGAGTGTCGCCCTTCGTATTGAATTCGCAGCTTTGAAAAACAAAAATGAAGAAAAAAAAAAGAGACAAAACA
This sequence comes from Heteropelma amictum, assembly GCA_959613375.1. Classification (NCBI taxonomy): domain Eukaryota; kingdom Metazoa; phylum Arthropoda; class Insecta; order Hymenoptera; family Ichneumonidae; genus Heteropelma; species Heteropelma amictum. The sequence continues at coordinate 27,141,581 of OY390723.1, forward strand.
AAAAAGCAGCAGCTGCGACAAAATCGGCAGTTTGAATTTCCTTTTTTTTTCCTCCTTCTTCTTCTTCCAGCGGTAAATCAATTTTTTTTCATTTCTTTGCCACACGAACGATCGAAAAATGTCTACGCTTTATTCAAGACCGTTTCGCGGATTCCGTTGGACGCGTGTGAGAAAAATTACCTCGTCTCGTCGGGATTACAACGAAACGTCACGTAATAGAAAAATATATACAATGTATAATCAGGCCGCTCGGAGAAAAAATCGATATTTTTTTTACTTCCGCCCGAGCGTTTGGAAAAACAGTTTCCGCGTAGCGAATAACGAATCTCGTCCAAGGGAAAAATCGTTATCTCTGCTTTTCGGAGCGGCTCTCGCTCTTGAAAATTTCCCTGACAGTGGCATGGAAAACTTGTCTTTTTTTTTCTCTTTCGCGAGGAGCTCCGTGACGTTACTCGACGGGAATAACGAAACTTTTGTAAAAAAAAAAAAAAAAAATTCTTGCAGAAAATTCCACGCGTCCTGCGAAATTTTCCGCAAAAATGCTCATTCGCGAGAATGTTTCGTTCCTGCGTCGAAGAACGTTCGAAAGCTTTTGACGAAACGAAAAAAAGAGGAAAAATCTCGTTGGCTGCTGCAAAGGGAATTTCCGAGAGCGGCGTGCCAGCTGTGAAAATTGAGATGAAAATTTGTCCCTTCGGCGGGATTCTTTGCGCGATACGTGGCAGATCTTTTCACGACGGCTGTGAGAAACAAAAATATCGATCATTTTTGGAGCGGTCCAATGTGTGTATATATATGTGTGTGTATGTATATGTAGTATATATATATAAATGATATTCCATTGAACGACGCGGGGGATCTTTCGTTGCGTCTAAGACAAATGTTTAAACATTCATACGGTTTGGTGCCGCGTTTTATTTCTCCTCTTCTTCCTCCTCCTCCTCTTCGAAATTTCGCGTTTTATCCTTCGTCCTCAGCCACACACACACACACACACACACGCACAGACTTTGGGCTATTTAATCATCGACGGGCAAGATCTAGACGCTTATTGATTAGATAATAGCAGTTCTACAAAAAATCCTTGGCTGCTTCTACGTTTGCGCTGCGAGACGGCTGAAGCACTGTTTTACCGACCGAGTTACTTTCCAAACGGAAGAAAAAAAAACACTCGTCGGAGACGTCGCGTTTATTCACAAATTTTCAATCGATTCGTCGTTATCGTTGCGTCATTTTGCACGACCGGAACGAAAATCGTGATTCACGATGATTCCCCGTTCGCGTACGAAGAATTATCGATAACTCACGATTTTTCACGGTTATTTAACCGCCGCGGAAAAGATTTCGAATAAATTCGAGAGTATTGAACAAAAATGAGTGAATAAGTTTCAAAAAAAGATTTCTCTTCAACGAAATAATCTCAAAGTCTCATCGAGCGAGTGTATTTCCTGTTTTCTTCTCGTCGAAGCTCGACGCTCGTCCGAAAATCCTGCTCATATTTTTCGCAGCTTTGAAAAATCTCCGGACGAACCCGAACGAATAAAAACGAATGAAGCACAAAAAGCCGAAACGCAAGGAAGAATCGATAAACGGTGTTTCAGCAATCTCGAACGAGAATCATATTTTCAAAACGAAAACAAAAAAAAAACCAAAAAAACAACGCAACACATTCATCGTTATCTATTTTCACCGCTGTAATTTTCTGGCCCTCGTTAAAATCACGCGTACAATTGCCAAACACGCGGGTGCCGCTGGTTGTCGCTTAATTTTGTGTTTCGTCCTTTGTCATCATCACATTATCATTATTCTTACGATTTCGTTTTTTTTTTGTTTTTTTCGTCGCTGATAAATCTCGCGTCGGTACCTAATTATAAAATACAGAATAATATCCCGCTATAATACAGATCTGATATAAAAACAAGTATCCTTAGTCGCGTTTATCATTATCGTTACGTGTTTTTTTTTTTCTTTTTTTTCCCCATTTTTTTTCCAATTTTTTTTTTCTCTTTCATCGTCGAATCTTTCGCGAACGTCAGTTATTACTATTTACACAGGTAATCCGATCATTGCTTTCTTTCTCGCTTTTTCTCGAAAGTCGTTCCTCATTTTTTTTTTAACCTCGCGGATGGCCGCACTCACACACGCACACACACACACACACACACACACACTCGAAGAGAAGAAACGCGAGCATTCGGAAACGGACGAAAACCGGGCGAAAATTCGGCTCTCGTTTCGCGTCCGTCGAATTTTCTTCTCCCCCATCGCTTCATCGCTCTTTTTGTTTTTTTCTTTTCCTTCTCGTGCCGCTTCGCATCGATAATCACATTGCGTCTATTGTACATTTTCACACGACCGGCAAACTCGAATTACAGCGAATTCAATCGGCTTTTCGTATCGTCGATTTTCATCGTTCGAATGGAAAAAAAAAAATTCACCGATGCTCGGTTCGATTTTTACTGTTTTTTTTTTTCTCTCTCTCTCTCTCTCCCTCCCTTCTTTTCGCTCTCACGATTACAGAATCATCTCGCGATGTCGATGACTCCTCGAGGAAGGTTCTGATTCTCCGGGAGTCACGTGTTGCGCGAGTCTCGAGGATGGAAAAAAAAAACGAAAGCACAACGTACGCGGTCGGGCCACAAAGAAAGAAAAAAAAAAAAGGAACAATAATCGCAGAGAACGCGTAGAAAAATAGTTGCGATTGAAGCATCATTCGGTATAACAGCTTCCATCTTTCTCCTTTTTTTTTCCTCTTGTGCTTTCGATTTGAACGTACGGCTATATAACGAAGTAGAAAGTAACTTGAGATACCAATTCCCCGCGGTGTCATTTTTTCTCTCTTCTTCCTCGCTCGTCCTCTTTATCGAGGGAGAGGCGGAGGGACGCGGGGGAAAAGACACGATTCATTCGTCAAAAAGACTCGCGATAAGGAACTCGACGTATGTTTATGTATATATATCGATAAAAAACGTTCTTTTTTTTTCTAATTCAAAAACCGTCGAAGGATGCTTTTTTTTTGTACGTCGAGGGACAAGAGCGTGGCGCTGAGATTTTCATCCGCCGAATCGCGAATTTTAACGAACCGCGGCGTCACCAGCTTTTCACCGAAGACTGCGTTGTTAATTGTAATCCGTTTCGGTCCGAAATTTTTATCTCAAGGATACTCCGGAGGTGCAATCTCAACAAAATGCGAAAGAAAATACGAATTTCGAGTACGGTTGTACGAAAATTTGTAAAAAAAAAAGGATCGATTCTAGATCAATGACGATGTCGACATTTTTTTGAAAAAAATTTCGGAAGAAAGCTACCTTCTTTCTACTCGTGGGAAGTACATTAATGTATTTCCAAAGACGTTTGAACAAACGGAATTTCGAAACAGTGAAATGATTTCCGTCCTTTCGTCAATTTCATCGTTTTCGAACATTTTTTCTTCCTCCGAGTGTCATAGCATTTCAGCTCGAAATTCGCATTTTGTTTTCGATCTCCGAAGAAAGCTCGAATCATCGCGGCGTAATGATCCAGAATGAATTCCGAAATTTGTTCTTTTCACGAATCGCCGAGCAAAAGATCGTTCCTCAACGGAGGACGGTGATTTCGAGCGAAAACGTTGGAATCGCAAAGTTCGCGAGAAAAATCTCTTTTTTTTTCTCTCTCGACGTCAAATTATCGCGCGTTTTACGCGTTCAACGTGACTCTGATCTCTCGGCAATCGCGACAACGGAAGATAAAGAACGTCGACCGGTAAAAGGGCTAAAAAAACACGAGAAAAAAAGAAAACGAATATAACAACAATGGAGTATATATAGAGATACAGATAGAACGCGCCTCAGACAGGATCGTCTAATTAGCACCCGTAAAAGGGTTTAATCTCTCTCTTTCTCTTTCCGTCTATCTCTTTCCGTCTCCATCTTTGGTCCGCCATGGCTGCTGCGTAAAGCGCATTCGCCGTGCATTTCTCCCGTTATTGCGAAATGAGAAAAAGAAAAACGAAACGAAAAAAAACGAAAGCTATCGTATTATTGTAATATACAAGTTTTTGTTCGTATCACGATTTTTTGTTTGTTCTCTCCCTCAATCGTGTCGTCTTAAATAATAGACGGCGATATTCAACGATCCACGATGGTAAATAAATCGTTTTGATCGGTAATAATAATAATAATAATAATAATCGAACTAATCTCCGTAAAAATTCTTTTCCTTCGCTATTTTTGTTCATTTTCATTATTATTCTCTCGATCGTTGACTCCGTCGGTTTCTCCTAGCCCTTAACTCGTTTGTTCCAATTGGCTAATAAAAATTAGTATAAGAATAATACCGATATCGTTTAATTGTCATTATATATGTATTTATATATTTATATTGGCGTGTTTCGAAAGAAAAAAAAAAAAAACCGAATTTCGCTCAAGCTTTTCGATCACACGAAAAATGACGACGGTCGAAATTTCGCCTCTCAATGATAATGAATGCCGAGATGTATCTGATCGCGCTTTTTTTTTTTATTCTTCACGAGGATCAACGAGGAAGCAAAATCTGAACTAGTTTGGAACGGTATCATCCCAAAACGACGAGTCTCGTGACGCGGAACTGCGGGAAACGAGCAGCTCGATAAAAAAAAAAGTAGAGCGATTTCCGATTAAAATATGTCGTTCGTTTTTTTTTTCCGAGACTCGTTTTTTCACCTTTTATGAAAAATAGAAAAAGTCCTTGGAGCGAACAATTTGAAGAGGCGTCTTTTTTCATGTAATCGCAACTTTTGAACCTGTGCGAAATTTTTTTTTTTTTTTTTTTGAAACACCTTCATATACACACACATATATATATATATATATATATATATTTATATATATGTATACTACAATGGTACAGAGATCAAACGAATGACCCGCGATAGTTTGGTAACGCTGAACGCTCATCGTCGTACACGATTCGAGTTTCATTCGTGTGACTCGAAGAAAAAAAAAAGAGAGCCATCTTTCGTTTCCTCATCGAAGAAAAATTCACGCGGGATTCCCGCAAGGTTTATCATTGCACTTTTTTTATCGTCCACCGAGGGAATTCCGTACCCCAACGTGGTGCTCGAGCGCGCGGTGTTCATTCTCAATTTTTTCTCCTCTTTTTTCCTCCTCTCGCCAATTCACGTATGCAATCTCCATCAGCACGAATGGGGCATGAACGTGTCTTGTCGAACCATGATAAATTCTACTTAAAAAAAATTCAATACAAGTCCGCTATTTTATCATTGTTTTTTCCGCCTCGATACTCGATCCCCATCTCGATTTTCCTCCGCTGCACTTCTAAACGTTTTTCTCATCTTTTTTTCCTCCAAGCGAGCGACAAACTCGACTTTACCCGCTCAACGAGTCGCAGTCAATTTGGTCTAAAATATTTTCGACGACCGATCGATGCAACGGATCATACAGCGAGCGTCTACTCCCACTCGTCAAAGTTTCGTTCAAATCCCGAGGGAAATGCCGTCAATTTTTCGTTTCGTCAGCGAAACGCGCACGATGACGTTACACGACAATTTTTCTTACAAATTCATCTCCGACAACGATCGAGCATCTCATCTCACCTCTCTCTCTCTCACACACACACACACACACACACACACACACACGCATCCTTGTTTCTTTTCCTCTTTCCTTCGGAAGAAATTCAATACAATTTTTTTGTGCTTTTTTTCCCGCAGTCGGTAATGTCAAATGAGAATAAAAAAAGACGAGATATCTCGCATTATCGTCGGAGCGCCGTCACACCGCTCTAGTTTCTTTCTTCACCGCGCGTCGGCGTCGTCGTCGTTTTGCACTTTCGGTCTTTGTCGTTGCGGCGTTACGCCGATCTCGACTGCAAATGTATTATCGCTCTCGACGGTGTACGATCGTTAAACTTTATTGTGATGATGTCTCATCTCGTAAGCTGCGCCCCTGCTGCCTCCTGCGGAACCCGAATAGGCACTGGCGTACAATTCTGGGTGATTGGAACGGCCGTAGTTGGCGCTTGGTGCATGGGCGCTTGGTGGTGCACTAGCTGTGGGAACCGAGCGATAGCCTGTTTATAAATGTAGGTTTTTTTGGTATATGCTTTTTGTTCTTTCGTCAAATTAACAAACGTCCCTGCAACGTTCGATCGTTGGAGTGAAAAAAAAAAAAGAAAAAAAAATTATAAATAAATTCATGCCGTCAAATAAATCGCCGATCCACGTGTTTTTCCTCTCTTTTCATTCTCTTTGAACCACGTGGTTATTCACGGGGATGGGAAACGCGGAGGAGAGCCGTTTGATTCGAAAATCGTCGTAACGAAAGCGATGCACGGGAGGGAGGGATTTTTCGAATGATTTTTCCGCAAAATGGCGAGCATTTGTTTCTCAAAGTGGAAATTCGTGAGAATCGACATTCCTCGATGATCGTTTACGCTTTTCGATCGCTGCGAAATTCGCCAAAAAAATCGCTCCGAAAATTGTCAAAAAATGTATTCATCCTCAAATCCTTCAGCATCGTTCTCGGCACTTTTGTACATTATTATGACCGCAATGAGAATGCGAAACTTAACATTTTCTGCAAGAATTCCATATTATTTTGCATTTAATCCTCTCACCTTGGCGATTTATTAAAAATTTTATGTAAAATGTCCTGCCGAGCTCGTCGATGTTTTTCGCAATAAAAAAATCGGTTTCCCACCGGCTTGACATTGATTAACTTTCCTTTTCATTCTCTCCGATGATTTATCGAAAATCGTCGTGTTAAAAATTTGTTTTTCGTGGAGAGAAGGTTTTGTCACGATTTTACGAAAAGTCACGATCAACGTCGAGGTTGTTGCTACAAAAGTAATGTCGAAGAAAAACGAAAAAATGATGCAACGAAAATAAAGATGAATGAATTGTACAGAAGCAAATGCAAAAAAAAAGAAAACAGATATCTCGATCTCGAGCAATCTCGATTCTCGGAATTGGAGTTTCAAATTGTTTTATCGATTTGACGCGAGTTGATTTGCGAGCCACGCGCTGATTGTTGCATTTGCTTCCGTCGAGATTATAGAGTTAGCCCCAGCTCACCTCTGCAGCTCATAGAACGATAGTGTCGTTATAGTGATGCGCGTCAATCAATGCGAGGAAGATGCGAAAAGGAGAAAACATTGATGTAAGTTGCGGATTTCAATGAGGTGAGAATTCAAGTCCGACGGTTCGAGATTTAACGCGCGTACGATTTTTTTAAAACGTCCTTTTTTCATTCTCGTTTCTTTCTTTCATAATTCATTCTTGCATCTACCCTACACAAGGGCAAGGTGCTCAACGGGGCTTTATTTTCGAATTTTCACGCCGTTTGGCATTTAAACGCTTCTTCAACTCGATAAATCAAAATTCTCGAAAAACTTGAGCATTTCGTCTCAACTACGTGATAATCCGGTTTGCGGTAAAAGTTTTTTCATGAAAATATCGAGAAAAATATTTCCGGTCGTTATAACATCTTTATTTTACAAGTTTCGTTTTTTTAATCAACGTTCAAGGTTTGTACGACGAAAAAAACGCGATTTTGGCAAGAATGGTTTTTTTTCATTGACGCGGAAGCGTTCGAATCCCCGGAAGATTGAAAAATGGACAAACTCCGGAGCCCCGTCGGGTGGGTGTTTTGTTCGAAATTTTCGAAAACCGCGGGATATTCCGGATGTTTCCGTGAAACTTTTTTCTTTTCAGCGATAAAGAGCAACTTTTCCAAAATCGATTCGACGATCGGACATGATTCGCTTCGGTTATAGGATGATTTACGAGATTGTTTTGTTTTGTTTTGTTTTTTTTTTCAAAAATTCATGCATCGTCGAAAAATGTACCTTTCGGATAGTACTGAGCTCCTCTACCTTCTCCGTAACCGTGCGAGGGCCCTCGTGTTCCGTGAGCAGCGCGGGTCTGATTTGGATTTATGCTCCTCGGGCCTGCTCCTCCGCCACCTCCGTGTGGATGTCGCTGTGGCAAAAAAAAAACAAAGAAAACCGTACAGAGCTCGAAACGATTGAGAAGACAGAGGGCGAATGACAATTTCGTTTTTTCGTTTACCATTCTTCGGAGCGTGTTCATTGGCCTTCTCAGGGTATCGCTTATGCGCCTCGCCGGTGGCTTTTTCGGATTGCTCGAAGGTGTGTGAACGGCGCAGCATTTGATGAACATCCCCATGAATATCATAAACGCGATTCCCATGAGAAGAACCGCCCACCAAAATTCCTGCAACGTCACGCGATAACATTAACGAAAATATGTTTTATTTTTCATCTCTATAGCGTTATTGCACCGTTCATCGGGGGGTTTTTTTTCTTTTCACTCAAGCAACGTTTTTAAACACACCGTCATCCATTGCGCGACGGTCAACAGCGTTTCCTTGTTGAACAGCATGTTTTTCAATCTCGCGAGCGGTCCTTCGGCATCGACGGCGCGACACTTGAGGAAAACGTCGCAGTAACCCTGAAACACGAAGGATCGGTCATCGCTTTTCGTTCGGAACTTTGGAAAATTCGTTCTTCGCCCTTCTCTGGTATTATCGTCGTATTGTTTACGTCGCTTGGATCTAAATGTTTACGTTCGTAGTACAAGCGTCGTTTTTCGAGCAGGCATATATTGCGCTATAACATCTCGTAAACACTGGCGTTTAACTCTTAACGGCCACACCTCACCCAGGCCACATAACGGCCACATGGGGTAACTCATTACCCCACGCTGAAAAACCCAGTCGGACAGGATGCGTAAATGTTTTGAGACTTTTAACCAATTGTGTCACGTTCCTTGACGAGTTCTTCAATATTTCTAACGGTAACTTGGTTAATTTATAGATGGCGTTCTAAAAACTGGTCATATAAGTCAAAATTCCGGAAAAATTGCTTTTTTTGCAAAAAAAATTCACTACTCCGCCATTTTGCAATATCAACGACTGAAACTTCAGGGTGGTCCGCACAATGTATACCACTACCACAAAAAAAATAACAGTATCCACCGATTATTCAAAAAGTATATTTATTTTGCAAAATTACCGGAAGGAAAAATGATCACATCTCACACGTGTCTGTCACCGGCGGATGCCGTTTGTTGTATTTATTTGAAAGGTTTAAGACCTCTGATTCCACTTTTTTTGAGCCTGGGGTAACTGGTCACCCCGTGTGGCCGTTAAGGGTTAAACGCTCCCCGCGATGTATAGTCCAACGGTGAAATGGGGCTTTTTTTGATTAATAATGCTTTTGTGAATTGAGAAAATATCTCAATTCGTAAAAACCACAAAACGACTGGCTTTTGGTTTGGCTTTTGAAAACCTTTGGCTTTTGGCTCACAGATTTATCGAATTGCGCTTTTTTTTATCAGCGAAGGAAGGACAAAGTGCGAATACTCGTTTGATCCCTTCGATTGAATTCGAATTTGTTCGTTGTCGACTGACGATCGAAGGAAGAGTCGCGAAACGTACCTGGAAATTGTCGCAGGGAGAACCCGGTCTGAGACTTATACCGCCGTCCGGTAAGCCAACGCTTTGTGCGAATTCACTCGTGCTTCGACAAGTACTGGCGTCGGTGCCGTTCTGACAAGCCAATTCGCAGAGTTTCCTCTTGTCGATGTTCGGAATGATGTTGCTCGTGAGAAAACACTCGGTCAAATTCCACTCGAGACATATCGAACCTGTACACTCCCCGTTTATGCACAGCTGCGAAACGGAAAATGAGCAATTTTTCGATAAAACCCACATTTAATAAACAATTTTTCATTAACCACGTTTTATCCTGAGGAATAATAATTATAAAAATATAAATCGAGCGTCGTTAAGAAAAAAATTCATCGTCAAGAAAATTACCACGCGATTGTTGCAAAATTTGTAGAAGACCTAAAGATGTTCGACCGATCGGGACCAGAGAAAATAACGGATCTTTCAACGGAGACACTTTTGGAAAATCGAGTGTTCGCGAATTAAACGCGGTAACGACATTTTTTTTCGCAAAAACATCGAGGAGGAATTGTTGAGAATAAAAAACAAGTTAGCATAAAAATTCTTTTACGATTTTTCCAAAATAATTTTTTAGTCACCTGAGTTCCCTCGTTGCAGCGAGTTTTGTTGGCTTTCGGCAGCGAAACCGGGCATTCGGAGGATCTCCCGTTGCACGTGGAGTTGTAACTGCAGTCGGACTCGGCTTTGCACTGAACCCTGTCGTGCAGCGAGACAAACTGGCAGGTTTCGCTCGAGCAGCACGGACCCTGGCTCGGACTGTTTGCGCGATTATTATTATCATTTTTTCATGATAAACAAACAAATGAAACCGTTTTCCGTGCGAGTATCATTAAAAAAAAAAAGAAAAGATGACAGACAACCGCACCTGCACTGCGTTCCCTTCCGCCTTTTGCAGCCTTTGGCGTTCTCGTTGTGACTCTTGTCGTAATCCGAGACTTGTCGCGGATAGCAACATTTGTCGACGCACTCGACGTTATCGTAGCCGCAGTCGCACTCCTCGCCAGCCTCGACGATCTTATTACCGCAGAATGCACCGGCGGATGCTGTTACATTGAAGGAAAAAAAATGAATTTCGCGCGAATGAACGAACGAGGAAAACCGTCGGGGAAAACACCATTAACGATCTTAAAATCGGCATCGTTCGACTCGAACGAAAATCGGAATTTTCCCACGATATTTCGTTTTTTTCATCTTTTTCACGAAATTAATCGACCAAACGCGATTTTTTATTGATCATCGTTGAGGAAAATCGATCAAACTCGGTGCTGAATATTTTTGAAAAATCAGCCTCGATTTTTATCTTCGAAGGATCGTTTTTCGCTTCTCAAAATTCTCGACACTCTCGCAAGATTTCTACGCAATTATAGCGAATATTTCGCAAGGATTTTTGGGCAAGAAATGATGAAATTTTGAAAAAATAAATACGGCGGGCGTTTTTTGTTTTTTTTTCGTCCATTTACCGGTGAAACAATTTCTCTTTTTGTTGTCCTCGATGGCGTCGAGAACGTTGCTGATGTTGCCGATGCTGCATTTTGAAAATTTGCTGTTGTTCGGCCGGTCTCCGCTGGTCGCCGATGCGAACATTATGTAATTACCGTGTTGACCACCGGGTCGACATTCGGGTGGAAAATCGTGCTGCAATCGAGAGACGATGTGGAAAGATTTGTTTGTAATCGAGCGACGTTTCTCTTTTTTTTTATCCAGCGAATTATAAACGACGATTCTCACCGGTGAACCGAAATTGTGACCAATCTCGTGCGCCAATGTCAGTTGCGAAACTTTCGGCGGTACTCTACTGTTGTAATTAACGAACGTTATTATTCCGGTGTTGAGAGATCTCTTGGTCGACTGGTACATTCCTTCGACGGTTTCCGTGTATGTTTTGTATTTTTCGCATATACCACCGGAAGCACCGGAAGCTGAGGCGACCCAAGCGAGACCAAGAGTACCACCGGTGAAATCTCTGTTGAAATAATTAGAAAAAACGAATAAACGCTTTTATCACTCTCGGTATTGACCCTAGAATATAGAAACCGGGGTAGATATCTACTTTGAATCATTTCACAAAAGGTAAACTTTTGTTAAATTACGGTTTGACCATTTTTCAGCACTTTTATTTATTCAAATCGATTTTTCAACAACTAAATCTTGATAGAATTGAATTTGCTCTTCACCATTCTCTTCGGCATGAAAAAAACAAAAAAATTCAAGTACTCGTGAGTCAGATTACTGCTTTCAGAACGATTTTAGGAGCAAAAAACCAAGATTACCAAGAGTACCACCGGTGGAATCTCTGTTGAAATAATTAGAAAAAACGAACAAACGTTTTTATCACTAGAACTACAAACCGAGGTAGATATCTACTTTGAATCATTACACAAAAGGTAAACTTTTGTTAAATTACGGCTTGACCATTTTTCAGCACTTTTATTTATTCAAATCGATTTTTCAACAACTAAATGTTGATAAAATTGAATTTGCTCTTCACCATTCTGAACAACTTTCTTTGCTTTCAGAACAACTTTAGGAGCAATAAACCCGCGGGGTAAATATTTACCCCGGTTTGTAGTTTAAAGGTAAAAAAAATGGGTTAGTATTTCTAGGGTTAATAATGATAACAGTGAAAATAACAGACGAGCGCAATAATCGTATGATTCACAAATGGAATAAAGCAAAAATAAGATCAATTGGAAAAGTTTCGAATTTCTCGAAAAATTCTGTTGCAATCACTCGTAGAATTTTCTTTACGTTGCATTTTTATGTTTTTTTTTTTAATTTTCGCAACGTTGCAATCGTTTGTACACTTTTTATTCAAGATTCAGTTTCCTTTCAATTGGATCTCGAGGGACTGTCGAATCGCGCTCGAAAACGATAATCAACTCGCCTGTAAGTGAAGACGTAAGCGAGACAAAAGTCCTCGTGATTTCCCAGCGAGTGTTGATTCAAAAAATTGCTAACGTCGATGTTTTCCATGCAGAAGACATTTGGTTTTGAGTCTGCTCGTGGCGAGCACGCCGTGTCGTTGTCGATCTGTCGATGACAAAAAAAAAAGGCGAAAATGACATTGTACACTTATCGACCGGATGAAGAAACGTTCCGTTGATTCTGATTTCGTAAAAATTGTGTTTGAAATTGTGACAAAACGAGAGGGAGTCTGAGCGAGACGAACACAAATATTACCTTTATCCTTTGCACTTCAAACTTGATGTTTCTGTGTTCGATTCGACCGTCGAATCTCGTGTCCCTGTAGATGTAATTTACCGCGGTAACGTGATGCGCTATCAGAGACAAAATTTCCTCTCTCGTCTTTTCGGGATCTCCGTGAAGCTGCGGGCGAAAGAAAAACGTTGCATCTCACGAGGATCGTACTTTGCCGCGGGGTTTTTTTTCTTTCTTTTCGTCAATCGACTCGGTCAGGCACGTTGCGCGGAAAATACGAAATTCGACGAGCGGTTATCGATTGGAAAAAATCGAATCGGTACGAAAGTCGTGAGGATCGTGAGGTTGAATAAAACAAAATCCGAGATCGATGAAAAAGCGCGAAAGCTTCGAGGGAGACACGAATTCCTCCACTATTTATGCTCCACGATTGCCCCAAAAAAAAAAAACTGCAGCTCGCTCCGAGCTATTTTATCGATGTAATCAATCATATTCCTTTTTTGCCCTTTGGTAATTTTTCTTTTATTTCAAGAATGAAATGAAAATAAAACTGTGCAAATTTGGTTTTACCCTTGCGCTCCAACGATGCCGATTGCATTTCTTTCGTTAATATTCATGAAAAACGGTCGAATTCCATTTCGCGAGAGGTTCGTGACGGGTCTGAAGTTGGCAACGTTCGAGAGCATCGACGGAGATGAATTTTCGAAATACGAATACAAAAAATGACGAGTGAAATTGTTCGAAAAATTTTTCCGAAAAAATTCCGACGACCGATGTAAGAAAAGTACGACTGGAAGTGTCAGTAAGGAGAAAATTCGTCCGGAAAATTCGTGATTGTCAGAAATGTGAGGAAAAAGGACGCTATGGAATTTTGAAAAATATCAAACTCGGTTCAAAAATGTTTTTCGATGCCCACGCGGACCTTTTTCCTTTTCTTGGTCGAAAATTATTTAGGTTACGATAAAAAATCAAATAAAAAATTGACATCGACTCACGTGCTCCGAAATGTGCCGCCATATGAAAGGGTCCGTTTGTATGAAGAGAGAGCATGTATTTTTATTGTCCTCTTTGGGTCTCGTCGCACGACGACTTCTGCGATGATTATCGGGATCGTTCGCTTCTTTCGTGTATTTGTGACCCGGCGATTCGCTCTCGCCGTCCCACTGATCGATTTTACGTTTATCCTTTTTCGTTTTCACCGGCGGTGGCGGTGGCAACGGCTCCGGCTCGACGGAATTTTGAACTCTGTCCATCCACTCGGCTACCTTCTCGGTTATACCGCAACCGCTCGAATCGCCTTGAAATTTCGTACGATTAATCGTCAAACATCGCACAACGGATTATCGTAAATGCTCATTTCAAAATCGCAAAAAGTAAAAAAAAAAAACCAAACCAAATGTACAATAAACTTCGTTCCTCAGCGTCGACGGTTCGCCAAGAATTTCGAAGCACTTTTTCAAAATTACGACGTCAAAAAGGATGGAAAATTTGATGAAAATTCCGGAATGTCAAAGATGAAAAATCGAGAAAATTCGAATTTTCGTTCAGATCCAACGTTGCAAACTTCAAGATCGTGCAAAATTGTCGAATTGTTATGTATTTTTAAGTGCGGCGGAAGGGACTCTTGACAAACGTCCCGCTGGCGGGATTAATTCGCGAATTTTCGAAAATCTCCCGTTTGAGATGAAATTTTCGAAATTCGACTTGTCGTCGTTGAAAATCGAAGACAGCCCGGATTTCGACGAATTTCGCGATAAAAAAGTTAAAAATTGGAATTTCGATTACAAGTCGTATCAAAAACGAAAAAAAAAGCTCCATCCCGACCGAAGAGTGCTCGAACGCGACAGAAGTGTCACTCGAATTTCCCCAGAGCCCGAAAGAAGGACTTTTGGAAGGGCTCTTATAACGGTCTCGTAATATCCGAAAAGTCAGCAGCGTCTGACAGGTCGGAGAGGTCCATTAAACGTCATCTTTGACGCTTTTCCGATAAACGTACAAAATGAAGTTTCGTATTAATTGCCTAGCAAAAAACACGCGTGAATAAATTCAAACAAGAAAAACAGCGCATCGCCACTGTGGAAAATAAGCTATGAAAGGATATTTTTAAACGCGACAGAAACGTCACTCGATCCTCCGAGATGCTGGAGAAAAAGAGGCGTTTGGCACAGCTCCGATAATGGCGAAAACGTCATAGAAAAGTCACGACCTCTCCTCCCGACGAAGGACCTTTTTTTAATCAACTTATCGAACTTTAGACGCCACGCTGTTATCGTTGATGTTTTTCCGATAAACGTAGGATGAAACAAACCAAAATGGCTGCTGAACGGAAATGGTTCTTTGGGTCATGGGATAATATCCGTTCTATCTTTATCGACGTTGCCGGGGTAAGTTGCAGCGTGTTCTGTTCGTCGTTACGAACGAAAAAATCGAGAATAATCGAGGCTTTACGAAACGGATACGACCGAAAGAGGCGTCCGTGAAAAGCTCGCCACGGCCTGGCGAATGAAGCGAAAATCGAGCGGAAAATTGTGTCATTATCCAGTCTACGAATTTCACGTCATAAAGTTGACTCTCGCGAATGAAATTATTTTCGACTATCGGATTCGATGTTTCCAAGGAAATTGAAAGAAAAAAACACGCTTTTCCAGCGACGTTAAGTACAAAGTAAAGGCGTACGTAATTCTCTTTGAACGAACTAAAAATAATACGAATAAAATCGTGGAAGAAACAATTGACTCTGACGAGAAAAAGAGCGCGGGTGCCTTCTTCACATTGTTAATCAAAGTCAACCGAAGTCAAGCGACCCACGCTTTTTTTTTTGCCTCAAAGTTAATTGTTCGAGGGTCATCGATTTTATTCTTATTATTTTCAGTTCCTTCGTGACGGCAAATTGTCTTCGCTCTCTGGTTCGCACTGTCGTAAGAGCGTGTTTTTTTTTCTAGCCTTTGAAACTATAATTTTGTTCCAACTTTCTTTAGTCTACAAAAAAATCGAAGATGCAATCAAAGATCATGCGGGTGAACAGTTTTGAAGCATGCGGACGAAGAAAAAGGGTGAAAATTGAGGCGTGTTGAAAAATAGTGAGTGTAATAACGTCAATCGAATATAGTCATGTTAATAATGGCTGTAAAAATTTGAGTAATTCGCAAGAATTAATTTCACGCGAAGCAGAGATAAGGTGTATATTTTTTATTTGCATTAATGTTGTTTTTGTTATCGTCGATTATTGTTTACTATGTTTTCGTTATTTTTAACGCGGGACATGAAAAAAATGAATTATTGGCGCAACTTTCTTTAGTCTACAAAAAAATCGAAGATGCAATCAAAGATCATGCGGGTGAACAATTTTGAAGCATGCGGACGAAGAAAAAGGGTGAGAATTGAGGCGTGTTGAAAAATAGTGAGTGTAATAACGTCAATCGAATATAGTCATGTTAATAATGGCTGTAAAAATTTGAGTAATTCGCAAGAATTAATTTCACGCGAAGCAGAGATAAGGTGTATATTTTTTATTTGCATTAATGTTGTTTTTGTTATCGTCGATTATTGTTTACTATGTTTTCGTTATTTTTAACGCGGGACATGAAAAAAATGAATTATTGGCGCAACTTTCTTTAGTCTACAAAAAAATCGAAGATGCAATCAAAGATCATGCGGGTGAACAGTTTTGAAGCATGCGGACGAAGAAAAAGGGTGAGAATTGAGGCGTGTTGAAAAATAGTGAGTGTAATAACGTCAATCGAATATAGTCATGTTAATAATGGCTGTAAAAATTTGAGTAATTCGCAAGAATTAATTTCACGCGAAGCAGAGATAAGGTGTATATTTTTTATTTGCATTAATGTTGTTTTTGTTATCGTCGATTATTGTTTACTATGTTTTCGTTATTTTTAACGCGGGACATGAAAAAAATGAATTATTGGCGCAACTTTCTTTAGTCTACAAAAAAATCGAAGATGCAATCAAAGATCATGCGGGTGAACAGTTTTGAAGCATGCGGACGAAGAAAAAGGGTGAGAATTGAGGCGTGTTGAAAAATAGTGAGTGTAATAACGTCAATCGAATATAGTCATGTTAATAATGGCTGTAAAAATTTGAGTAATTCGCAAGAATTAATTTCACGCGAAGCAGAGATAAGGTGTATATTTTTTATTTGCATTAATGTTGTTTTTGTTATCGTCGATTATTGTTTACTATGTTTTCGTTATTTTTAACGCGGGACATGAAAAAAATGAATTATTGGCGCAACTTTCTTTAGTCTACAAAAAAATCGAAGATGCAATCAAAGATCATGCGGGTGAACAGTTTTGAAGCAT
Source organism: Heteropelma amictum (assembly GCA_959613375.1). Classification (NCBI taxonomy): domain Eukaryota; kingdom Metazoa; phylum Arthropoda; class Insecta; order Hymenoptera; family Ichneumonidae; genus Heteropelma; species Heteropelma amictum. The sequence goes on from OY390723.1 coordinate 27,158,526, forward strand.
GCGGACGAAGAAAAAGGGTGAGAATTGAGGCGTGTTGAAAAATAGTGAGTGTAATAACGTCAATCGAATATAGTCATGTTAATAATGGCTGTAAAAATTTGAGTAATTCGCAAGAATTAATTTCACGCGAAGCAGAGATAAGGTGTATATTTTTTATTTGCATTAATGTTGTTTTTGTTATCGTCGATTATTGTTTACTATGTTTTCGTTATTTTTAACGCGGGACATGAAAAAAATGAATTATTGGCGCAACTTTCTTTAGTCTACAAAAAAATCGAAGATGCAATCAAAGATCATGCGGGTGAACAGTTTTGAAGCATGCGGACGAAGAAAAAGGGTGAGAATTGAGGCGTGTTGAAAAATAGTGAGTGTAATAACGTCAATCGAATATAGTCATGTTAATAATGGCTGTAAAAATTTGAGTAATTCGCAAGAATTAATTTCACGCGAAGCAGAGATAAGGTGTATATTTTTTATTTGCATTAATGTTGTTTTTGTTATCGTCGATTATTGTTTACTATGTTTTCGTTATTTTTAACGCGGGACATGAAAAAAATGAATTATTGGCGCAACTTTCTTTAGTCTACAAAAAAATCGTAGATGCAATCAAAGATCATGCGGGTGAACAATTTTGAAGCATGCGGACGAAGAAAAAGGGTGAAAATTGAGGCGTGTTGAAAAATAGTGAGTGTAATAACGTCAATCGAATGTAGTCATGTTAATAATGGCTGTAAAAATTTGAGTAATTCGCAAGAATTAATTTCACGCGAGGCAGGGATAACGTGTATATTTTTTGTTTGCATTAATGTTGTTTTTGTTATCGTCGATTATTGTTTACTATGTTTTCGTTATTTTTAACGCGGGACATGAAAAAAATGAATTATTGTAGCAGACGACTGATCGCTGTACAAAAATGGGACGCTCCAAATGGAGCATTATTTTCAGCCCCTCCCGACGAGGAGAAGTCGCGATGCAACAAACATTAACAAGACGATTTTAGTCGAACTTTAGTCATTCGACGAAAATCGTCGAATGACAAAAGTGGAAAAAAAATTGTTCAAACAACGGACTAAAATCGATATTTCTTCTTATTTTCAATACGACGAGTATTTTTTCCGTCGTTCGGACGTTAAGAAAAAAAAAACAGCCATTTGCACTACGTTCGCGTTTCTCGTTCGCGGATGATTATTTTCCCTCTACTATTTCTCCCAGCTTTCCCGCGGGAACAAACGGCGCGCGGTGATTCCCAGGAAAACTTTATTTCATCAGACTAAATTGGACGCTTGTTGCGGGAAAACAAAAAAGTTTCGAACGTTCCCGACGAGTTTTTTACGAGGATGAATCTCGAGACGTTTTCCCAGTCGCCCGAGAAAATCTCTCGGAAGATGTCGCGACCATCTTTTTCGGTCCATCCGCGTTCGTGCTTGAGGAGACGCGAGGAGCAAGAGAGAGAGAAAGAGAGATGTGAGAGTGAGATACAAGAGATGTTAACACCGTGTAACAAAAAGCCTCGTGCTTTTTGCGGCCTCTTGAAAATTGGCCTCCACTACCGGCGAATCTTTTTTTTCCATTCGGATATACTCAAATTTGCACGTTTTATGGCCGCAAGTTCAACGAACTCGACAAATACTCATTCTTCGTTCTCTCTCCCTCTTCCTTCGATGTATCTTCTCCCGACCGAAGAATTTACATCCCTCCATAAAATGAATTCATCCCCCAACCCCCATCTTCTTCCCTCATCCCTCGTGCACTCGGTAATCGTCGCTCGAAGATAAAACAAAACGTTCGAAAATAAGAAAACCATCTCGAGTTCGTATCTCTCTCTCGAGATAATTTCCACGATCTTTAAAAAAAAAAACTTCGCGTTTTCCAAAAGGACGAGAATCTCGAAATTTCCAAAACTCGAAAGAAAGAAAATCAACAAACGAGAGCAGTTTCTCCCACGAATTTGAAATTGCAAAAAAAAACTCGTCGAACCCGCGACCGAATTTTATCGATCTTCTTTTCCGTCTCATTTTTGCAAAAATGAGAAGAAAAAAAAAGCAAAAAAGAAAAAAAATAGCATTTTCGCGTCAAACGTTCGATGTGTTTTGTCTTTTTTTTCATCCTCGCCGTTTCGTAACTCGACCACGAGTTTGCAACACGAGAATCACCGTGAACGAAAGAAAGATGCAAGAAAAAAAAAAGGAAATCGGCTTTGTTTGCGGCCGTAAGAGTGAAAAATAAAGAATAATAATAAAATGGTGGAAAAAATATGAGAGCGAAAGAAGAGATGCCTCGGCTCACCTTGCCTGATGCGGGCGTACGGATCACTGACGTCGTTTTCGTGGTAGATGACCGAGTGATGAGATTCGTTTTGACTCTGAGATGCTGGATAATAATGCGATCTCTCAACGAAGAAAGCTCCATCGCGAGGCGATACGATTTTTCCATGAAAAACACCATCGCTGACGCTCCCGAAAACGTGACTTTTGGGCTCACCTATTGAAGAAAATTGAAGAAAAAAAAAAATCTCCCGGTTTTATTCCTCTCTTCGCCAATTTAAATCTCCTCGGATGGGTGAAAATGTTTTTTTTTCTTCTTTTTCTCAAAACCGCAGTCAATTTCGAGAAAGTCAAATTTCATCGTTTCTTCGCCGAAAAAACAACTCGAGTTTGCGCAAAATTGTTCTTTGCAAAAACCATGTCCATTTTTATCGCGTATTTGGCCGAAATATGTTTGCGGACGATTTTTTTTATTGAGAAAATTTCTATGCGAAAATACAGCGGAAATGTAAGATAAAATTCATTTTTGAATGTATCTTTTTTTTTTACGCTGATCTCGAAAAAGGAAAATTGGGTAAATTATGCGTGGAAAATGGATTTTTCGCGGATTAATGACACCTCGAAGGCCACTGATAATTCGCGGAATGAAATTTCTCGGCTCACCTATGAGATAGCCCTCGTAAATGTGGGAGGTGTCGAGATCCTCGATCTCACCGGAGGGTCCCTCGATCACGACCTCGTCACTGAACACGGTGAGATCCCTCTTGAGACGCAGATGAAAGTCACGCCCGTGCGATCGAAACTTGAGATTCACCGAATTTTCACGTGTGACCGATCTTTTCGCTCTCAGATGATTGCGATGCAACTCGTCGGTCGAATAAGAGAGAGTCTCGTAGTGGCGTATGTACTCGTTCAGTCGCTGAGCTATAAAGCCAAAAAAAACACAAAAATCAAAACACAAAACGAAAAAGTATTTCGTTAAATATCACGTACTTTCGTCGAACATTATATATTATATTATGTACATATATCATGTATATTATGTATACCAAAAACGTATATATTCCTGGACCAAGTACTGACATACGGAAGAGATGATTCTTCCGCCGCGCGAGACGGGTTGACGAACGTGAAATCGATATTTCAACGAACACACGATATACCGGGTGTCTCAGAGTCGACGGCTAACAACGCAAAGTTCAATCGGGGACGGAATTCCGAGACGAAAAGTATTTGGAAGAATTCGCATCCGGTGAGAATCCGACGAGTTATTCGGCAATGAAGTTGAACCAATCGGAGAGGCAGCCTCGCCGCGCCGGGACTCTTCCGATTGGCTGAAACTTTTCGGTGAATAACTCGCCAACGGTGCGTCGGATCGGAAAACGCTCGGATACTTTTCGACTCGGAATTTCATCCCGAACCTGGATAAAACTGAACCATGCCTTTTCGGCATATTTACGATGTTTGGAATTTGAAAAATCTGCGACACGACGTATATTTTTGTGTATCTACATAGCGGAGAAGCTGGCGAGTCCGCGAGCCGTTTTCCGAGCCGGTCATCGACTGTGCTTCATGTACGACGTACTTCCCCCTACTGTGACACATGTCAGCCAACGTATGAACGTTATCGCTCTTTCACCGTTTCCTGTGGTATATAATAGATCCATGCGTGTATGTACACGTATATAATACATGTATCTTTTGTGCGTTGAGCCGAAATGCCACGTAACGCGAATATCTGCCTTTTGACGCACAACGCGGATTGATGGGAGTTGGAAAATGCTATCCTACATATACAGGGTGTCCCGGAAGTCGATGCACAGAATTCACGTCTGAATGACTGGTGCAATTCAGAGTCGAAAAGTCTGCAAGCACTTTTCGATCCGCCGAACCCCTTAAGAGTTATCAATCATCGTCGCTCGGCCAATCGGATGCTCGCGATCGCGTGGCGCACTGCGGAGAGGCGCAAGCGCGCTGAATAAATGGTTTCGTTGGATGTAACGAGAAAATAAATTCCCCCGATCGGTTTCCGATTTTATTAATAAGCCGAGAATTTTTCGATATCTTTGAGTTATCCAAAATCAATTTTTTGGGAAACCGTGTGATTGATTTTTTCAGACTTTTATGTGATCGTAAAGTACGCAAAAAACTTCTACTTTGTACCGTTGGAATCGCACCGCTACCTCATCCTCGGGAGAATTCTCGATTTTACAGAGTGGATGATGATAAAATCGAGTAAGAAAAAATTGCGTCGTAACGGGCGTGCTTCGGAAACGCTGCGACTGGCGGTAAAAAGAGTTTTGATTGGATAACACACGTGAAAGTGCACAAAGAGAACCCTGCCGAGTTTAAGGTAGTTCTATCGTTTTATCGTTTTCTTAAGATTTTGTTGAAAATTTGAATACGTATTCTTTGATGTCACATATACGTGTGTAATAAATTTTGGAAGGTTTTACCACGTGGAAGTTGAGATATTTATTGGTAAAAATCACAATTTTCGGTAGTCTCTCGTAAGAGCGCGTGTTAAAAGTTGCATTTTCATCAATGAATATCTTGGCTTCTACGTGGTGAAGCCTTCTAAAACTTTGCATACATTTTTATGCAACATCAAAGAAGATTTCTTGAGTTTTCCAAAAAAATCTTAAGAAAATTTTTTTCGCAATTTTTGTAATTATAGAGCAAGCACATATCACCTGGGATGACCGTGAATTTGGAGTATGCTGTTCTTTAGTCGATTAGCAACAACTTTTCTTATTTAACTTACGCCCGCGAACCATTTTGTATGTGAGAAAAACTGCAAAACAATTTCTCGATTTGAATCTAACGATAGAACTACCTTAACGTCGAAAGTAGGGTCAAAAGAATGCACGATTTTACAGACGCAAATCCAAGATGATAAAACACAATGCTAATCAAAGTGGCATCGCGGAAAACTATAAATCTCCGGGGTTTTCTCTCCGGGGTTCCGGTCTGTTTCGTTCTTTTATCATAAAACTCGTATCGACAAGGCCGGATGGTACCGGGCGGCGGGTGAACGATTTATTCTCTCAAAAGAGCAGCTTCCGGTTGCAACCGGAAATCATCGGGAGCGATCTGGCGCAGCGGTGCGGACAAGCGACCAACCGATCTCCCACCCGATCGGGAGTCGTTCTCGTTTCCTCTGGACGAGACCCACGTTTTTCCACCGAAGAATTTTCGTGTTATACTTCCGGTGGGGCGTGGGTGTCGCGTGTACGAGAGGATTCGTGAAGCAAGCCGAGGATCAAGCGGTGAGATGGGATATTGCGTGCAGGGAAATAGATTTTTCCTCTCCCAGCAAAATTGCGGTGGGATTTACCGGGCGTTTGTTGCCCCAGGAAGTAAGTTTGTTTTCCAGGTCCTCCGAGAGTTCAACCGCGGGAAGCCAAAGTGTAAAAAGCCTGCGAGATGCTGTGAGGGACGTAAAGACGAATAAACCGCCTGAAAGTGTTGCGGGCAAACATCGATGGCACCCCCTGCAGACGTCTGTGGACCAACGAGGGTGGGCAATCATAACACCGAAGGGTAGCAGCTCCATCTGCGAGGAACTTGCTCCGATAAACGCCTTTGCAGTTTGGAGAGCGTGCGGAGCAGGCTTATCCGCTTTCTCGAGTGTCGAACCAATTTTCGCGTTAACCCTTTGGATGATCCTCTTCGTAAGAAAATGAGGGACGAAGGAAATGAAAAATTTTGTTTGCCGTTTCCGCGTTAACGTTATTCGAACTCCCCTCCTGTTCCTTCGTGTCTGCCTGCCACACACCCAGAAAAAAATCTATTATCTTCAAATAAAACCTATTTAATTTGAATAGATTTTTTGCTTGGCTCCTGGCAGAATAGACTTTTATTCAAATTCAACATATAAATTTATTTGATTCAACTAGTGTTATTAGTGTTATTTAAAAAGTATTGGAATGAGCCTGGAGTTAGTATTGGAAGTAGTTGTATAGGATGTGATGACCCGAACGGTCTTGCAGTGGTGGGGACGGTCCAGTGACGATGAGTGAACGGAATGGTGGCCCCGCCGCTGGATGGTCTCGAACCCGGGTCCTCCCGATGAGAGCGATGAGCGCTAACCACCGCGCTACGGCTACTTATGATTTTTTTCACTCGAATCGTCTGTACCTCAGTAATGCTGGACCGTCACAAGGAATTGTAGCCACCATCGTAACTACCACCGCCATAGCCTTTCGGTTATTAATAACGATGCTTGATATCAGCATTCATGCACTATACGAAAAATATTTCTTATAGTATCATTTATATTCGTGTAATTTAGTGATTAAGTATATCTCAATGTTAAATAAATATACATGTTAGAAGCGAATACATAGGCAAATCAAATCAAATAAAAATGTATTTGATCCAACAAAAAATTTATTTAATTGTAATAAATGAAGATTGAATAGACGAATCTATTCAATCATAATAGATCTTTTCTCTGGGTGCAGGCGACGGGTAAAAGAATGAAATTTCACCTTGGAAAAACGCCCTCTACCGTGTCTCCAAAAGCCTTGGGAAAAAGCATGGGTACCAAAAGTTGGGGGTAGTTTTGACGAGATTATTCACGACAGCATTTTGTAACTTTTCCTTTTACCGGTGTCGAAACAGCTGACAAAACACTCGTCGTTCAAGCGCACCTCGTATTTGGGTATGTTTCATTCCTTTCGGAGAAATTAAGTTTCATTAAGTTTCATTAAAATTCTCTCCTCGAGTCATCGCGCAATATTAATGATCAATTAATTAATGGAACACGTGTGGATATTTTTTTTTTATTCACGCGAGAAGAGAAGAGAACCGACGGGATGACGCGGCGGTGATGCCTTCGCGGCGAAGCCTCGTCTCATTTAAATAGCCGTTTAAGGAAAGTCCAATGAAAGCACCGCGGGGAACGAGAGAACTAACTTTATACAGCACGAGAACCAAGAGCTCTCATTGCACTTTTCCAGGATGAGCAGCGAGATGAAGTCAGTCCCAGCATCTCTTGATTATTTTACATGTCCATGTACATATCTATACGTATACACGAGTATACATAGAATAAATGTAGGTACAGCATTGGTATGGGACATTCGATGCGAAATCAGCCACACATCATTTGCCGATGATTAAGGTAGTTCTATCGTTAGATTCAAATCGAGAAATTGTTTTGCAGTTTTTCTCACATACAAAATGGTTCGCGGGCTTCAGTTAAATAAGAAAAGTTGTTGCTAATCGACTAAAGAACAGCATACTCCAAATTCACGGTCATCCCAGGTGATATGTGCTTGCTCTATAATTACAAAAATTGCGAAAAAAATTTTCTTAAGATTTTTTTGGAAAACTCAAGAAATCTTCTTTGATGTTGCATAAAAATGTATGCAAAGTTTTAGAAGGCTTCACCACGTAGAAGCCAAGATATTCATTGATGAAAATGCAACTTTTAACACGCGCTCTTACGAGAGACTACCGAAAATTGTGATTTTTACCAATAAATATCTCAACTTCCACGTGGTAAAACCTTCCAAAATTTATTACACACGTATATGTGACATCAAAGAATACGTATTCAAATTTTCAACAAAATCTTAAGAAAACGATAAAACGATAGAACTACCTTAAACGCGAAGATCGCCGAGTTTGCGCAATGAATGAAAAAGAAAATCAGCCTCCTCTCGCGTCTCGCTAGGGACATTTTTTTTTTCGACAACATACGCGGGAGTTTGCGCAAAAATTTATCGACTTTGAGGTTAATTGACGATCCAGCATGGAAAGCCCGATGTGCAAGCGGCGAAAAACGTTCCAGTTTCGGAAGAATCTCATTTCCGGTCTCGCGACGTTTCCACGCTATATTATCACCCCTCGGCTTCTTACCTTCAAAATTCTTCTCAAGGGTGTACGCTATATGTATACATGGGCAAACTATGGGCAAAAGTCCTCCGGGTCTGTGGACCGCCGTCTGTGCACGACGTACAGCTTCCGACATAGATATACGCGGGCGTAACATTTTTACAGGGGCTGCAAAAGCCGCCTCAACCTTTTAAAAACCACATAGATCGCTTCTGCTCGCCGGGCAATCGTAGGACAGGTCGTTGTGTGTATACGAGATATTGTATATATATATATATATATATGTGTGTGTGTGTGTGTAAGGAGAGATGCATATACATGTGACGTTAACGGAAAAGCTGAGAAATGGTGGATGAAAAAACGCGTTTTGTGGTTACTGAAAATACATATATATTTATTTATAAAGGAGAATATATATGCACACAAAGGTACGAAAAGCTCATTCTCACTCTGCGCCCTCTTTTCCAGCCCAGAATGTTACGTGCCTCTCGAAAGATAGGAAATACGAAAAAGGAGGAAAAACACGAGTGAACACATCGGTCGAACACGAGAGAAAAGAATAAAAAGACAGCGAGGTAAAAGAGCGAGCGGCGGTGGAGGCTGGAGAGAAAAGCTCGGCTGGAAATGTCACGCGAGATGTACGATGAAATATACACGTATTACACGTACCGGCGCGCATTTATGAAACACGAGTTGGGGTGGGCGTGAAAAAAGTTTTTTGACTTTTCGGAGCCACGGGCGGAACAAAATCCTGCGGTAAGAGAGCAGCAGGATTCTTTGAGACTCGACGGAGCGAGAGTTTGAAAAATCCGACGAATCCCCGTCGCGTTATTGATCGATACGGTTGGACCAACAGGAGGAGGGAGAAAACGATTAATAACTCGGTGGATTTTGGTCGTACAAAGAAATGCCAAAGGACATTTCGACTTGGAATTCCCTCCCGAATCTACCTCTAAATTATTGGGATCGACTTTTGGGACACCCTGTATATGCTCATATATGCATAATGCGTATATGCGGAACTGTAGAAGCTGATTTTTCTTGGCTTCGGGACTATGGCCGCTGGTAAACGTCCAATGAATGGAACTTGGATTCGAAATGAAACGTACGTGATTTACGTGCTGTAGAAATCGGAAAAGTTCGGTATGAAGTCGCGCGGAGGCGCTGGTGTATACACTTTGGGTATCATTTTGTATTCTTTATGGCCTCTGACGAGATGGAAAGAGCTTCCGGCGGGGGTACCACGGCAAATATATGGTATATGTACTCAAATATGTAATTTGCATACATGTGTGTGTGTGTGTGTGTGTGTGTGTGTGTAAAGATACACGAATACAGACGAAGAAACATCGACAGGAAACTTTGCGGTCAGAATGGGACGTCGAACGTCATGGATCGACACATGCAGATGCGGCGAAGCAATTTCGTAAAACATGGGACGTACGACACATGGTTACACCGATGGAACCAAGTAACAGCTGCCGGCGTTACTCCAAAAACGTTATTAATGAAATTCACGTAGGAAAATCGTCGTCGAAGCTTTGGAAAATGAAATTTTCCGGCAAAGATAAATTCTCAATCAATTGAATTGAGAAATTTAAAAAAATCGTTTGCTAAAAACAGCCCAATACGCATAGAACATGTGCGCGTATTTTTGTTACTCCAAAAACGTTTTTAATGAAATTCACGTAGGAAAATCATCGTCGAAGCTTTGGAAAAACGAAATTTTCCGGCAAAAATAAATTCTCAATCAATTGAATTGAGAAATTAAAAAAAAATCGTTTTCAAAAACAGCCCGATACGCATAGAACATAGGCGCGTATTTTTGTTACTCCAAAAACGTTATTAATGGAATTCACGTAGGAAAATCATCGTAGAAGCTTTGGAAAATGAAATTTTTCGGCAAAGATAAATTCTCAATCAATTGAATTGAGAAATTTAAAAAAATCGTTTGCTAAAAACAGCCCGATACGCATAGAACATATGCACGTATTTTTGTTACTCCAAAAACGTTTTTAATGAAATTCACGTAGGAAAATCATCGTCGAAGCTTTGGAAAAACGAAATTTTCCGGGAAAAATAAATTCTCAATCAATTGAATTGAGAAATTTAAAAAAATCGTTTGCTAAAAACAGCCCAATACGCATAGAACATATGCGCGTATTTTTGTTACTCCAAAAACGTTTTTAATGAAATTCACGTAGGAAAATCATCGTCGAAGCTTTGGAAAAACGAAATTTTCCGGAAAAAATAAATTCTCAATCAATTGAATTGAGAAATTAAAAAAAATCGTTTTCAAAAACAGCTCAATACGCATAGAACATATGCGCGTATTTTTGTTACTCCAAAAACGTTATTAATGAAATTCACGTACGAAAATCATCGTCGAAGCTTTGGCAAATGAAATTTTCCGGCAAAAATAAATTCTCAATCAATTGAATTGAGAAATTTAAAAAAATCGTTTGCTAAAAACAGCCCGATACGCATAGAACATCTGCACGTATTTTTGTTACTCCAAAAACGTTATTAATGAAATTCACATAGGAAAATCATCGTCGAAGCTTTGGAAACTGAAATTTTCCGGCAAAAATAAATTCTCAATCAATTGAATTGAGAAATTAAAAAAAATCGTTTTCAAAAACAGCTCAATACGCATAGAACATATGCGCGTATTTTTGTTACTCCAAAAACGTTTTTAATGAAATTCACGTAGGAAAATCATCGTCGAAGCTTTGGAAAAACGAAATTTTCCGGCAAAAATAAATTCTCAATCAATTGAATTGAGAAATTAAAAAAAATCGTTTGCTAAAAACAGCCCGATACGCATAGAACATCTGCACGTATTTTTGTTACTCCAAAAACGTTATTAATGGAATTCACGTAGGAAAATCATCGTCGAAGCTTTGGAAAAACGAAATTTTCCGGCAAAAATAAATTCTCAATCAATTGAATTGAGAAATTAAAAAAAAATCGTTTTCAAAAACAGCCCGATACGCATAGAACATATGCACGTATTTTTGTTACTCCAAAAACGTTTTTAATGAAATTCACGTAGGAAAATCATCGTCGAAGCTTTGGAAACTGAAATTTTCCGGCAAACATAAATTCTCAATCGATTGAATTGAAAAATAAAAAAAAATCATTTTCCAAAAACAGCCCAATACGCATAGAACATGCGCGTATTTTTTTTTACGCGAGCTCTTTTCCTTACTCACAGATCGAGGTGATTTAAATTTCCGAAGGCATAAAATCTCGAGTGAGCGATGTTTCCTCTCTCATCGAACCTGCAATTACACGCGCAGCTTCACCCGATCAATTCTCGCCAGATAAGATACACTCGACCGAGGTGCTCAATGTTTCATATTGGATTTTTTTTTCCGTGCCTTTATAGAAAATGAACATGCCTGTAAATGTGTGGAACGTGGCACTGACCTCTAGTAACATCGACAGCGATCGTTATTTATTAATTAATCGTACAGCAGCATCACGCTACTCGGGCTCGCGTGCTGATTACCTTTTTACACGGTTTGGAGTGTAGAAACACACGGGAATGTGCACACAAACACACAAGTGTGTTTGTGTGTTCAAAACACACAAATATACGACGTATGCGAGGGATTAAAAGACCAGCCGGTGGCAGGTCCGAGTGATTTAAAAGCATGGACCATGGCGAACGCACACACGTAAAAGTGTGTAGTAAAACTCGTCCACAGACTCTATATACTCGCACGTGGAGGGGGAAAATCGTGTTTCATCAGGGATTCTCCGACGCGGTAGCATCGAGAGACGGCAGAAAAAACAGACCAAGGGAAATAACGAGTAAACCGGAGATCATTAATCTCAGAGTACACGAGATAATCGTCATTGAAAGTTCGAATGTAAAATCATCGGAAATTCTCCATCGAAGAATTTTTGAAAAATTACCGTCACTCACCGGGTGTAAATAAACTCGGAAGTTCATTGAAACACTTCGGAATTAAATCAGCAATTTTTTGATTTAAAAAAAAGTAAAAAAAAAACAGCAACGAGGTATCGGAGGAAATAATATCGTCGAATGGAAAAAAAAAAGGAGAAACGACTTTGTGGGGAAAGAAAAAACCACGAGAGCCTTTCGCTCCGATGGAATATCGATAATAAATTAATTGGAGTTTCGCCATTTTTTTATCTCCCCTCCCCGCCCTTTGACGAAAATCACTTCGTTAACGGTTCAACGAGAGGACAAAGTTGGGCGATTGATCGGTCAATTGAATAAAAGGTATGGAGAGAAACGGTGCCCCTGATGTGGTCCAACACACTGGCACTCGATCCTAGACAGAGAAGAGAGTCCTACGATCGCGTTTATACGTATATTTTATAAATATATATACAGATGTGTGTGGATATATATATATATACATGTCACAGTTGCCCTGGAGCGTAAGCGAGGGGTTGCTTTGACGAGTTCGCTGCGGATGGGGTGGGTTCGGGAGGGTGGGCCAGAGGTAAAGGGTAGCGACGAAGAACATCGAAACAGGAAGGTGTAGGAGGAAGCGAAAGAGAGTTCGTGCGGCTAGAATCAATTGACCCAATTCCACGGTGTACGGGAGCCGATCACAGAGAGACCGAACGAGATCGGATGCTGGGTCTGCGCGCGTACACGGCGGCATCCATTATCTAATTTAACTATTTAGGGAAGCTGGGCAACCGATGGATGGACCATTTCACTCTCTCTCTCTCTCCTTTTATGTGCCATGTGTATATACAGCATTTGAAATTGGTCGCGGTTTTTGTCTGAAATTCTTCAGGCACTGGAAACTGTGAATCGATCTCCCTTTCCTTCTTTCGTTTTGTTTTTATTTACGGAAAAACACCCACATCGAAAAAAGTCGTCGTTGACGCAATTTTGCCACTCGGGACGCGACTAGCCTCGTTTTGGGAGCTTACCGAACGTACGTAGCGAAGCGGTATAATTTTAAAATTGTTCAATTTTTGTTGGATGACGGAAAACTTTGGGAAAACATCGGTGATGTACATTTATAAAATGTACTTGTACACGCGATCGTAGGACACTGTTTTCTATCTGGGATCGAGTGCTATTTAACTATTAGGGGATTATTTAGGGAAGCTGGGCAACCGATGGATGGACCATTTCACTCTCTCTCTCTCTCCTTTTGTGTGCCATGTGTATATACAGCATTCGAAATTGGTCGCGGTTTTTATCTGAAATTCTTCAGGCACACGAAACTGTGAATCGATCTCCTTTTCGAAAAAAAGCCGTCGTCGACGCAATTTTGCCACTCGAGACGCGACTAGCCTCGTTTTGGGAGCTTACCGAACGTACGTAGCGAAGCGATATAATTTTAAAATTGTTCACTTTTGGTTGGATGACGGAAAACTTTGGGAAAACATCGGTGATGTACATTTATAAAATGTACGTGTACACGCGATCGTAGGACACTGTTTTTTATCTGGGATCGAGTGCTATTTAACTATTAGGGAATTGTTTAGGGAAGCTGGGCAACCGATGGATGGACCATTTCACTCTCTCTCTCTCTCCTTTTGTGTGCCATGTGTATATACAGCATTCGAAATTGGTCGCGGTTTTTATCTGAAATTCTTCAGGCACACGAAACCGTGAATCGATCTCCCTTTCCTTCTTTCGTTTTGTTTTTATTTACGGAAAAACACCCACATCGAAAAAAGTCATCGTCGACGCAATTTTGACTCGTTTTGATAGCTTACCGAACGTACGTAGCGAAGCGGTATAATTTTAAAATTGTTCACTTTTGGTTGGAAGACGTTAAACTTTGGAAAAACATCGTTGAGCTCGGGTGGGTCAAGAAACGCTGAATCAAGAATTGGAAGAATCGAATAACAGAATTGAATGAATCGAGGCATCCGCTGGTGCGCGAAATTGGGCATAACGAGTGGAGAGCGGAGAACGAAAATGCTTCAAATCGTTAAATACTGTAATGGTACATGTTCACGATTACGGTATTGCGTCGGATCGTTCATTAAAATAGTATCGCGGTATTAGCGAAGCAATAAAACCGAGTACTGGATAACATTTGTTACCAGAGGAAATTTCAACGACGCTCCGGAGCGCTTTAATCGAATATTTCAATCGAGATCAATCGCGTTTATCGTCGAAAAAAGATTCATGCTGCAGAAGCCTACGAACACTTGTGGAAAAATTCATCCCACAGGGTCTGTTGAAATATCCATTCCCAAAAAATCGTCAAGCACATGGCGGTGTTAAATAAATATGCTCTCCGAAAGTACACGCAGCGAAACGAAACGGAAAATCACACGATTCTACAAAAAATCTATATGTTTTATCTCGGAATAAATGAATTTATTAAACCATATTTATGCAGGACAGATCTTTTATTCGCGTGTGCGCGGTAATGAAGAAACGCCATGTTGGACAGTGCCGGATGAAAATTCATAAAAAATGAAGAGCACGTGTGTTTACAACGAGAGTGAAAAAAAAATGGAATATAAACTCGTTTGTTCGAAGTGGAGGAGTGCGGAGCGAAAAAAAGAGCACATGCCGGAGCTTTGACACGCAAACGCTCGTGAGCTTCGCGGATGCTGGGCTGCTGATGCTGTCCTATTTTTTTTCTCTCTGGTCGGACTCATCTCTGTACGTATACAGACTCCCTCTGGTGTGTACGGTGGGAGATGTAGAGCGTTCATTTCGTTCCATGTTTTCCGTTGCATCTGAAACGAGTGGCGTCGATTTTCTCTCTCTCTCTCTTTATCATTCTCGCTCTTTTCCGTCTTTATATTTTTCTTACTCATCGTTCTAACGCTTGGAGTATTTTCTCTCGTCTTTCTGTGTTGTTTTTCTTTTTTCTCCCCTTTTTCTCTACGAGTTTCACCATCTGTCGATCTCTCTCTCTCTTGCTCTCCTAGACCTCGCGCTTCATCTCCATCGCTTTTTTTTTCATTTTTCTCGTATAAATCTCTCGCGACGTACGAGTCGCGAGAGGCTCAAGACGAGATGTTACGCGCGTCCCATTAGCGGTCCACGGTGGGTGCTCATAGAGGGATTCGCGTCGGGCAAAGAGCGGATTCTTGGTGATGCTGTGAGCGACGTTATTCAACGGATTGTTTTTTTTTTTCGAATATTGTTTCGAAACGGAAAGCAGCCAGTGGAGGTCTGCGATAATCCCATTTTTCAAATTACAATCGAAATTTATCTTACTTATTTCCAGCGTTATTTTTCAAACGAAATGATTCGCGACGGAAAAAATCGTCGATCGCGTTGAGACGTTTGTTCGATTTTTTATAAATTCAATGCACTCGATAGATCGATAAATACTTTACGAGAATTTAGTCGATCCACGTACGATACCCGCGTTCGACGTTCCATGCGCGATATTGGAACTCGATAAGCGCACACGTTGTGTACAAGTCGGCTTATTTTCACGCACTCGTATTACATCTCGACGATTGGAGCAAATTCCTTTTTATTCGCTCGAAAAAATGTACATACGAGTCAAGATGGGAGATGGTAATCCGGAGGATTTATGTATACGATGTATATCGGTAATCCACACACAGGGTCATCATCCCCCGATCTTTGCACCAAAAAGAGGGATGATCGCTTTTCCCGCTGCGGAGGGTGCCAACAGGATGAAATTTCGATTTTTCATCTTTGACGGAGAGAAGTGGAGGAGGAGGATCCCGAGAGTCGTCGAGAAATACAGGCGTATTGGAGTGACGGGTAAAATTTCAGGGAGGAGATGCGAAGGATGCTGTGGGGATACATCTCGCATGTACCAGAGGGGATATTCGAGATGATAGGATTTCGTACATATGTCTATACAGATTTACGTCTGTGCCGCTGGATAAATACGACAGTTGCATCTCACCCCAACACCCCTCATTACTTATACACATATTGGGGTGGGTTTTTACCCCGTTTTCACAGCGACGGCTTTGTTCTTCTCAAAATGCCGAGGAAAGTTAATCGCTTGGCACTTTGAGAAACTCAAATTCGCATTTGCGCCTCTAACACCGACATTAACGCCTCTGTCATCGAAATTCTTCACATCCCCCTTAACAGCGGGGCAATTTATGTCCTTTATTTCGTATTTTTGCGAGTCGCTAATCGTCGAGCTTTGGGAAAATTCTGCATCTTATTTTTACGGGAAATTTCGTGCTCTGCAAGAAAGATCATCGATGCTAGGATTTTTCGCGAGGCCATCGGTGGGTGACGTACAAAGTTTCAGTGTTGAAAAAAAATCTCACGGTGTTCGAAGGAAAAACAAAGAGTTGCGGTGAGGGAGGCCTTTTTATCCCAAAACAAAAGGGCTCATTTCTGAATTGGCCTCATTTCTTTATGTGTCGAAAAATCCGTTTTTCAATTTATCGGTAAAAATAAGAAGATTGTCCTTTTTTTCAACCTACCACTTATATTCTTTATCTATACATGTACATATCGACGCAAAATCATCCCCTCTAGCTGTGCCAGGAACGATACAACGAGAGGCAATGAATCTAAAAATTTACAGCATCGCGCACACCTTAATCAACGAGAAAAAGATCATCGGATGCCCAAAAAAAAAGCTAGCAATCCACCAAAATAAATCGATAAAAAAAAAAGTGCAAGAACAAAAATTCAATCGAACGAGTGTAATAATTCGATTTGCGGTAAGATTTTTCGAAATAAGACATTTTTCGTCTCTGCTGAAAATTCAGTAATCGCGTTGAATCTTCCACTTCTCCGGAAGATTTCGTTGGAAAAGCCGATGGACATTGGTATAAATTGGACTCGCCATGGGAATGAGCATTTGCCGTCGAATCAACGGAGAGAGAGACAAGATGCGGAGGCTGTGCAAGCATGGCTGGTGTGTACTATCGCTGTCGAAGTTAAGGGGTTTGTTGGTCGGCATTTGAGCGTCGGAACTAACGTTGGACGACCTATATACGTGTATATATAGGGTGAATCAAGAGGACGAGAGATGAAAGCATTATGTGGGATGCTGCGCGATGGCTCGTTGCGCGTAAGCTCTCAAATGAGCTTTGTCTCGCTCTTCACGGAATAAACCACTAACGTTCATGGGATTGTTAGCCGCAAACACTTATATACCCGCGTGTATATATATATATGTATATTGTGGATACCACATACGTTAGAATCGTGCTCCGGATTATGCAGTTTGTCCGTTTGCCCGACCGACGCTCCAGCGTCTGTGTCAGTTTCTGTGCGCACGAGAGCCATTTTTCACCCCCCGAAGGAAAAATATTCCCCTCGAGAGGAAATGAACGATTTTTAGAGAGAGAGTCCTCTCTCAAATTGAAACAAGCGTGATTTTTTTGAAATGCAATTTTGGTCCAGAATATACATGTTCCGAGGATAAGTGTAGCGAAGATTATTCGAGGAGGACAATTTCGCGAAAGAGTCTAACATAAAAGTGGGATTTTAACGAAGTTTGCTCAATTTATTCCATCTCCTTTCTGCCCACGAGTTTGCTCGCGACTTTTCGAGCACGAAAACTTTGGGAGACACTTAAAATTCAGCATATAAATCAGAATGGAAATGCGTTGTTTAAAAAAACATCAAAAAATTGAAAAAAATCGTTTCCGAACGATTCGGAGTAATATCTATGAGACTCAACGTGGTAATACGATACAGCGGAATCTAAATACATCGCAAAAAAAAATGGAGCACGTACGGTCGTGAATGAAGCTTTAATTTTAACCTCGAGGGAGGTTTAATACGCCTTTTAATATCAGAGACGGTTCGAGACGTCCGTTGTGTGGTAACCCTCGAAACGAGTCCTTCCACATCGAAGTATATAACGGAAGAAATCAAGTGCGATTATATAGCACCGTCAGAGACGCTATGTGGTCGCGAACGAACGCTTAAACATTTTTTTCACCGTCGACGACGTGTATTTCCGGTCTGTTACGCGAGCTGCAATTTCTGCCGGGGAAACTGCGAGCAGAGTGCGACACCGTCGGAGGATACACTCGCGTATCTCGCTCTCAATGAACGTGACACGCGTTGAAAGAGGAAGAAGATGAGAAATTAAGTACCACGGGAAAAAGCTCGACGTGATCATTTCCGCCTCTGACTAATGCGTCAGCCCCGCGCCTTTCACTGATTTTCCATACACGAGAAAAAAGATAGGAAAGAGACGAGAGTTCGGAGGGGAAACGATAGATAAGAAGGATGCTGGGCGCGAAATGAGAAAGCTTGGGAAAAGCGCTGGAACGAGAAGACGCGAGCAATGAGAGGGTCGAAAGCGAGAGGCAGCATCCGCGAACCGGAAACACTCTCTCTCTCGCGCTCTTTCTCTGTATATATTTATAGATGCAGAGATAACTCACCCTCTTAAGAGGTGTGAATATTATAAACGCGAGAGCACATCAGAGGACAAGAGCGGAACGACCGGGGGGTCTCTTCCACCCCCAGAGACGTGATTACAACGTCGCTTTTCTTCGGTATACAGGGTGACCCGGAACTTGACGCCTTCTGCAATTCCTACACTCTGTGCGGGACAATTTATCTCCGATTTCAACGAAATCGTCCCTTGTTTTGTAATCTTTCTGTACAACCCTTGGAGGTGAAGATTAAAATCGGAAAAGTGGCGAAAATGGTGTAAAAGCTTTTTGTTTTTCGGCATTGTTTTCAGACCGTGGAGTAATGGCTTGGAACCGACCAGGGTGAGATAAAAAGTGAGCCTGGGAAATTGTCGACACCCTGATGTGGGGGTAAAATACGTATAGGGAAAAAGGAGTCTCAAGGATAGTACCGACGGTCGGCAATTTCCACGTGCTGTATAAGTAAAAGCGGAATCGGGCGAGACCTTTGGGAATTGCATTTGGCAAAAGCTCTCGTGGCTATTAAGCGTGATGAGAAGAATGTAGATCGTCCCTGGGGAGATCTCTGCCGTAGACACGAGCATTTTCTTGAAATGAGCCAAATAATCGTAGATATTTTCCACGCCTCTGCTTCGTATAATCGTTACGGCTTATAGGATTGCGAATTGCGCGATATTCTATCTCCCGATGGTTTCCCACAACGAGTGACGATATTTCAAAGCTTTTTCTTTTTCATCCCGCACTGTTAAAAACGAGAAAATCGGGGACCAGCATGGCTCGAAAAGAGCTTCGGTTTTAGCGAACGACGGCAGTTTCCAAAATCGTGGAAAAAATCGTGAAATTGAGGGAAAAGAAAGGACCATTTGCCAAAAAAAAGAAAACAATAAAAATATCGTCGTTGACACTTCCGGGATGTATAAAAAGGTCGCGGAGTGTGTCGGCTTGTATATATTTCGTATTGTAATTTTGGGGTTTTTTTTTAATTTCACGCGAGCTTCGAGGGTGCAAAACTCGAGAGTATATGACGATAACCCCGTGGTACATATGTATTGTATACAGATACGAGTGAAGGTGTGTGTATGACAATGAGAAATTGTCGTATACGTGAAAAGTGGAAGTACGTACGAGATTATGTACGTACGAGTACGAGTGTATATGCTTCATAGACGGATTTGTAGTGGAAGCAGAAGGGATGCGCTGGAAAGGGGGTTGGTGATAAATATACGGGCATGGGGGAGAGAGCTGAGAGAACAAAACCCTCGGTTCGCCCCGGTGTGACGTTTCACACGCTCCGGGCACGTTTCAACCCATATATATAGTACATACACGTACAACGTATCCCCCGCACGTGTGTGTTCTACATCGAGAACGCAAACCCAAAGCCCCCACGGGACGAATACATTTTCCTGTTTATCCCATAGATATGCGGGAGAGATATCTATATGTGCACGTATGCTCTGGGTGAAAATACGAGGTGCGTCTATACATGCAACGAGAAGATTCCTCTGTACATGTATTTGTAAATATATATATACACAGGGTGTCGTGAAACTTGATGTTCATAATTTGAGGCTGAATTCAGGATGAAATTTCCGGCCGAAATGTATTTTAGTGTTTTTACGTACGACCGAAACTTATCGAGTTATTAATTGTCAAAGCTTGAGCCAATCGGGCGCGCGCCTCTATCCCTTCTCCCGCGGAAGCCGCGCGTTCTATTGGTTCAACTATATCGATCAATAACTCGACGGGGATTCGTCGGATCGAAAAGTGCTAGAGGACTTTTCGACTCGAAATTCTTCCCCCAATGCGACATTAAATCGGCAGCTTCCGGTTTTGGGACACCCCGTACCGTTTGGGACACTCGCCTTACGTGATTATTCCAAGTTCTGTCTTTGGGGAAAAGTAACTCACTGGCTTTGTAGGACCGAAAAACTTGGCACCGAAATGAGTTTTTTTCAATGAGAATTCCTGCACGACAGAATCGTTGGATAAAAAGGATGCTGGATACAGAACAATACGAAAATATCCTTCGGGACATTTTTTCCATGTTGATCAAGGGAGAAAATTGACTCCTGTAGTGCCCCAGCGTCAGGATGAGGGACCATGAAAATCTCTGCAGGATTCCTTTGAAGGGGAAACTTTCAATTTTGGAGGAAATTTCCATTTTTTTTACCCATCCTCATCCAGTATACATGTATCTGGACTGTAATGTACGGTACGCAGATACCACCTAGTATCTCATTCCGGAAGTAATACCCGCAACGTAATTAAAAGTTAACGACGTTAACCCTTCGTTATAAAAGAGAGAGAGAGAGAGAGTTTTGGTGGATTGTAATTTTCCGGAGTGTTACAGAGCTCCGGAAGCTTCAATAATACGAAAACGTCACTCGCACATGACTCGACGGAAAGGAACTCTCGCGGTTAAAGATCCGCCGCCAAAAGTCGCGAGCTTTTCCTCTTTTTCTCAACCCCGTTGCCGTTTTATTGAAAAAAAGAGTATCAAATTTCTAACGAGATCGTTAATGGACCCGAAGCGAGAGATTGCTCTTGAGGTATTTTCTTTCAAACCCATCAAGGGATTTCCGGAGAGCTCTCGGTGGTTATAATCCTCGGTGGTAAGGGCCGGACGCGAGAACGAGATTGCCGATAAAACTTTTATCGTACATTCGATGATGCGCGCGTGAATTTTTTGACAACGGAAAGAGAAGCGACATCCCCGACTGATTGATTGTAATGTCGCGGATTTTCGCGAAACGCCGAAATCGTCGATCGAACGATGTGGCACGTGAAAGATACACGATCAACTCGGAGATTTTCGTTGTTCGCCGATGCTCTTAATTGATGAATTTCGCGAGAGGAACGGCGGAATAATTCCTCTTCTCTCGTACGTTATAACGAGAGAGGAGTTTCGTCACTGGCTCGGAAACGGCGGGAAACGTTGGAGGCCATTCCGTCATGCAGAAATCGACATAAATCTTGTAACAAGAGAACGACGATGTATGGAGATTGTACGTGGGATGCTGGGAACGATAAAACGAGCTCGCTGTAGCGGGTAAACATGCTAGTCTGTGTGGATGTATGGGGCATTCCAGGACAAATCGAACAATTTTGAAACTTTATTTTTGCGACGATCCAAAATTCTTTTCTTCTACTCGTTTCGCAATGGGAGCTGGATTCCTTGCGTTTTTTTTTTTTGAAATATTTATATCGATCGCTGGACCTCGAACGCTCGACCTTAAGGAGTTTCGGCAGTACTTTTGAAAATGTTACCATGAACTCGATTTTTTTTTTCGTAAATGGCGAATATACAAAATGTAGATGGTTCAAATTTCAAGTTGATCCACCACGTCGTTTTTTTGTAAATAATTTTCAAAAATTCGGCTTATACTCGGAAGTAAATGGGCGAAATATTCGTTTGGGCTGTAAATTCTTTGAAAATATTACCATTTGCATAAAATTCATGTCAGATCTGAATTACATCTGTATAATGATTGTCTACAAATTTGAAGAGGTTTTTCCATCTGGTTGATGAGATACAGGACAAAATACAAGCCTTTGCGTGAAAATTGCACGTGACGATTTCCATGTGGATGCGATGGGAAGTGCATGCGCATTTCTAGTACTAGGTTGGCCAACCGTAGCATTGAACGCCACTTATAAAAGAGAATTTGACGAGCTACAGTTGCAATCCTGCAGAAATACAATGAGATTTTCTGTAGATCTTGCGACCAGATAAGTAGTACCGAAACGCCTTAAGGAGTTTCGGTAGTACTTTTGAAAATATTACCATGAACTCGATTTTTTTTTTCGTAAATGGCGAGTATACAAAATGTAGACGGTTCAAATTTCAAGTTGATCCACCACGTCGTTTTTTTGTAAATAATTTTCAAAAATTCGGCTTATACTCGGAAGTAAATGGGCGAAATATTCGTTTGGGCTGTAAATTCTTTGAAAATATTACCATTTGCATAAAATTGATGTCAGATCTGAATCACATCTGTATAATGATTGTCTACAAATTTGAAGAGGTTTTTCCATCTGGTTGATGAGATACAGGACAAAATACAAGCCTTTGCGTGAAAATTGCACGTGACGATTTCCATGTGGATGCGATGGAAAGTGCATGCGCATGCCCATTTCTAGTACTAGGTTGGCCAACCGTAGCATTGAACGCCACTTATAAAAGAGAATTTGACGAGCTACAGTTGCAATCCTGCAGAAATACAATGAGATTTTCTGTAGATCTTGCGACCAGATAAGTAGTACCGAAACGCCTTAAATAGAAACCACCCCGAATTTTCGAATTTGCCGAGAGTTTCAAAACGCCACGACGTTTGGCGTTGAACGTCCTGTATAGCGTGAAGTGAGTCGATTGAAGCTCCGCTGTGTTCAATCTCCGTGTCAAGTACCGAGCTTTCGCGGAATTATGATTTATCGGATATCAGAATCTCTCTCTCTTCTTCATCTCGTTTGAGAAGAAGCGGACAAATCCGTCGAACGATCGCACCAAGCTCGACGATGCGAGAGGCGGAATGATAAGCTCACTGGGGGCTTTCTCGTCGGGAACAAAAGAAATCTACAAATGCGCTTTCAACTTTTCTTAATTAGAGACAATCCTCTTGTTCGCGTCGCGTAGTACCGAGCGAGGAGTCTCGGTACTTTCGCGGACGTACATTTATTTTCATCCCCTTTCTTTTATCTTCATCTCGCGACTCGCGATTCGCGATATAACTCGAATTTCATATCTTACAAAGCTCGTCTTGTCTTCGTTCAATACCGGAATAAGAAATTTAACTCGAATCAAAGGACGCTTTGCCCGCTGCGCGTTTAATCACGGCAGCTTTCGTGCACTGATAAAAAAAAGAACGCGAAGAACGTGTTTTACCGTTTCCATCCGGACGCAGGTGAGCTCGATGCGTACTTTTGAGACTGGAAATACGATTTTTATCGTCCAGTTTTTCCAGTATCTTTTCTTTTATAAATAATTCCTTCGGAAAAAACGTTTGAAACACCGAAAAAATTGTAAAAGAAGAGCGAATTAATTTAAAGAGATCTTGCGAAAATCCGCGTTGCTTGTTTTGTTCCAGTTTTTCGTCGTTTTTGGTTGCTTTTTTTTGTTTTTTTTTGGGAAGCGAGGTGGGAACAATCTCGACCTCGCACTGGGCTCGAAATTGTCGCACTCAAAGTTCGAAAATAACGGCTGACCCTTTTGCGGTGTTTGGCTTTCGAACTTTGGGATATTTGCACCGCATGGCACCGCATGCAGAGATAGGGTCGTTTAAGAGCTATTAGAGGGAAGATCCGCGATTTCGTGAACTTCACGAGCAATATCAAGAACCTCTACACGTATAGGACACGGCGAAGGCGTTTCTCTCGCGTGGGATCCCACAATTCTATTATCCTTCGAACACAGAAGGTCAGGACATGGAAGATAAGAGCTGGGTCGCCGCACTCGAGCCTGCATATGTCCTCGTGTGGGCTCCCCCCGTTCAAAGTTCGGTCGATTGATCGATGGGTTAATTGATTGACCCGCAATGTAACAATCCACGAAAATATTCATCGTGACAACAAAAATCACGGCAAACGTTCTAATCATTAGTTTACAGCCTAAAAACAATGTTGGAATACACGAAAAAACGACGTTATTTCCCAAAATTTCGATTTTTCAGATTAATGAAATTTTTTTTGGCAAATTTTCACATCGATGTATATTTGCTCGATGTCTCGCTTCTTTTTTCAAAGATTACAGAATTTCGCCCACCCTGATAACTCGACGATTAAAAAGGAAAAAGGAGCACGGTGAAGGCCAGAGTTGACAATTTTTTTTTTTTAATTTATAACGATCAAAATGAAAGGGAAATAAATTTGAATCCAAAGAGTAGAAAAATGTCGGGTTGGTCAACAAAAGGACCTCGAGTTTGCCGAGAATGCCAGAATTCTGTCGCCTCCAACTTCAGAGCCATTGAAAATTTGAAAAACGATCAAGTTCAGCTTTGCTCCGAATGTCATCCGGAGTCAAACGTTCTAATAATTAGTTTACAGCCTAAAAACAATGTTGGAATACACGAAAAAAACGACGTTATTTCCCCAAATTTCGATTTTTCAGATTCACGAAATTTTTTTTGGCAAATTTTGTCATCGATGTATATTTGCTCGATGTCTCGCTTCTTTTTTCAAAGATTACAGAATTTCGCCCACCCCGATAACTCGACGATTAAAAAGGAAAAAGGAGCACGGTGAAGGGCAGAGTCGACAATTTTTTTTTTTAATTTATAACGAATAAAATGAAAGGGAAATAAATTTGAATCCAAAGAGTAGAAAAGTGTCAGGTTCGCCAGAATTCTGTCGCCTCCAACTTCAGAGCCATTGAGAATTTGAAAAACGATCGAGTTCACCTTTGCTCCGAATGTCATCCGGAGTCAAACGTTCTAATAATTAGTTTACAGCCTAAAAACAATGTTGGAATACACGAAAAAACGACGTTATTTCCCAAAATTTCGATTTTTCAGATTCATCAAATTTTCTTTGGCAAATTTTGTCATCGATGTATATTTGCTCGATGTCTCGCTTCTTTTTTCAAAGATTACAGAATTTCGCCCACCCCGATAACTCGACGATGAAAAAGGAAAAAGGAGCACGGTGAAGGGCAGAGTCGACAATTTTTTTTTTTAATTTATAACGAATAAAATGAAAGGGAAATAAATTTGAATCCAAAGAGTAGAAAAGTGTCAGGTTCGCCAGAATTCTGTCGCCTCCAACTTCAGAGCCATTGAGAATTTGAAAAACGATCGAGTTCAGCTTTGCTCCGAATGTCATCATCCGGCGTCTGCGGATGCCCCGCGTACGACCTGTTTTCCGGGTCACCCCGTACATTCGCACGAATTAAACATAACTCGTAAATCCAAACTTGACGTTTCTACGAGACAGTGCAGCGTCAATCCTCCACGACGTCGAAAGATCTCAGAATCAGGCGAGCCCATAGAGAGCGCTGAAGTTGCGCGCGGATGAGAGTCGCAGGGCTGTCGCGTGTCACCATATTCCCCGAGGACGAGACGAGCAGGAAAGCCTTTGAAAGTTTCACCAAGTGGATTAACGAGCGGCATACCGCTCTCCTAGACATTCCTTGTCCCAATATATACTATATATATATTGTGCCCTCGAAAACAAAAGGAACCTCACCAATGAGGATGCAGTTATGCCGAAACTGCATAGAGAACGACGTCTCGAAACGAGGGAACTCTGCGATCATGAAGTTTGCATTAAACAAAAATCGGAATTTTTTCGATCCTTCACACGGAAATTACCGAATTTTTCACCGTATTTTCTCTCTTCCTTTCACGAGCGTCAGAATTTCGAAAAATTGATGAAAAATATCTGCGGCGAGTCGTGGAATATCGAGGCGAAAAAAAGACCGTTTATCGCACATTCCAACGATGCAAACTTCGCAACCATGAAATTGTAATTATTTATCCGATAGTTAGTCTCGTAGAAATAATTGCGAGAGCTCTGACGAACGCTTATTCGCTGAGAAGCGATAAAAACGAACTTTTTCGTGATTATAATTCGTTGGAAAAAGAATAAAAAGTGTAAATGTGGAATCGTTTTTTGTGACAGAGAGAAAAACAAATAATTCAAGCGAATTTTTGTTGAGCGAAGGTACGATAATATTTAATTAAGCGCGTAATATTTATACCCGCGATTTTTCGTAACGAAAAACGTTTAATTTCGTTCCAGTCAGAGAATAAAAACAGTACCGTCCATATTCGTCAATTTACCATCGTTTTTTGCCATTTTATAAAAACGCTGCTTGAAAGCGTCGAAAAGAAACCTCGTAAAATTCATTTTCGTCTCCACTGAACGTCAATTTTCATCGTTAACTTTGGAGCCGAAAAAAAAATAGCAAATTATCTAGGAAAAAATCAGAACGAACGCCGAAACGTTCCTTTCCGTTCTCGCGATTTCCAAATCGTTGCGTTGTACTTTAAATAAAAAAAAACAGCATTGAAATGGCGTACAAATTCGTGCAGTGAATTCCGTCGCGAAAGCAAGAAATTTCGTGATGAATTTGCTTCGTCAAAATAAATGTTTGTCTGTTATTCTTTTTCGTCGAATATTTTCCCATGCTTTTCCCTTTTATTCTTCCAAATTACGTTTGTTCGATGTCCATACGCGTTTAAACTATAAAACGTACCGCGCGCGCGCGCGTTTGATGGAAACTTTTCCAAATGTGTTCCTCTTGTCCCATTCGATCTCGTATCACCGCGTACCTCGGTTGCACTCGTGTATAACTCAAGCGATTTATGTGATTCGCTCGTGTACATTATTTTTCGATTCGGCGAACGTGAAACTTTGGTAACTCGCCGGGGGACATTTCCGCACTACATCGGTTGATTTTTCTCCGACGCGGAGACGGACGAGTCTTCTTCGACTTGTTGATCCGAGAATGAACTTTTATTCCCAACGATCGTGTCGTCACTCTCCAAGGATGGCATCGATGACAACGCACATCGACAAAAATAATTCGAAAGCGGAAATTCGACGAGTTTCTCGACGCAAAATGAACATACAGGGTGTCCCCAGACTCAAACGTCTCTAAAAACTTGAATCCAAGTAGGGGATGAAATTCAACGGTCCAAAAAAAAATGGACCATTTTTCCTGTGGGCTGTAAATTCTAAATAAATATATAAGACCATTTTTTCAACTATTTTTACAAATTTGACCGCTTTTTTCGCTGTAATGTAGTATATGTAATAATATTAATGATAAATTGTATTATATATGTTTACAAAAATGAGTAATTCGCTCGGCAGGGCCTTGCACGAGTCTCCCCCCTTAAATACGTGTTTTACGTAATTGTTGCTTTATTTTTTGCTGCTTCATAGCCTCGGTGTCCATTACAAGGAAGCGAGAATAACCGCGATCGTTACGTAATGAGAAAAAGAAACACAAATCGATTTGTCAGCGTGAGCGTCAGCCTTGAGACCGTTATAATTGTCTCTGCGGTCTGGAAACCGAGAAAAAAAAAAAAAAGAGCAAGAAATGGCGAGAGTAACCTCGATTCGCATAATTCAGGCGTATCGATAGAGTTCAATATCGCGAACGCGATGGGAACTATCTCGTTGAAGCGTTGTATGATCGTTTCCAGGCACTCCCCTCGCGTTTTGCTTTTCCCATTGCATTTTCCTCGCGGAGCACAGAGCCGTTAATCTGATAATCCTGGGAAACTCGTGTGTAATCCTTTCGTGCGAGCAATGGCTATATATGCAGAAAAAGAGAGAGAGAGGAATCGATAAGCGCCTACAAACCCTCAAAACACACTCGGACAAAATGCATACACGCCGCCATCACCCCCCTCCCGCGTATATAAACTCGAGAGGGTATTTATTCGCTCGCAGAGGGAGAACTAAATTGTTAAAGCCCACTAAATTTCACGAGGATGCGCCGATCGTGAAATTTATAATGAAGAAAAAAGCTCAAACCAACTTTAACCCCCGTTATAACCGCCCAAGTGAGTGCGTTTGGACACTCGAGGGAAAAAGACACGTTTTTCGCGGTCTACGACAGAAACAACGTCGCCCTACCGGCAAAATCGCCCGTCTCGTCGATTTATGGCACTATCATCGAGCTGCGACCCTTCCTGGAGGGTGAAAAGGCTTTTTTTTCTAAACGCGTCGGTCTTATTTATTTCGCTCGTAAATTGTGCTTTTTCCTTCGTCTGAAATAAATTTCGAATACACTTTTTACACTCTATCGGTACGAAAGACGAAAGAAATGAAACGAGTCGATTTATTTTCCCAAATATCGTACGACAAAATGTCTGTAATTATTTTTTTGATGAATTTTGAAAAAAGTTGTCTTATCGCTCGGAAGAAACTTTGTACGATACTTGAGAAAAGTTATCGAGTCGAAAGTCGAACTCGTCGAATAATTTTCGTTCATTTTTTCGAATTTTGCTCATCGTTGGATTCATCGTTTCGATGTTTTTATGCGACGGATGAGAAATCCCCTACGAATTGCAGCGAGAAATACGATTTTACGCGTAATATTTCTCCACGAGCGGAGTCGAGTGAAACCTGCGGAAAAAGTATATAATTCGTGAGTAAAAAAAAAAATGGAGGAGAGGGGAGATGGAAAAAGAACTTATTCAAATTTGGTCCAGCACGACGAGACCAGAGATTCTTTTCTCGTGCTCTACGCGTTTGTTTTTTTTTTTCGTCGATTTTTTTTGTTCTTTATTTCATACTCGCGAAGTTTCCTCCATTAGCATGCGAAAAACTTTTGGAAAACGACGGTAGGGAGTTTCGAGGACGGGTTTTTCCGAGCGAGAGGAAGACAACGCGGAATGTTGTGTGAGAGCAGAGAGGGAAAAGGAGGATATAAGGGCCGAGAGTTTGGTGGTGGGTTTTGGTC
This sequence comes from Heteropelma amictum, assembly GCA_959613375.1. Taxonomy (NCBI): domain Eukaryota; kingdom Metazoa; phylum Arthropoda; class Insecta; order Hymenoptera; family Ichneumonidae; genus Heteropelma; species Heteropelma amictum. Next base: position 27,187,362 of record OY390723.1, read on the forward strand.
AGGAATTTCCTTGGGATCGTTGCGCTGGTGGAGGATTTTATCCAGCGAATGAAACGAGCTTGATATCGCGAGCGCCAGTGTATATACGATCAACAAAGAGCAAGAGTGCGCAGTGAAAAAGAAAATATACGAAGAAAAAACGGAAAAGGGAAGAAAGAAAAATGAATGAGCTCCACGAGGCCAGGACGTACGAGCGATTAAACTCTCTCACGTTGGCTTGCCTTTTATTCATATATTTCTATGCATGTTGATGTATACATTAGGGTGCCCGTTACTGCTCAACTTGACTTTTTTAGCCTAAAATCAATTTTTGAGAAAAAAAAAAAACATTCCGACGACGACGTGAAATTGACAAGATCCAAGACGATGAAGACAAAAAGGAGTAAATTTTAAATCGTGATTATCGAATTTTTATAGGCGACAAAAAAAATGTTTTGTCGAAATGAAGAAAGCTCTCGGATTTGGCTTGTATTTGTGGATAAAAAATCATTTTTAATTTTTTTATTTGAACTTATATTCCAATGAGCAGAGTCTCCGATCGATTTAGGGGGTTTCTGACTTACCTGAAGATGTCTCTTTTGATATACACGCCTTGTCATTTTTTTGGGCAGAAAAGAAAAAATACCGTCTAAAAATGAAACACCCAAATGTATGTGGATTTTTTTTTCTTCTTTTACGCATATGACCCTTTACCGAATGAAAGACCCGAAGCACCTCTCGTGTTCTCTCTTCCATTACCAACCTTATTCCACGACTTGTATGTGTGCGAGCGCTCAAAGCGAGCGAGGACGACTCCGAGTTTTCACCCTTAATACGGGAGCGTTTATAATCTTTTCAACCCTCTCGTATATTTTTCGGGGGGCTTTGAAACCCGCCGAAATTTGTCGGACGAGAAATGTACTCGTTCGTCAGCCGGATAAGCGGGAGCTTTTGTTTCTCGTTCGTGAACATTGTCGCGCGAAAAAATCGCGCGAAAAATAAATGGACGTGAAGTGAAAAAAAGAAACATTGAATCGAGGGGATCGCGAGGGGTCTTGGGGATTTTATCGAGGAACGGAGATCGACGGGAGCGCGCGACTGAAAACGAGACAATTAAAATGATCATCTCTCGTGGTCCACGGAATGGCGGATGCAGCAATTACGACGCCGAGTTTGGATATTTTAATTTTTTGCTTTAATAATTTCAAAATACACTTTTTCAATTCGAGCACGCATTAAGCTCGCGAGACGATCACTTTTTTCTAAACTCTTCCGCGGGTGGTCCGAAAATCTTCATCTCGAATGAGATGAAAGCAGAGAGTTTCAAAACATGAAAAGGATTTTCGAAAAATCTAGTTTGCCTCGACACAAACGAATTCGAAATTGAATATAAAACAGGAGTTTTCCTACATGAAAAACAATTTTTCAAAAAAAAGTTGTTCAAAATTGCGGTACTCGACATCTCACGTGTATCTGATCGATGTTTCCTCCAGAGTCTCGCACACCCTGCTAGTCACAAAATTCGCGGTCCATTTCAATTATTTTTATCAGAATTTTACCTCGAGAACGACCTTAAGGAGAATCTCGCGTATTATCACGGATGCTGCGTGTGATCTCTCGTATATACATCGGTCCTAGTGTCCTCGGGAGAATTTCGGTACAGTTGGAAGAAAAGTAAGAACGAGATATTTTAATTTTTTGCTTTAATAATTTCAAAATACACTTTTTCAATTCGAGCACGCATTAAGCTCGCGAGACGATCACTTTTTTCTAAACTCTTCCGCGGGTGGTCCGAAAATTTTCATCTCGAATGAGATGAAAGCAGAGAGTTTCAAAACATGAAAAGGATTTTCGAAAAATCTAGTTTGCCTCGACACAAACGAATTCGAAATTGAAGATAAAACAGGAGTTTTCCTACATGAAAAACAATTTTTCAAAAAAAAGTTGTTCAAAATTGCGGTACTCGGCATCTCACGTGTATCTGATCGATGTTTCCTCCAGAGTCTCGCACACCCTGCTAATCACAAAATTCGCGGTCCATTTCAATTATTTTAATCAGAATTTTACCTCGAGAACGACCTTGAGGAGAATCTCGTGTATTATCACGGATGCTGCGTGTGATCTCTCGTATATACATTGGTCCTAGTGTCCTCGGGAGAATTTCGGTACAGTTGGAAGAAAAGTAAGAACGAGGGGTGCGAAAAGAAGAAAAAACATCCGCGCAAAGAACGCCGGGAGTCGATGTGCGGGGTGGTTTACGATCGCCGAGGAAAAAGGTTTTCCTACTCGGGGATTGGGATTCGAACCGTTCGGGCTACGTTTCCTTCGGCTCCTCCGTGGGTGGAGTTGCGGTACCTCACTTTTTGTCGACGTTACGTGCCCTCGGTTGCTCGCTTTTTTATTTCCATTTTTTTTTCGTACATGCCTATACAGACGCACACAGCGCGAGACTCTGGGGTCCAAATCCGCCATTTTCGTACGTGATCCTGGCACTGAGGGAAACTCCTGACTTTCTTTGCCCCCCTCCCCTTCGCGGCTTTGAATTTTCACGGGTTTTCTCTCTATGATCATCGTCTCTTTCACTTTTGTTTATTTATTTTCCACTCCCTCCGAAAGATTGGTAAATTGCTCGGTTCGTTGTTTTTTTTATTCCGCCTGCTTATGTGCATCGTAGGGTAGGGGACGTAGGTTGAAATCTACCGATTGAACTGAATGGAAAAATCGATTTTTTCAAGCCTGCGTCGTTGGATTGAGGCGATGAAACGAATTGCTCAAGTTTTTTGGTGAAAAAACCTTTCAAGGATTTATGTAAAATTGAAATGAGAACGAGAATTTCGCGTGCTTGAGAAAAAACGATCGTGACCAAGACTCGTGTCTACAATCTGTTAAAAAAAACGCGTTTCTTTGAGAGACTTGAATTTTTTTCAAAATTTTGCCGGAATTTTAATGTTTTTTTTTCGAATTTTCTTTGACAAGTTTCCCATCCGCTTGATACGTGCCTCGGTTTCGTCTTTCGGCGGGTCAAACAGACTGAATTAAAAATATGAATGCATTCATTCAATTGAGAAGAGAAACGACTTTGGTCAATTTTATTTGGCTCAAAAAGTAAACCGATTTTTGGTTGCACGTTCCAAAACGATAAAAATGTCCGATTCGTCGAAACTGCATGAATAAAATGGCGCTGGCGATATTCGTTTTTTCGTTCGAGTACTTTTTTGATTCGACGAACATCCCCGCTTGCCTGTCGAACGGGGCAAAGGATCGATGAGAGAGAATTATTACGAGTTTTTAAAACTTATTTTTCGTACGAGGGAGGCCTTGGCTGTGTGTGTGTGCGAAAATACGAATATATGGCAGTAGTAAAAGCCATTGCGTGTCAGACCGTAGCAGAGGGATGTTTTTCGCCTCTGGACGAGATATATTATTATTTCCGCGTGGGAACGAAGGTGTCGAGCACGAAGTGGCTGAGTTAATCGCATTATTATCGCGCGTATACGTCACATCTATATGAATTATAAAAACACATGCACACGCGCCGCATGTGTGAACACGTGTACATGCATTTGTATCTAAAGTGGCTTACGTGCTCCAAGGGTTGTCGTACAAGGGAGGAATTAAACCGTGCGTCGTATATGAATGTGTATAAATGTACAACACACATGGACGAGAAATTCTAGCGAGGTTTTCCTTCCGAGGTACTCCACGCATGTTTAATTTACGACTTTGTCGTCGTTTCACATCCGGTTCGGGCGAAAACGTCGAGAAAAGCCATTTTTACCATTTTTTTTTATTCTCAACGTCACAAAATTTCACTTTTTCTTCTATCAAGTAGCTTACGGTAGTTTACATCGAGTAGCTGTGAAATTTCAAGCCGAAATGTATTTCACCATTTTTTCCTACGATCAAAAGTTGATGTTCCAGTTCCAGCTGTTATAATTAATAACTCAACAGGGGTTGATCGGATCGAAAAGTACTGAAGGACTTTTCAACGCGGAGGTTTATCCCCGATGCAGTATTAAATTATCAGCATCCTGTTTTGGGGCAAGCTGTATATAAGTGCAGCGTAAATGCGTGCTATGATCACGTAGCAGTTCATGTAGATTGCTATTCACTTCTGTCGCGTCTGTTCAAGAGCCACTTCCCACTTGAATTAGTTGACGTTAACGCACACCCGAGCGAGAATATATTTACGGTCTTCCAGTCCACATGACACGAACCATTTCGTATGAAATTAACGTCTTGATGATATTTTTTATTTGAAAAAAAAACATCATCCTGTTGAAAGGGAAAATTCCAGAACGCGATAGACAGGAGGATATATTTACGCGGAAAATTTCTTCAAGAGGGTGTAAAAAAAAATGTTTTATATTTACAGGCATTCGAGTCAATGTACTTTCTCGTTCTTGGGGCCAATTTTTTTTTCCCGACGCCTCGATCTCTCTTCACGTTGGCACTCGACGATGGTTTTTTCCGATACTGAAATGGGACACGATAGGTGTCGGAGGTAGACGATTCTGAGCTATATATACATTTGTATTATATACTCGAGACGTAGATGTATATTGCACTACGGATGTGTACCTCGCGAAAGCTCCGTCCTGTGCATATACCGCCGCTGTCTATCCAACAGCTTCTCGCCTCAACTGCTCGACGAAAATTGGCTCCGAACTTCTCCAACATTCGACATGTCAATATACATGTACATATTGTATGTATATATATTTCGGTGTGCACAAAAAATTTTTTTTTCTCACATCCGCGCCTCCTCAATTTTCCAACTACACTTCCGACCCTTCTTCGTGAACTTAAACCAAGCCTTGTATCGCGTATTCATCGCTGAGGGAAAATATATACGCGGTAGTACGACGCCGGTGCGATTTCTGTATAGCCATAATTGCAGGGGGACTATACAGGCGGACCGCCTCAGGATTCGATGTCGGATGATGGAAAGTCAGATTCAGGACGAAATTCCGAGGAAAAAAGTTTCCCGGCACCTTTCAATCCGACGAACGCCCGCCGAGTTATCAATCGTTGAAGTTGGACCAATCAGAGCCTCGCGTCGCACATTCGTCGCGTGTTGGAAACCCGCCTGATTAACCGAGCTTTATCGATTAATAACTCACGAGGCGTTCGTCGGATTGAAAAGTGCTCGGATACTTTTCGACTCGAAATTTCATTCTACAATCGAATTTCGATTGTTTCTTTCGAGGTTTTGAAATTTTTTTTTTTTCGGTTTTGCAAAAATCATCAAAGATCGAAAATTATTCATCGTAACTCCCGTACGAAGATTCTCGGTATTTCCGGGCTATTTTTCAACTCACTCGACGAGACTTGTAGAGAGTTTTGAATGAAATTTCGAAAAAAAATTCAAGGGTACTCAAAAAATGGACGAGTTTATTTCGTTCACAAAGAAAACACGATAAAGAAATGTCATCGTGCCGAGTATCTCAGAGTATCTCAGAATAAAATATTCCAGAGAGTACGCGGACACCTTGATTTTATAAATCTTCGAAAAGTGCACGGATATTTTTCCACTGTGAATTTCGTTTGAGATTGAATTTTCATTATGGACGTTGTACAGTCTGGAACACCCTGTATGTGTGTTCAAATCGTCTAGGGCATATAACGTAATATAAATAAGAAGATTGTACAAGTGGGCTTCAATAATGCAGAAAATCGATACGATGTCGGAGATATATTTACACTATATATAAGGTTATAAGGGCATGTACCCCCCGGGCAATTCGAGTACAGCCGCAAGAAAATGGTCATTATTCTTCATCCACCTATACCATTACGGACGTGTGCACCAAAGACTGTGCCCTTTTTCATAAATCCCTCAAACTTCATTTGCAAAATATCGATCGATACGAGATACAATTGCGTCTTGCGTCTGTCTTTTTCGAGATCCGCTGTCGACAAAAATAGTTTTACAAAGGGGAAAAAAAAAATACACGTACGATGTGATTTCGTAACTCGAGAATAAAAGAAAATGATTTCATTAGGTTGGAGATCGAATCTTCCTCATTTGGAATCGATTGTTCGACGACAAATATGTCGAGTTTATTGAAAATCGGGATAAAGACGAAGCGAGACTCTTTCTTCTCATGATTCATGCAGTCTTCTCGACACGTTCTTCCGTGCCGTTGCACGTTCAAACAAACTCGTCCTATACGCTCTCGGGGTAAAAGGGACACAAGTGTGTCCGGAAAAAGAAGAGTCGCAAGAAAAAAAAACGAGGTCGGCGATCGAATCTGAGCAGAATGAAAATCGAACGTTCGTGTTATTTTTTCTCCACGATGTTGATTCTCGTGAACCGGACATTGAGCAGGAAAATTTCGCGTTTCATCCCATCCGCATAACGTTCAATCAAACGCAAGATACTTTGAATCACAGGGATCCATGATATTCGCCTAAATTCGAGAGATTTTTTCTCGTTTTTATCGTCGAGAAAAATCGACTTCGATGTAACTGAGATTAAATGACAGAACTCGTTATTTCATCAAAAAAACTATTCTTTTCGTTAGAAAACTTTGAGAATATAAAAATCTCATGAAAAACGACGATGTCAAAGTTGCCATCGCTGAAATAAATCAACTCAAACTCGAATTCTCACGATATATTTTATCCAAATTTTCCTCAATTTTCATGACATATTTTTCCACCGTTGTACGAGTGTCATAGGTCCTAAAATTGCAAAAAAAATATTCGGTACATCCCAGAACGTTGACATTGAAGAAAAATCGTCGATGCAAACTTGAACGTTGTTGAAAAATGGTAAATGAGAACGAGAATTTTTTTCGATAATTTTTTTGTCTTCTTTACCACCTTAACCTAACGAAACACGTGAAATTTTGGGTTTCGAACGTACAATTGGTATTCAATGGGCTTTCGTCGATAGAATTTACACACTGCGTGGGTGGCATAATTACGTATCGAGAATAGATGGCTTCGACGAAAGAAGAACAAGTTTGTTCGCACGGTGTATATCCGTTGGTTCGGTCAGTGAAATAAGAGCAAAGCTTCTCGAAATACGAATGTCGCAACTCTACATATATCTTTTTCAATCCCTCACTGTGTCCTAGACTTCAATCTATCCAGTATTCATGGTGTCGTCTGCTTTTTCAACAACACGTTTATTCGATTCGACACACGATGAAAAAAGTCGTATGTTCAGGGGTTTGTTTGTGTATTTCGTTGGATTTATTTTACCTGTTCGATCTTCGCACACTTTTCACATATGTGTGAAGAATATATATACATAGGTTTCTCACTGTGCAAACAGAGCACTCGCAGGACGAGGACACTTTGATCTATTCTGGACCAGATCGCTGTATACATGTATGTGTATTTAACGGATGTATTTAACCAGCATGCACAGGGTGTCTGTTATTTCCCAAGTCGACTTTTTTCACTCGAGTATATCCATTAAATCATTACTTTATAGCCTCGAAACATTTGTGGACGATATTCTCCCGGTTCAATTGAATTTTAATTTAATTTCCTCCGGACAGAAAATAGTACAAAAGTCTTTTTTAGTGATTTTTCGAAAGCTCGCGTTAATAATATTTCTCGTTCGTTGATTCCACGTTGATCAGTCATCGGTGTTTCACAAAACTCGCTCGTACGATAATAAAATAGTCGAATCTCTTTTCATCCAGTGGAGCACGGAATATATCATGATAGAGTGAATTTAATCGTGAAATTAATCAATCGTAAAATATGTCAAATAAATAAAAAGCATTTTTCTTCCGCGATGTACGAGCTCTGAAAGCTTTCTACGTCGTCGATCGATTTCGATGAATGAAAACGCGACCGTGGCTTTGCTCGAAAAGAATTTTCATTCGCCCGTGTGTCAATCATCGTCCTGTACCATCATCATCCATCACCCAGTTTCATCCCTTCCGTATCACCACCCTTTCACCCCATTCGATACCCTTGTATGGCAATCGTTGCGCCAATTTTATTTGTCAACGATTGGTCGTCATAAAACCACGTGCGTGTGCATTGTAACGAGCGAGTTGGGACGTTTTGGTTGGAAGCTGTCTGCGGGTATCATTGATGTATCAATCGCTGAATTTTATCGTGAAATTAATTAATCGTAAAATATGTAAAATAAATAAAAATTCTTCGTACATTTCCGCTTTCAATTGGGAGATTCTGAAAAATGTTTAACCTTGCGGGAGCATTTTTCTTCCGCGATGTACGAGCTCTGAAAGCTTTCTACGTCGTCGATCGATTTCGATGAATGAAAACGCGACCGTGGCTTTGCTCGAAAAGAATTTTCATTCACCCGTGTGTCAATCATCGTCCTGTACCATCATCATCCATCACCCAGTTTCATCCCTTCCGTATCACCACCCTTTCACCCCATTCGATACTCTTGTATGGCAATCGTTGCGCCAATTTTATTTGTCAACGATTGGTCGTCATAAAACCACGTGCGTGTGCATTGTAACGAGCGAGTTGGGACGTTTTGGTTGGAAGCTGTCTGCGTGTATCATTGATGTATCAATCGCTACTGTTACATCCATTTCTACAAAATCCTACACAGAATCCTACATTCATCTCCATCTCTCTCTCTCTCTCTCTCTCTCTCGATCTGAATGATTATTCATGGGCATTCAAGTGCAAATCCCAAACGACGAACGACGAGAAGCGGTAAATGGACGCACAAACTCCGACTCGCTGACATCTAACTAATTGATTGGGGAGCTTCCGAGACACGCCCGCGTTTGTGTCCAAGCTCGTCGGACCGGAAACTCCCTGTCGATATTTTGTTTATGCTACGTGTGAGTGCGTGTACCAATATATGTATCGCGTCAACCATATATATGGGCGCGTTTTTCACAATCGAAACAGCTTTGACTAGAGATGACAAGAAAGCGACATGGATTGTCTCTGTAATTCACACTGATCAGCTGATGTGAACACGAAACTCCCGATACCAGGATACATCAACTATACAATTACGAGGATAACGGTATTCCACTTTTAAAACACCAATTATCCGTGTAATTACGCTCGAGTATTTTATCTCGCAGTTTATCGTGCCAAAAATGCCCGCTGTATTTTTTTGTGCACAAAAAAACGCCATGATTTGCAATACGAAATTGGCAGTGTTATAGATCGACGAGATGCAATTTTTTAACCCCCCATATTTTCGAGGTATACTCAAAATCGATGCAGTTTTTTTAAATTATTTTAAGCGGAAAGACGTCATAATCAATATACGTCGAAAGAAAAATGGCTTTTCGCTTTGTCCACGAGATGGAATTATTTCAACCCCCCAAACGTACATTGCGAGGCAATCGACGATTTTCCCTTTTTTCGAAGTATGCAACGGTCGAAAGTGCCAAGTTCCAGGGCCTCAGAATCGACGCAAATTTTGAATTTTACACAGAAAGTTTTCGGGACAGACTGTATAGATTCCGATTCTTTCTCTCCACAAACCCCTGATATTTCACGAAGCTTCGCGTGTCCGGCAAAATACCATAAAACGAGAAGTAATTTCTCATTTCTCTTACATCGTCGATTTTTATTCCATTTTTTCTCGTTTTTTTTTGACGTTTTCTCCCATAAAGCTTGATGCCTCGACGTTTTCCTCGAGGCCGTCTTATATACGGTTCTATATCCAGAAATCCCGTTAACTCTGGGGATCTCGGGGTGTGCACAGCGCGAGGTGCATTACGAGAATGGAACACGTGCCTCCAACGCACACGAGGAACAAGGAGAGAGAGAGATACGAGAGCATTTCGGGATCCCACGGAGGAGCAAAGCGAAGAGATAAAAATAGGAGAAGAATGGATGCGCTGCCATGAAAAAAAAAAAAAAAAAAAACGGAATAAGCTCAAAAAGACCAAGGAGAAATCGTTCGTTCGCTTTTTTCTTCTCGGGTCTCCTTTTTTTTCGATGTGCGCGAGAGCAAACGACGAAATTCGGTGCGGTGGCGGAGAAAACCTGCGCCGCTGGGTTTTCTTCTCTCTTAGCACAGTTTAAAGTTTGGCTCATTGCCAAACTTCCGTTCGCGAGGGCATCGACGATGGTGTAAGTTTTCTCTCTCCCTCTCTCTCTCTCTCTCACTCTCTCCTACGTTTTTCCTTCTCAAACTTACTCAAACCCTATGGCATTCCCGACCACGTTTCCTCTTCCTGTCTTTACGACTCTAATTATGTACAGCGTATCACTGTTCCATTTTTTATACGTAAGAGATGCTCGCATGTGCTCGTGTTTGTGCGTGTAAATTGATCGATAAACTCGAAGTGAAATTCAACGAGAAAGAATAAATATTTAACGCGGAAAGTTCACATTTTGTGCTGTGAACTTTATTCCCACAAACAAAACCTGTTGTTTGACAGCAACGATGACAATTGCCTAATTACTCTTGATTGATACTTCGCCTCGTGAGAAAAGGCTTGAGCGTATCGATCGAGGATCAAACTGAGACGAATGCGAAGGTATTCGAACGAAATTTGCATGAAAAATTTCAATTTAATTATCGAAATATAAATATTCTTGAAATATCGTTTAATCGTTTAAAGACCATGGGGGATACCCTCCTCCCCATCGAAATTTCGAAAAATTCTCAGGCAAAATCTATACACCGGATCGATTTGAATATCTTTGTGAGTATTTAGTGACACAAGACTGACGATTTCGCAAATTCGAAATTATGCAAAAAAAATTGTATGTAGAGTGAACAAATTTTCAAAATCTCCAAATTCTAAAATCGTCAGTTCCTCCGGGCTATATATCACTAAGTACTCACAACGAATTTCAAACCGATCCGAGTTATAGACTCTGCCGGAGAATTATTCCAAGCTTCGATTCACGGATGCAACACATCGCCCTAAGGCCATGGGGGATACCCCCTCCCATATCGAAATTTAGAAAAATTCTCCGGCAAAATCTATACACCGGATCGATTTGAAATTGTTTGTGAGTATTTAGTGACGTGACACGGAGGGAATGACGATTTCGCAATTTCGAAATTCTTCAAAAAAATTTGTTTGTAGAGTGAAAAAATTTTCAAAATTTCGAAATTTTAAAATCGTCATTCCCTCCGGGCTATATCACTGACTACCCACAACAAATTTCAAACCGATCCGATGTATAGATTTTGCCGGAGAATTATTCCAAGCTTCGATTCACGGATGCAACACATCGCCTTAAGGGGGTTACATCTGTCTGAAAAATAAACGTTTATCCATTTTTCCGTCGCCGGCTCCGATGACCGACGACTTCCGGCGAAAATTCTCAAATTCTCCGGTGTTTTCAAAAATCTTCGATCGAAAAGTCGCAGTCGTCCTGATTCTGCCTTAAAACGATCGACATCGATTTCCGGGACACCCTGTACAATCACGTACATGCGTAAAAGTACATATATATTCATAGGGACCTGTCGACCGAGGTGAAGAATAATTACTTTCGCTTCGCGAAATGCACCGAGCTCAGGAGCAAAAACAGAGAGAAAGATTCGGTGATTTACAGCGCGAGCTATCGTGCATCCGTATTCGAGTGCCCGTGGCGAGCACGTTTTTTTTGTTCCTCGTCTCTCAACGCAAACTTTACGCTCGGAAACTTGGCAGAATTTAACCAAGTTTTGCAACGGTTCCTGTACAAGCGTATAATTCATCGGACCACGAGGGAAACCGCTTATTATTGACCGTAGACAAAGGTTGGAATAATGACGATAATTGCGGCGGTGAGATACCACATGCTGACCCCAATTGTCGCGTTTCATTGTCATTATTCGTCATAAAACGTCATTGTTACTCGGAATTATTATTTCTCGCCATTTTATATTTATTTATTGGGGAGTTTTACTTGCACACCCTTTACGGGTTTTTACAAGCCACCCACCCAACTACTACCCATTCTGTATCATCTCCTCGTACCTCCTCTGTTTTTCTGGGTGGGTGGATTTCCTCCAATAGACCTACTTTTTTACGTGGGTTCCGAACCACGAGAGAACAGTTTAAGACACTTAGAAAAATCCATTGGTGTCGGCGTCTCGCCATTTTATATTTGATTCAAGAATATTAAATTCTATCAATGAGACACCACGGATGCTGCCTCTGCGATTGTCACGTTAAATCGTCAATGCCCGTTGCGAAATTTCACCGTCGATGCGAGAACGATTATTTCCACGCTTTTTTCTCGTCGATTCGAGATAACAATCGCGTTTAACCGATTTACTTTGCGAGATGAAAAAAAGATTTTTTTTTTTATAAAAAAAAAAGTTTTACAGAGCGTTTGGTCACTCGTACGTCTGCCCTGCGAATTGCCGTATTGGTATTGCAAAGGTATCGATGTTTCTACGGTGTATACAGCCACAGGCGATATCAATCGCGTGCATAAAACATGGCCGCATCGACGTGCTCCGTCCGTGCACGAGGTCGCGCCAGCGCAAAACTTGTGCACCCCTCTCTCTCTCGCTGCTCTCGCGGGCGCGCCCAGTTTCCGTTGGTCCATGCATCAGCAGCGTCGCAGGGGTAAAAGAAGAGACCGGAGATAGAGCAGGAGCAAGAAGCGCGGATGAGATGTTACCGCGCGAGAGAGGCCGACGGATGAGGTTTATAAAACATCTCGCGGAGCATCACACGGTCGCATGAATAATCATCGGTTTTCTCAGGCAATTTTCCCACGGGATACACGCGAAAACGGCGCTCTCGAAGGGAAACCTGAATGACCAGATCGACGGGAAAAAGGGGTTACAAAAAACGGAAAGGAGCTCGAACGGAGAGACTCCTGAAGCCGCGCGAACGATCGGGGTGCGATATATATCGATTATCCCACTGTCGTGGGGTGCAGCATCGTCAGAGTGTCTTCAAACACCAATTAATATGGAAATGATCGGGCTGCCGTACGGAGGTGGCATTTGGGCGAGTGAGAGAAACGTCGTTAGCTGTGAACGGACGAGGGAGGAGAACGGACAAAGCCCGGGTGGTCCGAAAGATGGAATCTCAGCAGCCACGGGACTGGATAGAGATGTGAAGCGGGAGCGAGAGGCGCGCAACGAGAATTAAGTATAGATGCCACGTGAATTGCACAGGTCGGTTCATCCCGCGGGCAGAGAACGACGAGCGTGTTACCTCGGGAAATTAAACGAGGGTTATATTCTCCGGGCTTCGGGTACACCGAAGAGGACTCGACAACAGCCCAGACGCGGCAGGTAGAGGCAGGAGATTGACGCGCGAGAAGAGCGAAGTGTCTCTTCTCTGTTTGGGTTCCTTCCTTCCTTGTTTGGGTTGCAGGGATAAGCTTTGCGGCTGGGTAATTGACGCGTACTTGGACATCTATGTCTGGGTCTGGGTATGGATATAACGCGGATGGTCCCCGTCGTGAGCCACCGTCACTTTGAGATACACTTGGAGGTCTAATCGGGTGCAACTCCGGTTAAATCTCCAGCGCTCGGGAATGCCCGATGAAAGGAAGTAGAGAATTCAAACTTTCATCACGTTTTACGGATCATTTTGCTTTTTTTTCATTTGTCTGACTTTTGAATCAGTCCGATGTTGGACGAGGCCAAAGTTCCTACAGAGATCATTCTGGACCGGTACGGCACGGCGAAAAAACGGCCTAGTTGGTAGTTAGGATGGGATTCCAACCGGGCGGAAGCTGAAACTGAGACTTTCGAGAAAGTCGCAGTTCCGATGCGAGTGAGGCGCAAAAACAAACGTACGAAGGTCCGGAACTCCCGGTAGTCCGGGAGAGATTGGTTTTGACGATACTCGAGGATGCTGCAGACGGTAGAGCCTGGATTCGCGTCGGAGGGAGGACACCCTCGTCCGAAAGGCACCAGGGGGCATTTTCAAAGCTCGGAGCAAAGCCCGAGAACGCAGGAGAGGGGAAACGCGGAGGAGACGGAAGGCCTTTGAGGGTATCGACGAGTGGAGCGCACAAAAGGGACAAGAGAGGAGATGATGCAGCGGTACAGTGGAGATCATATCCTCAGCTGGCAGTTGTTTCATCGCGAAACGGCGATGAGCTGAGAACTGGAACGCCAGCCGGGTCCGGGATAATATCGAACGAAGCCTCTGCTGCGTTGGTCCGTTCCGTTTGTATCAAGAGGGAATCCGCGGCATGCGCATATTTGAGAAAGGTGGAATGCAAAGATGTTTCCCGGTCGTGTATTATCGCGAGCGTTGCTCAACTGCCGGCGTTGCTATGCTGCGGCATGACCCGCGGACTACAATTGCGTTATAACTTTCGGACGAAGCAACTACGCGTTTGTGCAGAGGAGAAGCCGGAGGCGCTATCCAAGCGGAAATTTCCACGAGCGTTGGGCAAATACTGCGGAATTACCCAGGTGGGCTCCCCTGTTTATTGCGAATCACCAGAGGGACGGAAACGACCTCTCGTTCGTGAGAGCTTTCCACGGCTCATCATCGAATATACGCGGCTGTCCATGTACGGTACAGTTCTTCGGTACAGAAATCGTGTACACGAACAGTTTCGGTACAGAAATCATCCGACAGAGATCGGTCGAAATCAACCCAACTTTGCGATCCCATGACAGGCGCTCATCTTAGGCGTTATGTCTGTAGTTTTCGTCCAAGATTCCAAAAAGAATCTTTGGCAACCCAATGGGTTCGCCACGCACTTCGACGAAAGGTTTGCCATTTTTATCGTCAACGGGAATCACGAAGATACCCTGCAGAGAACTACCGTCATCCAAGGTTCGGTACTAAATGGGACCAGCGCGAAATGTTTGCCACCAAACGGCAGGATGCGAGTCTTTGGCATAGAAAAATTGTAGCTAGAGCCAGCCCTCGTTATCCAACCGGAAATTTCCATGAGCGTTAGGCAAATACTGCCGAATTACCCAGGTGGGCTCTCCGTGTTTATTGCGAATTGCTAGGACGCATACGACCTGTCGACCGCGAGAGCTTCCGACATCTCCGTGTGTGTTTCTTCCCGTATGCCGATGTTTCACGAGTGGAATCATTCTCGCGCGATTCGGTCGAAGCGGTCCAATCTATCCAGCATTGCGATCCAACGCTCGCGATCAGTTTGTTTGCATCATCTACCGACGTTGATCAAAGAATCAACCTCTTCCTCGATACGCACACCCCCTGTGGCGCAACTTCACCAATTAATAACTCAACAAGGGTCCATCGGATCGAAAGACGCTCAAAGACTTTTCGCCTCGGAACTTTATGCTCGATGCATCGTCAAATTATCAGCATCGGTTTTCACACACCCTGTACACGAAACAACCGCTGTGGAGTAACGAGTCCGCCCGCATTAATTAGTCACTCGCGTTGTCCGAGCTTCGATATGAAGTATATCCAATGTATATACCCGTCCATTCATTTAGAAACAGACGCGAGACCTTTTGGTCGGAAAAAAGTTCATAAACCTGCCAGGGTTGTCGGTGCAGTCCCGTTGTCATCAGCCTTGTGCAACACGCATGCATATTCATGCTCGTGGACAACGCCGCGAAACGTTGGCATCAGCGTAAAGTTTCCGATTAGCTTTGGCCGACAACGACGGAGAGACGGGAAGGTTTAAGGTAGTAAGCCGTAAAGCCGGTGAAGGCTCGCACGAAAGGTTGACGACCGTGTTGAACACGCATTTCCGACGTTCATATACCACAAATTATGTCTTTCTCGTTTGTTTGTTACGCATATATATACATATAGTATATATATAGACGTATATCGCGCAATATATACGAGTCACAGCGAGAAATTCTCGTGTCAGCTATTGTTGAAGCTCCGTACGTCTCCTTCGCCATACCTGTCACCATTTTGCTTTGATCATCATTCCGGCAAAACGCTGATACGTACATATATATACAGATGTACATATAAACATACGACCGACTTTGAGATAATGCAGCAAAGCCGTGCACACGTCACTCTCGCTCGCGGAAGATGGCGTCGTCGGTGTGTAAAGCCTTCATTGGAAATCGTAACGTGGAAATACAAAAGCGTTCCCTTGGCTGAATTTGCGCAACGATTGCATTCCGTGCCAAGGATCCTGCGATATAATATCGTGATCCAGTTTAATTGCCAACTTGTGGAATTTTCGACGGTACAACTCCGTAATTAGCGATGCGAAATCGCGTGTGTGACAGTGCTGTTATTCAGCGACGAACGCAGCGGAATCATTGAAAAAATATGACTCTGTGACGCAATCGTCGATAACGAAGTAATTATCGCTTCATCGAACGAGGATTCTCCTTGCAATTACCGTGTACTCCCTACCGTATACGCGGTCTAACCTCCAATTTCGCTATTTTTCGGTAGATCGATGAACAAAAATCAAAATACGTAACGGGCATTTCTTACATCACGTCGAGTTTCATGAAAAATTGTCGTCGCTGGAATAACGAATGTTTCTCATCTTTGTGATCGATTTGCCGATATTCCGTGGCGAAGATCGCGCGAAATATATCGTTCTCCGATCTAAGGAGCACCACTGGCGAATCAAACGTTGATCGAAAAGTTCACCTCCGCCAATGGGAGTTTTACATCCTGTTGTTTTTGATGGACCAACCGTCCGGGTATCGGGAAAAAGATTGACAAAAGTTTTTCGTCCCTGAAACTCTCGTACGCGCGACCTTCCGGTGGAAACGATGTTTCAAACCTCGTCCAACGAAAAACGCATGTAAAAAAGTAAAATTCGCCATTTCCACATTTCACAAAATCGCCAAGTTTTAGGCAAATTCAACGCTGACGAAGGTCGAGCTATGTCCAGAGCCAAAAATGTGAGAAGGCCTCTCCTTTCTCTCGCTTTTTGCGCGCACGCAGATATGCCATGGGTCGAGAGCCATTCTGCAAGGCATCCCTTGGCATTTTAAGTAAAGCCGGATGAAGATGAGAGAAAAAGAAGGCAGAGAAAGCATTGAGGGTATATGTGCAGACCTAAATACACATATATGCATATATGCACATATATGGAGGTAATCTTATACATATTAATGTAAGCATATATTGTGTGTATATATATCCATATGTGTGTGTACATAAGGACATAGAAACCCATAAGCAAGAGGCAGTTGGAGAGCTCTATGAAAATCGATCGATTCCCATGTCTGGAAATTCCTGTGCAGGATTTAAGATCCCTGTACAATGCATATATGTGTATAAATAGAACATGGACTAGATCGAGTCTCAGCAGCGTCGTTGTCGTCGTCGTTGCGTTTACGAAAATCGATCGAACGCTCGGCAATCCATATAGTCCGTTGCCTCTGCTCACCCCTTATCTGTGTCCCGTTCTCGCTCCCTCCTCCGTCACTCTCACCCTTCTGTGCATCGTCGGTTAAGCTATAGACCAAAGCCACTCGGTTCATCCCCTTACTCGATGTTCCCTCGGGTCTCGATAGCGGCATAACCCAGAGCCACCCTGCCTGCACACGTTTTCGAGTCTCTCTCTCTCTCTCTCTCTCTCTCTATGTATGTATCGCTATGTACGGATTATATATATATATGTATGTATGTATATAATACATAAACATGTATACATGTATATATATAAAAGCGAGTCTGACCAAGCTCCGCTGCATCCCTTAATGTTCCATACCACCCTGTTCATCTCTCTGTCTCCCTCCGTCTCTCGCTCGACTCAACTTCCTCCCCCTCCCGTCCTCGCCGCCGAAGTTAATACCATTAACGTGTATTCGGTAACTATCGAGCGTGACGAGCACGAGAATGGACGTCCGGGTGGAGAAATCACGGTGTTCGCCCGACCGAGAATCCCCAGGCCGGCAGTACGCGCGCTGTACCGCGTTTGGGGTCCCGCATATACCGGAGCTCTTTTTATATACACATCCTTGTATATATATATCTATATTTGACTCTTTTTATGCAATATATGCATATATATATATTTACTTAAACATTTTTAACCCTCTGGTTCGCACTACCCCTTGAATATATACATGTACATATATATTCATGTATATACGGATGTACATGGGCATATAGGTACTTTCACATGTACATACGTGTGCGTTTGGAAAAAATGTATATGTATATTTATATGCACGACGGAGGAATACACGTTGGATTGAAAAAGGGAGATGAAATCGGAGATTGCCGGTTTAAAAACTACGGGCGCGTTTCGATTCCCTCGTCCATGAAAAAAAAAAGTTTATTTTTTACTCCCATTTCTTTTTTTTTTTTTTTTTACGAAGCGGACTCAGTTCTTGAGAGCATTTTCAGGTGTATAAAGTTATGGTCGATGTGTAGAGGAATTCGGAAAATATTCTGCTGTTTTTTGTATACTCGAGGTATCGGTGATTTATAAAAAATTGTTTTTATCATATCCATTAGACGTGTACGTGACGTGGTATTTTTTTTACCACAGAAAATCGTTGAGAGTTCCAGCTCCGATGGCTTTTTTTCGATACTCGATGTAAAAAAATCATTTTACGTTATTTCTTTTACAGCGATGAAAAAAAACGGTATTTTCCACCGAGCAACACGCCTGAAAGTTGGACAACTTTGTGGAAAAAGGATCATCGTATCGATACAATTTTTAATCATTTGGGAATTCCAATCTAGCGATATTGGATGATATTTTTGGGCAAGTGCGGTTTTTCGAATTATCCTTCGAGAGCCAGTTTTCAACGGTACTAAATTACGAAGGAGAAGCGTGTGAATTCGACAAAAATTTTGAAGCATCCTCTTCATTTTCGTAGTGTTTAAATATGTATGTATTAATGTTTAAGAGTTTTAAGATCGATATAACGTTGCTGTGAGTATCGAATTAATGGAATTTTTGAGTTATTCACGAATTCCAAAGCCATTACAATAATAACGCGAGCACACACTTTAGTGCACTCTGGAGGTGGACGTGTATGGTTACGCGTGATGCGGTTACGGAAATACAGTGAAATTTCATCGTCGAGTTCCACCGCGCCGGAGCTTCGCTCTGTTTCTTCTCAACATCGGGCGAAACGTTGAAATATTGTAATATCGCGCATTTTTAACCGTGTATATATGTATAACTGAGCCATATACGAGCATGCATACATACCTCGGTACAGTTTTGGTTGTACTTTGGGTGTTTAAAGGCGGCGAATTTTCGCGGAGAAGAAGAGACAACCGTGGACTCGCAAGTACGCATTTATTTCGATTTTTGTCAATTTTCCCATTGCGAGCATACATACATACCTCGGTACAGTTTTGGTTGTACATTGGGTGTTTAAAGGCGGTGAAATTTCCCGGAGAAGAAAAGACAACCGTGGACTCGCAGTACGCATTTATTTCGATTTTTGTCAATTTTCAAATTGCGAGCATAAATACATACCTCGGTACAGTTTTGGTTGTACTTTGGGTGTTTAAAGCCGGCGGATTTTCCCGGAGAAGAAAAGACAACCGTGGACTCGCAAGCACGCATTTATTTCGATTTTTGTCAATTTTCCCATTGCGAGCATTCATACATACCTCGGTACAGTTTTGGTTGTACTTTGGGTGTTTAAAGGCGGCGAATTTTCCCGGAGAAGAAGAGACAACCGTGGACTCGCAGGCACGCATTTATTTCGATTTTTGTCAATTTTCCCATTGCGAGCATACATACATACCTCGGTACAGTTTTGGTTGTACTTTGGGTGTTTAAAGGCGGCGAATTTTCCCGGAGAAGAAGAGACAACCGTGGACTCGCAAGTACGCATTTATTTCGATTTTTGTCAATTTTCCCATTGCGAGCATACATACATACCTCGGTACAGTTTTGGTTGTACTTTGGGTGTTTAAAGCCGGCGAATTTTCCCGGAGAAGAAAAGACAACCGTGGACTCGCAAGCCCGCATTTATTTCGATTTTTGCCAATTTTCCCATTGCGTTTTTTTCGCGGATTTTCAACATCGATTTTGAGGGCGAAGGAATCGAGCTATCGGCATTTAACTTTCACCGTTTCTTAAGTCTACTCGAGAGCGTCTCAAAACACTCCCGATGCATCGATATAGCGTGACTTAAAGCGTAGTTACGTCCTTTTGAAACGTCGGCTTTCCGACGATTCTTGAAAACGTAGTAAAAAATTACGAAAACGTTTTTTTTCGAATTTTCGATAGTTCAACAGCCTGTTTCATCGCAAATGTTCCGCCGATCACAAAACTCATCGAGCAATTCGCGAAAGCTCGAAATTTCAGCGGGAAAACGCAGAAAAACGGCGAAACCCAATCAAAAACGAAACAAAGGAATTTCGCCGCGAAATTCGTCCTTTTTTCACCGAACAATCACAGGGGATGAATGTTTTTCGATCATCGATACATTTTTTTTCGAATTGCACATATGTAAACGTATGTATGTATGTGTATGCACATAACCTCGTGTAGAGTATGTATATCTGTATATACTTGCGTGAAATCGTGTACAGAAGCGCGAAAGTACCGTGATATCGTAAATAGCCTCGCTGGACCAGTCGGGAGTGGACAAAGAATCCTCCGATTCTTCTCCGCGAACAAAGATGAAGACAGAGATGAAGTTATCACGCGAGACGCGAGAGGAAGCGAGCGCGTATAAGGCTATACAGCGTAGGAAGGAAATATCATTATTTCGACGAAGAATGATGATGGTCGCCGAAGCGAGAGAGGCCTTTCTCCCGAACGTAGAGAGAGAGAGAAAAAAAAAAAGACAGCCAGATGTATGGCAGCAAGAAATAGCGAAATATAGAGAAGCGTAGCGGGGGTGCGGCGTATCATTATTCCGAGAGCGCGAGAGCGAAGAGGAATCTTCCGCATCGTCGCAGTTTGCGAAAGCTCCGCGCACTACTAGTTTTCCCATACTCGCTGCTGTCTGCTGTAGTCGCGAACTCTCTCGCAAATTCTCAAGAGCCTCGCGCGTAGGAAACTTGGGCTTTTTTCCCTCGAGAAAATACGACGAAGAAAAAATGTTCTCCGGTCGTCCGGTAGGATGCTGGAGCGCGAGAGGAGAAGAGCAAACCGCGAGAGAGAGAGAGAGAGGGGGAGAGAGCGAAGAAAGGATCGCTCCTTGGTCACAAAAGTGCATATTCGAGGCTGTGAAATGAATCAATGCACTTATGCACGCGTGCACCGTCGTCCAAAAGTTTCCAGACGAGTTTATCATAAACAGCGGTGAAAAACGTGCTCTTGTTTGGCTTACGAGCGGTCCAAAAAAGCTCTCGCGATGTTTTTGCATTTTTCACTGCTGTCCCCGGACTTTTTCCTCCCATCGTTGTTATTCCGATCATCGCCTGGATTTTTTGGAACTAATCCGCGTCTTATCATCCTCGCCGCCTTTAGCGAGAGCATATACGTTCGGAGCGATGCTTTGAGAATTGTTATTAAAAAATCTACGTAATAATAAAGCGCGTCGCGAAGAATTTTCATCGCAAAGGGAAAACCAATCGCGGAACCGGAAGTTTTCGCCGTGGTCCGGCGATTTTGGTACGGCAGTGTGTACATGATGGAATCTACACGGTTTTTGAAGTATTTTTACAAATAAAATATTATTAACCAATCCCAGAGACGAGTGATTATGAATTCTCGTGATTTTGCACAAATTTATGGAATTTTTTCGATATGTCGCTCGACAAATTCCGCCATTTTCTTTTAGCTCTGTATGCACTCGAAACGACGATTTGAGAATCGTAGGAAAATATTGCAGCGAAATTTTTTATCGTTTTTTATCCGGCGATTGTAATACGGCAGTGTGTACATGATTTTTGAAGTATTTTTACAAATAAAATATTATTAACCAATCCCAGAGACGAGTGATTACGAATTCTCGTGTTTTTGCACAAATTTATGGAATTTTTTAGATATGTCGCTCGACAAATTCCGCCATTTTCTTTTAGCTCTGTATGCACTCGAAACGACGGTTTTAAAATCGTAGGAAAATATTGCAGCGAAATTTTTTATCGTTTTTTATCCGGCGATTTTAATACGGCAGTGTGTACATGATTTTTGAAGTATTTTTACAAATAAAATATTATTAACCAATCCCAGAGACGAGTGATTACGAATTCTCGTGTTTTTGCACAAATTTATGGAATTTTTTAGATATGTCGCTCGACAAATTCCGCCATTTTCTTTTAGCTCTGTATGCACTCGAAACGACGGTTTGAAAATCGTAGGAAAATATTGCAGCGAAATTTTTTATCGTTTTTTATCCGGCGATTTTAATACGGCAGTGTGTACATGATGGAATCTACACGGTTTTTGAAGTATTTTTACAAATAAAATATTACCAACCAGTCCCAGAGACGAGTGATTATGAATTCTCGTGATTTTGCACAAATTTATCGAATTTTTTCGATATGTCGCTCGACAAATTCCGCCATTTTCTTTTAGCTCTGTATGCACTCGAAATGATGATTTGAGAATCGTAGGAAAAAATTGCAGCGAAATTTTTTATCGTTTTTTATCCGGCGATTTTAATACGGCAGTGTGTACATGATTTTTGAAGTATTTTTACAAATAAAATATTACCAACCAGTCCCAGAGACGGGTAATTATGAATTCTCGTGATTTTGCACGAATCTATGGAATTTTTTCGATATGTCGCTCGACAAATTCCGCCATTTTCTTTTAGCTCTGTATGCACTCGAAACGACGATTCGAGAATCGTAGGAAAATATTGCAGCGAAATTTTTTATCGTCTCGTAAACATTTTTTTGCTACGAAGGGAGAAGCAACGATAACGAGACGATCGAGTTTATCGTCGTGGATTTTTCTTGTATTTTACTTTTTTCCTGATTTTCTCGCTGTTGACGAAATCATGTTGAGAGGAAATGAAAAACGAGAAGAGATGAATAAAAAGGAAGAAACATATTCGCAACTCGTCACGGATCGTCCGTGATGGATGGTCGAATGTTTAACACTCGAGACGAGAAGGAGATTACGGGAATTATCAGCGTATACGCGGGCGTAACTGGCGATTTTCGCGTGGAAGCACGAAACACCGTGTCCAATTAATCAGTGCGACGTCAATTTATTTCTCTCGTTATAGACTCGCTCTCGCGACTCTCGCGTATCTGGCTCAAAAGCGAATCAGCCTGAATACATATAGGGACCTTGTAACACGAGCCTCGAATCAACGCTTACCGCGCACGTCCGTATACTTGTTAATTGGGTATACAAAAGTAAAAAAATAAAAATACAAAAAACACATTTCAACGACGGATTGAGACGATATTGACTCGAAAGGATGTCAAAAAGTCCTTCGATTTTCGTTATGCGTGGACGTACATCGGCCAGTAGCTCAGATTTTTTTCCATGCTCGTTAGAGAACCGTAGAATTCGTCAATTTATCTCCAAACGCTTTATTCCAATAGCGATACTATCGAATAGACGATCTGCAATATTATTTTTTTTAAATAACGCGTTCCAAAGCGCTGGAATTACAGAAAATTCTTTTATTCGAATCGTTTTTCTTAATAAGCTGGCTGCTGTGTCATGTTATTTAAAAAATGCACTTAAACTTCACTGAAATCTTTTTTGATCCATTACCATCCGCATTGCGACGTAAAGTATCATTTATAAAAAACGCATCTTTTTTCTTCTCCAACAGAAACGTTCTCGCGGTCGAAAAATCGCTATTAATATTGCAGCACCCTTCAAACAATTAGACAGGCTTTTGTAAATCGTCGGAAAGACCTCGCGAATACGACGTACGTTTTATAAATAAAATGAGACGCTAATGCACACACGTGCCATGCTTTTACGCAAATACAGGATTATACGCGAGACAGCGGGTATAGAGTTTAAAACAGGCTGGGTGCATAAAGCTCTACGTGCGTGCAGTCGAGTTATCGACCCTCTCTTCTATACTCCGACTCGCATAATTGTGACTACATCTACACATATTCACCCCCCCCCCCTCTCCACCCTTTGCCGCTCCATATAATAAACAGGGTGTCCAAAAGTTCGATGTTAACAGTTTAGAGACGGATTCAGAATGAAATTTCGAAAAGAAATGTATTTTGGTGTTTTTTTGTGTGACCAAAACCCAGCGAGTTATCGAGCGTCAAAGTCTGAGCCAATCGGGCGCGCGCCCTCCCTTCCCCAGCGGGCGCCGCGCGAGCCACGCCTCCCGTAGCTCCAACTGTATTAATTAATAACTCGGCAGGGACCCGTCGGATCAAAAAGTGCTCAAGGACTTTTCGACTCGGAATTTCATGCCCAATGTGGAATTAAATTAATCGGCAACTATTTTTAGGACACCCGGTATGTAGTATAAAATACCCAGCTGTTTCCGTTTCCTAGCTGTGGGAGGCAGAGCGAACGAGTGAGACCCACGATGGGGAGAACCCTCTCGTGCATTACGTCTAATGTTGCGTCACGAGATAACCCAAGGACGATTACTCATTTGCCACCGAGTTGTACTCTGCCCTCTTCTCCGCCGCCGCCCCCCTCCACACACCCTTCGCGCACCTTCTTTTCGAACCGCGATTATCGCGCACCGTTCCGTTTACCCGTTGTGTGTTTTCCGGCTTACGACTCGACCTCTCGAGGAGCAGAAACGAGTATATAGAACGCGAGCGATACTCGCGGGAGCTTTGACCCTTGAGCCTCCTCCTCTCGGTAGAATCGTCTTCCACGCGAGAAACTTGATCGATTTTCTCCATTATCATATTCCTTTTTCTTTTCCAAAATAAGAAAAAAGAGACACCAGCGAAATTGCTCACGGGCGAAGACACTTGGAATGTGTCATATATTCCAAGTTTAGAAAAAAATTGAATTCGACCGGAAATATTTTGGAGCCATTTCCATTCCACCATTTCCGACCACGATCCGCCCATTTGTTTCGTTAGGAATCAAACTCCAATACGATTTATCGAAAAAATAAAAAAAAATTATATATTCAGTTCCGATTTGGTCCGTGTGTCCTTTATGGAGAAAAAAGAGGGGAAAAAGCATCTGGAGCTGGATAATATCGCTGAGAGGATGGAAGGTGATCTTGCCAATTTACGCTACGCAGTTCGTAGTTGAGATCCTGCATAATTGCCAATAAAGTTGGAGACGAGAGTTTGGGGACAGACTCAAAGTTGCAACACGGACTTTTTTATTCTTTCCGACCACGAACCGTCCATTTCTTTCGCTAAGAATCAATACTATTTATCGAAAAAAAAAAAATTGTATATTCAGTTCCGATTTGGTCCGTGTGTCCCTTATGGAGAAAAAAGAGGGGAAAAAGCATCTGGAGCTGTATAATATCGCTGAGAGGATGGAAGGTGATCTTGCCAATTTACGTTACGCAGTTGGTAGTTGAGATCTTGCATAATTGCCAATAAACTTGGAGACGAGAGTTTGGGGACAGACTCAAAGTTGCAACACACGGAAGTACTCCGATATTACACGCAGCCGTGTATCTGCGTTCGTTCGTGCCCGTGTGGGTCGTGTTTGGGTCACTTTTTTGTCGGTACCGGATGTGCGAGAGCGAACCACAAAATTCAGTGGCATTCGCGGGCACGAATGGGGGATGCAATAAACGTAAACGTTACGATCGAGTGAGAGACAAAACGCACAGGCGATAACCCCAAGTTCCGCCCGGGATGTACAAGGAAATACCGCGAAAGAGCTCTCGCACCTTGGAAACTCTTCCGGATGCTGGAGAGCGACCAGAGGGCGCAGCGTGTGCGTCCCATTTCCTCCTCGGCAATTTCGTAACCTCGTTGTTTTCCCTCTTGATAAATAACCATTAATTACAGTAGAGAACATAGGGGAAATGAGGCGGGTTTGCTTTTGAAGCACCAGTGAATCCAGGACAATCTTTGACGACCTTCGGGAGCTTACAGCTGCGATGCGCAACAAAAAAATCCATCGACGGAAATGTCAAAAGTATGGGTGTTCTCGAACTCGAAGTTTGCATCGTTGGACCTCAACGAAAAATCGAATTTCTCATGATATTTTCCATCTTTTTCAGGAGCGTCATACTTTCACAAAATTGCCGAAAAATATTTGGCAAATCGTAGAATATCCGGTGTGCATTTCGTTGGAATCCGACGATTTTTTCCCCTATTTCTCGCTGATTCAACGTGGGCCGATATTTTTTTTCAGTACAGTGCGACCCGGATTCTTCTCGTCTCGGAATTTCCACGATTTGTGAATCACCCTGTATGGAACCGCTGGTATATTTGAAAAAATGTGCGATGATGGGAAAGGACGGAATGTTTGACGTCCCGGACGAGTATCGGACGAAACGTTGTCGGTGAACGTCGGGGGAGGAAACGAAGGGATATAAAAGGGCGGCGAGAGGGAATATTCGCTTCGGGGATGAGCTCGCTGACAGAGTTTTGTTTGACATTCTCGTACGTGTATTGTGCGTACGCGTATATAAAGCGTTTGTACACACAGGCGCTTGCCAAAAGATGAAACATCGGATAACTGCTTGAAACTTTTTTTCTCATCGCGATTTTTCGACAAAAAAAACAGAAATGAAAAAAAAAAATTATGGAAAGTCGCGACGAATCGTGCGGCAAACGAGCACCATAAATGTCGATGAAAAAGATCGTAAGAAGATTTCCTGTGACTTGAATTTGTTTGGAAATAACGAGGAAAAAAAACAACAATTTTTCACTCAGCATCGAGGGATCACAACGAAAATACGATTTCACTCACTACTTTTCAACGTCCAATTTTCTTTTATTCTATATTATTTCACTTCTTCTTCAGAAAGTCTGGCTCGCTTCTGCCGTCCGTTATTTTTTGTCCAAATAAGCGAAAACATTCGTTTTCGACCTCTATTCAGTCGCACCACCGCGTAAAGTATACTTCCGAGCTATGCAAAAAGAGGCGCGGCCTTTAAAAGGCTCAATCGCAAAATCTCATCGTATTTTCGTCGCTCTCCAGCGATCGCATCGTTCGACGAGACTCTATTGCTAAACTGACATGAATATTGATGAAACTGGGCGAGGGGATGATAAGCTGCGTCTCAAAAAGATGAGCAACGGTACGAAAATTTGTCCCTCTTTGTACATTTCGACGATAATTTTCGAAAAATAAACAGTCGGTAATTATGTTTAAAAAACCTTTGTGTTTCGTTTTTCCATCATTTTTCGGTCGGATATTTATTTTTAACCGGGGTTTTTTCGCGATAATTCTCTTTATAACAGCGTTGTCTTCTTTTGTAATCCCACGCGGACGATGTCGCAGGGTAACAGCTGGTATTTATATATATTACAGTCTGTCTTCGGCATGTGGACCATTCTCCCAAGAGAGTTTCGCAACTCGTCGACTTTGCCCAACTCTCGTACCCGAAACCATCGTACATTTTAGTTTCCATTGTGTGGGTCAATGCGGAATCCGAATTTACTGTAACGCCAGGTTGGAGAATTCTGTTATCGAGAGAGTGTGCGAAGGCAGAAGGAGTTTTGTAACACGACCAATATGATCCCAAGTACCGCAAGAGCTTTTGCCGTACGAACGATATTAGGAGAAAGTATGCAACAAGCAACGGTACGGAAGCGGAGAGAAATAGAGATGGTGTACAATAGAGGAAAAGAGAGACAGAGAGAGAGAGAGAAAGAGAGAGAGATTCTCCTCATGCTCCTGTGCCACAAGATGATTTCATCGGCATCGAATCTCAGTTTCCAAACTACACAATTGTCGGACTCGTCCTCCGTTCCTTTTCATTCCCAATAGATACATGCATAGAAATGCATATACCGGGTGTCGCAAAATTCAACGTTTCATCGGCATCGAATCTCAGTTTCCAAACCACACAATTGCCGGACTCGTCCTCCGTTCCTTTTCATTCCCAATAGATACATGCGTAGAAATGCATATACCGGGTGTCGCAAAATTCAATGTTTCTTCGGCATCGAATCTGTTTCCAAACCACACAATTGCCGGACTCGTCCTTCGTTCCTTTTAATTTCCAATACATACATGCGTAGAAATGCATATACCGGGTGTCGCGAAATTCAATGTTTCATCGGCATCGAATCTGTTTCCAAACTACACAATTGCCGGACTCGTCCTCCGTTCCTTTTCATTCCCAATAGATACATGCGTAGAAATGCATATACCGGGTGTCGCAAAATTCAATGTTTCTTCGGCATCGAATCTGTTTCCAAACCACACAATTGCCGGACTCGTCCTTCGTTCCTTTTAATTTCCAATACATACATGCGTAGAAATGCATATACCGGGTGTCGCGAAATTCAATGTTTCATCGGCATCGAATCTGTTTCCAAACTACACAATTGCCGGACTCGTCCTCCGTTCCTTTTCATTCCCAATAGATACATGTGTAGAAATGCATATACCGGGTGTCGCAAAATTCAACGTTTCATCGGCATCGAATCTCAGTTTCCAAACTACACAATTGCCGGACTCGTCCGCCGTTCCTTTTCATTCCCAATATATACATGCGTAGAAATGCATATACCGGGTGTCGCAAAATTCAGTGTTTCTTCGGCATCGAATCTGTTTCCAAACTACACAATTGTCGGACTCGTCCGCCGTTCCTTTTCATTCCCAATAGATACATGCATAGAAATGCATATACCGGGTGTCGCGAAATTCAATGTTTCATCGGCATCGAATCTGTTTCCAAACCACACAATTGCCGGACTCGTCCTCCGTTCCTTTTCATTCCCAATAGATACATGCATAGAAATGCATATACCGGGTGTCGCAAAATTCAGTGTTTCTTCGGCATTGAATCTCAGTTTCCAAACCACACAATTGCCGGACTCGTCCTCCGTTCCTTTTCATTCCCAATAGATACATGCGTAGAAATGCATATACCGGGTGTCACGAAATTCAATGTTTCATCGGCATCGAATCTGTTTCCAAACTACACAATTGCCGGACTCGTCCTCCGTTCCTTTTCATTCCCAATACATACATGCATAGAAATGCATATACCGGGTGTCGCAAAATTCAGTGTTTCTTCGGCATTGAATCTCAGTTTCCAAACCACACAATTGCCGGACTCGTCCTCCGTTCCTTTTCATTCCCAATAGATACATGCATAGAAATGCATATACCGGGTGTCGCAAAATTCAGTGTTTCTTCGGCATTGAATCTCAGTTTCCAAACCACACAATTGCCGGACTCGTCCTCCGTTCCTTTTCATTCCCTATAGATACATGCATAGAAATGCATATACCGGGTGTCGCAAAATTCAGTGTTTCTTCGGCATCGAATCTGTTTCCAAACTACACAATTGCCGGACTCGTCCGCCGTTCCTTTTCATTCCCACTAGATACATGCGTAGAAATGCATATACCGGGTGTCGCAAAATTCAATGTTTCTTCGGCATCGAATCTCAGTTTCCAAACCACACAATTGCCGGACTCGTCCTTCGTTCCTTTTCATTCCCAATACATACATGCATAGAAATGCATATTTTCAGAAAAATCCATTAACATGATGACCTGTATAACGAGGGATAAAAGCGTGTAAATTCGTTATTCAAATGTATTATATACTTTTGCGCATGCTCTGCTTTATTCATCTGGGGATGCAGGCATTTGCATGTACGTACATGCATATTGCACGCATGTATAAATAAACACGTAAAGGAACCCACGAACGTTGCGAGAATTTCGTAACTTTTCGCCAAAAAGGCATTCCAGCAGGTCGTGGTTACACGTATACGTATTATATGAAATATCAGGTTTTGGTCGGTTGCGCCGAGATGAGAGAGGAAAAAAAGGTTACGTTGGGTGGTACGTGCTTTTCACGAGCTCTCCACGCGCTAACCGAGAGTTAGAGAGGAAGAAAAAACAAAAGGGACGAAAAAACACGGGGGTAGATGCAACCCCGGGCTGAAACGCTCCATCATGGAACGAACGAGCATCCCTCGCTCCTCCGACCTCACAGCGGCGTTATCGCCATTATACAAATTTCTAAAAGGCATATAAAAAACGCTGTTTCGTTTTCCAAACCGCGAAACTAATTGTCGAAGGGAGAATTCGTAAGTACTTACACGAAAAGTTGAAATGAAACGAGATAGGCTAAAGTGCATCGGTATTAATATACCATCGGATGCCAATATGGTTTACAGGGTGTCAAAAAACTCGAGGACGATAATCCACTATGACGTTCGCGACGAAATTGCGAATCGAAAAGTTCCTCATCGTTTTTTCACCCGTCACGATCCTGATGAGCCATCAGTCGTCAAAGTTTGGGGCAATCAGGCGCGCGCGGCACTCCCCTCCCCGGCGCAGCGCCGCGGACTTCGCGCGTCCTATTGGCCGAACTATATCGATCGATAACTCAGCTGGGATTCGTCGGATCAAAAAGTGCCTATAGACTTTTCGACTTGGAATTCCATTCCCCATCTTCGTCGAAATTATTGACATTTATTTTTGGGACACCCTGTATACGAATTTTTTTAAAAAAATATTTATGGCATCCCATCTTCTCCATATGTTTGTTTTATTGCTTCGCGATGATTTACAGTTTCATTGAAAAAACTGTGTGTGCGTGCCACTCGAAAATTCCGTGAAAACGATACGATTTTTTGGTTTTTTTTTCGACGCCGCGCGGTATTTCGATAAAAACAAATTCAAACGAGTATGCAGTCTCTGAGGAATGTAACATATATTTTGTGTACGCGTATAGCAGTACGGTGAAACGTTCGAAAAATTTCGAGGATTTTCGACTTCTCTACGTCGGGCAGTCCGCGATGCAGAAATTCCTCGTGATTCTTCATTCATTCGCGCGATCAGATGAGGGGAAAATGAAACAAAACAGTGCAAAAAAAATGGCGATGTTCACGTCGGAAAAACGCCAGCCGCGCGGCGAACCATCGACTGTTTTGTGAACGTTTCCAAACAAACACACTCGGAAAAATACGATACTCATTTTATTTCCGATGGGAAAAAAAGAGGCATTTTTTTCCCCCGAGGGGGACGGATTTTATGTGGGAAAAAAGAGACTTTCGGTACACGCGCTTATGCAAAAGAATAAAAAGAAAAACCGCGTATGACAATGGGAAAAAAATTGATTGGAAAAAACGATTTGTTATTCGCGAATAAAATCAACCGTATAGAATGCATTCCGATGCTTCAACCAACAGCAATATCGAAGAATCATCGACAAAATCACGAAATCCAAAAATTCGACAAAAATTTGAAGAAATTTTTTTGCCCCTATCTTGGAACCTTCCTGTCGTTCCAAAATTTGCAACAAGAAAAATGTCGAAACGATGAAAAAAAATTCGGAATTTTTTTTCAAATAACTTCAATCGCAGCTATAGTTTACACTGCACAATCTTTAAAAATAATGAGAATATCGAGTGTCGATTTAATGCAGCTTGTAAAAGGCAGAAGGGAAAAAAAATCGTCGAGGAAGATGATGGGAAAACGCGCGTAAAATAGCGATAAATAAATGAAGGGACGAAAGACGGAAAGAAGAGGAAAGACGAGCGAGAGAGGCGAATGTTGTTATTTCCGCAAATAGCCCGTGTATCTCAGCTGGGTCCGTGAGAGGAGATCTCTTTCTCTCGCCTCGACATCGAGGATTTCGTTCGCGACCTCTCGCGAAACGACGAAAAAGAAAACGAAAGAGAAAAACGCGTCGTCTTGCCTCTCCGACAAATGGATCTCAACGCCGCGAGAGAAGCAGCGCGCCGGCGGAAAAGTGTGCCGAGTAAAAATTCCGAACAGTTGCGAGATCTCGAAACGAAGGAGAATACCGTCGTCGCGTATATTTCTCTTACGAGTGACGGGAAAGAAAATTTTTGCCTACATTATCTAACACACCGGTTGCGAGACCCTCCCTCTCTCTCTCTCTCTCTCTCTCTCTCTCTCGCTTAAAAATAGAGAATTCTTTGAGACCGCAAAATTACATTTCACGAGAGAATGTGAAGAGAGAATATAAAATGAAAAAAAAAAAAAAAACAGCGAAAGACTCACGAGAAGAAATGGAAAAAAAGGCAGAGGAAGATTTACATCTCTGCCCTAGTGTAGCCCGATTTTTCCATGTTATTTTTCAATTCAATGGAAAATACGAAATTGCGACAATTTACCAAAACGATTCAACTGATGATTTTTATTCCCTCCACCATGCATTCTCTCAAGCCAAAAACGACTATTCCGAGATGGAGGTTCGTACGCAGAAGGAATTCCTTCCTTTGCTGAACGAAACTGCACGATTTTTCACTTGAAAAAAAAACAGTAAAAATAGAACGAAACGAGCGAACGGAGAATTATTTTTGAAAAAAACGTCGCAACTCGAGGTTTTCGTCTCGCGACGAAAAATGCCAAAAAAGAATCGCCTTTTTTCCCCTGGTTAAACAAAATTGGACAATTTTTTTGTGGATTATTCGAAAAACAGCAAAAGAAGAATGAAAAGAAGCGAATGAAACATTTTTTCCGACGAAGCGCCGAAATTCGAATGTTTCGTCTCACGAAGATCCTCGTGGATGTTACCACGTCGAATTGCGCACGATGAAGGCGAGATGGCAGAATCGTGTGTCATTGCGTTCGCAGCTGGCGCGGATCTCCGTGAAATTGCTCGCAAACGAGAGCGAAACGGTAAAGCACGGTGGTATGAAAGATTCAGCGGCGTATCTCCTCTGAGAGAGCACAGAGAGTCATTTGTATATTTCCATCCGCGCGTGTGCCTAAGTATGTGTGTGTTTTAAAACAGGGAGTGCCGTAGCCCGGACGATCGGTCATTCAATATTTCGCGTGCAATTTTTGTTCTCTCCAAAATTCTCCTTTTCGTTACTCTCGTTAAGGCCATGGGGGATAACCCCTCCCTTATCAAAATTTAGAAAGATTCTCAGGCAAAGTCTATAAATCGGATCGATTTGAAATTTTTTGTGAGTATTTAGTGACACAACACGAAGGGAATGACGATTTCGCAATTTCTAAATTTTGCAAAAAATTTTTTTTGGGGAGTGAAATAATTTTCAAAATTTCGAAATTCTAAAATCGTCAGTCCCTCCGGGCTATATCACTAAATACCTACAACAAATTTCAAACCGATCCGATTTATAGGTTTTGCCTGAGAATTTTTCTAAGCTTCGATTTACGGATGTAACACATCGCCTTAACGGACGACAACGAGATTTTTCCATTCGAGCTTTTTTTTTTTTAACGCATTTTAAGAATATAAAACGCAAGGTCGAGAGGTCATCGCGACAAACTGGTGAAAATAATACCGAAAACATCGAAAAAACGTTCCCTTCCGTGTTTCAAAAATGAATACACGTTTTTTGGACAATAGGCTAGAATTTTTATCGAAATTCACTCGGTGCTTCGGAATTCGACCTTCGCTCGCGTATTTTTTGTTTTTCACAGCGTTGACGAGCTTTTTGTTCTATCCCATTGATGCTGAAACCATGTCGGTAACGATGGAAACTGCATTACGACTGAGAAAAAATTGGCTTCGACGTTGATCGAAAGTCCGATTATCTTTTGGGGGAAAAAAATGATGATGACGTTCGACGATGATGGTCGGATGGATTCAGCGTGGAAAGCGTTATATGCGTGTGTAAAAAGATGTTGTTTATAGCGTGTGCACATTTATATGCGGTAATGGTGCCCGGCCGGATGCACGGGAGACAAGAGTCCAGGGGCTCGGGGAGATTGGCTCGCTGGTTCGTTTGTGTTCGCCTTGCCTCCGATTATTATTTATTCAACATATATATATATATGCATAAAAGTACGTGTATCAAGGCGAGGTATCACGCGCTTCGAAGGCCTCAAAATTTCCAAACGTATTTTTTCGAAAAAAGCACCAAAATCGCGGCCAAAGGAAGTTTTGATGGTCAGTTTTGCGAGTAACGAGTGTAATTTTGTATTTTAAAATTGAACGAAGGCGTTTGCGGATATTGCGGATCAACGCGCAACCGGATGTCATCTGGTCGCGGGAACATTTCGTCCCATCTCTCTCCGCTGCATGCTTCTTTCCATCTCCTCGGAGTGCGTCAAGGAAAATGACGAAAAGAAAGCGACGAAAATGCGGAAACGGAGACATTACGGAATTTTTTGACTCCGCGTTCAAACGTTGACATTATATTTTCGAAATTGTAGAGAATAAATAGAGACGGAAGTGAGAAAAGGGCGAGAAGAATGATTTCAAAAACACGTAAACCGTGAATAACGAATTTGTCGATCTTTGTCGTATTTCTAGAGTTTCACGGTCTGTTTTGTTATTTTTGAATAAAAATTTTGTTATTTTTTTTGTTATTTCTACACGTGTGTGTGCATAAAATATATGTTTTGATTCAATAATCCAAGAAATAATCAAGAATATCCAGAGCGGATATCGGAAAGACGATGCTGGAGTCGAGCAAAAGGGTGGTGCGCGTTTGCGATCGGATGAACATTTTGTAATCCTGAGATTGCTGGATAGGACACGCTTCTTATTTACGAAGAGTACAGCAAGAGACGAACACAACAAACGCTCGGCTGCCGGAAGCTTTCATGCGCGAGCTGTGATGCAATTGAAATTCTCCCACCTCTTCCCACTTCTGTCCTTCTCTCGCTACACGAACGAACCGAACACGGATGCGGGATGGACCGTACGGGAGAGCGAGGATCTCCGAGAATGTTAATAACAACGCTCTTGGAAAGATTATCCTCCATTTAATGTAAATTCTAATCGAATCTTTCGTCACGCGCTTTATACACACCGTCGACCGGAAGTGTTCAAGACGACTCGTGGAACTTCAAAATAACATGGATTTTCTCTAGAAACGGAATAAACCGTATTTTTCACTCTCGTTCTATTTTTAAAAAAATGTCGTTTTATTTTGTTCCGTTTGTTTGCTTAAAAAAAATTCTTCTTCCTTCTACCTCTATTGTACCGGTATTTATTGAGCTCGGTGAATCGAGGCACGAATCGGATCGAGGACGAAACATTTTTCCGAATCTAAAAAATCGAGCGTATTCAAAATTTTGCCACGCGTGGTAGGCACTTTGATGTCCTGAACGTATTTTTCACTCTCGTTCCATTTAAAAAAAATTTCATTTGATTTTTTTCTGTTTCTTTGCTTAATACAATTTCTTCTTCCTTCTACCTCTATTGTACCGGTATTTATTGAGCTCGGTGAATCGAGGCACGAATCGGATCGAGGACGAAACATTTTTCTGAATCTAAAAATTCGAGCGTATTCAAAATTTTGCCACGCGTGGTAGGCACTTTGATGTCCTGAACGTATTTTTCACTCTCGTTCCATTTAAAAAAAAATTCATTTTATATTGTTCCGTTTGTTTGCTTAAAAAAAATTCTTCTTCCTTCTACCTCTATTGTACCGGTATTTATTGAGCTCGGTGAATCGAGGCACGAATCGGATCGAGGACGAAACATTTTTCTGAATCTAAAAATTCGAGCGTATTCAAAATTTTGCCACGCGTGGTAGGCACTTTGATGTCCTTGAACGTATTTTTCACTCTCGTTCCATTTAAAAAAAAATTCATTTTATATTGTTCCGTTTGTTTGCTTAAAAAAAATTCTTCTTCCTTCTACCTCTATTGTACCGGTATTTATTGAGCTCGGTGAATCGAGGCACGAATCGGATCGAGGACGAAACATTTTTCTGAATCTAAAAATTCGAGCGTATTCAAAATTTTGCCACGCGTGGTAGGCACTTTGATGTCCTTGAACGTATTTTTCACTCTCGTTCCATTTAAAAAAAAATTCATTTTATATTGTTCCGTTTGTTTGCTTAAAAAAAATTCTTCTTCCTTCTACCTCTATTGTACCGGTATTTATTGAGCTCGGTCAATCGAGGCACGAATCGGATCGAGGACGAAACATTTTTCTGAATCTAAAAATTCGAGCGTATTCAAAATTTTGCCACGCGTGGTAGGCACTTTGATGTCCTGAACGTATTTTTCACTCTCGTTCCATTTTAAAAAAAATTTCATTTGATTTTTTTCTGTTTGTTTGCTTCAAAAAAATTCTTCTTCCTTCTACCTCTATTGTATCGGTATTTATTGAGCTCGGTCAATCGAGGCACGAATCGGATCGAGGACGAAACATTTTTCTTAATCTAAAAATTCGAACTTATTCAAAATTTGGCCACGCGTGGTAGGCACGTTGATGTCCCGAACCTGCTCTCCAAATTTCCCACAATCCCCGAGCGAACACTTTGCCCCAGGCGCCTAGCTTGAGACGGCTTCAACTTTTTAGGATTCGGTTTGCACCAAATTCGTTTGGGAGAAAAATAAGCGAGAATTAGCTTCATTTTCGATCGTTAAACACTTTTGGCGAATTTTTCAAATTAAGGTAATCGCTCGTTAACTTCGATGTGAGGCCTTTCGTGCGGATGAAAACTCTCTTATGCCTTGGAGAACAAAAAAAAACGCCTGTGAGAGAAATTATACACGCGAGAGCAGCGGAATTACCCCGAGACACACACGCGCGCGCTAGAATTTTTTCTCTCTCGCGCGTATGCGTTTTTCTCTCGTT